>OX383928.1:2402500-3602500 GCA_947532085.1 Elegia similella | reverse complement strand
ACGATTAAGTTTTCGTTAGATTTAATTATTGGTTACTATCATAAACAAGAATAGGTTATGTACAAATTTTTAAAACACCAAAAACGTGTCCTAATTTTTTTATTTTCTATAGGTTTATTTGACCGATAATTCAATTGCCATATTGTTGAAATTCCGATTATTGATTGTTCTTTATTTAAAAGCTATATGCTTTGTTTTGCAACCCAACGTTAATTCACAGATACTATTGCTATATGTTTTATTTAACAAAAAAAATATTATATCCATATTATTAAAAGACAGCTTTTCAAATGATAAAAAGAAAATTCAAAATAATTTAATAAAAAGGCTATCATTTATTCTGCATACCAGCTAGTAATCTTTATAAACTTACTAGCTTTTGCCCGCGGCTACGCCCGCGTCAATGTCGATCCCTCGGAAACAGTACTTTTTCCCGGGATAAAAGGTAGCCTATGTCCTTCTCCTTATTTCAAAGAACTTGTATGCAAAACTTCATGAAGATCGGTTCAGTAGTTACGGCGTGAAAGCGTAACAAACAAACAAATAAACAATCAAACAAACTCACTTTCGCATTTATAATATTAGTAAGGATTATGTGAATTAATTTTAATATTTTATATATTAATTTTGCATGTTCAAAATTATAATTAATTAATTTAAATATTGTTTATATTTCAATAATTAGATCAAAAGGTAGGTGTTTTATTTTCAAAAGGAAACCTAACAAAACGTAACCTTTTTTTTTTGACGTGAAAAGTCTTACAAATCCATGACCACCGGCTGCACGCACAAAAAAGTGTCACGTTCGTGCGTGCAGCCAGCGTTAATCGATTTATAAGACTTTATCACGTCAAAAAAGCCGCATCAAAATCCTTTGCGCACTTTTAAAGATAAATAGGGGTAGACAGACAGTAAGCGACTTTGTTTCATACTATGAAGGGATACATAATATATAGGTAAATATCGATTTGCCGTCAAATAACAGCCTCCGTGGTCCAGTGGTTAAGGCGTTTGCCTGTTGACCCGGGGGTCGTGGGTTCGATTCCCACCGGAAGCATACTTTCTTTAGTTGTTTCCAGTTCGGTTAGGACATTGCAGGCTTGGATCACCTGATTGTCTGATAATAAAGATGATTCCGTGCTTCGGAAGGCACGTTAAGCCGTTGGTCCCGGCTGCCATCTGGTAGTCGTTAAAGGAACCACGTCAGAGGCCGAGAGGCGGTTCCGAATAACTCTGACACCAGGGTGTGCATGGTCGATTGACCGTCACGCCTACTCGAAATGATGATGATGCCGTCAAATATACATAAAAAAACGAGTCAAGTGCGAGTCCGACTCGCACTTGGCCGGACGAAGGGTTCCGTACCGCAATCTATAAAAACGGCAAAACAATCATGTCTGTTGTATGGGAGCCCCCTTTAATAGTAATTTTATTTTTATTTAATCATTTATTTTTAAAGTGAATATATAACTTAATATTCCGTGAATATTTAAATAAGCGTCTACCTGTTGCCGTTATCAATATCGAGCGAAAATAAACAAAAAAATCACGTTTGTTGTATGGGAACGCCCCTTAAATATTTAATATGTTCTATTTACTAGTATTTGTTGTAATAGCGGCAACAGAAATACATCATTACTATAAATTTTAACTGTCTAACTATCACGGTTCATGAGATACAGCCTGGTGATAGACGGACAGACATACAGACAGACAGACAGCGGAGCGACATTAATAGGGTCCCGATTTTACCGGTACGGAACCCTAAAAAAGGTTATAGGAAAATATCCAACAATAAATTATTTCAATATCAACGTTACCCGAAACCTAAAAATAAAAACAAATTAGAAATTCAACACTTAAATAAATAAAACAATTTCAATCCCGCTGTAATACAAAAAGCGGGTTTTTAATATCAGTATTTACAGGCGAAGGGCGTGTTTCGGGACGCGGGTCCCGTGACGTCAGCCGTGACCTGGCTGTGACCGAGGGTAAGGTCCTACTGAACACGCACTGAACAGATTGGGCTGCGAAATACTGGGTCTTTACCTATGAAGATCGTCGTTTTCTTTAGAGATTTTCGAGTATATTGAATTTTTCATACACACCTTTTTAGTATCATTTACTTTTTAGTAGCATTTAGTGCTGCCAGGGGGGACAGGTCTGCTCGGCCTTTTTGAGACTTCTATCTATCTTTGAGACTTTTATCATATCTGTTGTTGTTGCACGCTCGATCGCTAACATAACGTGTTCCACAAAAATATGTAAATTAAAATTGTATATAACATGACATCAGAAAAAAAGAAGAAAATATAAAAATATTAAATATCATACAAAGCCCTTCAGGCAAGGAGGCGACCAATACTGTTGAAAAGAGTTTCTTTCGGCGTCTTCTTTTCTGCAGTGGTCGGTTCCGAAACGCTAGTAGTTTGTAGCTTTTGAACAATAATTAATAATTTGAATATAATATAATAAGTATTATTTAAAATGTGAATTGACGTGAAAAAGTGCCTGAAAAGGCCTATTTTCTGAATAAATCTTTGAATCTTTAACTGCCTCCGTGGTCCAGTTGTTAAGGCGTTTGCCTGTTGACCCAGGGATTTAGTTGATTCCAGTTTGGTTAAGATATTGCAGGTTTGAACCACCTGATTGTCTGATAATTAAGATGATTCCGTGCTTCTGTAGGCACGTTAAGTCGTTGGTCCCGGCTGCCATCTGGCAGTCGTTAAAGGAAGCACGTCAGAGACCGAAAGGCGGTTCCGATTAACTCTGACACCAGGGTGTGCAGAGTCGATTGACTGTGTCGCTGGTTCAAGCCCCGCCCTCAAGAAATTTTTTCACCATATTTTATTTCTTAATTTAATAAATGTATATCGAAATAACATTGTGATCGCAAAATAAAACACTAATAAAAATATCTAGCTTTTATTTCTTGACTTTAAGTTTAAATAACGCTTAACTGTTTAAGTTTTATTTCAAGACTTACATCACTGCATAGTATAAAACAAAGTCGCTGTCCGCTTTGTGTCCCTATGTATGCTTAGATCTTTAAAACTACGCAACGGATTTTGATGCGGTTTTTTTAATAGATAGAGTGATTCAATAGGAAGGAAAGGGTGGGCCTCCGGCTCTCTCACTCACCGTATGAACCATAAAACGATAAAGCTTCTACTCAAATGTCGTTCTTCCCCAGACAAGCCAGCCCATTCATGCTACTAGCAAAACTTAAGTTTAATAAATAAATAAATAATATATACGGACAAATCACACAGATTGAGCTAGCCCCAAAGTAAGTTCGAGACTTGTGTTATGGGATAGTAACTCCACGATACTATATTTTATAACAAATACATATATAGATAAACATCCAAGACCCAGGCCAATCTGCAAAAGATCGTTTCCATCTTGACCTGACCGGGCATCGAACCCGGGCACTCTCGTGTCGCAGGCTGGCGTGTTAACCACTGCGCCACGGAGCCTCTCAGTTGCCGGTAACGTGGCTCTACAGCGACTCAAAACATGTCAACTCCTTCAACCAACCTGATAGCAATGATGGAAAGAAAATAAAATAGCGGTACAAAATTTCGTAGCACGTGCTACGCCGTAGGCCGCTACGACATTAAGTATTCTCGTAAAGTTTTGCTCCTGTTTCATCCACTTTAAGACACTTAGCAACGTCCTTGAGAGTTATGCGTATGCCATTGCATGCTCCAAACTTACTTATCAAGATAATAAATTGATGTTACGTATGTATTTCTTCTCTTGTTTTATCTCCCATCTGCGCTTTCCCAATAAATAAAGTAGCATGTGTTGTGTATTGATAATGCGTTTATTTTAATTACTTAATTAAAAACACGAGTGCCCTGTCACAAAATTAGTTGTCTGTAAAGTCGGTCAACGGACGAAAGTTTTACGTTATAACGGTGGAAGAGATAGATGCGTCACAAGTCGAAGCCTTAGGCCGATCGTGCCTCTTCTATCGCTTGATCTGCGCTCTCGCTTGTACACGAAACGTGACTCTTTTTCGTGCGTGCAGCTGGCGTTCATCGATTTATTAGTAGTTATCACATAAAAAAATTTATGTCACTTTAGGACAAGGATTCATACGATGGGTACCATACGAGTACATCCAAATCCTTATTTTAAGAGAAAATTGCAAATATTTCTGTGTCAATATAAAGAAGAGATTGAAGTGCTGTGCTGACCGCACGTAATATTGGGAGAAGGTTAAAAAGGAAATAGAAAAATAAGATATGAACCTAAAACTATGTTGCTATGATCTTTAAACCTATACGTTCTTGTCATTGTATGAAAAGAAACGCTCACAATTGCTATTTCTGACAGGAAATAATAGAATTGTCTGCCATTGCCTACTATTCCATTAAAAAGGTACATTTAGGAGTCTCACAAAAAAAATTGTTACAAATAAATTATTTGCCTTTTTTGTCCAGTTACTTTTAGTCGTAGAACTATAAATAAAAAAGTTATAAGTAAAAATCTATATTAATTTAAGAAAAAAATATATTTGTCGACATAACTTTTTCTAATCATTTTACAAAAAAAAATATATTAGACCATTTTAGTCATTTTTTTCTCAAACTTTAGGGGTCTTTACTTAAGTATAACTTTTTTTATTTATGGTTCTACGATTAAAAGTAACTGCACAAAAATAAGGCATATTTTATTTGTTAAAAATAGTTCTTTCCTTTTCCTTATTGGTATACGTAAAAATAAGTTCCCACAACGTATATTTTCACACAAAACCATTATCAGTAGTTAGATAACATAGATAGAGGATCAATACAGCTTATCCCAACAAAATTGCGGATTACCATCTCCATAGTCGGCAAACAAACTACACGTAATGTGATAATTACAATGTTCCGTTTATTTTGGCAGCCAGTATATCGGTAGAGGAAATAAATCAAGTTTTGGTTACGTAATTATGTATGAAAAGGTTCACAATAAAATAAAAATATGTTTTCATATCTTACTGACTCTTCAACAGAATAGGGACTTCATGGAGACCAAGACCAACATCCAAGACCTAGGCCTTGGATGTTTATCTACATAAGTAACTATCATAAAATATAGTATCGTTGAGTTCGTATCCTACGACACAAGTTCAAAACTTTTTGTGTGATATGTCCCTATATATTTATTTATTATTTATTTATGTATATTATTGAAACTAACGTGAGATACAAACATTACTTATGTACTAAAAACGGGTCACTCACGTGCTATTTCGACGGGATTGCCGACTATAGTTTCGGACTCGTCAGGAGCCCATTTTCAAGGCGAGTGCGAGACGCGCGGCGGAGGGTCCCGAACTAACTGCTCTCGACGCACCGCTCGTGCGGTGGCTCGTGCCGCACCGCTCGTGCGGCGGCTCGTGCCGCCCTTTTGGAGGGGAGAGCCAGGTCGGTCGCAGGACCCTGGTGATGAGTAGTCACGGAGGTAGTGGATCCCATTTCTTCCTCGTCGGTGTCTGGTGACGGTACGTGTATGTGGAAAGAGCTAATCGTATCGGCCTCTACTGACTCTGTGTGCTTTAAGTTACGAGTATCATTCCCTTGAAGAATCGGTTTCCAGGTTGCGGGTAAAGTCCAACCTACATCCCGATTGAAATTTGGGCGTCGACTTATTTCTATGGCCTCTCTTATTTTTCGGGGAACGAATGCCTTTTCTCTAGAAAGGACTCTGGCCTTGTCAAACCGGATATAATGGGTGACGTCCTCTTCCAGAGTATGTTCGGCTCGCCTTGAAAATGGGCTCCTGACGAGTCCGAAACTATAGTCGGCAATCCCGACGAAATAGCACGTGAGTAACCCGTTTTTAGTACATAATATTTATGTATAGATGCTTTTAATAATACATACATACATATTATCACGTCTTTGTCCCTTACAGGGTAGACAGAATCCGAGGCCGTAAGACCCTAGAGACCACGTTTTGTTGGGCTTGTAGCTTTTTATTATGAACACTAACTTAAACTGTTATACCAAAATTATAAAAACTTAATGTATTTTGTTTCGAAATCTATTGATGCTTTTTTCACTGTACGAAGCAAGTGTGTACTTTGTAGTACCTACGATGTTTTACTCCTTAACTTGAATGGGAATTTAATGTATTTAGTGCAATACACCCACTTTACAACAAACTCTACATCCCTCTACTCGTTAACTCGATTTACTTCTTCCGTACCATCTCAGTTCAAAGTACCTTGTGCTATGATAAATAAAGGGATCGTTGCCTGACCTGATGTTTCATCTAATGCTGTACATAACCCTATCCTATTATTTTCTTTCTCTTATTTAACAAATATCTCTTGCATAAACTTTTCACCACATCCCTTAAAACTGGTAGACAATGCTAAGCAATAAGTTATAACCTTTTGTACAAAAGTCTTTTGATTTTATGTGCAATAAATTAAATAGATATATAAAGAATAAATCCTTAACTATAAAGCAAGAACCTAATTCCGCTAAATTTAATTACAAACCGCATTCTAATCGTATTTAAATAAATAAATATGTAGGGACATATCACACAAATTGAGCTAGCATCAGAGTAAGTTGTGAACTTATGTCGTAGGATACTAATTCAACGATATTATATTTTACAATCAAAACACCCAAGACCCAGGTCAATCTGAATGTGAGTATTATATATAATACATACACACGAAGAGACTAACACGTGAAACTTACAGCACTCCTCTACCAAGAGTGTGTAAATCAAATATTCAACAAATGTTAATGTGTGAATCTAATGTTGAATAACAGAGAGGAAATGTGATTTGACTTGACTTTTGAGGTTGATAAGACCCGAAGGCCACGTTTAGCATTTTATCACGTCAAAAAAGAATTCTATGAAAGTCTCATCATCGTAAGGATTTCTAATGCGCCATCTCTAGTTATAAATAAGGTAAGGAATTGTTTAATTTTCCTGTTGCGTATTTTTCAAACGGCTTCCGGGAACGCGAGGACTCCAGCTGACGCGTCATTACGAGGCTTATAGGCATTATACGTCATTGTATATTTTGCTCACGTTTTCAGAAATATTCCGCGAATGTGGCAAATATTTAATAATGCCAAATAATTTCAAGATACGTAATATACATAACGTAAGCAGAAGCTCTACATTTTTTGAACTTGTTAGTATATAGGTCTCTATAAAATTCTCTATCTCCCTTCGCTGTTATTAATTATGAAGGTGGAGTCTATTTTATACAAGTTCAGTTATATAGGATATAAGTACCTAAAAAAATACTAGGTAGATCTTTACAATCAGTTTTTAAATTATAGAGGCGCTGTGCATCAGAAGAATACCGTAAAACGTCTATTTTTTCGTCGCGCAGTTAGCCTTATTTTCATGGAATACTAGCATGAAAAAGCAAAAATATGAAGTACTGTTCAAAAATCAAAATAAAAGATTACGTCAAAATATTTTCAAAAAAAAATTAAAACTTAGCAAAATAAAATAGCAAAAAAGCTATACCCAGAAAAAGTTTCGTCGCAAATTACTTGATATTTTCAGCGACAACAACCAACTTTTTTACGTCTATAAAATGTATAACTAAATGAGCAAGATGGATACCTAAAAACATATAATATTTGGTTATATTTACTGAATTATTAAATTAAAAGTGAAAATTAACACGGAAATGGCAGACACGGGTTTAAAATGAGACTGGTGACAGGCCCATCGGTATCGTCACTTTCAACCTTATTTCATTACGAGTTTATAATATATCGCGCGATGTCCGCTACCGCCTTAGACATAAGATTATTATTATTCTGAGGACTAAAAATCTTTTAACATAGTATAAAATTCCTTATCATACAGGCATATTATTTATTTTTAAGTATATAAATAGAGGGTCATCTCTGTCTCCAGCTATAAAAGTAGGAATATGTTGTTAGGATTTATCTAAATTATTTACTTACATCATAGTAAAGAGAGATGGTTACACAGTATCTACGAGTAGTTAACTAGGATCAATAGTACAATTAATGGTAGTTTCAATGGGACTACGACATTATGGAGTTACCTACGTCAGTATTGAAACAAGTCCATACCATACGGCACAGACTGAGTATAAGACGACGGAGTAACATCGTCAAGAATACAAGTAAAACTAACCCGTTTTCTAAACTCTGTACACATTTCACATCCAGCATGTTGTAACTATAGTATCTCCTATTCATTCGATGCCAAAGTCGATTGACCATGACACTTACTCGAAATGATGATGATGCTCAATTCATTACTGCATCATTTGGGCCTTGGGGTACGGAGGCCCGACAAATTTTCAAAGAGATCTCCGCACGCCTAATCGACGTTTCCGGTGAAGGGCAGGCGCGCATTTTGGTCAAAGACTGAGTCTGGCCATCCAGCGAGGAAATCCGCCAGCCTTTTGGGCACCCTGCCAGCAGACTTCTTCTCACCAGTGGTCGTTCCGAAACGCTAGTAGTATTTCAATTTTGCATATATAAAAAAATATATAAGAAATAAAAATATGACGTTCAAAAAGAGATACATGTATCCAATTTTGAATAAAAATCTTTGACTTTTGACTTTTAGACCGCAGCGACTTGGCATCCATATTTTATTTAATTTGATGTGTTTATAGATTCATTTTATTTTTAATTTAAGTTTTAGTTTAGAATTATTTATATGGTCTATGTATTAAATAATATTCGTTACCACAAAAAGTAGGAACAATTTAAGAATTTTAAAGGAAGCGACACCATGTATAAATTACTTAGGGTCAGAAACATCAATATCTTCCCCTTATTCTAAACTCTATATCTCCAGCATATTTGTCTGTTACGTCTCCTTTTCATTGCTACTATTTGCCACTGAGATGAGAAGAAATAAAGTCGACGATAAGACAGAATATGTATTCTTAGAAATAAAAACAGCGTAATGTACCTCGTATTTTTAGCTCAATATGCAGTAAATTTAGGTTTTCGCTCGTCCTATGTAATCCTTGCCACTAAATAAAGACTGAACATTTCACGAGATGGAGTAATAATAAAAAATAAATTCAAAACATTTATTCCTTCTCTAAAGAGCGTCACTTAATGCAGAAAATTTTATTTTAAGCTTTGGCATATATTCATTGCTCGCAGATACCTGCAGAGTCAAGCACCTCTCATAGCGCATAGTATTTCACATCACAATCACAACATTGCAATATACTCACAGAAGGCCGTTGAGGGGGCAAGCTGTCCACTCCCATGTTAACTTCGGACACTGGTTCAAATATTTACATTATAAATGACCAAGGAGGTTTTTATTATGATTTTTAGCCGCGAAGTAGCGGTGTCGCGTTCGTTCCCATCCCGGCGAGGGAGGCTACTAAGCTAGTGAGGGGGTGTGCGGAGCCTTTCAGTTTTCAGTTTGGATTTTAGCAATGCGATTTGAAGCGAGAGTCCTTTTGTGAACTCGTTTCTTGCTTTCAGTGTTGATATTTTAAAATGAAATCAGAGGAAAAGTGTGGCACAAGAGTCAGAGTAAATACAAAAGAGACAATGTACATTACTTTGTACAGTTCCACTCTGTAGCAGGAATTTGAAAATGGATTGGTTGAAATTCTTGCCTTAATATTTTTGGTCGAATTTTTTTTCTTAGAACAGAAGACAATTTCTTAAGCGTTTAAGAAAATTCTAACTGAATAATCCATATTTGCAAACCTTTTGCTACTTCACATTTAGTTCCTACACACTTACTAACTACACTATTCATTTAGAGAAATGCGAAAAAAATTCGAAGGCAAAATGTAAAGATTATTGTGATAGTAAAGCGTTAATACATACATATTATCACATCCTTATCACTAACGGCGTAGACAGCCTAAGATCATAGGACTTGTGGAAAATGGAATGAAAATAGCGATGGGTCGCTAGACTTTTCTTTATATGATTGCTTAGATAGGCATGTAACATCCTCGTCTTCATCGTCACTTACCATTATGTGAGATGGGAGACAAACGCTTTAACAAACGTTTAGTAATAAAAAAATTTGCCCTTTCCCTCGGCGGACTTTTACGGCTTGCGCAGGAATCAAATCAGGGTACATTCTACGTTTTTTCTTTTCTCCCAGTCTAGCATTGAAGAAAAGCTTTGATTGACATTGAAACTCGTAGTGTACAATAACATTCATCGTATCAGGTGTCCATCCCTACGCAGATGCGCGCGCCGGCCCGCAGCGTCTCACACCTTCATCTCGCGAATACAAGTTAAAAACAAGCCGTAAGAAGTTGTAATAGAGTTGATTTAGGCTTGTGTAGCTTTGGCATAATAGCTTAACGAGTGATAGACGTTCTGTGCTGGCTACAGAACGTTGTGTGGCTGGGAATTGAGACGGCTCTACAATTTTTTTCACAAATATGAATTGCTACGCATGTATAATATCTGCTAGCTATTGTGTGTTAAATTTCTGAACATTTTAAAATTGTATCATGAAATAAATGACCACACAACAACCCAGTGTGCGATTAATGATTAAGATATAGAAGAAACATACACTAAACTGCTAATTACATTTGTTTTTAGGGTTCCGTACCCAATGTCTGTTTTTGCTCGATATTTATAACAATGGGTAGACGCTTGAAATATCCACAGAATATTTAGTTATTTATTCACTTTAAAAATTAATAATTAAATAAAAATAAAATTAATATTAAAGGACCATACAACATACAACAGACATGATTTTTTGCCGTTTTTATAACGGTACGTAGATAACGGTACGGAACCCTTCGTGCGCGAGTCCGACTCGCACTTTCACGGTTTTTTATTATTTGAATTTTTAAACATTGTTAAAAAACATCCGGGCTTGTTTAAAAAGGCAAATATATACAAGAAACACCTGTCAAGAGATCCCACAAAATTACTTTTGCCATGCTCTAGACTAGAACAACACATTGCAGAGAATGCCGTATAGCATTAAATCCATCTGTTTGTACTTTTATTGTGCAATAAAGTTTAAATAAATTAATAAAAATAAATTTCCAAAAAAAACTGTTAATATATGGTAAGTAAAATTTTTATAAAATTTCAGAATATATTCAGGGATAGCCTTTTAACCACTTTAAAACAAATGGCTACTTGACAAGTGCTTCTACACAATTAATAAATTTATGACTTCTTAATAGGTAACATCTATCTTGGATGTATATCTATATATGTATTTATTATAAAATATAGTATTGTTGAGTGAGTATTTCATAACACAAGTCTCGGAACTTACTTTAGGGCTAGCTCAATCTGTGTGATTTATTCGTATATATTTATTTATTATTATTTATTTATCTATATATTTTGTCATTCGCGTTTGCGTGATTAAAACCCTAACGCACGCGGACGAAGTCGCGGGAAAAGATAGTAACAAGCACTTGCATGTAACTATCTTTTTTTTCTTATCTTTTCCATATTAATACATAGTTAAGTACCCACTTGGGGTCAATGATTCAAAGATTTATTCAGAAAATAGGCCTTTTAAGGCTTTTTCACGTCAATTTACATTTAAAATAATACTTATTAAATTATATTCAAATTATTAATTACTGTTCAAAAGCTACAAACTACCAGCGTTTCGGAACCGACCACTGCAGAGAAGAAGACGCCGAAAGAAACTCTTTTCAACAGTATTGGTCGCCTACTCGCCTGAAGGGCCTGAAGGACGCATGGATCAGCCATCGCTAAGCTCAACCATATTAGAGGGAACTAAACATCCCGACACACTACTTACTTACTTAACTATGTATTAATATGTCATACCAGATTAGATTGATCGATGAACTTGACCCACCTGCGCTTGGCCCATGCCTTGCTAAATATAGCAGCATCCTTGTTCAGGATTATTATGAGAGGAGGCCTTGTAACTCCTGTGCTCTAAAAATAGTGTCCTTATATTGCTTTTGAATACAAAGCAAATCATAAGGAATAGAAAAAATAAATAATAAAATAAAAAATAAAATTATTTTTATTAAGTTAACTTTGATCCATTTATAAAGGTTCAGGATATGAATCTTAAGACGGTACTGCACGAAACGTGTTTTCAAATCACTAGTACTATGAACTGAATTAATTAAATTCTGGACCAATGCTGGTAACTCAAAAATTTCCATACAAATGTCGTTTTTTTGTAGAGTTCCTAGCATTTTTTCCATAGGAAAAGTTGTTCATATTGATGGGCTGGGTCGCCCTTTTAAGGTCATGTCGAGGGTCAATTTACACGCTGTATATGTATGTAAAAGGACCCGATGATGATGATATCTATATATGTATTTGTTATAAAATATAGTATTGTTGAGTTAGTATCCCATAACACAAGTCTCGAACTTACTTTGGGGCTAGCTCAATCTGTGTGATTTGTCCGTATATATTTAAATATGTATGTATGTATTAAGCAAATCAAATCATCTATTTTCAAGCAGCAAGTTAAATATTACATAGGCTAGCTATGTGATACTAACTTCTAATATGAGGTACTCTTCCTTCTACGCTGTCCACGTAATGCCTCTCCAGTGCACATCGTAAAAATCGATCCAGGAATTATGCTAAAAATTTGAGACATCAGTTCCATAACCGATTCGGCTAGCTCTAATCACATTTTTTTTAGTAAAAGCTAGTATTCTTGGATAAGATAAGCACTTGACACTAAGCAATTTAGTTACGTTATGTGTATCACTCGATTATTCTTTTATAGGCAATCCAATAACGCATCGTTTCTCTCGAGCAAACTCATAATATAGATATTTAACTAGATTAATCTATAGTTGAGTGGGGTGGTGTTTAGAGCAAAATAAAAAGAGTTACAGATCCGTCTACTTGAAACATAAAAATGAAAATAATAATAATAAATAAATATATACGGACTAATCACACAGATTGAGCTAGCCCCAAAGTAAGTTCGAGACTTGTGTTATGGGATACTAACTCAACGATACTATATTTTTATAACAAATACATATATAGATACACATCCAAGACCCAGGCCAATGTGAAAATCATCATCATCATCAGGTCCTTTTTAGTCTCCACTACAGGAGCACGACCCTCTCTGTACAACTAGGGCCATACTTGGCTTGAGCAGCCAGAGGACTAGGCCTACACTCTCCACGCTGGCCAGACTAAAATGAAAATATAAAAATATATTTATTTAATCACTTACAGTAGGTAACAACATTGTGGCCGGAGCCTCTATTTAAGTAGATACATGATATACTTGTGTTTAGAGTATCCGCTCTTCCTAGGTCGACTTAAATTATAAATAAATATAAATATATACGGACAAATCACACAGATTGAGCTAGCCCCAAACTAAGTTCGAGACTTGTGTTATGGGATACTAACTCAACGATACTATATTTTATAACAAAAACATATATAGATAAACATCCAAGACCCAGGCCAATCTGAAAACGATCATTTTTCATTTTGACCTGGCCGGGGATCGAACCCGGGCACTCTCGTGTCGCAGGCTGGCATGTTGACCGCTGCGCGACGGAGCTAGCTAATTATGTAAGTTGATTAAATCTTATGTTTCAACAATAATAATGCAATGTATATAATGCTAAGAAAATAATAATAATGGCTGCCCCAAGCCTAATTCAAGTATCTAATTTTTCCCAAATTTTAAATTTCTTCAAATATTTAAGAGAGCAAAACGTTCCTAATGTATTATTTTTATCATTAAAATGTAAAATAATAGCCACAAAAACATCAAAATATGTATAATTATGTTATAAATATACACTCTTACTGGCTACTCTCCATTTGACTAGCAAAAACAGTAATTTTTAACTTTAAATCTTAAACTTTTATTATATCCTACTAAATCTGAATTCTACTCTATCTAGTCACTATCACAAAACCCCTATATTATTCTAATATCTATATAACAAACCAACTTTTCACACTAAATAAACCCTGAAAGTTAAACCATAACTTTAATTTCAAACGTTCCCTTTAACGTTAACGAAAACAGATACTTCGATGTGAAAAGCAACTATCTCAAAAAGTTACTCACTTTGTTTTAGCTTTCAACTACATATAACAGTCATCATCATCAATATCAAATATCTGGTGTTTATGAATTACAAGTATGTCTGTTAGACTTACTTGTTTTTAACGTAGAAACGGTAAACATGCTTTGTTTTAGTGTAGATTATCCAAGCTGAAAAACTTTAAAAAAATTGCTAGATGCGTCATCATCATGTCTTCTTAGTCTCCACTACAGGAGCACGACCCTCTCTGTATATCTATCAGAGCATATTTGGTCAGAACAGACAGAGGATTTGGCCTACACTCTCCACGCTGGCCAGACGAGTTGGAGAGGTCATATTTGATGTTTAAAAGCTTTGTTTAGCTTGTTTATTCTAAGTCGCCTTCTACGACATCCACGGAAAGACTTGCGAGTGGTCCTATTCTACTCTGCCGGTAACCACACGGCTAGATACGTATAGATTTGCTTATGCTGAAAATGTAATAAATATTTTTTTTTCAAAAAATTAGTTACTTGACTTAGGCATAGGGCAACCATGCTGTAGAAGCAGCTAAGTATTTTCCACTATGAGCTTGGTCATAACCCATCAAAAACTTAAGGAGGGGCCAGAGTTGTATGCGGTATACTCTGCCGTCACGAGCTAAACAGAAGTTGAAATTTACTATGAAAAACATTTGTACAGGTCAATGTTAATTGAAATTTCAATTTCGCCAGTAGGTTTTACATCAGTTTCATGTTATCAGTAGAGTATACGGTATATAAATACTTATTAAGTGATCCTTCTACTACTCTTTATTTGTTCGTTACTATCGCTTGGATTTCTGCCAAATAAACCCGGTTCTACGATATTGTTATTGGTATAATTTACTCGTTTTTACCTGTGATATATTGGTTATTGCTGGGTTTCTCAAAATATTGAAAAAGGTAAGTGATAAACGAGGTTGTTCGTTGCCCAAACGATCCGATTGCGCGATTAAGTGCCGAGAAGTGGGGTTTATTTTCATTTTCCTTGAGAGTTTTCCATCGCAATACAACCTCTTATGACAAGAAAGTCGACATAGGGTTAGCAGTTAGAAGATTTGGCAGCGTAAGTATTTAAATTATCGCGGGTTGAAAACAGATGATAATGGTAAGGGAATCCTTTAGAAGGAATGTCATCCCATTATTTGGAGAGTAGTGATAAATATTTTCACAGAACTGTTTGTTGCAACCACTCCGTTTCTCTCATGGATGTCGAACAAAGCAACTTGCACGCTCGATCGCTAACATAACGTGTTCCACAAAAAATATGTAAATAAAAATTGTATATAACATGACATCAGAAAAAAAAGAAAAGAAAAATATTAAATATCATACAAAGCCCTTCAGGCAAGTAGGCGACCAATACTGTTGAATAGTTTCTTTCGGCGTCTTCTTCTCTGCAGTGGTCGGTTCCGAAACGCTAGTAGTTTGTAGCTTTTAAACAATAATTAATAATTTGAATATAATATAATGAGTATTATTTAAAATGTGAATTGACGTGGAAAAGTGCCTGAAAAGGCCTATTTTCTGAATAAATCTTTGAATCTTTGAATCTTTGAATCTTGATGGATTCACTTTGTGTTAAACTATTTCCTTTAGTCGCATAAAGTCCACTGTATCAAAATGTTCACTGTATCAAAACATCCACTGTATTGAAATGTCCATAGTATCATTCTGTCCATTCTTCACAAAGTCTACTTTATTTAAATGTCCACTGTGTCTGTATCACAACGACCACAGTATCATTATGACCATACTAATTGTTTTTACTCGCATAATATACTACATTGGTACCTTTTTTTAATATAAGTAGATTAAACCTTCCTATTAGTGCTGGCTAAAAAGAGGAAAAATAATTTTGATTTTTGTGCTTCCGCTATCAGTTAGTTCATCCAAACTATTGCTGGCCATCGCCTACCCATTACCATTACCGTGCCATTACTGTTAGTCCCTTCATGACCATGTTGCTTGTCATTCGAACGAAAACTAGGTTCATTGCCTAAAGAAGCATCGTGCAGAGGCGAAACTTATCTCTGAGGGGAAACACATGTCGCGAGGTCGACGGCTGAAGCTGCTGCAGCCTCAACGGATGCTATAGGACTGTATCTGTTGAACCGATCACGATCACCGATCACTGGAAACGTTTAAAATGTTTACAGAATGTGTAGTTATATCTTTTGCCGCTATACCTAACTACAAATAATAAAAACAAAGTAGGGGTTCCTTACAAGTAACTTGTTTATGGTTTAAGGGTTTATCGGGTTTATTGTGGGTTTATTTCTCGATTCTGTCAAAGTTTGCTACTCATTTATTACTAAGACGTCGAACCACAGATAAATAAGAAAAATAGCGTCCATGCAAGAAAGAGTTTGGCTACTAGAAAGGTCCTAATACATCTACTTAGTGTGTGCGATCGCACTAGCCAGATTAGTTAATTATGCGAAAATCAACAATGCTAACGCATTTTTTCGCATTTATATTTGATATAAATTAATTTCACTGAATTTTACCCACTTATAGTATGTTTTTTTGATAGAACTGAATATAGACACAAGATTAAGTATATCCTTCTTGTGTAAAAAGCATTTCCAATATCAAATACTTAAGTGAATCTATCCCAAATCAGAATATCCAGAGTGAGGAGGTATATTAAATTATTGGAAAACGTCGTGAACCAGTTCATATCACAATCTCAGAAGTTAGGCGACAAAGGCATTTTCCAATAATTGCGTTTGCCAGATATTCCGAAACAAAATAACTAGGCGTCGGAAGACAGTGGTGGCGCGGAAAGTAATCAAGAGTTTGCTGGGCTGGAATATATAGGTTTTCAATACAGTCTGGAACGACTGAGATACAACGACCATTTTAAATTTAATCTTATTACATTGTAACAAATTTTGAGACAATGAAAAGAAATACATCCATGAAAAGCAAAGTGCAACCAAGAGTAAGCTCAAATCAGATAAAGAGAGAGAAAGTCGAATACGTGTTGTTATAGTGAAATCTAAATATACATATATAACTCAAAGGTGACTGACTGACTGACATAGTGATCTATCAACGCACAGCCCAAACCACTGCATGGATCGGGCTTTGGCATGCAAGTAGATGTTATGACGTAGGCATTCGCTAAGAAAGGATTTTGATCAATTCTACCCCCAATGGGATAAAATAGGGGATGAAAGTTTGTATGAAACTTCTATAGTTCTTAACGCGAGCGAAGCCGCGGGCGCAAGCTAGTATAGTATAAATTTCATGAGTTTGTCATACGGAAATCACAAAACTATCAGAATACTAATCTAGCGAACTATGCAACCACAAGCGAAAATCGGATAAATATATAAAATTGAACAATATCCCGCTCACGATATACGCACTTACAAACTGAATAAAACTAAGCGAACGACGTTGAACGATATTCACAACCCATCAATATCTTATCGATATTGAAATACTGTAGTAAAGCCTCCTCTCGCAAGAAGGTTAAGGTACGTTTCCGAGCACCGCCGCAGCAACGCGGGCATACATAACGATATTAAGTTTCAATGGTTAACTAAAACATTGATTTGATTGATTGGCTAGCTCCGTGGCGCAGCGGTCAACACGCCAGCCTGTGACACGAGAGTGCCCGGGTTCGATCCCCGGCCAGGTCAAGATGGAAAATTAACTTTTTCAGATTGGCCTGGGTCTTAGATGTGTATCTATATATGTATTTGTTATAAAATATAATATCGTTGAGTTAGTATCCCATAACACAAGTCTCGAACTTACTTTGGGGCTAGCTCAATCTGTGTGATGTGTCCGTATATATTTATTTATATTTATTTATTTATTATTTATTTCCGGCAAAAATTGACAATTGAATACTGTGGACATTCTGATAATGGGACATTTTAAAGTGGTCTTTCTGGTACTGGTTACATTTTGATACAGGGGACATTTTGATACAGTGGACTTTATGCGACTGAAGGATACGAAATAATCTGATATTACCACTTGTTAGTATTAAACAACGGTTTAACTCACGTATTTTTAGTATCAGTGATCAGCTGACAGCCGCGCCGGGACGTCTTTGACACTCGCCCTGAGGATGGCCTACTGACTAGGCTGAAACTGTCGGCATTTTTCCGACTAAAAATACGTGTGTTAAACCGTTTTATTTAATATTAAAATTAAAACTTGTTAGTTTGTTTTTCGTGTCTATAAGTCAGCTGCCTAAAGGTATCTGACATAGCTTAACGACTGCCATTCATGATGATACCGGGGCCCAACGGTTTAACGTGCTTTCCGAAGCACAGAGGAGCTAGAGATATTTTTATGCCACTTGCATCTCTATGGGGACTCTATGGGGAGTTGCTTTACATGCGTATGCGCTATTCACTCTGACGACCACTGGGCCGTAGAGCTCCTCGTGCTAATATGGACACGTGGCCTGCGTAAGACCTGCAAAGGCGAGTTTTCACTTCTGCCGGCACTCCCGAAGTGCAACCCGTTGTTATTTTTAAGTTCTTCGTCGTCTGAAAATCGCCTCTCGATGTGTGTAATCTACCTATCCCGGGTGACATAGTTCAAAGTTTTTTGGAGAGGCATTCGTATCAGTATGGCAGCAATAACATTACTGCAGAGGACGGGAAGTAAGGGACGAGCAGAGTTTTTTGGAATAAATACGAGTCCGGCAAGCCGATTCCCGGCAAAGGCATGTATTGTGCTTTTCTCAATAAATGGAAATAGTGAGGATTTTTTTTAAACGGAATCGTATAGTTTATTATGTCCAGGTGTACCTAATAACTGTATTAAGGTAAGAGAGGATAACTTAAACGGCACTCTGGGAGTGTAGACAGAAGTGAAAACTTGAACATTCGGCTACTTATATACAGAGGTAACGGTAACAGTGTAGCGAGTTTAATGGTTTTTCCCATCTCAAACAATGGCTAAGGAAGTTTTTACTTCAATCAATAATTCGTTCTGATTTTTTTTCATGTGATTACCGAGCCCCTCGTTATAACGAAGCAATTTGTCAGCAACAATAGATGAAAGCATATATAAATAAGTAAATACAATTATACTAGCTTTCGTCCGCGGCTCCGCCCGCGTCAATGTCGATCCCTCGGGAATCCTTTTATCCCGGGAAAAAAGTACTTCTTCCCGGGATAAAAGGTAGCCTCCTTGTGCTTCTCCAAGTCCTTCTCCGTTCTCCAGAGAGCTTGTATGCAAAATTTCATAACAAATACGCAAAATTGCGTAACAAACTAACTTTCGCATTTATAATATTAGTAAGGATATAGTAAGGATAGGGACATATCACACAAATTGAGCTAGCCCCACAGTAAGTTGTGAACTTGTGTCGTAGGATACTAACTCAACGTTGCTATTTTATAAGAGATACTTATATAGATAAACATCTAAAACCCAGGTCAATCTGAAAAAGAAAATTTTTTCGTCTTGACCTGGCCGGGGATCGAACCCGGGAACCCTCGTGGCGCAGGCTGGCGTGTTAACCACTGCGCCACGCAGCTCGCCTCATAAATAGTGGAACTTGATAGATCGTAGATCTTGTCTTTACCCCCAGGGTTAGTCTAAGGTCAAGAGTAAGCCAAAAAAAAAAAAAAAAAAAAACTTAAAAGTCTCTCTCATACTGCCGTTTTCCGCACCGTACCTTTTCCTAAGTCTATTACGGGCAAATATAAAAACTCCTACATGTTATCCTTTATTTGTTCCGGAAAATGTTGTTCCATGGTCCATAAATCCGAGTATGATACATACTATGATGATGATATTAATATAGGGCAGTAATTTATATATGTAAAGTTTCTTCTTGAATCACTCTATGTATTGCTGAAAATTGCACTACAATCCGTTGATTAGTTTAAAGGATCTAAGCGAACAGACAGCGGAAGCAACTTCATTTCATCCTTACTAATATTATAAATGCGAAAGTGAGTTTGTTTGTTTGTTACGCTTTCACGCCGTAACTACTGAACCGATCATCATGAAATTTTGCATACAAGTTCTCTGTAGTACAGAGAAGAACATAGGCTACCTTTTATCCCGGGAAAAAGTACTATTCCCGAGGGATCGACATTAACACGGGCGTAGCCGCGGACTAAAGCTAGTACTATATAAAGATTTTGAAATAGGCTGCACTGTCACCCGCAAATCATCTACCGCTGGGCAAGGGCCTCTTTCTTCGTTCCGTTTTACCATACTCACCACGCTTGGCAGATGTGTTGACGAGTGCAGTTTCTTAAGCTTCTTGTGGTTTCAAAGCTGCTGCCCATCGAGCATTTATAAGCTGTTAAATTTACATGGAGATCAAAATGGATGAAGCATTAAATGAAAATTATAAAAAGTCACACTCGCTTAGCATCTCATGTTAGTAGTAATTCTAGTGTTACGCACTTTTGAAAAGCAACAACTGCCATTTATGTTTCTGATTTACTTCTAACCAGCATGAAAGACAATAGTTATGAACGCAAGAAAATAACATATCGATACAAAAGCCAGATCGGAAAAGTCCGTCTTATTTTCTTATTTAGCTGAGCATGACGTCACACGCAAGTGCGACACTCGATCCATCACGCACATTTCTGAGGAAAACATATTTCACGGCGGCGTGACGTCAGCCGAAAAATCAAGCCTCAGATTTCTTTACAGCGATTTTTATGAATAGATTACCGAGGGCCGATACGGAAAATGAGGAGGCGGAAATATGATGATCACGACCAAATGATAAACGACTCGGAGTTCTCTCATTTAAAGACTGATTAATCTACAACATCCGACAAACGTGACCCGCCCAATCCCATTTAAACTTAGCAGCTTTGCGAACTTACATGATGATACCAGCATAGATATAATTTGATACCAGTATTGGAGTGAAGTGCTGTGTACACTCCACTCCATTGCTCTTTAGGATGCATCAAGACCGTTGGGTTCATATCGCCACCTAATGGTACCCCGAAGGTGGACGCAAAAAAGGGGGCTACAGAATAAGTACTGTTACTGACTAATACAGAACAAGTTCTAGTACGGAGAAATGACTATTAATTATTGTACGTCTTTTAAAGACAAGTCCAAGTGACACCCATTTAACAATAACATCTTTTGTTAACCTGTGTTCCGCAATAAAGAGATTTGTATTACTTACGTACAGATGTCTCACTCAGCAGTTGATATTTCTTTAAATACCTTTATAAGGAAATATCAACTCATTGTTAGCGATACGGTGTTAAGCTCGCGTCAGAACACAGCACCTTTTCGTTTAGATTTACAGAACCCATTGCAAGCCAATTTCATTCTTATAGCTACAAACGATTCAAACTCGTAATTCGATGAATATGTGACGAAACGTGCGTCGTTCGTTCCTACCGGATTTGCCCGGTGTTACCGCTTCGAAGTGGTCGCCGCGTGTAGGTATGTTTTCGATACGAACACAAGGAGTGCGACAGGCCTGAGCTGGCTCAAGGACAAGTTATTATTTTTTATTATTCCACAAGGAACCCTTATAGTTTCGTCATGTCCGTCCGTCCGTCCGTCTGTCTGTCCGTCCGGGCTCGTACTGCGCCGCCACTGCACCGATTGTCACGAAAATTGGCGGAGCGATAGATAATGAAGTTCCAAAAGTTGGTTTTTAAAATTATGAAAAAATGTTTCTTTTTTCCATACAACGAAAAATGAATTTAAAAATTAAAATGGGTTAACCCCAAGGTGTGGGATATCGTTGAAAAGGTCTTTTAAAATGCAACAAAAACTGCTTTGAAACTATGTAGATCAAAACCCCCAGTCTTGAGATAATCTAATACAAAGTTAAAATTTGAGGTGTCCCCACACCGTAACTTTTGAAATATTACTAAAATAATACTGATAAAAATGTGGTACCTATATACCTCAAAGTATGTACTTTTAATTAAAACTATAGCGGTCTCGGTATCATAGATAGTTATTTTTATACAACTCGACTAACTTATGTAGTTACAGTCGGCCAAACAAAATGTTTAGAGTCAACAGCAAAATGAAATTTGTATTACAACATTTGACTTTTTTTGCCGTTTTTATAGATAACGGTACAGAGCCCTTCGTGCACTAGTCCGACTCGCACTTGGCCGGTTTTTTATACATTGGTATCTAATTTTTAAAAGTTAGGCTTGTAGTATTTATTTATTTATTTATGCTTTATTGTACACACATACAAAATGTAACAAGTACAAAAGGTGGACTTAACGCTAAACAGCATTCTCTACCAGTCAAACCTTTGGGTTGTTCAGAGAGTTTTATGTGGGTGTAGAACCAAAATAAAGAAACTATAATAAAGGATAAGACTAATTATAAATATATATATTTATGATAAATAGGTACATACGATACTATACAATATATATATAATATACAAAAAATAAATACATACGACACTATAATAATAAGTCATGTTGGCAATCAAGCTTGACTCTTCAGGCGTTCGTGGAAATACCTGAGAACTCTAATTTTAAGGATTCACGGCTAGGGGCGTCTCTAACGGAAACGGGGAGCGCATTCCAGAGTCGTACAGCAGTTACAGAGAAAGAATTATGGAAAAAACCTGTACGGTGAGAGGGGGTAGCAAGGGTTAGGGTGTTAGAGGAACGCAGGAGCCTTTCGTGAGTAGAACTTAAAAGTTGGAAGCGTGATTTTAGATTTAGATTAGATTAGTACTGACAGTACAACATACAATACGTAATAAGACATTAGTTCATCAGTTTTACAGTACTTTACCATCTCAGCTAGCTACCGCGACTTAGTTGAACTAGCCCCTTGAAGGTCAAAGCCTTCTTCCAGTCGAAGGCAATTTTCTCAGAATCGTCATACGGACAGGTTGTCGACAAGCTATTAAAAACCTCTCATGCTTATTGGATCGTACGTGATGGTTAATAAATTGGTATTCGAAATTGCCGTGTAGTTTTAGGCTAAATATAACACCACTCTGTTTCTATTTTTGTACGCCTTATTAAATGACTCACGAGTAAAAGCACTAACTTTTTTAGAATAGTTTTATACATGCTATAAAATAAACAGCATGTATAAAACTAGATCAACTGTTTTAACATCAGATTCCGCTAGTGGACTGCCAGAGTTTCATATGCAACTGAATCATAGAAGTATGATTTTTTAAATCTATGCAACTGAAGATACACTATATTAGAGAGAAAGAGATCGTAAGAGAGAGAAAGCTTTGACAGATGCGGCCAATATTGATAATTGTGTCCATATATAAAAGTCCACGGCGAGCTCCGTGGCGCAGTGGTCAACACGCCAGCCTGCGACATGGAGTGCCCGGGTTCGATCCCCGGCCAGGTCAAGATGGAAAATGATCTTTTTCAGATTGGCCTGGGTCTTGGATGTTTATCTATATATGTATTTGTTATAAAATATAGTATTGAGTTAGTATCCCATAACACAAGTCCCGAACTTACTTTGGGGCTAGCTCAAACTGTGTGATTTGTCCGTATATATTTATTTTATTTATTTATTTTATATATAAAAGTACATAAAAGTAACCACATTTATAAGGCAATAATTCTAATCATATGGATTTGACATAGAGGTATATATATAGAGTATTAGTTGACCATAACCTACGTTAGTTTACATGATTTTCCCCAGTTACTTCCTTCTCATCCTTATCATCATTACTAATATTAAAAGGCGAAAGTTTGTAAGTATGTATGGGTGTATATATTCATGGATATTTGTTATTTTCTCACGCCAAAACGGCTGAACAGATTTTGACGATTTTTTTACATACAGATACGTTAATACCTGGATTAACACATAGGCTGACTTTCATCCAGGAACAAAGTACTGTTCCCGTGGGATCGACATATCTCGTAAAGTGAGCGAAGCCGCGGGCGACAGCTAGTGCTTTATATTCATACTAGCTTTTGCCCGCGGCTCCGCCCGCGTCAATTTCGATCCCTCGGGAATAGTACTTTTTCCCGGGATAAAAGGTAGCCTATGTCCTTCTCCGCACTCCAAAGAAATTGTATGCAAAATTTCATTGTGATCGGTTCAGTAGTTACGGCGTGAAAGCGTAACAAACAAACAAACTCACTTTCGTGTTTATAATATTAGTAAGGATTAAGATAATATTATGCTATATAAAATAAAAAGAAAAAAAAAAACTGTTAATTTCAGGCTACTTGGCCCATATTTTAAGTATAAGTACAGGATGTTAGGGTAAACACCGTTGCCCTTGATATGAAATGAAATGAAAATGTTTATTTGGTGTATACACAATTACAAATTAAAAATATAAAACAATTTAACAAATTATACCACCAAAATAGTTTCCCTAAGCCTTGTCACGGCAGAATGCCATGACGCTGATTTTAAGCGAAGTCAGTTGGACGGGGGATGTGACACTGCGTCACGTGAACAATATTTAATAATTTAGCCGTATGCAAAATTGAATTTTCAGGTGTAGAAACAAACATTTATATACATAATATTTATTTATTAGATAATTTTGAATAGCACAGTTCAGCTACTTCAAATCATTAAATCAACCCGTCAAAGTGAGCAGCAGATAGTAACTCTACATTTACTGTACGAGTATTTAAGGCTCATTCTAGGTGGCACCTCAGCTTGTACCCAGTTCGACCGACGCAAGTTAGTTAAACTTTCCCCTTACAGTGCCTCAGCCAATTTTCTCGAACGTATAACTTGCAGACTTATTAGAAACCAATAATGCTCATTGGTCCGTGCGTTTTACAGATATACTCGTAAATTGCTATTAATTGCCAATGGAAATTATCACAAATTTGTATTGACCGAGCATTTTTTTTATGAAGTAGGACGGCAAACAAGCTAGCGCGTCAACAACTGCAACACCGAGGTGTGACAGGAGCTTTGCCGGGCTTTCAATGAGTTGGGAGAGGGCCTGGTGGGAACTTGAGGGGGGAAGTATCTCCGGCTCTTTCACTCACCGAATGAAGTCTAAGTTTTCTTAAACGCTCTTCTCAAACCCCAGGTGCTGCAGTTGTCTATCGCTTACCATCAGGTGACTTGCTTGCTCATTTGCCGCCCTATATCATAAAAAAGAAGAAAAAAAGCATAGAAGCGGTAATAGCTTATAGCCCAGTCGATTTTCTGTGAGTGTGGCACTTTCCCGGACAAGTCGGCCGTTTCATGCTACTAGCAAAAATTTATTTTGCCGGTAGCGTGGCTCTACCACGGCTAAAAAAGAAAGAAAAAGCAGCGGTGAATGCTTTCTTAAAATTAAGCGAATTACCGGCATGATATAAGTTTTTTTATCTAATTATCTAATAAACTATCAACTTAGTTAAAGAGTAGGTCTACAGGTCTGTTAAAGACCTCCTCAACACTGAGTAGATCGGTCAAGAAATTTACTAGCAGTACTATTGGCTCTTGGCTTATAAGTACTCATAGCTTACAAAAATAATAGTTTTGACTTGTCCTATTTTAAATGAAACATTATGACTAACTAGCTTTCGCCCGCGGCTCCGCCCGCGTCAATGTCGTTACCCCGGGAAAGTCCTTCTTCGTACTCCAGACAACTTGTATGCAAAATTTCATGATGATCGGTTCAGTAGTTACGGCGTGAAAGCGTAACAAACAAACAAACTCATTTTCGCATTTATATTATTAGTAAGGATGAAGCAACGATTCTTGTGGTTTGTAGAGTGAGTCCACTATAAACTAGTGGTTCTGCGAGAACAGTAGACCTCGCGAGCCCTTACAAAATAAAATAATATCTAAAATATATCTGTTACTGATATGCTAATTGACTAAAGGATGATTTCCTTCAGTTACTATTTCCCAATCCCCGCTGCTCTTAATTAGGTACCAGAGGAAACGGAAATTTAAACCTACATTCTCTTACCAGAAGACCCGACCAGACCCTTTTTTTAAGAGGAAACACTAAGCTCGAGAGAATTGAAAAATAGATATTTAAAATATCTATTGCTGTCGCGCCGCGTGCCCAAACAAACCCCGCAGAGTGCGATAGAGATAACTGCAGCTCGGCCGGAAAATACCTATAAAAAGTACACAAAATTAACGCTTCGTAGTCGTCTGATTTCTTTTCCAAAACTTAGCGGTTTAATTTCTTTTTACATTAAAAATTTAAAATAATCTATGGCTGTGTTTCTGCGTTTCTTTTTCTTATATAATTGACCAAATTTGTTTTCTCGATGTTTGAACACAACGGAAATTCATACCAATTTTTCATATTTTTGAAGGTTCATATCTCTTTAAATAATTCAATTATGAAAAAATTTTAACATACGGATTTTATTAGTAAAAAATCATTACTCTATTGGTACTATCCGGTGCGGAATCAGGGGACTACTCTTGTATGGAAACACGGCCCTTGAGCACCATGTTTAGTATGCTTCTGTACACACTAAGTTGGAGTGATCCTCTTCACGATCGGAAATATCGTAATAGCGAACTTGGCATGGGTGAATGGGAGGCAAAGTTTTAGTACCCGGTTTCATAGTTGTTATGTAACCAATTGGTAAAAATTTTAATAGGACGCTAATTTTTAACTATTATGGAAGATAAACATGCGAACTTTACGTTAAGAAGTGGCCGGCATCTGTAAGCCCTGGGTTCAAGTCACAGGATAGCATGTGAATATTTTTTATTTATTTTTTATTTTTATTTCAGGATTCTAAGTTTATTCAGTGTTTTCAATTATAAAAGTAATACGCAGTATCATGCTTGAAGCCAAAAAATATTTTTCATATTTTGATTTTTGTTCCTTAGGGAAAGTTGTTCAATTTCACTCCCTCTCCCACTTCACGTACTTCAACTTCTTTCATAAGTATACAGAAAATCGATTTCAGACAACTTTTGGGCAAATTGCCGACTATAAACACGTTCAAGTTTATCGTATAAAAAAGTTGTTCAGACAAAAAAGTTGCGTCTTAATGAGAATAACAAAAAAGTCCAAAGACATTTTTGATTTTTTTTCCAAATAGCTGCGCTATGAGTTTTTTTAAGTCTTGGACCCCCATATATCCGCCATTTTTTAAAATTTCTAAAATCTGGCACGACTAAAAAATTCTATATAATTACCGAACCTGCTCACAAAATTTCATGAGAATCGGTTGTCGACCTGTAGGCGAGAACAGACAGACAGACAGACGGACAAAAGAATTTTGTGCCAGTGGAAACTGAGACGCTTCGCTCGCTTCGCTCGCTCAGTCAATAAAACGTTTTGATAGCGATACGCAGTGCTTGCGTTCGTAGACCTTTCGTAGAGCAATCGTAGCATCTGTGTGCATATTCGTAGAACTAGTTTCGTAATGCTAAATTAACTCTGTTATTTATGTTATGGGTTCAGTGGTAGAACTTTTTAAACAGATGATATATACCAGAAACGCTGCAGGGGTCACCAGGGGTCACCAAATTAATATCTATAAATTTTATTGGAGATCACTGGAGAAAGCTTGTGACCTGAATGTGTTAAATGATCCCAAGAATATGTTGGTGATAGATACATACATAGTATCACGTCTTTTTCCCTTGCGGGGTAGACAGAGCCTAGGTCTATAAGACCTGAAGGCTACGTTTAGCATGTTGGTGGGCATTAGGTGGAAAACGGAATCAAAATAGTGATAGGTTGCTAGGTTGCTGTAATGTAGTCTATCGGTGCCACTCAGATGGATGTGGAAGTTATCAACGGGAAAATAACGTACCTATAGTATCGGATATAGCTCCGAGAATGTTTAATTTGATATTTATGAAATACTAGCTGTTACCCGCGACTTCGCCCGCGGCAATTTCTGTTATTGTGTTTATTAGTATAGATGAATAATTTTTCCCCGATTTCAAAACAATTTTATTGATGCTTTGCTCCTATTGGTCGCAGCTTGATGATGATGTTTTAAAGCCTAAAGTCTTCCTCAATAAATGGACTATCCAGCACAAAAATAATTTTCCAATTTGAACCAGTAGTTCCTGAGATTAGCGCGTTCAAACAAACAACTCTTCAGCTTTATAATATTAGTATAGATTAATATTCTGGGTTTATCAAATTACAAAAATATTTTTCTTAAAAATAATTAACACAGTGGCTTATTGTCTATAAACAATAATATAAAAAATAGGATTATAGCACACTAAGTTTGCAAATGTACCGCCAAAGTAGTATGCAGTTAAATATACTCGTATTTTTAACACACTTGAATCATAATATACTCTTAGAAAACAAGAAAGAAAGATAATAAAAAATACTTACATCGTATAAAATCATATCGAGTTTCGTTGTTTCGGTCACTTGTTGCACTGTGGTTAACTCACTTATCTAGTTCTTAATCACTGGTCACTATCTTAAGTTTGAACTAAGTTAGCAAGTCTGAAGTAAAACAATATTCAATCAAAATTATTCTAAAATAATCTAACTGTAAATGTCAATTTATTTTCTAACACGATTTCCTCTTAAAATTATTTCAGTTATTCAAAATTAAACAAACACTGATTGTCACGTATTTACGATGGTTTACGAGTATCTCTTTTCTTAAATCTTTGCGGAGAAAGCTGACAGTGTCTCGCGGAAAACTGAGATTATTTCACTATTTTGACGTAAAGTCCATTCCAAATTGGAATTTGAATTAAAAGAACAAAATGTCATAAGTATACTTTTTATTTACGATTGTTAACTGCCAGTAGCAATGTTTTTTTTTTCAACAAGCTGAAGGCAGACGTGTTCGTCGCGACGCAGCGCAGTTGACACTAAGGGCGGGCGGCTGACCGCCCTGTTGGGCTAGGGCGGGGCAGCCAAAGACGAACGGAGATTTAATCAAGTTTGTTTCCAATAGGACTGTTCGCTATTGTTACCAACTTTGTACTAAAGTTAAGAGAAACTGTAACTCGGTTTATTTCGCTTTGTTTTAAATTAATTCCTTAAACTTCGATGAAGACGCAGAAAGCGTTTAGGTAAAAATTCACACTCAATTCAAACAATTTTAAATTTTCTTTTAGAACTTCATTAAGTATGCATAAACTGAAAATTGTTAACTTTTAAGTGCCTTCATTTAGTATATTTAGAACTAAGCATTACGTGAATGTCAATCTTAAAATGTTATTTATTAACTAATATATAATAAATCTGTAAGTGTTGGTCATGGAGTAAGTAACTTTGTTTTCAGAGATGTTTATAAGCTCTATACATGATACTGAAACTAAATTGAGGATTTATAGAATTTTTTTCTGTATGTATGTTTGTATGTTGCTCCATAACTCTTAAGCGAATTAACTTAATTTTATGAAACTTATTAGATATACATTTAGGCGTACAGAACACAGAATAGGCTATTTTTTTTCTCCTGTCATGATAAGACGTGGCCCTATACAAACATTATATAAAATGTACGCGAACGAAGTCGCGGGCACTACTAGTTGATTAATAAACCTAGTAACATTTTTTTTAATAATCGTAAAAATACATTGCGCGCGGATGAATCCAGGATCGAACTTACTAAGAAAATGTCTGAGTATAGATTCAGTAATAAAAGACCTTCTTTTAAGCCTCCTGGAAGAAACCATAATCTACAGTAGTAGTCATGAAAGTAAGCCTCCGGCCTGATGTTATTCCTTGAAATGTCCCTAGAGATAGCTGATAACAAGAACGAGTACCTACAAGTTTTTTAGTTGGGATAGAAGTACTTTTTATTGCAAGTATTCTAACTATTCTATACCACTTCCTAATCCTAATCCTAAATAATATTAAAAATGCGAAAGTGAGTTTGTTTGTTTGTTACGCATTCACGTTGTAACTAACTTACTGATCATCATGAAATTTTGCATATACGTTATGAGGGGTACGGAGGAGGACATAGGGTACATTTTATCCCGGGATAAAGTACTGTTCCCGAGGGAACCGCATTGACGGGCGGAGCCGTGGGCGAATGCTATTAATATTATAAATGTAAAAGAAGTTTTAACACTTCTTTAACATTTATAATATTATATCTAGTAATATTACTAGCTGCCCCGGCGAACTTCGTTTCGCCATAAGTTAAAAACTATCCTATCTCTCAAGTTGGATCGAACTGCACATGGTGTGCGAATTTTATTATAATCGGTTAAGTGGTTTAGGAGTCCATTGAGGACAAACATTGTGACACGAGATTTATATATATTAAGATAAATGTAAAAGAAGTTTTAACACTTCTTTAACATTTATAATATTACTAGCATTCCTATTCATTACTAACGTAAACTCTCATGTTTAACTGCGGAGCGAATTTACGAGTAAAATATCCATCGAACATAATGTATTTGTGATTTGCCTTTCAAGACTTTACCCACACAAACATGCACACCACCTGTAACATAACTAATAACCTTGTAACAGTAAGGATTTCTTCCTTGTGTTTCCTCCAGCCATCATATGCAGCTATAGTTCTAGTAGCGACATATTCATATGCATGCATATAAATAAATAAATATATACGGACAAATCACACAGATTGAGCTAGCCCCAAAGTAAGATCGAGACTTGTGTTATGGGATACTAACTCAACGATACTATATTTTATAACAAATACATATATATATACACATCCAAGACCCAGGCCAATCTGAAAAAGATCATTTTCCATCTTGACCTGGCCGGGGATCGAACCCTGTCACTCCGTGTCGCAGGCTGGCGTGTTGACCGCTGCGCCACGGAGCTAGTCGTAGATATATAGGCGAACTCCGTGGCGCAGCGGTCAACACGCCAGCCTGCGACACGGGGTACCCGATGGAAAACGATCTTTTCAGATTGACCTGGGTCTTGGATGTTTAGGGGAGAAAGGGGTAATGGGAGTCGCTTAAGCGAGCTATCAATTATAAGCTTATTTCGAAATAATATCTTTATTAAAATTGTTTAATAATAGACTTTACTTATTTATCTACTAGTTGTTATCACTTTTCACCACTTTGGCAATCAACTTTGGATATATTTCCGCGTTTTAAAAAAAAACAAGTTTGACTCCCATTGCACTAACCTCAGTGCAATGGGAATCAGACATGTGGGAAATCAGAGTCAAACAATCGCAGACATTACATTCGGCAGTATGCCATCCAGTACAAAAGCCAGTTGATCAGCTAGCCTATTTGTTTTTTTGACTTGTAATATCGGCATATATAAGCGAAAAAAATTAGAATATTTTTTGCGGGTAATGGTAATCACTAGCGGGCTCTTTGGCTCCCATTACCCAAAATCTATACTGCATGTTAACTTTAAAATTTAATAACACAAAGTAAATTTAATCGCAATCTAATATGCTTATTTAAAATTTGAATATCAAGGATAAATCTATCCATAGTCATTAATTTGGTACAGCTACAACGTCTATACTCACCGTTAAGTTTGTTTTGACGAATATTTACATCGACGAGGCGTGAAAACGAAACATAATTGTCACTCAAAAACGCGTGGAGCTACTAGCACGAGTCATTCGTACAATGGGCATCGGGTACAGAGCTAACTGAACATGTCATTTAACTAGGTATCGAACGTTTAGTTTTGCTTAGAGGCACCTGACCACGATTGCCCGCTGACTCCCATTACCCCTTTCTCCCCTATCTAGCGTCTATTATAAAATAAAGTATCATTGAGTTAGTATCCTACGACACAAGTTCACAACTTACTGTGTGGCTAGCTCGATTTGTGTGATATGTCCCTATATATTTATTTATTTATGGACATGCACGATTGTGAGGCGGCTAGCGGACAAACCCCCCGCCGCCGGTCACTTCGTCAGTAGGCAGTCGCATCTGTGGCTTGTGACAATAAACCAGTTATATCCGAAGTCCTACGGTTTCAGTTGACCCCTAGTCACCACCCCCGACTTTGGTGACCCCGAAGTGATTTGAACACGCAACCTTCTGATGAAAAGTAAGCCTCGATCTGATGTAAGACCCCTGAAATTTCCTTCAAGAAACAGATATCAACAACGAGGTCTAGTGTACTTTATTCATTGGAAACGAAAACTACACCAATGTCTACCGCTATAGGTATCTTTAGGAATAGAGAAAAACAAGGTGCATGAAAATTTACTCTGGAGACCCTCTATTTACTTGTACAAAAGGATCTTCGTTCGATGGAGGCGAAGGTATCCGAAATTAGGTTAAGGAAACGAGTTGCGGCCAGAAGCTCGCTGTTCATAATCATGAAAACATATCTGATTTCCCCCGACATGTTTATTTTTTTTATAATTTCACGGCGGATGCGACTTTGTTTTATAGTAGGTAGTGATTGAAAAAGTTTATGGTTTATATTTTCAATAAAACTAGCGGCTCTGTGAGCTGTAGACCTCGCAACTCTCGATCTCGAGTCTTGTCACGTCGAACTCACAATAGTCCTAAGTGCCAGAGACCCCAAGTACTTTATGCCAATTCAGCCATTTAAAAAAAAATCTAAAATCCGAATCGATAAAAAACTATATAATTATTCAACCCACTTACAAATTTTCACGGGTACCGGTTGAGAAATCCGACCTGTAGAGTAGAACAAAACAACTAAACAACAAAATTTTTTTGCCCAGCCCTACCTGTCTCACTCCCCGTGTCGGTATCGAAAACATACATACTCGCGGCGACCACTTCGAAGGGAAAAACCGATCAAATCCGGTAAAAACGACGCGCGTTTGGTCACATGGGTACAGACTTCAACGAATTATAAATCGGTTGTTCAGAGCTATAATTATAAAATTGGCTTGCTGTAGGCATCTAACATGGATCTAAGAATAATCAGGATAGGACCTTGAGAATGTGGCAGAGAAGCAAATCACAATGTATGCAGACGTGTCGTGACACGAAATTCACGCACACATCGGCACTCAAATGGATGCAGGTTTTCCCCGGTCGAAATGTCAAACTCACGAAATGTCAAACTTGTACTTACCGCGAAGTTGGTGTGCCTTTTGAAACTCGTTGAAAATAAGCATAAAAACATAAAATAATGCCGAGCTGTGTGGTAAAATGGTGTAAAAATTATAGTAAACTACACAAAAAGTCCGACGATATCACGTATCATTGGTAAGTACAAACCTCTTGTTGTTTTCGAGACTATGTAAGTATTTCACTCAATCGCATATTTTCTTGGTTTAATTATACTATTTACACACACAACACCACAGTTACTCGTATGTACGAATTGGTTGGTAACCTAAACACACGTTTCAACTACAATTTTAAATTAAACTAATATGATTTTGTAATTTTCTTTGCGCCGCAAAAGTCAATGACCCGGTGACAGCGCAGCGCTAAGTCGGACTGTCGGTGTTGCCAGAATATGATTTCAAGATTCCTGTTCTTTATTTTTAGTATAAAATTTTATTTTGTGTATTTTTTTAAGGTTCCCCATTCGTGATGCTTATGTAAAAAAATAATGGATCGATATTATTAGAAGAAATAGAAAGGATGCATCATGGGTACCATCAAATTATTCATTTGTTTGTTCCGAAGTTTAAAAATAGCAATTTTTATATGACAAAAGGAGCATATCGCCGGTTGATTAAGTTCGCGTGCCCAGAAAAGGTATGTTTCTTATTAATACTTTTACTCGACTTCAAAAAAAGGAGCAGTTCCAGTTGTATTTCATTTTGCATATTTTTACGTCATAACTCCATCATTTATGAACTAAATTTGGAAAATCGATGTATGTGTTGATGATAAATGTATGAAGTGAGATGATTTTGGAATCCAAGATGGCTGACATTACTTTTCATTTAAAGTCAACTTTATTGGCGTTTTGGAATTTTTTGGGATATCAACAAAAATGAAGTCATTTTCAGTTTTCAAGATGGCCATCACCATTATTTATGGAAATTCGACTTGGGTGACGTTTTCGGAGTATTTCGGGGTAAAACTGACATCAATTTTGTGTTGGGACTCAAGACGACTGTCATTATTTTTTTTTTAAATATGACTTAGGTGTCGCTTTTGAGTTATTTTTGGGTGCATCACAAACAACACCTATGGGATGCAAAACAGGGGTGATATTTTCGAGGTATTTTGGCGTGTAGATCACACAAGTGGCGTCAATTTCGGGATCATAGTATAAAACAAAGTCGCTTCCCGCTGTGTCCGTCTGTCCCTATGTATGCTTAGATTTTTAAAACTACGCAAAGGACTTTGATGCGGTTTTTTTTTATAGATAGAGATATTCAATGTTAATATTTTATACTTATATGTAAATGTGAAAGTATTTTATTATCATTTGCCGACGCCAGAATAAAAGATTTTAACTTTGAACAATTTCTGAATTTAATATTGTTGATTTATTGATGACACTAATAATATATAGACGGATGAATCTATAAATCTGCAAAATTATAAAAAAAGTAATTTTAAAATTTACCACCAATATAAGGCCTCGAGGGTTTGTTTTTCTGTAAGTAAAATTATATGTATTGTTATTTATAAACTTAAAACACAGTAAAATAAAAATGTTATCTATAATTTCGTTCTTTTATTCCTTTTATCAAGTTCCCCAAACGTCTAAGGTCGCTCAAAGATGAGATTGATTTACAGTTGCCCTTCTGGATCATTATGTCTAAATTCATAATACTTCTCTGATATAGATGTTACATTTTGTAAAAAAAATATAAATAATATTAGTGCTACTAGGCATCAGTACCACTCACAATTTATTTACTCTTAATTATTGGGAAATTTTTAATGACAATGGTCACCCTATACTGCACACATGTAACCAAAGTTCGCTTCACTTTGACGTTCCTCACGCCCGGTCCATATTATTCTTAGGTCCATGATCTGTATGTCCTCAAGGGAAAGTTGTTCAACATCACGGGTAGATCATACCCCTTAAGTATTAATTTTCTTTTGTCACACGTTGTATAGCGCATTCGGTGAAGTAACAAACTCAGACATTGTTTTCAAATGCGTATAATCCCGCGTACACCTCGAGCGAGGTCTCGTGCCTAGGAAGCCCGCGACACGCGACCACCGCGCCGCACATCATCCAATTAGACAGAACGTGCACAACTGGAAAAGGATTATGCATATGCGCAGTTTGAACGCACCGTGATTTTAAAGGCTTCACCACATAGACGAGTTATTATCGCGCGATAATTACGCCTATAAGCGGTTGAGATGGCCCGCGATTTTCTATACTAATGGAAGGATTTGCGCAGTTGTTTGTATGCACCATGATTACCAAGGCTTCACTACATAGACGCGTTATTATCGCGCGATAATTATGCCCATAAGCGCTTACGGGCGTCATTACTTTTATATTTTGAGTAAAGGATTTGCGCAATTTGTATGCACCGTAATCTTGAAGGATTCACCATATTAAAGCGTTATTATCCCGCACGCGACGCAATATTATCGCGCGAAAATATTGACTCAATTTGTTATACCGAAGACTTCTACTTTCCCCAATAACAAAAGAGTAATGGCAGTAATACGATTCTTCTAATTAAACCAGAACGAGCACAACGGTAAAATAATTATTAGTATTAGTTTATGGTACTTGACCAGTTGACAAAATTTTCTGGCTTGACCAATTATCCCCTACATCTTTACCTAAAAGTAGAAATACGTATGTAAGTATGAATGCCATCATTATTATCGAGCGATATGAATGTTGCAATGAGAAGTAGGCCTTTCGCTAAATGGCCATCACGAATAGAACCTTATGTCACAACAATAAGTTTCTATATTACTTAATCACACAGTAAAATCATGGATTTGCACGTGAGGGTGCCTCGTGCGCTATGCGTGGACATGGCGTGGACTCGGATTTTAGAGTCTACGAACCATTGAATTAGAATTAGAAAAACTACATATGGAAGCAGCATTGCGGTCAAAAACTGACACCACGCAAAGTATATAAAAGCGGGCGGGGCTTAAAAAGTATATCTTTTTGCGAACTAGTCTGCCACGCGCTCCGTGACGGAAGGACGCGTCAATAAAAGCATTTAACGACATATTTTTTGTGAATATCGGCGAAACCTTAACGAATTAAGATAAAAATGACTTCTTGTGTAGTAAAGTGGTGCAGGAAACGCAAGGAAAGACGGAAAAGTGACACTGGAGTAACTTATCATGACGAGCAAGGCGAGCTGCTGTCGCGAGCGATGTCTAACTAGGTACCTCCGCTATGTTGACACTATAGCGTTCATTAGAAATGTTGGCACCGCCTCGCTCGTGAACTTGACGCGGCCAATCGCAAACTATCTTCGACTATGAGTGCGTAAGTTTTTCGTTGTGATTTAAGTTTGTTTGCGTAAATGGGACTGATAATGAATCGTTAGTTGTATTATGTTATAAAGTTACGCTTCCATAATTTTTCTAATTCAATGCTGCGAATTACTAAACCGACCACACGCTGACACGGACACGCTACGCATGTGAATACACCATACACATTCGGTACACCTGAAAATATTTATAGACGTGTTAACAAACAGAGTAAACCACAACGTTAGCTACGAATTTTGTCTGTAATTCGTGCATGTACTTAGCATGTGAGTACATCCACTTGTTTGTTTTTCGTGAGTGTTAGTGACCAACACTCGTGTCCGATTTTTGTGCCTGAAGACATCTGACATAGCTTAACGACTACCATCAATTATAACAGCCGGGACCAACAGCTTAACGTGCCTCGAGATATTTTAATGCCACTTTTTAATATATACGGACATAATATATACGGACAAATCACACAGATTGAGCTAGCCCCAAAGTAACTTCGACACTTGTGTTATGGGATACTAACTCAACGATACTATATTTTATAACAAATACATATATATATACACATCCAAGACCCAGGCCAATCAGAAAAAGATCATTTTCCATCTTGACCTGGCCGGGGATCGAACCCGGTCACTCCGTGTCGCAGGCTGGCATGTTGACCGCTGCGCCACGGAGCTAGTCACTTGCAATCCTATCCCAGTGGGGACCGCGCCCAATGTTGCTAAACATACGTAAGCGCTAATCATGATCAGAATTCAGAACCACTGGACCATGGGAATCCTCGCAGAAGTCTAAAGCCGGCTTCCGATGCGCACGTAGTACGCAACACACGATTCGTATGAAGTCATATCTCAAATATGAGTTTCTACATTTATGAGATACAGTACATTGATAGACAAAATTCCTATTAGCACGTTTGGGTCATCATCATTTCGAGTAGGTGACACGGTCAATCGACCATGCACACCTTGGTGTCAGAGTTCTTCGGAACCGCCTCTCGGCCTCTGACGTGGTTCCTTTAACGACTACCAGATGGCAGCCGGGACCACCGGCTTAACGTGCCTTCCGAAGCACGGAATCATCTTTATTATCAGACAATCAGGTGATTCAAGCCTGCAATGTCCTAACCAAACTGGAAACAACTAAACAAAGTATGCTTCCGGTGGGAATCGAACCCACGACCCCCGGGTCAACAGGCAAGCGCCTTAACCACTGGACCACGGAGGTTGTCAGCACGTTTGGGTAACGCATCTTAAGGATAATTACAGCAATGGGACCAAAAGCTAAGGTCAGGAAGTGATCTTCAACTACTTGGCTCTGGCCAGTGGTCGCAGGTATAGCATCAGCTAAGCGCGCCCGGCCACCCGAGCTGCTACTTGCTTTTTCCCCATTTATCCAAGTAATATCCCAATGCCTTTATCCCTTCCCAAATCCAACAAATCCCTATCGTTCCCCAGTTTGAAAGTGCTCCAGGCAGCAGCGTCGGGTGCGCAAGAAGACTAAAAGATTGCGCTCATCAACCCGCCTACTAAGCATGGTGAGTATGGCAGGTGTCTTCCCATGGCACGAGGAATTCTTAGGGAAGGCCTTTGTCCAGCATAGGACAGCTTACAGCTGAACTGATGATGATGGACAGAAAACTAAAATCCTCGGACGTTTTTATTTTTTTAACCCAAATATCTTTCTATGACTACTGAATACTGATATTATCATGTGAGAAAGTTTAAAACGTTATACCTTACAATTTGAACTTTAAAACACGTGAAGTAAGGGTGTCACGTGTGCCCAGCGAGGCTGAGGGTGCTATTGTCTTATTTGAAAGATATATTTTTGGAAATTTGAAGCTCTACAGAAGGCTCTACAAAACTTTACTAGGTACTGTTATAAACTTTAAATACCTACATGAGACTGCATGTGAGACCGCCACGTGTTCAGGCATGACTGCGGTTTTTAACTGCTGGCCTATTTGTTAACTAAGTGTACGTTTTGATAGTCACTTCAAAATACATTTACGGCTTTATTAATAGATTTATTACTAGCTTTCGCCCGCGGCTCCGCCCGCGTCAATGTCGATACCTCGGGAACAGTTTTTTCCGGGATAAAATGTACCCTATGTCCTTCTCCGTACCCCAGATAACGCGTATGCATTTCATGATGATCGGTTCAGTAGTTAAAAGAGGTGGTCGTTCCAAAGACGAACCGTTTTTAAGAACAGTTTTGTGGTCCGCGACGATAGAACCGTTTTACGTTTCGTTTCAAACCAGTCCTCGAAATGTTTCACGCGAATTTGAACTTACCTGCAATGTAAATACAAGCTAGAATGCAATGAGACCATTGCGATTTCATGTTTCGTCTCGTTCGCAACGCGGTGGTCATTGTTGCGTATCCTATTGAAATAGAGTACAATGGGGCTAAGCAATAAAACTATAGGTACCTAATACTAGTAAACTTAAGTCCGCAATCATTGCCGAAACGAACGAACGTTGGCGCAACGAGATTTCGTTCTATTTAGGAGATAGTTATAGATTCGTTGCGTTCGTTAGACCGTTGCCGCGCCGTCGGCGTCGTCGTCCGCCGCCCAAAACCGTTCCGAACGAGAACCGTATCAAGGACTGGTTTCCGTTCTTGAAAAAACGGTTGCGACTCGTTGTCGAAAAAACCGACGACGACCCACCTCTTTACAACGTGAAGCCTAACAAACAAACTCACTTTCGCATTTATAATATTAGTTAGGTTAGAATACGGCTTTCGTATGATATATATATATTTTTTTATTAAAAATACATATAAAACGTAATGTAGGTATTTTGAATTGACTATCAAAACGTTGTAGACTAAGTTAGCAAATAGGCCGGCTGGGGGGGGTAAATATTTATTTATAACGTTCCGAATTGGATGTTTAATTCTGGCTTGGATGTTTAATTACTGCAAGAACTAGGTATTGTTGAACAGAGAGAAACTAACTATTAATAAATTATTCGGGTCGTGCTCCTGTAGTGGAGACTAATAAGGACCTGATTTATTGACCTGAATTATTCAGCTTGCGCCCATGTGAATGTAGCGAAATGGTCAAGCCATATATTTTGAATAAGGTTACGTATTTATTTATTTATTTATTTATTTATTTATTTATTTAGTACGTAAAACAGTTTACAATCGTTACAGCATTAAAATTACAAGAAAAAATATAGTATAGACTAGACTGTACCCCAAAACATACGCACACAAATAGATTATATATAATAGGTAACACAAACACATTAACAAACACGCAGCCAAAGAGAAAAAACTAACAAAAAACAAATGCAACATAACAATGATTACAACTTACAACCAAACAGACACAGAAGAGAAAGAAAAGAAGGAACAAGTAAATATAAAAGCAAAGAGTAAGACTAACCGTGGAGGAGTGTAAAAATTGCTGATTTAAAACTACTGACACCTGAGCCGTAGATATCCAGATCATTCTTAATCGCGATATTGTTGTATGACCTACACATACGAGCGAGATTATCTGTACTTATAAGCTAAGGTGTAGAGTTTGTGAAGTTAGGTCTTGTAAAATTAGAGCGTGAGAGTCAGAAGCTTGGTAAAGTTAGGGCGTGTAGGCTCAGGAACTCGGCTCGATAGGATAGAGATCAGGGGTACTATTTTTCCATACACTTTTAGTATGGAAAAATCGCTTGTTTACAAACGACGTCATTTCAAAAATAGCTCTCCTGATAACTTTTTGACGGTGCGAGTCATGTGGTCTCGTCTTGGCATAATTTTACATGAAAATGTTTTTGGTGGGACTTTTTTGTACCCGACTGACCTACCCAAAAGGAGGGTAATGTCTTTTGCGCGTATGTATGTACGTTAGTATGTCTGTTACAATGTCGTCTCCTGTAGTCTGAACGGCTTGACCAATTTTGAAGTGCGTGGTATCATTAGACTCGTATACTTCCCCAGAGTTCCATAGGCTATGTGACGTTAGCATAGAATCTATATGGCGGACGTAAACTGTCAAAAAGGCAGGCGGGTTTTTTACTTTTTTTTTTTTAATAAATCACTTGTTAGTAAAATTCTTATTTTGAAACTTTCTTAGTAAGTACTACCGACTCAACTTCGTCACGTGCGTTGCGAAATAAATCGCGAGGGTCGCTATTGTGTGCGTTTGCTTTGAAATGTTATATTTTTGGAAATTGTAAAGCCTTACAAACGTGTCTGTAACTTTAAGGGCCATGGTTTTGCACGTAATGGCGCCACGTGCGTAAGACATTGCCTGATTATTTCATTGTTAGGAATTTCATAACAGATTATTTTTTTAGATTGTGACGGCCTCCGTGACGCATTTGTTAATAGACCACCCTTCTTCACGTGGGGCACCGGATTCGATTCTGAGCAACTATTATAGTATATGAATGCTGTCATTATAACGTCACAACTGTATACTCAGATGAGTAACGTGATTTTACGGTTCCGCACCCAAAGGCTGCCCAAAAGGAACCCAATTACCTACTAAAGCCTCCGATGTCCGTCCGTCTGTCACAAAGCTGTATGTATTGAACCATCATAGGTAGAGACTTGACATTTTTACAGTGAGACGAAATACGAAAAATAATCTGACAAAACCACAGATTACCTATTGCGAAGAGTTGTGTTCGTTTAAAAAAGTTTTGTTAACCTCATAAGAGAGACCGCTTAGAAGAAGATTTAACTGTACTTATGCATCAAAGTGTAAATATGCATCAAACACGCCTGCCTGCGAGTGGAGTGGAGTCCGCTCACATGGAGTGACCGGGTTCGATCCCCGGCCAGGTCAAGATGGAAAATGATCTTTTTCAGATTGGCCTGGGTCTTGGATGTGTATCTATATATTTATTTGTTATAAAATATAGTATCGTTGAGTTAGTATCCCATAACACAAGTCTCGAACTTACTTTGGGGCTAGCTCAATCTGTGTGATTTGTCCGTATATATTTATTATTTATTTATTTATATCGACATTTGTCTGGGGCTCTTCAATCTTGCTACAAAAGTTTTAAATATTGAAATACTCTTTAAATCCTAATTCACTGTTTGTTCCATTCAGCCTATTGCAGTCCACTGCTGGACGTAGGTCTCCCCAAGGGACGCCGCAGTGCACGATTAGGTATGTGTTATAAACGTTACTGATTACTAAACACATTATGATCCATGTAACTAAATATAAGTAAATTGTTTAAACTAAAAAGCCATCAACTACCTGCCTACTTTTGGTTTCACTGAAAATCATAGCAAATGTGTTTAAATTTATAATTTTGTTAATTTATCTTATATTTAGCTTTAATTTTAACTGTAATATTTTTGTTAATTTTTGCACCAAATAAATAATTTTCTTTCTTTCTTCTTCTTTTTCCCGCTTTCCTCATCCAGCCACTACCCTAGCGACCCTCTATTGTTTACCACGGTCTAAATCACTAAACATACTCTAGACCAGAGGATAGTTACAGGAAGCGAGGTAAGCCTAGGGAGCTTCGGAATAACCATTTTTGAGAAGAAATAGTAGATAGAAGCGAAATATGGATGAGAGGACTGGGAAAGACCTTTTTCCAGCAGCATATGTTAATAATCAAAACATGTTTACGGGGTCTGTTGCCCGGGGGCCCCGTATCATTGATACGTCGGTAGCTACACCCTATACTAGGAACATAGATTTAGTACTTTAATGGTACGGAACTCAGTGTGTGCTAATGCGACTCACGGTTGGCCAGTTTTTATTTAAAATAGTGAAGCTCTAGAAAAGGTTAAGTACCTATAATAAACTGTTACAAAAGTAACAGGGACTGCACGTGTTGTCGCCACGCGTGTCAGGTAGGTAGGTAGGTATAGTCGAGGAACCTTTTGTGTTTGTTTCGAAATGTTTTTCCGTTTTGTTTTTAGGCATTGAGAAATTGTGAAGCTCTACAAAAGTCAAAGAGTATAAACTATGAAGTAAGTTCTTGCCACAGAAGCTTTCCGACCATATTGCACGTGAGTGCCCGATATAGCCGAAGAACACTGGGTTTGTTTGAAATAAAATTCTTTCATTTTATTTTTTGGAGTTGCGAATGTTTAAAGTCTTACAAAAGTTACAAAAGTCTTACAAAACTTAGAAAAGTTACCAAAAAACGTAAAAATGTTTATAACGCCCTGCACGTGAAAACGCCACGTGCCTTTGTCACCAGGTAGGTATGATCGGAGATTCTATTATGAATTTATGATGTATTTATGAAAAAGTTTATCAATTAAGCATTGTTATCCTTCGATCAAATATCGTAATGGTAGATACGCGATTTGCGCTCGAAAATTGGCACCGGCAAAACAGCGCACTAATCGAGTATCGGAGCTGTTTTGTCCACAGTTTCAAAAAACCGCGCTAGCACTCACACGTCCGTCTCGCGATAACAAACGTATACTGAAAAAATGCAAAAACTATGCATCAAAATTGAAAAAAAAAGATGGAGTTATACTTTCAGTATGTACCGTTTTTGTCGTTGTTTGTAAGAATGCATGATGTTTAAACTTGGGGACATTATTAAGCCTTCATTTTGTATGAGACAGTACCAATAAATTTGAACGAAGCATGGCACACTTTTTTTAATTTCACCTATTACTCATGTAACATCATGATGTCCGTCCATTATATGGCCTGCCTGGCATAAGGCAAATATTGACGATCACGAAAAGGACTTTGCTATTTTATATACATACTGATTTTTATTTTATTTAAATACTGATTTTTAAAATCGTACAGTACGTTATATATTCCATTCTGTGCACTTGCTTCCAAGCTTGCCTCGATTTTTTTTAAGGCCAACAATGTATAATAGTACAATAATACTTCATTTAACTAAATTATATATAATTTATAAAATAATTTATATTTTGTAAAAATACTTCTGTTCAGAAAGTAAAATCGTCGGTCGATTGATGATGGATCGAAAAAAACAACTGTCAACGTTGTCAAACGGTCAAACAAATTCTGATTGTAAATAAATCAGATTGTTGTTAGTTTTTTACAATTATCTGGTTTTTATTACATATAAGCACCAATTTATTTCTTCTTTCAGTGTGTTTTATATTTAGATGACACTTGGACGCAAATACCAGCATTCCGGGTAAATGGTTTGATTAACTCTAGGGTTGCTAAATGATGCATGAACCAAGGGTATGGACGGGACGAAAATACAGCTGGATTGATTTTTCCCTATTTATAGGAATGCTGGGGAGGTTCGCAAGGTGTACGCTAACCAGTCGAAGGTGGGGACTCTCTCTGGGTGCTCGTCTTCAGTAAGTTTCTGTTAATATTACTAACATGAATCATCTTCCACATTTCATTCCTTTCTGGGTAGCTGTGCATGCCTTGAATATAATTAACGTAGTATTAGCTGTATTTTAACATTAGTTCTTGCACAATGTACATACTTACTCATATATTGGTTTATGAATGTACCAAAATATCTATTTTGGTATTAATATCTATTAATTCATTAGATACTACAGTAAGTACTCATTATTGAATATTGCCATAACTCCAAAATATACATGGGCTGGACACTTTGCTAAAACGAATGATGGTAAGTGGAGTAAAGCTGTCACTGAGTGGTATCCAACAAATGGAAAACATAGTTTTTATAAGTGTTTTATTTTGAATTCACAATGCCATTTTGATATACTCTTATTAAATTATGAAATAAAATTTAGTGAAAAACCCGCCCGCATGAAATTTTTTCACCATATTTTATTTCTTAATTTAATAAGAGAAAAATCTAGGTGAGTCGACAACATGAAGCAGGTTTCTAGTGAGAACTGGATTGCAAAGGCTAGTGACAGAGAAGGATGGCACAGACGAAGGGCGGCTTATATCCAACAGTGGGTTGTGGAAAGCTGACAATGATGATGATAATGATCAATATTGTTGTCTAAAAATGTCTCATACAATATAGTCTTTTCTCAACTAAAATATTTGCAATATTTTGCAACTTAGCACCCTTAATGCTTCAGCCCCCGAGAGGCCAGATCTGGCCGCATAACAATTAAAACTCCATTGTGTCTGCGTTTCCGCGATTGACGGGTTAAATAAAGCCCATATCTTCTAAATGACCTGCACAAAACCTTTAATTTGTGATTAGATTACACAAATCAAAGTACAGCCATTAAAACATTTTGTGTTAGTAATAAGTATTGCCATCATCATCATCATCATCATCAGCTTATTACGACCCACTGCTGGGTATAATTGCCAAATATCTCATGGTATAGCAATAGTCATGGTAGAGTCAATCAGCATGGGGCCGGCTCATCTGGGGAAGTACCACACTCTCACAGAAAATTGATGTCTAAGTAGATGTTTACTGCTGCTATGCTTCGTTCGCTGAGTGAGAGAGCTAGAGGCCCATCCTTCCCCATTTCCTTCCCCCAACTCCTTGAAAAGCCGACAATGAACCTGTCACACCCTGGTGTTGCAGTCGTCTATGGGCAATGGCAAGCAGGTCACACACCATCAAGTGACCTGCTTGTTCGTTTGCAGTCCTATATCATAAAAAAAAAACTTGTGTTGTGTATATTTCTCACTCCACTTGTGAAATTAAATAAAATTTAATTCAAAACATGTCATCTCTCATGTCATGACAAAACTCAGTCCAGTATTGGTCCCTACATGCCTGAAGGGATGCGCTTTCTTTATCACGAATTGAAATATTTTTAATTGATGATGTATATTGATAACAATTTATTGAATGTACTGATTCCATGCAGTTTAATTTGTTGGGTAGTCATTAATAAAATAGTATGCATGTTTTGTAGGTAGGTAGTTGATTTTTAACAGCAGTCTTAAACTAAACTAATGGCAGACTCAATATTTCTGTAATATTAAAGTTGGTGTAGCTAGTTTATTTTTATTTCTCATATTTCTGTTGTGGATATTGCTATATTTATTGTATAAATTAACATTATGATGAACAAACATGGAATTTGCAATATGTATTGCAAGGGGAATGTCAAAATAGATTTGATAGGGTGTTTTTGAAGGATGGATATGGTATTAACTTCTGCTGTGTTATCTCAAAGTAATATCCAGTAGAACATGACACTATGAATATAACTGAAGTATACCACATGTGCAGTATTTTACAGTTGACGGACATTCAGTCAGCTGTCGTATTCTTCTAACCACATAAACAGCAATGTTTACCTGCTAAGAATGTGATATGGGCACCCCATTAAAGTCTTGAGTCAAGTGTCAACCCAAAAATATTGTTTTATTTATCATATCTTTCATTATCAACAACTACGCATGTTGGTACTTTTGTAACATTCCATAATTCGACTAGCTCCGTGGCGCAGCGGTCAACACGCCTGCCTGCGACACGGAGTGACCGGGTTCGATCCCCGGCCAGGTCAAGATGGAAAATGTTCTTTTTCAGATTGGCGGGGTCTTGGATGTGTATCTATATTATGTATTTGTTATAAAATATAGTATCGTTGAGTTAGTATCCCATAACACAAGTCTTGAACTTACTTTGGGGCTAGCTCAATCTGTGATTTGTCAAAAAAAAAAATATACATAATTGAATATAATAATATTTCTTTTTAGCATTCAGATAAACCACTTTATTACTTGAACTAATGAGTCTAAGGCTAATGTATTCTTAGAGATGACAGCCTTACTCCACTACTAACGTTATTAATCCTAGCCTGGTGTCCTACCCAGCTCCATTTCGAAGTTGCAACCCGATAGAGCCCGTCGTGAACGTTCTTTCAACGTCATATCTCAGAACTAGGTTTATAACCATAAACAAGCAGCTTTTTAGCTGATGGACAAACTTCTATGCAGGTCTGGGAGAAAAAAAAACGTAGAATATGCCAGCTGTTTTCTACCCGCGCTAATCGTAAAAACCGATCAAGGGATTAGGCTAAAATCTGCGGCGATGCGGCTAGCAACCCATCCCTATTTTTATTCCTTTTTCCATCTTCACGCATTCCAACATGCTAAATGTGGCTATAAGGGCCTATAGACCTAGGCTCTGTCTACCCGCAAGGGAAATAGACGTGATACTATTTATGTATGTATTTTTAGCCGATGTGTCTTTGTCGGGCAGTGTTGAATATGTGTTATGTCTTAGTATATAGGTATAGGTTTCTATTTATTGTAATTTTTTTCACCCAGATATCACTGTGCGACATGATTGAACCACCGGACTATGAGGAGGTCTGCGACCGCCTGATGGCGGAGCGCGACCCCCTGGCATATCCAGCCAATGACATTGAGCTCTGCACGGTCCCCAAGAGGATCCGCACTATCCAGCATGTGCTGCCTGATGAGGATCTGTAAGTGCTACTTTCTTGAAATACTTGTGAACACTTAAACAAGTATTTGGGGTTGGTGATGCAATGGCAGGCAGATGGCCATAAAAACTTTCAGCAAATCATATTAAGGATGCAACCTGGAAAAACACTCTGATGACGGGGACTTGTGAACACTTTGTTTTTGATGTGATATCATCTTATAAATCGATGAACGCCGGATGCACGCACGGAAAAGTGTCACGTTCCGTGTGCAAGCGAGATCGTGGAACAAGCGATAGAGAGGTAATATCGGCCTAAGCGTTCGGCTTGTGAAGCATCTATCTCTCTACCACTGTTAGCACTTAAAATTATCGTCCATAAACCGACTTTACAGACAACCTTGGCAATGCATCAACACCTCCTCTGGTGTTGCAGATGTCCATGGGCGACGGTGACCACTTTCCATCAGGTGGCTCGTCTGCTCGTTTGCCGTCAAATATACATCATCATCATCAGGTCCTTTTTAGTCTCCACTACAGGAGCACGACCCTCTCGGTACTACTAGAGCCATACTTGGCCAGAGCAGCCAGAGGACTTGGCGTACACTCTCCACGTTGGCCAGACGGGTTGGAGAGGTCTCACAGATGTTTATAAGCTTTGTTTAGCTTGTATTTCCTAAGTCGCCTTCTACGACATCCACGGGAAGACTTGGAGTGGTCCTATTCTACTCTGCCGGATACCACACGGCACGGCATAAAAAAAAACCTTTTTTTTTACTATGGAAAGGGGTATGACCACCTAATGTCAGAACACAATCCTCTAAAGGCTATTCTTTAGTAGTTCTGGACTATGAGTGATCGAACCACACTGTGAATGGTCCAAGTACTGTTTCTGAATGGGGCTATTCGCACTGCTGGGGTTAGTGCGGTGTGCATGGCCTAAGTATATTTTGGAATTGGGAAAACTTTTCTGACCGCCAAGATTGTTCTATTATGTATGTGCTGGTAAGTCAACTTTTAAAAAACCGGCCAAGTGCGAGGCGGTCTCGCGCACGAAGGGTTCCGTACCGTTATCTATAAAAGGGCAAAAAAATCATGTCTGTTGTATGGGAGCCTCCCTTTAATATTCGTTTTATTTTTATTCAATTATTTATTTTTAAGTGAATATATAACTAAATATTATAAGAATATTTCAAGCGTCAACCTGTTGCCGTTATCAATATCGAGCAAAAACAAGCAAAAAAAATCACATTTGTTGTATGGGAGCCCCCTTAAATATTAATTTATTCTATTTTTTTGTATTTGTTGTTATAGCGGCAATAGAAATACATCATCTATGAAAATTTTAACTGCCTAACTATCACGGTTCATGAGATACAGTTTGGTGATAGACGGACAGCGGTGCGAAATTAATAGGGTCCCGTTTTTACCCTTTGGGTACGGAACCCTAAAAAGCTTAATTTTATCTAGGATTCTTGGAACTTATGTTTGTACCCGTATATATCGGCACCTCTTTAATCTAGCTAATCAATATGTTTAAAATAATTAAAAATTGACTCAGACTGTGCATTAGCAAAATTTTCTTGCAATTGGGCCAAACTTATTTTCCATCAGTACCAAGGCATCCATGTTTGTGCGAGACTGCATCCGTTGCTACACCATGGACTACACCGTGGTGGAGTACAAGTACCGCGGCTACTCAGCGTCGGTATTCAGCCGAGAGAAGCTGAATGAGAGACTGGAGAAGCTACAGGCTGGGCCGAGGCATTACTATGAGATTGATGCTGATCCTCCTACGACGTCTACAGAGGAACTTCCTATACCTCAGGTATGTGTCTATAGTATGCAGAGATTCCTTTATTTGTTCCTATTTTTGTAATGGTCCGGAAGGCTAATTCCAACATAATAATAATAAATAAATAATAATAATATTTTAGTCAAAAAAAAACTCAAAAAAAAAAATCCACATTTCCATACAAAAGAGTCCCGCCGCCCGGCCAGTTTGTATGGGAATGTCAAATTTTTTTTTGAGTTCCCAGCTTTGTTCCCTTAGGAAAAGTTGTTCATTTTGATGGCCTGAGTCACCCCTTTAAGGTTCCAAAACGATAAAAGTTTCACCATGTATATATAAATCTTTTGTTGTTTTCCTCCAGTTCGAATCTCAGCCTTCAAGCGGGCGGCAATCAGTGGCTTCTATCTCATCATCCTCGTCGTGTAACGAGACCTTAACTGCACGTGGTTCTTGGGCTAGCCTAGATCTAAGGAGCTCATCATCTGATCCGTTACTACCTGACCTGTTTGAAAGGAAGCCTCCCGAGCAACTGGATGCAATTAATGAATCTCGAAGGTAAGTAATATCTCATGATAGCTTAAGCGAGTACCGCGCGATCGAAAAACGTCGCTACTGCGCAAGCCATTAGGCTGCGCAGAACCATTAGGCGATTAGGAAAAAAAATGAAAAGTCTTAATATTATCATATTTACATTTTTATGAAAAAATAAAATAAGAAAGGGGGTGATCTCCGAGATGTTAATATACATATTGTCATGTGTGAATTATTGTTTTTAACATAAAAATTACAAAGTTTTCGAAGAAACATGTTTTTAGATATCATAACATCATGTTTTTAGATATCATTTTTAAATTTCATATGTATCTGTTTTAAATTCCAACAAGGGGACGATCTTGTTCAAGGATCGAACTAAATAAATAAAATAAATATATACGGACAAATCACACAGATTAAGCTAGCCCCAAAGTAAGTTCGAGACTTGTGTTATGGGATACTAACTCAACGATACCATATTTTATAACAAATACATATATAGATACACATCCAAGACCCAGGCCAATCTGAAAAAGATCATTTCCCATCTTAACCTGGCCGGGGATCGAACCCGGTCACTCCGTGTCGCAGGCTAGCGTGTTGACCGCTGCGCCACGGAGCTAGTGCGCACGGAACTAAATTATACAAATACTTTGATGTATGTAATTAATTCAGCGCATAGTACTAGTGATTTGAAAACACGTCAATTTTCACCATTTCGAGCAGTACCGTGGTCGTAGACATTACCACAGTTATCACTCGCACAAATAATCAATTGTAGTTAACGTTCAGACAAACTCGCGGCCAACTTAACTAATATAGCCCCGCCCGTTTCATAGTCGATTGACCGTGTCACCTACACGAATGATGATGACGTGAAAAAGTGCCTGAAAAGGCCTATTTCCTGAATAAATCTTTGAATCTTTGACGATGAGAAAAGCAGGCTCTCGCCCACGGCTTCGCGCTTTCAAGGGCCTTACGTATATTGTAGACGAGCTTTATTGGGAAGCCTATGATCCTCGCGGAATCAACCTGTACCGATTCAAAACATATTATAAAAAATGTTATATTGCGTTTTAGGCTAGAAAATCGTCAAGCAGATCTTCTAGGCTTGTATACGCCATATCTGGATGAAGACGAGGCCGTCGAGCGTAGACTGCCAGCGGAGATGCCCTGCGAACTGCAGGGACACAGGATTCATGTGGTGTGTCACCAACTCAAGTAAGTACCGCTCAGTTACCTTTGATAAAAATCTGGCCAAATTCGAATAGTATTCGCACATATCGCGTTCTTTATATTACTTTCTTATCTGCCTAAAGTTATCATGCGAGAGATAGGTCACATCACTACGGTCACTACACTCGGTGGTACCGTTTAACTTTAAAATACCCACCGTACCACCAGGGGTATGGCTAGGGGTACGATGGGTCTGTAGTGTTCTGTACCACCAAACAATATTAACATCACAATATGCTTATACACAATATTTGTTTGTAAGAGGGAGCCAATTTATATATTTTTTTATTTTTTGTTTATAATACCGAAATCAAAAATACATGTGTACATGTGTACCCGACAACAATTGTGAATTTCATTCCAGGTTGGAGTTAGACGTTGAACCGCTTTTCGCTTCCATGGCTCTTTACGACGCCAAAGAAAAAAAGAAACTCTCCGAAAACTTCTACTTCAACCTCAACTCGGAGTGCACCAAACACATGCTCTCCGGACACATTCCTCACGCAGACCTGTCCACGCTGAGTCGCAGTGCGGTGTTTGATATACTGAACCCGTCGTCTGATATCTTTTTAGTGGTCAGAGTCGAGAAGGTGCTTCAAGGAGACGTCAATGAATGCGTTGAGCCGTACATAAAGGATGATAAGGTAAAACTCTTAATAAATTAAGAAAAAAATATGGTGAAAATATTCATGCAGGCGGGACTTGAATCGGCGACGTAGGTCTATGTACGACCTACGGTCTGCCATCTGAGCTACCGCACGATTCAATCTCGGCGCCGAAATTCTCCACCATATCCCATTCCCCTTATACGTATTAAAATGTAATTAATGTTTAATTAATGTAAAATTAATGTTTTGTATACTTTTATTTATTTGGTGTACAATAAAGTGTTCCTTACTTATTAAGGCTTACGTCACCTAACACAACTACACGACTTTTACAAGTGAGATATTTGATTCAACTCATTTTACAATGAATTTGAAAATCTACTAATGTGTAGGACGCCATGCAATATTTTTATAATAGTGTTTTATTTTGCATGCAAAATAAAACACTTATAAAAAAGGTAAATCTCGTTTGAATATTTTATGTCGGTATGCCACAAGAAGTGGGCTGCTGGACATAGTGGACATGGGCCTTTCCTAAAGATTTCCAAAATGACTGGTTGTAAGCGGCCCGCATCCAGCGTTGCCCTGCGACCTTGGTCAGGTTGTCCTACCATCTGGTCGGTGTGTCCAACTTACTGAGGACCGTTCAAGTATTACATAAGCAATATATCAGTTATTTTCAGCCCCCTCCCCCTCTCCTTGTCAGCAAAAGTAAGAAAAGCTCTTCCCTCCTCCCCCAATCGTACGTAAACATTGGTATAATTTTTACAAAATATGTTTGTTTATTTTGCTTAATGTTGCTGACGTCATCACCGTGTAGACCCTTCCACTTCTTTTGTCAGCAAAAATAAGCCAAGCCCAGACCCCCCCATTCGCTAGGGTCCCGTTTTTACCCTTTGGGTACGGAACCCTAAAAACGGAAGAAAATAATAATCAATCAAGTAAATCTGATTTAACCGACTTCGGATGTTTCTTTTTTAATGTTTGTTACCTTAAAACTCCGTCATATCTGAATCGATTTTAAAAATTAATTGTTTGAAAGGGCATCATTTCAAGTTGGTCCCATTTAGATTTCATCACATACGGTTCAGTAGTTTGATTGAAGTCGATTTTTTATGAAAGATTATTAGTTATAAATATTGAGCGAAATGTCTAAATTGAATTAATAATGTTGTCATCAGAATCGTGAGAAAGTCCGCGCAAGTGCTCAAGCTGCTTGCACTCGTCTGGGCAAGTACCGCATGCCACTAGCGTGGACCTGCGTCTCACTGCTAAACATCCTCAGTGGCAGCCACAGCCTTGAACGAGAACACAATGACAAAGATGTCTGCGTCACGGGAGCTGACACCAACAGCCTGGGTAAGAACTAACTAAAAGTGGTTAAAACAATCAGGACTTCTGTTTTTGGGTCAGTATTTGGCGCCATTTTTTTTAATCTCTCCTCCTCCTTCAGTCTTCTGCTCACTGCTGAGCGTCGTGATGTCCCCGACCCAACTTCTTTACGATCTCTTTCCATATTTGGCGATCTTTGGCCTGTTGTAGAGCGTCATAGATCTTGTTGTTAGCGTGGTCTTTCACTTGGTCTGTCCATCGTATTGGACTGCGGCCCCTGGATCTCTTCCCTTCCATTTTCCGGTGACCACAAGTTTTTCAAGATTGTCGGCAGGTTTTCTTGCAATATGTCCGAAGTATTGGAGCACTCTCTGGAGGCATTTTTTAAAATACTATTTAGTGATTCGGGCCCTAATACAAAAGGGCCCGAATCACTACACCAGTTAATTCGTTTAACAATTATGGAGAAACAGATATACATACAGAATAAAATAAAAAGATTACAATTTAGTTTCAGTATCATTTACAGAGCTTATAAATACGATATCTCTGAAAACAAAGTAACTTTACCATGACCAAGCCTTACAGGCTTATGATTAATATTATTAATGATGATGATATTATGATTAGAGCTCACCGATTTTCCCGTAGATCGCAAAGCGTCATCGTCAAGCCTGGAGCAGCTGCGTCGTCGCGCCAACGAGGTGGGCGGGTCCCTCACGCGCAAGGGCTCCGTGGAGCGCAGACATCCCCCCGCCGCCGCCGAGGACCTGGCGCACCAGCTCGACAACTTCAAACCCATCGTCATCACCGTCACCAGCTTCTTCAAGCAGGTCACTACCATCACCATTCCGCCCGTTACAACTCCACTGATGGACGAAGGCCTCTCCCAAGGATTCTTCACTCCATGGGAGGATATTGTCATTGGCTTGGTTGGCGAGCGCAGTTTATTTGGCTTCTTGTGCTTCCGACGCCATTGAAAGCATTTTTAAGCTTTTTTTATGTATTTTGACGGCAAACGACCAGACGAGCCACCTGACGAAAAGTGGTCACCGTCGCCCATGGACATCTGCAACACCAGAGGATGTCCTGATGCGTTGCCGACTCTTAAGCTGATGAGATAGGAATTAGTTGAATTTGGGAAGGGAATGAAGGTATTAGGATACTCATTACTCGGATTAATGGGAGAAAGCGAGTAGCAGTTCGGGATGCAACCACTGGATAGGCAGTTGAGAATGACACCTAACTTAATACTCATAATTATTCAATCACGCCAAAACGGCTGAACTAATTATGACGAAATTTTGGACTACTACCTGGATTAATAAAAAGGCTTTCATCCCGGATAAAGGTACTGTTCCCGCGGGATAGACATAGATATCCAGACAATCATCCATATAGGTATGATATAGTGTCTATGTTGTACAGATAACGGTACGGAACTCTTATTGCGCGAGTCCGACTCGTACTAGGCCGATTTTTTTAATTAATTTTGCCTAGTCAATTAAAAATAACTACTTATTTAAAATATTTATAACAGGAGACGGACAAACTTCGCGATGAAGACTTGTACAAATTCCTGGCGGAAATCAAGAGGCCCAGCTCAGCGCCGAAGAAACTCAAATGCATCCCGGGCACCTTCAAGATAGAAGTGTCGCCTTGTCCGGAGGAGATCAAGAATGGACTGACTCCGGAGTTGGCCAAGTTGAATCCTTCTGGAGGTAAGTACCGTCATGTGATCCCAACTCCTATCGCTATGATTTGTCTGATAATACTATATCATTGAAACTTACGTAAGACAAAGAAATTGTGTCTAAAAGACTTAGTTCAGGACCTACAGCCGCGCGTCCCGCACTCGCCTTGAAAATAGAGCTATAGATAGCACTATGCTTGGTACTTCTCTACGAGACCGAATCAGTAAGCAATAAGCAACCAAGATAGCAAGGAGGTGGATGCTGGCTCCAAACAACGGGTCGTATTAGAAATCCTTGGGGAGGCCTATATTTTTTTATGATATAGAACGGCGAACGAGCAAGCGTGTCACCTGATGGTGAGTGATTAAAGTGAAGTGGTAAAGCTTTTATTCAAACGTCGATGTTGCATTAAAAGTGTGGTACTTCCCCGGACGAACCGGTCCATTCATGTTTCTCTAGCAAAAAATAATTTTGCCGGTAGCGAGGCTCTACCACGCCTATGACCAGCAGTGGACTTCTTGCAGCTGAGATGATGATGATAATGAATTTTTCCTCTATATTCCAGATGATAACATCCGGCCATGTAAAGAAGTGCTACCGTTCCCGTCGCAGCCCCCGGCCGTGCCACACTACCAGTACAGAAACTTGTTGTATCTATCTGTCAGAGAAATCAACCTCACTGCATACACATCACGCACTGGATCAGCACGTAATATCACTGTGAGTTAAGTTGTTCTTACTATACTAATACCATAGACAGCCTCCGTGGTCCAGTGGTTAAGGCGTTTGCCTGTTGACCCGGGGGTCGTGGGTTCGATTCCCACCGGAAGCATACTTTGTTTAGTTGTTTCCAGTTTGGTTAGGACATTGCAGGCTTGAATCACCTGATTGTCTGATAATAAAGATGATTCCGTGCTTCGGAAGGCACGTTAAGCCGGTGGTCCCGGCTGCCATCTGGTAGTCGTTAAAGGAACCACGGCATTCAGAGGCTGTGAGGCGGTTCCGAAGAACTCTGACACCAGGGTGTGCATGGTCGATTGACTGTGACACCTACTCGAAATGATGATGAATACCGTAGATATATAATGCTCTAAGGAATTGTTTGACCTAATACCTACCGCAAAATTTCACTATCGTACCACCCGACATAAATTAAAATTTTATCCCTACCACCTGGATAACTGGCAGTCAACCACGTACGTTTTAACAGAAACTTCCTGCCACGCACGACCGAACTGTGGAATGAACTGCCTGCGACGGTATTCCCGAATCGATACGACATTGGAACCTTCAAAAAACGAGTCTATGTTTTCTTAAAAGGAAGGGAACGCTCTTGTCACACCCAATGTGTTGCAGTAGTCTATGGGCAGCGGTGATCGCTTACCATCAAGTGACACGCTTGCTCGTTTGCCGTCGAATGTCGAAAATTTGTTCAGTATCATAGCCTGAGTGTAACGTTAATTTGACGTAACTGAACGTACTTTTATTACAATCATCATATTAGCCGCATAAAATCCACTGCTGGATATAAGCCTCCCCCAAAGATTTCCAATACGACCGGTTGGAAGCGGCCTGCATCCAGCGTCTTCCGACCAGATGGTCGGGGGATGTCCGACGCTGCGCTTGCCGTTACCCTTCTGCCCGATGGGGCAGAAGGGTAACGGCCAACGCCGGCAAAGGCAAGCGTAGAAGCGATGGCCGATGGGCCATCGCTTCTACGCGCTATGTGCCCCGCCCACTGCCACTTCAAAGATCTAATCCGCTGAGCTATGTCGGTGACCTTTGTTCTCTTACGAATCTCCTCGTTTCTGATTTGATCTCGCATGTCATTGTCATCCAGGTGCGAATCCAGCTGATGTCGGGCGAGAACCAAGAAGCCGCGCTGCCGGCCATCTTCGGCCGCAGCTCGTGTCCCGAGTACACCACCGAGGCGTACACTACTGTCATCTATCATAACAAGTAGGTGTTATTAAATTAAGACATGAAATATGGTGAAAAATTCCATGCGGGCGGGTTTTGAACCAGCAACCTAGGTCTATGCCAACTGACAAATTTTGGCATAGGAAAAGTTGTTCATATTCATGGTCTGAGTCACCCCTTTAAGGGAACGTCGTGGACACATTTACACGCTGTATATTTTCATTTAAAAATAACTTCACTAGGAGGTAGTTTAAGGCCCGAGGAAGGACATAGGTTATCTTTCATTCCGGGAAATTCAACTGTTCCCGAGGGATCGACATTAACGCGGGCGGAGCCGCGGGCAACAGCTAGTATAAATTATGTCATACTTCAAGTGTCATAGTTTTGACAGCTCCGTGGCACAGTGGTTAACACGCCAGCCTGCAACACGGAGTGCCCGGGTTCGATCCCCGGCCAGGTCAAGTTGGAAAATTATCTTTTTCAGATTGGCCTGAGTCTTGGATGTTTATCTATATATGTATTTGTTATAAAATATAGTATCGTTGAATTAGTATCCCATAACAACAGTCTCGAACTTACTTTGGGGCTAGCTCAATCTGTGTGATTTGTCCGTATATATTTATTTATTTATTATTTATATTTATTATATTTATATTCAACAGGAACCCGTCGCTGTACGACGAGATAAAAATAAAGCTGCCAGCAGACCTGGGCGACCAGCATCACCTGTTGTTCACGTTCCTGCACGTATCCTGCCAACGGAAACCCGTAGCCCCAGAGCAGGAGAAGAATGTTGAAACTCCCGTCGGTTACTCTGTAAGTAGTGACTAACCATTTTTTACTATGACTCACGTGCTATTTCGTCAGGATTGCCGACTATAGTTTCGGACTCCTTCCTTCTTCTGCACTCCGCTTTGGAAGCGGCATTAAACTTAGCCATAAGTAAATTACTGACGTCAACAATTCTCAGTTGAAAATATATGAGAATTAATAAGTGTCCAAATTACCTATGTTAAATAAAAGTTTTTGAATTTTGGACTCGTCAGGAGCCTATTTTCAAGGCGAGTGCGGGACGCGCGGCGGAGGGTCCCGAACATATTTTTTATGATATAGGACGGTAGACAAGCAAGAAAGTCACCCGATGGTGTAAAATGGGGTGCCCAATAAGAGAGAGGATTGCAATACAAAACTGTTTATTTGGGTTAATTCGCTAAATGTCTTCAGAGAGCTTGCGAGCCACCAGTCACTCATTTTATATAGTCCGGTTAAGCGCCCCCACGGAAATCCCGAGAACTATTACGTATGTTGCCAAAGATTGAATTCTTTAAATTAGATAATTCGAAATCCTTCCGCTAGGTGGCGCTCAACCTTAGTTTACAGTAAGCCTGTCAGATGGCGCTGTTTAACAGATGGTAAGCGAACAACGCCGCCCATGAACAACTGCAACTGGTGTGACTGGAGCGTCGCCAGCCTTTCAAGGAGTTGGGGGAGGACTTGAGGAGGAGGGATGGTTTTGCCGGTGTTGTTTTTCGAGCGGGAATCGTGTATCTACCATTATAATATATAATATATATATATATATAATTAATACGGACAAATCACACAGATTGAGCTAGCCCCAAAGTAAGTTCGAGACTTGTGTTATGGGATACTACATATATAGATACACATGCAAGACCCAGGCCAATCTGAAAAAGATCATTTTTCATCTTGACCTGGCCGGGGATCGAACCCGGTCACTTCATGTCGCAGGCTGGCGTGTTGACCGCTGCGCCACGGAGCTAGTCAGAGAATAAAGCTCCATTGTCACACCCACTTTAAAGATTCTTTCAGTGCCGTTTTTATGTCGAGTGTAAGTTTACCACCGAAATTCCCTTGAAGGGGTGACTTAGCCCGTCAAAATGAACAGCTTTTTATACGGGACCAATGCTGGGAACTGGAAAAAACAACATTTCTTTACAAATTATATTTGATCGAAGGTGCCTATTATAATTTTCAGTGGCTCCCGCTCTGCCGCAATGGCAAGCTGACCTGCGGCGAGTTCAGTCTGCCCGTGATGCAGGAGGAGCCACCGCCTAACTACTCGTACATCTTCCCCGACGTGTTGCTGCCCGGCACCCGCTGGATCGACAACCACAAGCCCATCTTCAGCGTCTGTCTGGACCCCTACACCACGGTACATCCCTTGGTGAGCACATTTTCATTTCATCATTTTTTTTATTTTTTATTTATTATATTTCAAAATCATGTTCATATAAACAGAATATAGATACATTTCGGAAAAAACCACGGAGGTTTGTGATGAAATGCAACAACAAACATCTTACAGTGATTCAGTAGCAACTAAATACATATAAAAAAGAAAGAAAAATAATTAAAAAAACAGTTTAAATGGGGCAACTACGGCAAGAGTCAATACTATCCAAGAAATATTTCTTAAGTTTATGCTTAATGTTCTTAATGGAAATTTGATACATTTAAATTTGCCGTGTGGTTTCCGGCAGAGTAGAATAGGACCACTCCAAGCCTCCCCGTGGAGGTCGTAAGAGGCGACTTAGGATATACAAGGTAAACACAGCTCAAACATCAATGAGACCTCTCCAATTCGTCTGGCCAGCGAGGAAAGTGTAGGCCAAAACCTCTGTCTGCTCTGGCCAAGTGAGGCTTCGGTAGTACAGAGAGGGTCATGCTCCTGCAGTGGAGACTAAAAAGACCTGATGATGATGATTTAAACTAGCTTTCGCCCGCGTCAATGTCGATCCCTCAGGAATAGTACTTTTTCCCGGGATAAAAGGCAGCCTATGTTCTTCTTCGTATTCTAGAGAACTTGCATGCAAAATTTCATGATGATCGGTTAAGTAGTTACGACGTGAAAGAGTAACAAACAAACTCACTTCCGCATTTATAATATTCTTCCTTCTTCTTTAGCAGCCTAATTATTCCAAGCAGGATATAGGCCTCCTCTGATGCATGCCATTAATTATTTTTTATATCATATTAGTTAGGATAAAAATAGCTTTTGTCTACGCCACAATACGGTGAGCGGGCGTGGGGGCGAGCCGTCACCGCGGCCCGCAGCCGCTTCGCACAACCACTGCTCTTATGGACTCCATACCGAACGCGCGCTTAATCTTTTTATTTTTTACCAGTGTTTTTTACAGTCCATTTATACTACTTATCTTTGATTCCACCTATCATCCTAGTAGAATACTAAACAACTTTAATACGGTACTATCGCGTATATTACATTATTTTTACACCTAACGTTTCTAAGTCGCAGGTAGACTAAGTTGAAATTTATCTTTGTGTTATTGGAAACTATACAAAACCACCGCCTACAATATTTATTGATAACGTTCCGTATGTAGAGTCTGGTACTTCCCCGGACGTGCCGGCCCATTCTACTAGCTGCTACTAGCAAAAATTAATTTTACCGTGGCTCTACCACGACTAATTTGATTTTTTAGGATGGCTACATCGAGCGCTTCGCCATGGCATGCGAGGCTGTACAAGAGGGCAACATACCGACAAGGATCGGGCTTGCCAACATGGAGTCTGAACTTCGGGCGAGGTATGTTATACGACATTAAAATATTTTTTCGTCTCATCTTAACTATATCTATAATACATCTATAAATAAAGAGAACGCAGAACCATTCGGCGATTAGGAAAAAAGATGAAAAATTCTTAATATTTTCATATTTATGTATTTATAAAAAAAGCAAGAAAGGGGGCGACCTCCGAGACGTACATATACATATTGTCATGTGAGAATTATTGTTTTAGACGTAAAAATTACAAAGTTTTCGAAGAAAAATGCTTTTAGATATCATACCATACATATGTCATTTTTAAATTTCATATGTATCTGTTTCAAATTCTAACAAGGGGGCGATCTTGTTCAAGGATTGATCTAAATTATACAAATACTTTTGATGTATTTAATTAATTCAGCGCATAGTACTAGTGATTTGAAACACGTCAGTTTTCACAATTTCGTGCAGTACCGACTTAACTATAATAATTTAGTTTATTTTACTAATTTATTTAGGTACATTATTTATATCTTATTCATCATCATCATCATCAGGTCTTTTTAGTCTCCACTGCAGGAGCATGACCCTCTCTGTACTGCCAGAGCCATACTTGGCCAGAGCAGACAGAGGATTTGGCCTACACTCTCCTTGCTGCCCAGACGGGATGGAGAGGTCTACTTGATGTTTATGAGCTTTGTTAGCTTGTGTCTTTTTCACTTTGAATTAATTATTAATATAAAAGATGACTTAGTTATAGAATTTAATTTGTTTTTCTCATAGATGGGTGAATAGTAGAATGTTTCTTCTGGGGACTAACAAAATAGTTACGATGCGAGTTAACTTAAAATTGAACAAACGTCACGTGGATACCCACTGCAACAAGATGTAGCATAGTTGATTCTTTTGCGACATTTTTAGCATCCTAACTAATATTATAAATGCGAAACTGAGTTTGTTTGTTTGTTTATTTGTTTGTTTGTTTGTTTGTTACGCTTTCACGCAGTAACTATTAAATATATCATCATGAAAATTTGCATACAAGTTCTCTGGAGTGCGGAGAACGACATAGGCTACCTTTTTCCCGGGAAAAAGTACTATTCCCGAGGGATCGACATTGACGCGGGCGAAAGCTAGTTAGATAATAATTTTAACTTGTTTTCACTAAGCATAATAATTTGTGTTAGTGATTCACCGTTTCCCACTAACGTAATCTTAGTTCATCCAAAAAAATATGAAAATAACTTCAAATTCACACAATCCTTACTGATTTTACAAGATGTTTTGACGTGATAACGGTATAAATCGATGAACATCGGCTGCACGCACGATTATTGTCACGTTCCAGAGCAGCAGTAGTAGTAGTATCTATCACGCATCTATCTCTCACCGTTATCACGTAAAAGTATCGTCCGTAAACCGACTTTATAGACAACCAATTTTTATTTCTGTGTTTTGATTTTACATACATTTTATAAACAAAATTATACCTACTTCTTCTACCTCTTCTTCCTCGCCTTTTCCCTATTCGGGGTCGGCTCTGTATGTTTACTCTCTCCATAATTTTCTATCCTTAACCATTCAATATTTCCCCCCATTCCCTTATATCCCCTCTTGACACATTCAATTCACGTCTTTCTTGGCTTCCCTCGTCCCCTACGTCCGTCTACTTCTAAATGGGACATTCTTTTTGCCAAATGTTCGGCTTCTCTCCTTTCTACATATCCATACGATGTTAGACGTTGGCTTTTTAATTATACCTAACAAAACCTATTTAACAAAATTATACCTACTGTTTTGTTAAAATAGAAAATTGAAACATGAGTAATAGTTTAGTACACACTTCACTTTTTTAACCAGACGCATTTAAATTATTTATGTTTTTAATAATAAAACAAAAAGTAGAATCATCAAATAACATCAGCCTCCTGTTTCAGTATATCGGAGCTGCCGACAGCCAACGTGGAGACTCTGGCGCGCTACCTGCCCGTGGTTCTTGACAAGCTGTTACAGTTACTGGTGGCGCCACCCAGCCTGGCGGGACAAATGCTCAACATCGCACAAGATGTGTTCACCTGTTTGGCACAGATCTTTGCGGATATTGCGGTGTGTAAAAGCCTTTAAATATTAATAAAAAAATATATTGGCTATTGCGGTGTGTAAAAGCCTTTAAAATATTAATAAAAAAATATTGACTCCTCGCCTTTTTACAAGCTTTTATTTAATTTGCAATGTAACTATGCTTGTTCGGGTGGAATCATCAGATATCTTCCACCGATTGAGCTGAAATTTTATACACTTATGTGTTAGGATGACAATGCTTGGTTAACTGTGTAACGTCATTCTAAATCCAACATGGCGGACTAGCTATTTTTGATGCACTCCTACAATATAGATAACAAATTAAAGGGCTCGCGAAAATAAGTCGAAAAATAAAGCGATGTACATAAAAGCTTGTTTTAAAAAAGTTTCATACTTATAATTAATTCAAGATATGGATAAATGTGAAGAATGGAGTTCTTGGCGGGAATTTCGGCTGACTGCACGGTTTTTGTTTTGGATTGTTTTACAAATTGCTTCATAACGTGAAATCGGTGTAATTTGGTGTTATAAATGCTCATGTTTATGAACAATGTGTGGAATAACTGAAATAAAGTGTCATGGAGCGGCTGTAGTAAGATTTACATAGCGGGCTGGTGATCGCTCGCCTTACTGCATCGTCCATGATCAAAACTAGTGAATTCGTAGGAATTGTCGCCAGGGGCTCCGTTGAATCAACGAAATGAATTACACCATAATTTCGTTAATAACATATAGAAAAATATGAAGAGCTAAAAGGCATGGAAAGCCGTAAAACAAATATGAAAAAACAAGGGATTGTTGCAGGGCATGTCAGAGGGAGCTACATGTGACGCGCACGGGCGCAGTTCTCTCATCAGCAGCTACATCCACTACCAGACCACCATCCCCCGCCCCGCGCTCACCGACCGGGACATCGGCCTGCCCCTGCCGCCTGCTGGTAAGCCGTTTTTAACCGACCTCAAAAAAAAGGAGGTTGTGTATTCCGTTGTTTTTAGAGTTCCGTACCTCAAAAGGAAAACACCGGAACCCTTATAGGAACACTTAGTCGTCCGTCTGTCTGTCTGTCAAGCCCTTTTTCTCAAAAACGCGTAAAGGTATCAAGCTCAAATTCATATCAAATACCTGTGTATTTTATTTGATTTTTTCATAGCTCCAAGAGATAGTAGACCTGTGTCAACCATCCCTTGGAGCTATGAAAAAATCTAACTTCTAAGCCAAAGCAATCAAAAAAATACAGCTGGTTATGCCGCAAATTTTCGTGTTTTTTTTTATATTGGCAAGGGAATCTAAACCTACAGGGTGCTTCCCGTGAACTTAGAATCTTGAAATTTGGTACGAATCAACGTCTTATAGCACAGATCAAAGGAAAAATTATGAAATGCATTAATTTTGAATTATTACAATCGAAAATATGTGATGAAAAAATTTCGCGGCGAATTTGTTCATCACAAAATATGTGATGAACAAATTCGCCGCGGTGATTTGAAGCGACGGCAGCTCAGTGGTTGAGAGCATCGACGGGCTAAATGTCGAAGGTTTGTGGGTTCAAATCCTACCTGTGGCGAAATATTTTTATCACATATTTTCGATTTTAATATTAAACCGAGCATTGTAATGCTATTAATATAATTAATTTTTAATTTACCATAAAAAATACAAAAATAAATACTAAAATACGTTGGGGAGCTTCGGTGGCATAGACACACAAATACGTCAAACATAGAACACCCCTTTTTTCGTCAGTGGTTAAATAAAATTGAAAATTTTGTTTTCGTGTGTGAAAGTGGCCAACACTGAGAGAAATTATTTTATATATCGATTGAAAGAATGTATATTTTGTTAATTCAAACCTGAGGTTTTGTTGAAACAAGTAAGTGAAATAAAAGACTTAAAAAGACTTAAAAATATTTTCGTCGTGCTACAGGAAAAGCTCTCAAAAATAAAAATAACAGTAAGAAAAACCCCTAGTATCAGTAGTTCGATGATTTAGTCCGTCGATCGGACTTAATCATCTAACTTTCTAGTCTTATAATAACGAAGACTTTTTAGTCTGTTATTTATCCTGCCCAACTTAGGGCAGGATAAATGACAGACTAAAAAGTCTCACTTCAGTTCCATAACACGCTTTCTAACTTGAACTTCCGTTCTTCTTATTCGCAACTATTGTGTCATAAAGTGATATTTCTTAGTAAACTCCTTGTCCACAGTGATGAGCGATGGTTCTTGCAAGATCCTGCATGAAGAACTGGCGCTGCAGTGGGTCGTGGCCAGTGGGGCTACCAGGGATTTGGCCATGCACAATTCTTGGTAAGTCCACTTATGTGTGTGCCCGTGTCAAGTGTGAACTTTTATTGTTTTTTTTTCTTGTGTGTAAGTGGCTAACATTACTGTCAGATTTCTTAAGCTGTCTAAAGGCATCTGATATAACTTACTGACAGCCGGCAATGATGACACTGTCAGATTTTTCAAGCTGCCTAAAGGCATCTGATATAAATTACCGACTGCCGGCAATGATGACAACCGGGATCAACGGCTTAACTTGCTTTCCGACGCACAGAGTAGCTATTTAAATGCCACTTGCGGTCACCGATCCCAGTGGGGACCGTGACCGGGGTTGCTTAACTTCTGTAAGCGCTTTTCTCTTCATTATGATTAAATTGTAGCATCTTATTTGTGATATATTTAAAAAAAAATAACTGAAGATCGTAGTTGTTAGGAAAAATACGGCAATTTATTAGATAGAGAGCCATTAGTATTATGTGCGGCGACGATAACGGTCTGTGGGCGCAGGGCGCTGTTCGAGCTGATGGTGAAGTCCATGGTGGAGTACCTGTACTGGAGCGGGGCGCACGAGGCGCCGCGCAAGGCGCGCTTCCCCGACCAGTTCACCGACGACCTCACCACGCTCGTCAACAACGTCACGTCCGAGATCATCTCCAGGTGAGACAACCCAACTTTTGAAAATACCGCCCCTTTTATATTACATGTTCTTGACTGCCTCCGTGATCCAGTGGTTTGCCTGTAGACCCGGGGGTCGTGGAGTCGTGGGTTCGATTCCCACGGGAAGCATACTTCGTTTAGTTGTTACCAGTTTGGTTATGATATTGCAGGCTTGCATTGACAGTCAGGTGCTGTCTGATAATAAAGATGATTCCGTGCTTCGGAAGGCACGTTAAGCCGGTGGTCCCGGCTGCCATCTGGTAGTCGTTAGAAAAACCACGTCAGTGACCGAGAGGCGGTTCCGAAGAACTCTGACACCAGGGTGTTCATGGTCGATTGATCGTGTCACCTACTCGAAATGATGATGATGAGATGTTCTTGAATAGGTGGATGGATGTTAAGGAGCTAAATAAGAAAATAGAAGATATATGTGAAAATGACAAAAGTTGTATGTGAACGAGACGGAAGATATGTATGAATGAGATGGAAAGTATTCGTGAGTGAGACAGAAATGTGTGAGAAAATTCTAGACCATTTACCGGACCTACTAATATAAATAAAAAAACAACGGGTTGCACTCTAGGAGTGCCGGCACAAGTGAAAATTCGAACAGGTAGAACGAGAGGGGATATTACTTCCTCTCCTACGCCGCGCCGGCGGTCTCAAGTCACCGTCTTACGAATTTTCCATCAGATCACGTGTCCTGACGCGAGTTTATAAAGTTTTACCCATCCCTAAAAGTGCACAACGCCGCTGAAGAAGCTTTTACTTCAAAAAAAGAAAAGAGAAGGCCTAGAAAACGATGGTTGTCGTAATAATGCTTTTTATTGACTTGTTTAATTCCATTTAGTGATGACTAGCTCCGTGGCGCAGCGGTCAACACGCCAGCCTGCGACATGGAGTGACCGGGTTCGATCCCCGGCCAGGTCAAGATGGAAAATGATCTTTTTCAGATTGGCCTGGGTCTTGGATGTGTATCTATATATGTATTTGTTATAAAATATCGTATCGTTGAGTTAGTATACCATAACACAAGTCTCGAACTTACTTTGGGGCTAGCTCAATCTGTGTGATTTGTCCGTATATATTTTATTTATTTATTTAGTGAATTTAGATGTATTATTTTATTGTTTTAGATACGGGAAGAACAGTCGGCTGACTCAGAGCCTGAACAACAGCCTGGCATTCTTCTTGTTCGACCTACTAAGCGTGATGGACAGGGGCTACGTGTTCAACTTGATTCGCAGCTACTACAAGCAGATGTCTGCCAAAATCGCGTCCCTGCCTGATGCTGTTCCATTGGTCCATTATAAGGTAACTTGGAATTTTAAAAAGATATCTGGTTAGCCCAACGATCGTGGCTATGCACATATTTTCTAAATTGGGAGCATTATTTGACGCACCTTCCGTCCTTTAGAAATGTATTTTAGAAAACTGTTCTATATACGTACGAAAAATTATTTTATTCGAACATATGAGTAATTTATTGTTGTTGCGTAGGTAAGTTATGTACGCAAGAGAAAAATATTGGAATCCTCATGTTCATAATGGTATTTATTTACCTCAAAAGTTAGATTAAAATTGGTGCTAAAATACCGATGAAAATTGAAAGGCTTATAATTTTATTCAATTATCAATACATGGATCATGATGAGATAAATTGAATGCTTAAAATTGTACCAACATTATCAAATGTCGCCGCGAGTCCCAGCCATTTGTATGGAAGTTTTCGCCACCAGGGCAGCCTTAAGTTCATAAGCCTACATCATTACAAAAGGCTAGTTTCCTGGGTCGTAATAATAACATAACAATTAGTCCGTCAGTTAGATAATCAAAAAATATTGGACACGTGTTTTTTCTTTTGTCAAATAAACACTAAATAATAAAGATAAAGCGCGTCAAAGTTCAGGAGTGGGGGCTCGTGACGTCAAAGTTTGCTAAAAATTGTAGCAAACTATGACGTCACACGGAACTTCAAAGGGCTATATCTTTATCATTTTTTGTTTAATCGACAAAAGAAAAAATACGTGTCCAATATTTTTTGAATATCTAACTGACGGACTAATTATATTTTTTTAGGCAACTAGCCTAATATCTGTATGCCAAATTTCAGCAAAATCCGTTCAGTAGTTTCGGATGTGCGTTGATAGATGAGTCAGTCAGGTTTGCCTTTTATATATTTAGATAATCTTTCTTTCATAATTAAGCTTAAATTGGTATATGCTTACTATACAGGATTATTTGAAAAACATCATTGCTAACGTAATAAACAACAACGTTTATTCTACAACTTTTGATACTTTGTAAGATTTTACTTTCATGAAAAAAATAATATTAAGTTTCCGTTTGAATGTTAACAACTCTACGCGCATCGCTTAGAGAGATTACGCGCGAGTGTTGCGTGGTCCTTTCGTTTACATAAACTTACAAATGTCACGACAAGACATTAGGAACTTTAAAAATATTTTTTATTTAATTTATTAAGTTATGTCAGACAGAACTCCTAGAACGTTATTGTTAATGATGTTACCTATCTAGTCATGCGGATTATTAGTGTTATATAAATAACCCTGTATTCAAAATCAATCTTCTCTTACCCACAGCTGGCCTTTCTCCGCATAATCTGTTCTCACGAGCACTACGTGTCCCTGAATCTGCCACCAGGGGCTACCACCAACGGCCCAGGGACCGTTTCCCCTGCCCCGTCATCACACTCCCTGGCGTCGCAGTCTAGCGTGTCAGCCGTGCAGCATCAACTGAGCCACGAGTTCCGCTCCAGGCATTATCTAGCGGGACTCCTGTTGACTGAGCTGACCAATGCTTTGGAGCTGCAGTGAGTATGATTTTTCATCAAATGTAATGCGCGACTCACGCTCGAAAAGTAGCACAGGCTAAACAGCCTACTAATCGAGTTTCGGAGCTGTTTTGTCCACAGTTTCAATAAACCGCCTAGCACTCGTCTCGCAATGACGAAATTCAGTGAAAAGATGCTCATCATCATCATTTCGAGTAGGTGTCACGGTCAATCGACCATGCACACCCTGGTGTCAGAGTTCTTCGGAACCGCCTCTCGGCCTCTGACGTGGTTTCTTTAACGACTGCCAGATGGCAGCCGGGACCACCGGCTTAACGTAGTGAAAAGATGCTAAAACTACGCGTCAAAAGTGAAAAAGAAAGATAGAGTACCATACATCCAGTATGTACCGTTTTTGTTAGTATGCATGATGTTTTGGCTCGGGGACATTATTAAGGCTTCATTTTGTATGAGACTGTGTGTTATTATATTTGATCGAAGGTATGATTTAAATCGTAAGTATTTTTTAAAAGCTAATTACAGTTATACAAGGTATATGTCCGCCATTTTATTTTTAATACTGATGCCTTCCAAAGTCTAAAAATCATAGTTATGGTGCGGCTTTCTTAATCTGTCACCACCAAAGGCATAGGCACCCTTTTCTCGGCGGCTTCTTCCCATTCCCTGGCGTTGCAATCTTGTGTGCCAGATGAGCATCAACTGACCGACTTTGGAGCTACAGTAAGTGATTTAAATACATCTCCATCTGCCATAGTTTGCGACCTTTTCTTAAGGAATTATCAAAACGCCAATATCAGTAATACAAAATATAGTACCGCCATTTTATTTTTAATACTCTAGCCTTCCAACACTGATGTCCGACAGTCATAGTTATGGTGCAGCTTTCTGAACTTGTCATCACTAAAGGCATTTCCAGCTGTCCAGGTATCGATTCCCCTGCACCGTCATTCTCCTCAATTTAGTGTGTTCACACTAGATTGAGGAAAATGAAGTCATAAACAGTCATAGTTATGGTGCAGCTTTCTGAACTTGTCATAACTAAAGTCATATCCAGCTGTCCAGGTATCGATTCCCCTGCACCGTCATTCTCCTCAATTTAGTGTGTTCACACTAGATTGAGGAAAATGAAGTCATAAACAGTCATAGTTATGGTGCAGCTTTCTGAACTTGTCATAACTAAAGGCATATCCAGCTGTCCAGGTATCGATTCCCCTGCACCGTCATTCTCCTCAATTTAGTGTGTACACACTAGATTGAGGAAAATGAAGTCATAAACAGTCATAGTTATGGTGCAGCTTTCTGAACTTGTCATAACTAAAGGCATATCCAGCTGTCCAGGTATCGATTCCCCTGCACCTTCATTCGCCTCAATCTAGTGTGTACACTAGATTATTAGATACTAAATATGCCTTTAGTTATGACAAGTTCAGAAAGCTGCACCATAACTATGACTGTTTATGACTTCATTCTCCTCAATCTAGTGTGTACACACTAAATTAAGGAGAATGACGGTGCAGGGAAATCGATACCTGGACAGCTGGAAATGCCTTTAGTGATGACAAGTTCAGAAAGCTGCAACACCAACAGAGCCAAGAGTTTCGTAACCGCCAATAACAAGCTGACGTCTTGTTGACTGAGTACCAATGCTTTGGAGCTGCAAAGAGTATAATTTTAGTCCGTTTTTATCGGCCGACGTTTATAGAGGTAGTATTGTTATGTGGTAGGGTTCAGGATTTGGAGTAAAACACCAAACTCTTCAGAGGGATATTATTCACTACGGAATCCCAACACTGACACCTGACTGGTCTTCCAACACGTCAAATATCCAAAACGCAAAGCACTCGTAGTCCTGGTCCGTAGCTGTGGTCTTAGAAATTATCAGTGTTATCAGTAGCACAAATTAGTCCCACGTATTAGTATCGCTCAATAAGAACACTCGTGGTCAACTGATTGAAGATAGTTTTTTTTAATTTACTGTGTAACTAGCTTCAGATAAGCTTTTGCTACTTCACCGGTCATATTGACGATCGCCACGTCCGTCCCTTATATACTGTCTTATATACTTCCAGTCCCGACAGCCTATAGCTAGAACATTCCAGAATATTCGAGTATGTGTGTGAGCGGGATAGAATACATGTGTGAGCAAGATGGAAGACGTATGAGCATGAGAGACGTCGTTCGGAAAAGATCTAGACTATTCTATTCTTGGAGCTTCGCGACAGTATTTTCGCTAGAAATTATTAAAGATCCAAAATCTGCGATTAGAGGGAAACGATTGCCATTTTTTATTCCCTCAATAACTTTTTCTGTCATATCCCACGTTTGCAGGAGCCCGGTGTTACAAGCCGCAGCAGTGAACAGCGTGGCGGCTCTGTTATCAGCGCATGATGCTGACGCGCGGTTGGCGCGGCCAGAGCTACGGGCACGCTTGGCAGCTCTGTATCTTCCATTGCTCGGTGCTGTTATGGATGCTTTGCATCAGTTGTATCGTGGCGCGCATGGGAAAGGTAACTACACTTTCTTTCGAAATTCCCGCGTTGCTTAACAATATCGGCTTACGTTTTGAATCAGCAGATAGATGTTACATTCATGAGTTAAGGTCTAGTTTAGGTACCACGGATATCTCTCCCTATCTCATTCTCTACCTCAAAATGTATAAGAGACAATCTTAGAATGTGATGTGAAATGTTTGCGATTATTTGTCGTGAACTCCACGGCCGATTCTGAATGAATTATTTATTTGAGAAATATACCTACACAGTACAAAGAAAAATTTAAGAAATAAAGTGTGTACTTAATATTAAATAAAAATTAGGTGCAAACTTTACTAACACCGCGTACTTCCCAAATAGGTCCCATCTCAGCATTTGCCGGCGATAAAGCCATCTTCCGTTGGAACCCGTGTTGACGTCACGGGTGTGCGCAACATACAAATAAAAATGAGAAACAAAAATAACACAGTAACAGACAACATAACACATGGGTACACAACATTACTTACCATCCATACAAATATACACTCAAGCATACACACAACCCAACACAAGATAGGCAAGATCAAGACGCAATTTTTTTAATCTATGGCAGGATTTACTCAGCTCGGCTGCTGTCTGCTTGTGCTCCCAATGGAATAAAAAATATTGCACAAAGCATGCTCATTAACATTAAAGAAAAAAAAAGTTTTATTTTTTCTGCGAGGGTAGCGCATCAACAATTTGATGGTGTGGTGTGGTAGTGGTGGTAGTGGGTGGGTGCTGGCCAACAATCAACATTACAGCCGCACGAAAGTCAGTGCTGTATGAGAGCCTCTTCCAATCCCAAGGATTCTTCGTTCCATAGGAGGATATTGCCATACTCAGCACGATTGGCAGGCGGTTTGGCGAGCGCAGTTTCTTTTGTTTTCGACGCTGCTGCCGTCCATCCAAAAACTTCCTTCCCTTAAGCTACGGAAGGAAAGGAAGTTTTTGGATTTGGAAAGGGAATGATTGGTAATATAAATAAAAATAAATATAAATATATACGGACAAATCACACAGATTGAGCTAGCCCCAAAGTAAGTTCGAGACTTGTGTTATGGGATACTAACTCAACGATACTATATTTTATAACAAATACATATATAGATAAACATCCAAGACCCAGGCCAATCTGAAAAAGATCGTTTTCCATCTTGACCTGGCCGGGGATCGAACCCGGTCACTCCGTGTCGCAGGCTGGCGTGTTGACCGCTGCGCCACGGAGCTGGTCAAAATAATGGGATACTACTAACTCGGATGAGTGGGGGAAAAGCAAGTAGCAGCTCAGAAGGCCGGGGGCACGTACTGATGCCATACTTGCAACCACCAGACAGGCAGTCAAGGATGACACCCCTGACCATATGACACCTCTCATCAAGGCCAGCAATAGTTTGCAAGAACTGGTGGAGGAAACTCCAAAGTAATCTACATCACAGTGCATGTTTTTGTTCCAGATGTCCTCCAACTAGATAGTGAACTCAATCAGTTCGGCAGTCTGTACTCGGCGCCGTCGCTTGAAGGAGAATTCAAACAGGTATAGATCATCTTCTCATCATCATTTCGAGTAGGTGTTACGGTCAATCGACCATGCACACCCTGGTGTCAGAGTTCTCGGAACCGCCTCTCGGCTTCTGACGTGGTTCCTTTAACGACTACCAGATGGCAGCCGGGATCAACGGCGTAACGTGCTTTCCGAAATACGGAATCATTTAATTATCAGGCAATCAGGGGATTCAAGCTCCTAACCAAACTGGAAACAACTAAACAGAGTATGCTTCCCGTGGAAATCGAACCCACGACCCCGGGGTCTACAGGCAAAAACCTTAACCACTGGACCACGGAGGCAGTTCATCATATATATAACAGATCAACTTAATTTAGTATGTCTGACCTCGACATTGATATCGTGTTTTTTGGTTCGCGTAAACTTATAATTAGAATGAATGATGTTTACGTAGTTCTGCAGCGGCAAAAGAAGCAATGATAGACGAACGTGAGAATGTTGCAAGGCTGAGGTGAGCCGAGGCACACCTTTAAGTCCATCAATGCCTGATTGCCGCCAAGGCCTATATAGTGCTTCTTTTAAATAATGCACGGAAATTCAAACAAAGTTGTATTTTTACAAACGTACATAGATATTATAACGTATTTATCCCTTACGGGGTAGACAGGGCTTAAGGCTTTAAGAATATTAGTGGAAAATTGAATAATAATAGTGATGACATGATTCATTAGATTTTCAACCACTTTCTCGGCCAGCTTTTATGGCCTGCGCGGCGTGAGAAAACAGCTGGTATATATTACGGGTTTTCTCCCAGAATAGCGTGGAAGAATAGTTAAAAAAAAATTGACAAACAGCAATCGTTTTTCATGCGCCAAAATGTTCATATTTTTTTTTACAACGAAACTTTTTATTAGAAGCCTAGTTCGAATATGATTCCCCGTTATTTCGTAGCAAACCGGTCGTTTCATTTTTAAATTACACGACAGACAGGTTATATTTAATTTGGCCGCTAAAACTCGACGGATACGGATTTTCATACACACTTTGCCGGCGTGTTGTTGGCCAGTACGAAAATGTTGTTTTTTCTCAAACAAGCTTGTCAAGATAATCTTCGATGTTCGAAAAATGTTAGAGAAAAACATCTTCACTTTTTTGCAGAGTGGACGAGCGCCGTTCAACAGTGAGACGAGTCGCAACTTACTAATGTGTTTAGTGTGGGTGCTAAAATGGACGGATCGTAGCGTTCTATCCGCCTGCGTGGCTGATATGCCTGCTCAGAGGTTACACGGCTTATTGGCGCTGATAGATCTGTGCTTCAAGTGCCAGGAATACAAGGTAAGTTTTTTTTTTATAATTAAGTATTGAATTAGGCATTTGTCTCTCACGATATAGGACGGCAAACGAGCAAACAAGTCATGCTGCTAAGTGATCACCGCTGCCCACTGACAACTGCCAGGGTGTGAAAGGAGCGTTGCCGGCCTTTCCAAGTTCAGGAGATATGTGAAAGGTTGAGGGAATATTGCTGCACTGCTCTCTATACCCTTGTCGTAAAGGGTAGCCTTTACACTCTTTAAGTCTATACCCAAACACCCCTTAGTAACTTCATTTTTAGTTGTTGCCAAAAATGAAGTTACCAAGTACTTTTTTTTTGGGACGGGAGGAAAATGCCTTCGCGTCATCCAACCTGCCACGGGAAAACAGGGTATGTGGGGCTCGAACCCACTAAAAACCCCCCGGTGTCAACCGTCACTGCCGCTTTTGCCGGGACTATGTGTTTCTCTCGCTCAACAGCCCGGCGCGGCGGCCACTTTATATGTGGCCTCGGCTCGGCTCGCTCTCGGTACTGAACTAAGTACTACACCATCTATTAAAAATCTCCGTTTAACCATTCCTTAAATAAAGAATCAGTCTTACCCTAATCCTATGACAAAAAAAAATGGTCTCTTCCTTTTTTTTGTTCATTATTTCAGCCATAAGAAGTCCACTGCTGGACAAAAGCTTCTCCCAAGGATTTTTTCTTTCCATGCAAAGTTATTGCCATACTCCCCACGCTTGGCAGACGAGTTGACGAGCGCAGTATCTTTGGCTTTTTGTGCTCTGGACGCTGATGCTCATGTAAGCATTTTTAAGCTGGGGAAGGATAGGGTATATGGTGGATTTGGGAACTCAAGGAAGGTATTGGGATACTCTCACTCAGATGAATGGGGGAAAAGCAAGTAGCAGCTCGGATGGGCCAGGCGTGTATCCACACTTGCTACTACCGGACAGGCAGTAGAAGATGACAGCCCTGACCATCATTTTATCATCATCATCTCAGCCGCAAGAAGTCCACAGCTGGACATAGGCCTTCCCCACGGATTTCCAGAATGACCGGTAGGTAGCGGCTTGCATCCAGCGCTTGAATATTTAATAATAATAATAATAATTCATTTATTTCAGGCAATAGTATTGTACAATACCAGAGGCGCTAATTATAAATACCTTACAGACTAACATACATATAAAAATCATTTAAATAAATCATGATTTTAATAGAATTACGTTTTAATACCTTTTTGTTCTTTATCTATGCCCAAATATATCTTACATACATTTCTAAAGAAAAAACACAACATTGACAACAAAGATAGAAAAAACATAATCGCTAAAACTAAACCTACTAGAAAAACTCTAAATTAGTGATAAAGTGATCATAAAAATATATCTATACTAAAACTACGTAGAAAGAAAAAAGAACGAGAAAAAAAATATTATAAAGCTAATCGAATAGCCCTCCCTGGAGAGTACCTGGCTCGAAAGTGCCCATCACACCGGCCGCGTTACCACGCTGGATGGCCAGTGAAATGTGTTGAGACAGGTACGCTCCAGAGCGGGGGTCACAACCATTGTCACGGAGGCGTCGTCCTAGCTCTCTGACAAAATGTTTGCCCTCGACAGACCAGGGACCACCCGTTTCCACTGCGAAAGGCCCAAAAAAAATTAATACCTTATATCTAGCATACATAATAAATATCTTATCCTATATCACACGTAGTGCCGGCGACGTGTGACGCGCGGTGACGTCAGACAGCCGACCTCGGAACCTCCGAAATACAACTCCCTGCGGCCAAAAGTCCTCCTTCATGAAGGTTGGCAGATGATGCGTCGGCACTCTCACCACAAAAGAATTTGTTATTATTTAATTATCTGTTGTAAAATATTTATTTGACAAGACTTTTAACGTCTATGTTAATAGGGTCGCAAGGAGATCATGAAGTGCGCCCAGCAGAACGTCCGCAAGACCACGGACATTAAGGCTAAGCTGGAGGACGTTATTCTCGGACAGGGCTCCGCCCGCTCAGACTTCATCATGCGCAGGAAAGGTAAGTCAATTGAGCCTGCTTGAAGACCATGACCCAGATTAAATCCTTATCCTTATCCTTACTATCCCTACTAATATTATAAATGCGAAAGTGAGTTCGTTTGTTTGTTTATTACCCTTTCACGCCGTAACTACTGAAACGATCATCATGAAATTCTTTCTACATACAAGTTCTCTGGAGTACGGAAAAGGACATAGGCTACCTTTTATGCCTGGAAAAAGTACTGTTCCCGAGGGATCGATATTGACGCAGGCGAAAACTAGTTGATAATATTTTTGTCTCATAAGCCCGGACAATCCAAAGATTTTATGTACGTACGCTCGAGAACTGTCTATGGCGCCCATCATTCTCATGAAGGAAATACAAAGTATGTTTACCACTATAATGATGTTGTTTTTCATGTGTGTAAGTGGCCAACACTGGTGTCAGATTTTACAAGCTGGCATCTGACATAGCTTCATGACTGCCATCAATGACGACAGCCGGGTCCAAGGGCTTAACGTGCCTTCCGAAGCACGGAGGAGCTCGAAATATTCTTATGTCACTTGCGTTCACCCATCCTAGTGGGGACTGCGCCCGGGGTTGCTTAACATGTATAAGCGTTCATTATAATTATGCCCTTTAGTCCATTGGGCTCCTCACACTATGATGACAGGGTGCCCGATTTGCCAAATTTGTGCTTTTTTAATATAACGACTACGACCACATTCGTATAGCGCAATCGCTAGTTCAAAAATACCATGAGACGCAATTTTTTTTTAAATCTATGTTCTGTGTCATGTCACAAAATATGTGTTACAACTAAAAAAAAGGTACTTTATTTTGATTGAGATAAAAGTGTTGTATTGATGGTCCGACTAAGGCTTGGCGCAAACGGGCTACCGACCAAACTCACCGGTGGCCAGCGACAAGCAGTTCACAATACTCCTGTTTGGCGATTCCAAACAAAATGAATGCGGTATAGATGCGGTGGTAGAGCCACGCTACCGGCAATATTCACTTTTGCTAGTAGCATGAATGGGCCGGCTCGTCCGGGGAAGTACCACACTCTCACAGAAAATCGACGTTTGAGTAGGAGCTTTACCGCTTCTATGCTCCGTTCGGTGAGTGAGAGAGCCGGAGGCCCATCCTTCCCCCATTTCCTCCCCCATGTCCTTTCCCCAACTCCTTGAAAGACCGGTAACGCTCCTGTTACACCCTAGTGTTGCAGTTGTCAATGGGCAGCGCTGGTCGCTTACCATCAGGTGACTCGCTTGCTCGTATGCCGTATTATATAGAAAAAAAAAATGAGGATTTTGAATGAATAAATATTTATTGGGAGTTCTTTGGATAATTTACGGCTTGTGTTTTGGATTGTTTTGTAAGTTGTTTCTAGTGGACTTTATAATGTGAAATCGGTGTAATTTGGTGTTATAAATGCCCATGTTTATGAACAATATGTGGAATAACCGAAATAAACTGTCACAGTGCGGCTGTAGTGAGATTTACTTAGCGGGCTGGTGGACCGCCTTGTCTCGTTGCGTCTTTTGTGATCCAACCAGTAAATTCGGGGAAATTGTCGCCACGGGCTCCGTGGAATCAATGAAATGAACTACACCATCGTTTCATTGATAACAAGACTTAGAAAAAGCGCGGGAAAACTCATTTATACTTGATACTGGCTAAATACGTAACGCGTGAAAACCATAAATATAAGAAAAAAAAAATTATTGACTGTTTACTATTCCCCCAAGTTCCATGTCATATGAACGAACCTTGTGTACGTGAGCATGTGCAGGAGCCGTATGATGTTATGACCGCAGCGGGGTCTAACGTAGGGGCGTGCAAACGCGAGCGCTGGCGCAAGGGCGAGTGGACGCGGGGCGCGCGTGACCAGCCCGCCTCGCCCGCGCATGCCACGCCCGACCTCTCCGCGGCACTGGCGGCAGAGGTCGCGCTGACCTTACTCCATGCGTTGGAGACTATTGTACAGGTATGAGATATATATGGTCAAATTTTTATCGTTTTGGACCCTTAAAGGGGTGACTCAGACCATCAAAATAAACTTTTCCTATGGGAACAATGTTGGAAACTAAAAAAAAATACGACATTCCCATACAAACTGGCCGGGCGACGGAACCTGCATTGGTCCCATAGAAAAAGTTGTTCATATTGATGGTCTGAGTCATCCTTTAAGGGTCCAAAACGATCAAAATTTCATCATGTATATAAGCCGTGTGGTTTCCGGCAGAGTAGAATAATAAATCCTAATCCTAACTAATATTATAATTGTGAAAGTGAGTTTGTTTGTTTGTTTGTTTGTTACGCTTTCACGTCGTAACTACTGAACCGATCATCATGAAGTTTTGCATACAAGTTCTCTGGAGTACGGAGAAGGACATGGCCTACCTTTTATCCCGGGAAAAAGTACTATTCCCGAGGGATCGACATTAACGCAGGCGGAGCCGCGGGCGAAAGCCAGTTAAAAATAAAACGCTGAAAAAAAACCGCATTAAGTCGCATAAAATGATCATAATTCCAGACCTGCAGCAACCTGGACTGCGGCCAAAGTGTATGCAGTGCTGCATTGCAAGTACTGCTGCGTGCCTTACAACGCAACCAGAGCACTACGGTGTTGCAACATATGTTCGCGTCCGTCCGCGCTCTCATTGTCAAGGTAAGTCTAATAGGCTAGTTTCCTGGGTATTAAATATTATAGTATCTGACGTAGTCCGTCAGATAGACAATCAAAAAATATTGGACACGTATTTTTTCTTTTGTCAAATAAACAATAAATAATAAAGATAAAGCGCGTCAAAGTTCAGGAGTGGGGGCTCGTGACGTCAAAGTTTGCTAAAAAGTGTAGCAAACTATGACGTCACACGGAACTTCAAAGGGCTATATCTTTATCATTTTTTGTTTAATCGACAAAAGAAAAAATACGTGTCCAATACTTTTTGAATATCTAACTGACGGACTAGCCTATAGTTTCCTAAAAAAATATAATTAGTTCTTCTCATTTCGTATAACGTTCAGGTGTCGCACATTTCGAATGTATGTATTTATGTACTTACTTACTTCGCTGGCTCAGCGACCCGAAGTGGATCTTGGCCTCCGACATTAAAGTGCGCCATTCTTCCCTATTCTGTGCCACCTCTGACCAGTCGGATACTTCCAACTCTTTCAAGTCTTTGGCGACTTCATCCTTCCAACGATATCTTGGACGCCCCACTGGACGGCGCCCGGAAGGTTGACCATGATAGGCTTTCTTTGCGGCTCGATCATCTCCCATCCTCTCCACATGTCCTAGCCATGTATGTATTTATGTATGTATTTTATTTTATATTTATACAATACGTAAAGAAAACCCTGTCCGATCCTTGAAGGGGTGATTCAGCCCGTCTGACCAACTTTTCCTATGGCATCAAAGTTGGGAACTCAAAAATAAATGGTCGTTTCCGAACAAAAATGTTTGAGTTCCCAGCATTGGTCCCATAGGAAAAGTTGTTCACATCGACGGGCTGAATCACCCATTCAATGCTCGGACAGAGTTTTCTTTACAATGTGTTTTTTTATGTATATTTGACGGCAAACGAGCAGACGAGCCACCTTATTGTATAAATATAAAAAAAAATATATACATAAATACACAAAAACGGAAATATATACAATATAATTCCGTTTTCATAGGCTTGCTTGCTCCACATCTTTGCACCTTGCCTGTTTGTTGATGTCTTTTTCGAACTACCCTAAGGTTGCCTGAAAAAGATTGATATAGCGATAAGGCCGCTATTTGTATATCTAACTTTTAGGCTTTAAGTTTTTTGTTAATGTTCTTAATGTGTGCAAATTAGTTAATAAATAAATATTCTACCTAATTCCGATTGCTTTGAATGCAAGGAAACGTCAGATGTGAATGAGAAAATGTATTGTTGCAGCTCGGCTGGTCGTGCTGCGGCGAAGAATCTGGCACTTGTCGCGTGCTGTTGCGTCACTGCGCGGCTCTGTCGCAACACACGCGGGCGCATGCCGCGGCCACCTTGTATGCGCTCATGAGGCAACATTACCAGCTCGGCAATGTAAGTTATCCCTTTTATAGGTAACTGCCTCCGTGGTTAAGACTATTGCTTGTAGACCGGTCAAGGGTTCGATTCCCACGGGAAGAACACTTTGTTGAGTTGTTTCCAGTTACATTGCAGGCTTGAATATATTTTTTTTTATTTCCGTTTAAATTTCCTCAAAATCGGTTCGGTACCTAGTTTGTTTGAAGTCTTTTTTTTTTTGTATGAACGATTATTGGATGCCTGTGTCTCATTAATGATGGTAATAGAAAGTTCTCAGGTCGTATACGACCTACCTGATTTCTACTGTAAAATGTTCATTTCTACTGTGATAAACTAATACTGTAAAATTGCCTAAAACAGCTTATAAGCTGTTACAATGATTTCGAGAATTTTTACAATGAAATCGTTGTTGTCAACTATTAATTTATCCAGTACAATTTGGTCCCAATTCCTATGGCATTAGATTTGTTTCGTACTCATCACATAGATGGCGTCACATGTTTATTCACAATTATGTATCCACCATAATTATGATAAGAAAATAAAATCAGGATTCACGAAAAATATCTTATCTATACTAATATTATAAAGCTTGTTTGTTTGTTTGTTCGAACGCGCTAACCTCAGGAACTACTTGTTCAAACTTTTTGTGTTGAATAGTCCATTTAATAAGGAAGGCTTTAGGCTATAAAACATCACGCTGCAATTAATAGAAGCGAAGCATCAATCTATAGTAAAAAAAAATAAAAAATTATCATAATAACAGAAATGGCCGCGGACGAAGTCGCGGGCAACAGCTAGTTGAAGGATAAAATTAAACCACATTTTGGAATATATGTGGACATATTTAAAATGTTAGTCACGATATTATTGGCCAGTTATCTTTCACAGAACTTCAGCCGTGTCAAGATGCAAGTGACCATGTCTCTGTCATCTCTAGTGGGCACGTCCACCACTTTCAGCGAGGAGTCTCTGCGGCGCGCGTTGAAGACTATACTTGTGTACGCGGAACATGACACTGATCTCCAAGATACCACATTCCCGGAACAGGTCAGCACACCTTTTTATTTTTATACTTTTTTTTGCCAGAAACTATTTAGAAAAATGGTTCTCTGTAAAGTCAGTTACGTCAGTTATCAGAAGAGATAGATGCGTCACAAGCCGAACGCTGAGGCCGATCGTGCCTCTCTATCGCTTGTTACGCGCTCGCGCTTGCACGCTGAACATGATACTTATTCGTGCGTGTAGCAGGCGTTCATCGATTTATAAGACGTTATGACAGCAAAAAAAGCAAAAAATATGCCCGATTAAAAAACAATTTTTAATCGGGGAAAATTGTTTTTCCCCGATTAAAAATTGAACAAAATTAAATGATGTAGTGTATGCCTCGATCAAGTATAAAAAACTAGGTACACAGTCGCATGCAAAAATGACACTTCATTCTGTTCACAATTTTTTTATGAGTGAGTTTTATTTTATAAACGTACATGAAAGAATGAATTCTTTATTGTACCACAAAAAAATACAATTTGGAGAAAACAATAGGCTATTTTCTGGGACAAAATAATTATATTAAAATATGTTCAGTAGTTATATAATCAAAAAATATCGGTCAACTTTTTTTTCTTTTGTCAATAAAGGAAAAAATTTCAAGATAGCGCGTCAAAGTTTATGAGTTCAAAGTTTGCTAAAAAGGGGACACAGAACTTTAACGGGCTATATATTTATCATTTTTTGTTTAATTGAATTAAGAAAATATACGTGTCTGATAATTTTTCAATATTTAACTGATGGACTTATTATATTTTTTTTAGGTAACTAGCCTATTAGTAACTTGGTACAAAGGCGGACTTATCGCGATCTCTTTCAGTCAACCTTAGGTTAGAGGCTACATCAATACAAAACCAACCTTACTCCCATGCGTTAAAGTCGAATTTTGAATGCTGATAGTATTGTGGCTTTAGGAATTTAAAATACAAATTTAAACAGAAAACGTATGCACCTAATCGTGGATGCATATTTGGTTAGGACGCTTTTATTGTGAATTTTGTATCTAGTTTTCTTATACTTGATAGAAGAGTAATTATATAAACAAAATAATTAATATGACCATTTCTTAAAATGAAGTCGGCAACCAAGCAGTCCGCTATTCTGCTGGTAAGTGGCTCGGACCCCTGCTCGTTTTACAATAATTGTTTTCAGAACCCGAATGAAGTTCTCGTTCTCCTAGCATTTTTGTGATCCCTTGACTTCTGGTCAGCCCTCATCTTATTTTTATGCACTTGAATTTTCGACTTAATTATCATACACTAACTGTTTAAAAATATGTTATGTTATATATTATAAAAAATGCATTGAACATCTGAATCCATGAAAAAGTACAAACCAAAACATTCCTCCATGGCAGCGGCCGGCAAAAGAGGCATTGACAGACGAAAGTGGGCTGAGGTGAAGCCGAAGCACCACATCACTTGAGTCCAAACGCCAAGGCTTGTTAAGTACTTTTCTCAAATAATTCAAACAAAGTAGTATACAATTTGCTTACAAATAACAATTCATCAAGCGCACAAATGTTCAATGCTTTTGAAACCTCTTTAGCGATGTTGTGCACTTTTTGAGATGGGTAAAAAATTTTAAACTCGCGGCAGGACACGTTGCCTGATCGAAAATTCGTAAGACGGATACGTGATCTGAGACCGCCGGCGCGGCGTAGGAGAGAAAGTAATATCCCCCTCTGCGCAGCCCCACAGCGCGGATATTTCACTTCTACCGACAAAGAAAAAAAACCACTCCGGAAGTGCAACCCGTTATTTTTTTAGTTTTTCTTTTTATTAGTAATTCTGTTCGAATTTTAAATAAAATGTATCAAAAGTTACCTTCGTAGTAGCATTATTTTAGAGCAGACCAGTCATTAAAATTATACGACAGAATTGAGTTTTTATTAGTTTTTCATAGTAATTTTGCTGGAAAACACGACATACTTTGCTTGCGTGTACTTAGCCAGTACAGCTATGTCGATTCATCTCGAACATAAAATAATTAATTGATATTAATATTCGCAGTTCCAAGCATGTTTGGGAAAAAGTTTTAATTGGGGAACAGCTTGACGAGTTTTTACCAAAACCGTCAAGTAATCATGGATATGTGATGAACAAGCCTTTATTTAAGTAACTTATTTTTATTATCTAGGTGAAAGACCTCGTGTTCAACCTACACATGATACTATCAGACACGGTCAAGATGAAGGAGTTCCAAGAGGATCCAGAGATGTTGTTGGACCTGATGCACCGCATAGCCCGAGGGTACCAGCACAGCCCGGATCTGAGGCTGACTTGGCTGAACAACATGGCGCAGAAACATATGGAAGTAAGTACTTCTATGATTTCAGCCGCGATCTTCATCATCATATCAGCCACAAGAAGTCCACTGCTGGACATAGGCCTCCCCCAAGGATTTCCAATACGACCGGTTGAAAGCGGCCTGCATCCAGCGTCTTCCTGCGACCTTGGTCAGGTTATCCGACCATTTGGTCGGTGGATGTCTGACACTGCGCTTGCCGGTACGTGGTCGCCATTCGAGAACCCTTCTGCCCCATCGGCCATCGGTTCTACGCGCTGTGTGCCCCGCCCACTGCCACTTCAAAGAGCTAATTCGCTGAGCTATGTCGGTGGCCTTTGTTCTCTTACGAATCTCCTCGTTTCTGATCCGATCTCGCAGAGAAACACCGAGCATACCTCTCTCCATAGCTCTTTGAGCGACTTTGAGCTTTTTCATGAGGCCCATAGTAAGGGATCACGTTTCGGACCCATAAGTCATCACTGGTAACACACATTGATTATACACGGTGAAATTTTGATCGTTATGAACCCTTAAAGGGATGATTCAGCCCAGGAATTCCAAAATATTCGAGTATGTGTGTGAGCGGGATAGAATACATACGTGTGAGCAGGATGAAATATAAATTATAAATAAATATAAATACCTGTTTACGGATATATAAATAAAAGAACACAATGTAAATTTATGATATGTGCCTTTCCGTATTCGGAATCTTTAGATAGGAAAAGAAACGAGCACATACACAATTTAAATGTACATATGTACAACATGACGTATCGTCATGGCGATTTTATTTTTTATTTAGATATAAATAAATTTATAAGTAGATTTAAGTTGACTAACGATACTATGTATCTTCCTTTTAATTTTAAAAGACAAATAGCTACAGTAGTAGCTTTTAATTTACAAACTTCTGTTGTATGTAGTACAACTGCAAATAATTTTAAATTTGACACAGGTATTGCAACTAATGATATACCTAAAATACAAAATCCTCAGTCTGATTTAAACTAATTAATAAGACAACAGTCGAGGCTAAAGAATTAAATATTTTTCATCAGAATGTCCAAGGCCTGACTAGCAAATTGTTAGAATTAGAGTTGTTTATAAACAGTAAAGATTTGCATGTAGTTTGTGTGACTGAACATTTTATGCAGTCGCACCAGCAACAGTTCAATGTAGAAAATTATTTATTGACAAGCTCTTACACCCGAGAGACTAAAGAGAAAGGCGGTAGCTTAATTTTAACTCGAAGTGACGTAAAATGTAAAGAACGTAAGGATATTGTTAGTCTTTCGGTAGATTGTAATGTTGAGCTGTCATGTATCGAACTAGGGAATTATATTATAGTATGTGTATACAGACCCCCAAGATCAGATTATAATACTTTAGAATCAGTTATTGAAGATGTCTTGAGAAAATTATGTTGTTGTCGCAAAAATATTATAGTGTGCGGTGACTTTAATGTTGATTTGTTAGTTACAACAACTGAAAGTGTTCGATTTTTAAATGTCTTTAAATCATTTGATTTGGTTAATTTGTTTTTGGAACCAACTAGAGTTACTGAAGATTCTGCAACGTGCATAGATAATGTTTTCTGCAATTGCACTGCTGTTGACAAATATATAACTAAAAATCTAAGCTCGGATCACTACGGTCAGTTTGTAAAACTTATAAATGATGTAGAAGTAGATTTACCAAAAGTAACCTTTAGATCTATAACCAAAGCTAAAATAAATGTATTTAAGAAAAAAATATCTGAAAAAATTCCCCTAATTGAAGAAACTAGAGATGATCCGGATGCTCTATATAATAAAATGTTTGGTGTTATTGAATCGGAATTCAACAATACATTCAAAATTAAAAAATGTACTAAACGTATCGGTAAAAAAATTTGTGAATGGGCTACAACTGGTATTTACGTTAGTAGAAACAGGTTATACGAATTATTAGCTATGAAAGCTTACAATAAAAATACTGAATTTATTAATTATGTTACAACTTACTCTAAGGTTTTTAAAAAGGCGTGCCTGTGCGCAAAATCTTTATATACAAGAAAAGCTATTCTAGATTCTCATGATAAGATAAAGACCACTTGGAAAATTATTAACATGGAAACCGGGAAAACTAAAAATCGTGACAACAAAATAGAATTAAAAGTAGATAATAAGATCCTCAGTACTAATGAAGACGTCGCAAAATATTTCGAAGATTTCTTTACTAACATTCCCGTAAATACTACTGCCTCCTTACGTTCATCATCTGAGGAATCTAAAAAACTATTAACAAGCTGTATACCAGAATGTAACAATCATTTAATATTTCAACATGTAACACCTCAAATAATCATTGATACATTTAAGAGTTTGAACAATAAGAAAACTGGAGATTTGTGGGATATCTCTGTAGCTGTCATTAGCAACATCATTGAAGCAATTGCACCATATTTAGCTTCTGTATTTAATAAGTGTGTAGATACTGGGACATTTCCTGACTTGATGAAGTTAACTAAAGTCATTCCTTTGTACAAATCTGTCGATAAAAATGATCCCACTAATTACCGTCCCATTTCTATTCTGCCAGCTCTTAGTAAAATATTTGAAAAAATGATTTTTAATCTGTTATTAGCTTTTTTTAACATAAATAGCCTTTTCCATCGTGAACAGTATGGATTTACAAAGGGTCGGTCAACTACAGACGCGGGTGTAGCTCTGTTGAAATACATATATGATGCTTGGGAGGGAAAACAAAATGCTATTGGTGTTTTTTGTGATCTTTCCAAAGCCTTTGATTGCGTAGACCACAATACCCTTCTCTCCAAGCTGGAGCACTATGGAATAAAAGGTAAATCTCGCGATTTACTTGAATCTTATTTAAGTGGCCGAACTCAAAAAGTTAGTTTAGATAGGGTACAATCCTCCGGATCATCGGTTAAGATGGGCGTACCCCAGGGCTCTATCCTAGGGCCTCTGTTATTCCTCATTTACATCAATGACCTACCTTACTGTGTCAATACATGTAAGGCTGTACTATTTGCCGATGACACTTCTCTTGTCTTCAAAATTGATAGACAAACTAATTCTTTTGACGTGGTTAATAGTACTTTAGCTCAAGTGTTGGATTGGTTCACAGCGAACAATCTATTGTTGAACGCTAAGAAAACGAAATGTATTAAATTTTGCTTACCAAATGTTACAAAAAATCAAACACAAATAGTAATGGATAATGAACCACTAGATTTAACTGATAAAACAACATTTCTTGGAATAATCCTTGATGCCGGGCTTCAATGGGGTGCCCATATTACTACGTTAGCGGGTAAACTTAGTTCTGCAGCTTATGCTGTCAGGAGAATTAGACAACTGACTGATGTTGATACTGCGCGTTTGGTATATTTCAGTTACTTTCATAGTGTTATGTCTTATGCGATTTTACTATGGGGTAACGCTGCAGAAGTAAACACCATATTTGTCCTGCAGAAACGCGCTATTAGATCTATATATAAACTTGGTGCTAGAGAATCTCTTAGAGAATTGTTTAAAGATATAAATATTTTAACTTTACCTTCTCAGTACATATTTGCGAATATTATGTTTGTGCGCTATAATCTTGATTTATATAAGAAAAATAGTGATATCCATGACCGAAACACGAGAAATAAAAATAAATTAGCTACACCAGTATTGCGATTGCAGAAAACTATGAATTCATTTTTGGGTTTAGGAGTACGCTTCTATAATAAAATTCCTGCAGAAATATTAGGTCTGCCTTTACTTAAGTTCAAAACGATTGTAAAAAACCAGTTAATAAAAAAGGCTTATTACTGCATTGATGATTATATTACTGATAAAAATGCGTGGAAATTTATATAAATTTATTTAATGTTAACAATTATTAAATGTTAAAATTAATCTATAGTATGAAAAATTGTATTTAATGTTAACAATGTATTCAGAGCCCTTCAGGCACGTAGGGACCAAGGCTGGATTGAGTTTCTTTCGGCGTATTCTTCTCACCAGTGATCGTTCCGAAACGCTAGTAGTATTTCAATTTTGCATATATAAAAAAATATATAAGAAATAAAAATATGACGTTCAAAAAGAGATACATGTATCCAATTTTGAATAAAAATCTTTGACTTTGACTTTGGACAAATCACACAGATTGAGCTAGCCTCAAGGTAAGTTCGAGACTTGTGTTATGGGATACTAACCCAAAGATACTATATTTTATAACAAATACATATATAGATAAACATCCAAGACCCAGGCCAATCTGAAAAAGATCATTTTCCATCTTGACCTGGCCGGGGATCGAACCCGGGTACTCTCGTGTCGCAGGCTGGCAAATTTCAAATTCAAATTCCAAACGTTTATTCAATATAGGTTTCTTTGAACACTTATTAATTGTCATATTTCACTTCTCAACAATTGTTGACGTCAAAAATTTACATTTGGCATGTTGACCGCTACGCCACGGAGTTATCCAAAAACCTTAGTTTACAGTAAACCGTCAGTTGGCGCTGTTTAACACCGACAGTATAGTTATATCATCATCATCATCATCATCAGGTCCCCTTTAGTCTCCACTACAGGAGCACGACCCTCTCAGTACTACTAGGGCCATACTTGGCCAGAGCAGCCAGAGGATTTGGCCTACACTCTCCACGCTGGCCAGACGAGTTGGAGAGGTCTCTCAGATGTTTATAAGCTTTGTTTAGCTTGTATTTCCTAAGTCGCCTTCTACGACGTCCACGGGAAGACTTGGAGTGGTCCTATTCTACTCTGCCGGATACCACACGGCTAAAGTATAGTTATAAGAGTGGTGGTTTTCCAGCGTTCGAACCACGCGGAGGCGGGCATGTGCCTGGTACACGGCGCGGCGCTGGTGGCGGAACAGCTGTGCGCGGGGGGGCGGGGGGCCGCGCTGCTGGAGAGGGTCACGCACAACGTGCTGGACGAGAGCTGCGCCGACGCCTTGCACCATCACCTCACCCACCACGAACTGCAGGTATGCGACAGTTATCCGTCCCGCCTCCACCCATGGGCATTTCTTTTATGTCAAATTCTTTCAGTCCCCACGCTTCACGACTCTGGAATGCTTTGCCCGTTGACATAAAAGAAATTTCTACTATATTTACATTCAAAAGAAAAGTTCACTGTCATTTATTTAACTCACTATCTTTTTAAAGTTCATCTGACTTTCTCTCTGTATTCATCATCAATATGTATTTATATATGTATATTTAAGCATATATTTTTATGTAGATAGTATATGTATGTATTAGTATATATCGTATAAGTATATATTCGAACATATTTAAATTGTTCACTTTTTTGCGCCGTACAACCTTCTCGGTTTATCCCTATGGTTGACTGGGAGAGAATGCTCATAGCATTAAGTCCGCCAATTGTAAAAAGTGTTTTGCTTTGGTACAATAAAGTTTTAATAAATAAATGGGCCTGCCAACGTTTCGGTTGTAGGGCCCGAAACAAATCTACAAATTATTTTTACCGGATAACTTTCCCTTTCTACTGCTTTAAAATGTCTGCCCTTTTATTGTTGTTTAACCTACTTGACTGTGTAAATACACAGTTTTGGTATCGGATTCGGCCGACACTCATAACGAAACCGAAAGTTTGTTTACGATTTCGGCAGAATATCCTGTTTTGGCAGGTCTCTGATAACAACCGATCATCATCATTTCGTGTAGGTGTCACGGTCAATCGACCATGCACACCCTGGTGTCAGAGTTCTTCGGAACCGCCTCACGGCCTCTGACGTGGTTCCTTTAACGACCACCAGATGACAGCCGGGACCACCGGCTTAATGTGCCTTCCGAATCACGGAATCATCTTTATTATCAGACAATCAGGTGATTCAAGCCTGCAATGTCCTAACCAAACTGGAAACAACTAAACAAAGTATGCTTCCGGTGGGAAACGAACCCACGACCACCGGCTCAACAGGCAAACGCCTTAACCACTGGACCACGGAGGCTGTTATAATAATTTACAAGTGTTCATTATTATCTAATATTAATAGCACAATCTCCATCTCTCTCCATCCATGCTAATTAAACATTTCTGACAACCCGTATCCACAAGTACAGACAGCATTAGATAGAATGAAATTATCTTAATATATATAAATCTCGTGTCACAATGTTTGTCCTCAATGGACTCCTAAACCACTTAACCGATTATAATAAAATTCGCACACCATGTGCAGTTCGATCCAACTTGAGAGATAGGATAGTTTTTAACTTATGGCGAAACGAAGTTCGCCGGGGCAGCTAGTGTTTAGTATAAATCTGATTTGATTGCAGGCACTTCTTGAACATGCGGCGAGTGAGTTGATGACAGCTGGCATGTATGAAACTGTCAATGAGGTGTACAAGGTGCTCATACCGATAGCAGAGCAGCACCGGGACTACAAGAAGCTGGCTAACATCCACAGGTTAGTAAAAACCACGTAAAAACAAAAGAAATGAATCTTTGATTATGACGTTTACAATGTAGAACATCCTACATCAGATTCAGGTCGTGGAAAGGCGCTGGATACTTTGTAAATTTGGTGTCTGATTTCTGATTATATATCCATACAATGTTAACTGTGTGAGGGCTCGACTCTCGACTATCCCGGCGCTCTAGCCGAGTTCTCACATAAATAGGAAGGGAGAACACAAGATTCGACACACAGAACACAGAGAATAACTTTATTGTTACAACAACTTCAATAAATTAATAACAGAGACTGTTATGCTCCAAGAGATGGTAGTAGACTCAAAGATGTTAGTAGACTGAAAGATGGTAGCAGACTGAAAGGTGGTAGCAGACTGAAAGATGGTAACGGACTGAAAGATGGTAGCGGACTGAAAGAATGAGTGATGAGAGAGAGAGAAAGTAATCTAAAAATGGAATGGAATGAAATTTGAATTAAAAATGAAATTTGAATTAAAATAAGGAATGAAAAATGGACAGGATGAGAGAAATGAGGTTGGACGAGATGCAGCATGCAGGTGGCATGCTGCAACGTTACAACTGTATGACCATCCTTTTTTTTATTGACTATGTAGCTAACTCCAACTGAGCTTTTGCTACTTGACCGGGCGATTGAGGCGAGGGCAGAGTTCCTTTATAAACAACTAGCTTTCACCCGCGGCTCCGCCCGCGTTAATGTCGATCCCTCGGGAATAGTACTTTTTCCCGGGATAAAAGGTAGCCTATGCCCTTCTCCGTACTCCAGAGAACTTTTATGCAAAATTTCATAATGATCGGTTCAGTAGTTACGGCGTGAAAGCGTAACAAACAAACAAACTCACTTTCGCATTTATAATATTAGTAAGGATAAGGATATCAACAAAGGCCCCCAGGAGGGACTCGACTTTGGGCGTTGCCTGTGTGCGCAAGGATTGGAGAGACAGCAAACTCTCATATTTTGCCTTATTTTCTGAATGCTACGTTACCAGAAGGGCCTATCCTGGGTGCAAGTCACCTGGAACCGCCGGGCGGTCACCAGCAATCGGAGCTAAATGGCGATCGCCCCGACCGTTCCCTTATATATGGTTTTATGGGTCTCTATAAAATTCCATACATGCTTCCGCTCCCGATAACCGACTGCCAGAACATTCCAAAATATTCGAGACTACGTATGCATGTGTGAACAGGATCGTAGATGTATAAGCGCGACAGACGGTATTCGAAAAAAGTTCTAGACTATTCCATTCTAGGAGCTTCGCGACAGTAATATGTATGAATCCTGCTTGGTTTGAATTTCCGTGCGTTATTCGAGAAAAGCACTATACAAGGCTTGGCCGCAATCAGGCCTCTTTTGACGGCCGCTTTAATAATGTACTACTTGATGCCTAAATTCCTGCAGCAAGCTGAACGAGGCGTTCTCCCGCATCGAGCAGTTGCACGGCAAACGCGTGTTCGGCACGTACTTCCGCGTGGCGTTCTTCGGCGCGCGCTTCGGGGACCTCGACGGCGACGAGTTCGTGTACAAGGAGCACGCGCTCACCAAGCTGCCCGAGATATTCAGCAGGCTCGAGGTCAGATAATAACTGTCTTTTCAGCTGCCCGAGATATTCAGCAGGCTCGAGGTCAGATAATAACTGTCTTTTCAGCTACCCGAGATATTCAGCAAGCTCGAGGTCAGATAATAACTGTCTTTTCAGCTGCCCGAGATATTCAGCAGGCTCGAGGTCAGATAATAACTGTCTTTTCAGCTGCCCGAGATATTCAGCAGGCTCGAGGTCAGATAATAACTGTCTTTTCAGCTGCCCGAGATATTCAGCAGGCTCGAGGTCAGATAATAACTGTCTTTTCAGCTGCCCGAGATATTCAGCAAGCTCGAGGTCAGATAATAACTGTCTTTTCAGCTGCCCGAGATATTCAGCAGGCTCAAGGTCAGATAATAACTGTCTTTTCAGCTGCCCGAGATATTCAGCAGGCTCGAGGTCAGATAATAACTGTCTTTTCAGCTGCCCGAGATATTCAGCAGGCTCGAGGTCAGATAATAACTGTCTTTTCAGCTGCCCGAGATATTCAGCAGGCTCGAGGTCAGATAATAACTGTCTTTTCAGCTGCCCGAGATATTCAGCAGGCTCGAGGTGACGCTTGAACGAACTAATAAAAACTTTTTTTAAGTTCTTATTTTGCATTCACAATGCTATTTCGATATGCTCTTATTAAATTAAAAATTAAATATGATGGAAAAATTCCACGCTGGCGGCATTTGAACTAGACCTTAGGTCTATGTACGACTTACGCTCTGCCAACTGAGCTACCGCCTGTTCAAACCTCGGCATCGTAATAAAAAAAATAATAAAATATTGGGCTTTCCATACAAATTCACCGTTGAACTTATTTTTTTTTTTTAAGAATTAAAAGTCTTTGGGAAGTTTTTTTTTTCATATATTACTATTTTTTGGATGTATATTCTATTATGGATTCTGATTGTCATTAAAATATTGCCAAAGAAGTCAAAATCACCCTATCTATATATTCAATAAAACTTTCTTCCTCGCAATTGTTTGTCGCAGAACTTCTACGGCCAGCGCTTTGGCGCAGAAAACGTAGTCATCATCAAAGACTCCAACAACGTGGAACCTAGTACGTTGGACCCGGACAAGGCATACATACAGATTACCTATGTAGAGCCCTATTTTGAGCCCCACGAGCTGCGCAAGCGCGTCACGCATTACGAGAGGAATTATAACATCAGTAAGTATATTGGTTACATTGAATTAGAAAAACTATGGAAGCAGCATTGCGCTCAAAAACTAACACCGCGCAAAGTAGCTCAAAGCGGGCGGGGCTTAAAAAGTAGATTTTTTCGCGAACTAGTTTACCGCGCGCTCCGTGACGGAAGGACGCGTCGATAAAAGCATTTAACGACATTTTTTTGTGACAGACACAGGAGTAACTTATCATTGGTGAGTAAAATATTTTTTGCGACTGCTAGCCTGCCTACCTCCGCTATGTTGACACCATAGCGTTCATAGAGTTGACACCGCCCCGTGACCTTGACGCGGCCAATCGCATACTAGCTTCGTCTACGAGTGCGTTGTGATTTGAGTTAAGTTTGTTTGCGTAAATGGGACTCATACATATTGGATCGTTAGTTGTATGAGAGTTACGCTTCCATATTTTTTTCTAATTCAATGATTGGTTATAATATTAAGGGTGGATTCGACCAAACATCAAGTTACACCAGTGTAACTATTCTTAGGATTATCTTATTCTTTGAATTTTATCTCGAGTAACTTCGTTGACGTTTTACCATTCTATTCTTGGAGTAAGTAATCCTTGGTATTGTTAATCTATGGTTGAGGAGTGAATGTATAGCCCGACCAAAATGCGTATAATACTCCTTCCATACATTGTCTTGGATTGCGGAGCCAATTTAATTTAGCAAGGGCTAAATGTCAAATATTGCTCAATAGGTAAAGATATAGGTACCTACGTACTGATTTGATATATATTCCAAACGATGTTCAAGTTTAGATAGTAAGCTTAAAGCGGCTGGCTTGGATAAACGAAACCTTATAGCAAAATCGTGATCATCATAATCTTCAAAATAATTGTTTCTTTCCTTAATCCATCTTGAACGCCTTGGCACATATTCATCATCACTGTCTGAATCATCAATTAGATTTCTCAAACGATCCATAATAATATCTGCTGAACAAACAAACGAGCACAATTCTCACCACAACACAAAAAACAAAATGGATGGACCGGACGGACCGGACCATGCGTCACAGTCAATCACAGCACAGATGTCATCTCATCAGCTGTTAACAGTCCGCCATTAAAATACTCCCCAGTTAACGCTACTATCCCTAGAAAATTGGCGGAATAAAAGCTTACTCTGGAATAGACATCTTATTCCTGGATTAGTTATTGGTAAAACGCAAAATCGAGTTACTCTGGAGTATTTTGCCATTTACTCTCGGAATAAATTTTAAACTAGTTTGGTCGAATCCGCCCTAAGCCACATTCACTCAACACCGGCGTCTAACTTGCTTTGAAATTTCTTGCATATAATACGAATGCTATCACATATCAATACAACTCAAACCACAGAACAACAAAGACAATAGAAATGGCAAGGGGGCGTGGCGCGCGCGCTGACAATGCGCTCGATCAGCTCACTTGAATTACCTAAGTAGTTTGTCCCGCGATCGTGAAAGTGAGAAATAGTATATTTGTTATGGCACCGGTTATTTATAATAAGTTACCTGACAATTTTAAGGATTTAAATGTGACGACTTAACTCCTATCCTGTGTCCAAAATTATGGAGGAACATATATACGAGGGGTGATCCAAAAGTAATGATAATGAAAATAAAACACGGTGATGAAAGCGAAAAAAACATTTTATTTTTCAATGTAGTCTCCTAATAAGTTAATACATTTAGTCCATCTTTTTTCTAAACCCACGATTCCTTTTAAAAAAAATTCTTTGTCTTGACCTTCCAAAAACGCCTCAACAGCAGCCATCACTGCGCTATCGTCTTCAAATTTTTCGCCTCTGAGGTGTTCTTTGAGCCGAGGAAAGAGGTAGAAGTCACTGGGAGCTAGATCTGGCGAATAGGGTGGGTGTTCTAGCAGTTCGAATCCCGTTTCTTGAATGGCAGCCATCGCAACTGTGGCTTTGTGAGCCGGCGCGTTGTCCTGGTGAAACAGCACTCCAGCTCGCAGTTTGCCGCGTCTTTTTTCCTTAATCGCCTCCCGCAGTCTTCTTATTTGGTCAGCGTAGTAGGACCCAGTAATAGTGGCTCCCTTCTCCAAGTATTCAATCATAATGATTCCTTTGGCATCCCAGAAAACCGACGCCATAACCTTGCCCGCAGAGCTTGACACTTTGAATTTCTTCGGTGTCGGAGAGGAGGCTCGCTTCCAAGTCTTCGACTGTTGTTTGGTCTCAGGATCAAAATGATGGATCCAAGTTTCGTCCATAGTCACAAAACGAGATAAAAAGCATTCTTGATCTGCTTGGAACTTTTCGAGATTGGCCCTCGAAATGTCAACACGTTTTTTCTTTTGCTCGTCGGTTAACATTCTTGGTACCCAACGCGCAGAGACCTTCTTCATATGCAATTCGTTTGCAAAGATTCTTTGAATGCTGCCATATGAGATCCCTGTGATCTCAGCTACATGCCTGATGGTCACTCTTCTATCCGCCAATACAATATTTTCGACTTTTTTCACGTTATCTTCGGTTAGGGACGTGGATGGCCGTCCTTCTCGATGTTCATCTTCAGTCGATGTTCTGCCCAGCTTAAACTCCTTGGCCCAGCGTGCAACTGTAGAATATGGAGGAGCAGACTCCCCCAATGTTTCCACCAAGTCGCTGTGTATGTCTTTGGTAGACATTTTTTCAGTCAGAGGTACTTGATGACAGCCCTGATTTCATTTTTCTCCATTTTGATGTGTTCACTGCGACGGTTGGTTTTCAAATAAATGTATCTCCCAGAAATCGTAACCTATTTATATGATTTTTTTATGCTCAACTAGTAACTACATAAGCAACCAGGAAAAAATATTTCAGATTTTTATGCTGGCTAGAAATAGCCGATTATCATTACTTTTGGATCACCCCTCGTACGTACAAAAAAAATTCTCAATTTAGTTTCAGTATCATGTATAGAGCTTAAAAATACGATATCTCTGAAAACAAAGTAACATACTCCATGACCGACCCTTACAGATTTATTATTAGTATTGATTTACGTTATCTATGTACATTTATATCTGCGTGTTATTTTTCTATTAATATCGCTCCGCTGTCCGTCTGTCTGTCTGTCTGTCATCAGTTTGTATCTCATGAACCGTGATAGTTAGACAGTTGAAATTTCCACAGATGATGTATTTCCGTTGCCGCTATAACAACAAATACTAAAAAATAGAATAAATTTAATATTTAAGGGGGCTCCTATACAACAAACGTGATTTTATTGCTTTATTTTGCTCGATATTGATAACGGCAACAGGTAGACGCTTGAAATATTCACAGAATATTTAGTTATACATTCACCTAAAAAATAAATCATGAAATAAAAATAAAATTAATATTAAAGGGTCCAAACAATAGACATGATTTTTGCCGTTTTTATAGATAACGGTACGAACCCTTCGTGCGGGAGTCCGACTCTCACTTATCCGGTTTTATTTATACCATTTCCGTTTGTGTGATGGAAGCCGTGTGTCTTTAAATAAATAAATAATAAATATATACGGACAAATCACACAGATTAAGCTAGCCCCAAAGTAAGTTCGAGACTTGTGTTATGGGATACTAACTCAACGATACTATATTTTATAACAAATACATATATAGATAAACATCCAAGACCCAGGCCAATCTGAAAAAGATCATTTTCCATCTTGACTTGGCCGGGGATCGAACCCGGTCACTCCGAGTCGCAGGCAGGCGTGTTGACCGCTGCGCCACGAAGCTAGTCGACGATAAATATTTTTATGAGATGAAATCGCCGAGGAAAGGGACGAGTCCAAATCAATCCAGTCCAAGGGTCTACGCAATGCGAGGAGCTAGTCCGTGACGCAGCGGTATATCTCTGAAAACAAAGTAACTTACTCCATGACCAACCCTTACACAGATTTGCGTTGTGTATATCTGCGTGTTATTTTATTTATACTGTTTGGTTATAGAGCGGTTCATGTTCGCCACGCCATTCACGGCAAGCGGTCGCGCGCACGGCGAGCTGGCGGAGCAGTGCAAGCGCAAGACCATCCTCACCACGGCGCACCACTTCCCCTACGTCAAGACGCGCGTGCCCGTGCTGCAGCGCACGCAGCTCGTGCTGCAGCCCGTCGAGGTCGCCATCGAGGACATACAGAAGAAGGTGACGTGATTTTTTACGATTCCGTTCCCAAAGGACAAAGATTGCCAAATATAAATCTCTTCTTCTCTTCATAATCGTATTCTCATGCCTGAGGGTCGTGACCATCGGGAGCAGCTCCCCTCACAATGTTTTTCCACCCTGAACGGTCTTGCGCCAGGTGTTTGGCTCCTTGAGTGTTTGTGCGCACCACCCTACGAACGACATCAGTCCATCAAATATAAATATATACGGACAAATCACACAGATTGAGCTAGCCCCAAAGTAAGTTCGAGACTTGTGTTATGGGATACTAACTCAACGATACTATATTTTATAACAAATACATATACCTACATGGTGAAATTTGAAACAAATGCAAAGAACAATGATGGGAGCTAAAAAAAAATTGACAGTTACACACAAAAATGTTCGGCCGCCCGGTCAATTTATATGAGAACGTCAAAAATAATGTTTAGTTCACAGCATTGGAAAAGTTGTTCACATCGACGGGCTGATTCAGTCCTTTAAGGCTCCATAACGGTAAAAATTTCACCATGTATAATAAACATCCAAGACCCAGGCCAATCTGAAAAAGATATTTTCCATCTTGACTTGATCGGGAATCGAACCCGGGCACCCTCGTGTCGCAGGCTGGCGTGTGGACCACTGCGCCACGGAGCTCGCCTAGAATAAAAGGGACGGTCCCTTTTAATATGGCTCCGCTGTCCGTCCGTCTGTTACCAGGCTATATCTCATGAACCGTGATAGTAAGCCGTGAGATTTCCGGCAGAGTAGAATAGGACCACTCCAACTCTTCCCATGGATGTCGTAAGAGGCGAATTAGGAAATACAAGCTAAACAAAGCTAATAAACTTCAAACTTCAAACTTCAAAATATTTATTTGTCTATCACAGGTTACATAGTTCTTAGATTAATTGGATAAGTACAAGCTGCGATTCGCCATTCAGGCATACAAATTTTAAATAGGTACATGTCATTTTTACAATTTATGTCACAATACATTAAACAATATTAAATATAAATAAACCAAGTAGTTAGTCACAAGAAATGTATGAGTCTTATTATTTCATTATATATCAATAGTCATTAAAAAATTCTTCAATTGTATAATATGCTTTTCCAGTTAAGTATTCTAACAGAAGTTTTTTGAAGACTTTGAAATCTTGACATTCTCTTATATTTTTCGGTAACCTATTGTATACTCTCGGAGCCATACCGAATATACTCTCTTTAAAAAGAGTAGTTTTTACATTAGGCCTATTATATAAAAAATCGCGACGTCTTGCACTATTGACACTCGCATACAGATGAGGATTACGTCTTACATGGATTGCAACTTCATAAATGTAAAGGGAAGGAAACGTCAAAACTTTTAGATTTTTAAAATGCGGACGGCAGGAATCTCGTATTTTTAGGTTGCAGATAGCACGTATACAACTTTTTTGCGCTATTAGCAATCTATGAACATTTGTAGCATTCCCCCAAAAAATAATTCCATATCTGAGTCGTGATGCGACGAAACCATGGTATGCAGTTAATACAGTTTCTTTATTGGCCACCTTCCTCAACATACGTAGAGCATATGAAAATTTAAAAACATTTCTTGCCACATAGTCAATATGCGATTGCCATTTCATATTACTATCAATATAAAGGCCCAAAAATTTTGCAGTGTTTGTCTCACAAATTTCTGTGCCCTTATAGACAATTTTACAGATTGATTCTTTTTGTCGCTGAGCAAATTTAGTTACACTAGTCTTTTTTACATTAATGATTAGGTTATGAGTCTTAAGCCATGTGTCAATGAGATTTAAAGATTTTTTTATGTCATCTACATTATAGCATACAACAGTGCAGTCATCCGCATAGAGTATCGTTTTATTCATTGTTGATTTCGGTAACTCATTCACATATATTATGAATAAAAGTGGTCCTAATATGCTTCCCTGAGGCACGCCCTGGGTAACTTTTCTTTTGGAAGATTTGTATATTTTTTCCATTTTTGTTTGTGTGCAAATTTTTGTAATATATGTTATTTGTTGTCTGTCAGTTAAGTACGATGTCAGTAGCTTTAGTGCAATACCTCTCACCCCGTATGATTCTAAAATGTTTAGTAGTGTTTCGTGTTCTACATAGTCGAAGGCTTTTGTCATATCTAAGTATAAGGCAAATACTGACTCTGTTTTGTTCATCTTTGTGTATATTAATTCAAGGAATTCATAAATAGCCGTATCGATTGATTTATTTTTCCGAAATCCCTTTTGCTCCTTCGAGAATATTGATTGTGATTCAAAGAAATTGCAGAATCTTGTATAAATTACTTTTTCAAAAAATTTTGTGAATATTGTTATCAATGCTACAGGTCTAAAGTTATTAATATCAGTTTTACTACCCTTTTTATGTACTGGCTTTATTATTGTAGTTTTTAATTTCGTCGGAAATACACCTTCTTCTATGCATTGATTAAAAATAGAACTCAAAATAGGAGCAATTTTTTCACATACGCTTTTTACAACTTTAGTGCTAATGTCATCATACCCAGTACTAGCTGTGTTTTTTAGACGTTTTATTATGTCAGCAATTTCTTTGACGTCTGTTGGCTTTAAAAAGATTGAATTATTCAAAGCTTTGCTTTTGTAATTGTGTGTGCCGATATTTTTCTTTTTGTTGTTTACTGATTGTGTATAGTACTCATTAAACCTCTCTGCAACTGCTCTTGGGTTTGTTATTTGGTCATTTTCGTGCTTCAGTTTTATATTTTCCTTAGGTAAGTTATACTTTTTGTTTTGATTTATAATATTCCATGTAGCTTTTGATTTGTTAAAAGAGTTTTGTATGTAGTAGTTGTTTTGAGATCTTTGCGTCAATTTAATTATTTTGTTGTATCGTTTTGCATAGTTTTTGAAATTTATTTTGTCATTTGTATTTTTTGATATTCTATATTTCCATAAAAGAGTTCTCTTAATTTTACTACATCTTTTTATGCCTCTAGATATCCACTTTGGTTTTAATTTTATCATATTTTTCTTTCTAATTATAGGAAAGCACATATCGTAAAATAATTTAAACTCGTCATAAAAACAGTCAAAAGCTGTGTTCCCATTCTTTGCTTCAAACACTTCTTTAAATGACAGTTTTCCTAAACCCTCGTGGATTTTTTTCATATTTTCTTCATTTAAATCGCGTCTCATGGAGAACCAATAATTGAATAATGGTTTTTTATTGGCCGGGCACATTATTATTTGTGCTTTGTGATCGGATATAGCAAGTTCCAACACTTCCGTTTTGCTTCCATAAACATTGTGTACAATATTGTCCAAACATGTTCCACTACTTGGGCGCGTAACTTCTGAGACCGATATATTTAGATTGTGGCTCTTTATAATATTTTCAAATGTTTTACACGATTTTTCCATTTTGACTAATACATTTATATTAAAATCGCCACATATTACTATTTTATGATTATTTTTTATGCTCAGTATATCTAATACGTCATTAAAATATTCGAAAAATAGATTTAAATAATATTCAGTTGTTTGAACATCAATGAGACCTCTCCAACCCGTCTGGTCAGCGAGGAGAGTGTAGGCCAAATCCTCTGTCTGCTCTGGCCAAGTATGGCTCCGGTAGTACAGAGAAAGTCATGCTCCTGCAGTGGAGACTAAAAAGACCTGATGATGATGATGGCGATTTATGTTACCGCTATAACAACAAATACAAAAAAAAGGATAAAATAAATAATTGAATCCCATACAACAAAAGTGATTTTTTTGATACTATCTCCGCCCACAGGTAGCGGAGAAGGAAAGTTAAAATTCACCGTAACGTTAATAAGCTACTTAGAAATTCGTTTGTTAAAAGTTAAAAAAACCTAGTTTAACACTTTTTTAATTGAATGTAGATCAACGAATTGGCAGCGGCTACCAGTCAAGAGCCCGCAGATCCCAAGATGCTGCAGATGGTGGTGCAGGGATGTATTGGTACCACTGTCAACCAGGGACCGCTTGAACTGGCTCAGGTATTATTAAAATCGTAATCCCGTAGATTTCATAGCCATAAAATGAAAAATGAAAATGAAAATGAATAATTTTTATTCAAAGTAGGATACATGTATCGCTTTTTGAACGTCATATGTTTCTGTTGTTTATTTTTCTTTCTTTTGTTTGTAAAATCGAAAAACTACTAGCGTTTCGGAATGACCACTGCTGAGAAGAATACGCCGAAAGAAACTCAGTCCAGTCTTGGTCTCTATGTGCCTGAAGGGCTCGAATATAACAATATATTTTACAAAAATTAAATTTAACTACATTAAAATATACATTTAAATTATTACCAAGCATTTTTATCAAATAAATAATCTTTTATACAATAATAAGCCCTTTTAAGTAAATGATTTTTTACAGCCGTTTTAAATTGAATTAATGGCAGACCTAATATTTCTGCGGGAATTCTATTATAGAAGCGTACTCCAAGACCCAAAAAAGAATCCATAGTTTTATGCAATCGCAATGCTGGTGTAAATAATTTATTTTTATTTCTAGTGTTTCTGCTATGTATATCACAGTTTTTTTTATATAAATGAATGTTATGGCGCACAAACATAATATTAGAAAAGATATACTGTGAAGGGAGTGTCAGAATATTAATATTTTTGAATAACTCTCTAAGAGATTCTCTGGCGCCTAATTTATATATTGATCTAATAGCGCGTTTCTGTAGAACAAATATGGTATTTACATCTGCAGCGTTTCCCCATAGTAATATTCCATACGACATAAGACTATGAAAGTAACTAAAATATACCAAACGCGCAGTATCAACATCAGTTAGTTGTCTTATCCTCCTAACCGCGTAAGCCGCAGAGCTAAGTTTCCCTGCCAATTTTTCAATATGGGCACCCCATTGAAGCCCAGCATCAACAGTTATTCCAAGAAAAGTTGCTTTGTCTACCAATCCTACTGTTTCATTATTGACGACTATACTTGTTGAAACTTTTGCAACATTTGGTAAGCAAAATTTAATACATTTAGTTTTACTAGCGTTCAACAAAAGATTGTTCGCAGTAAACCAGTCCAACACTTGAGCTAATGTACTATTAACCTCGTCAGAAGAGTCAGTATTCCTATCTACTCGGAAGATGAGAGATGTATCATCGGCAAATAGTACAGCCTTGCATGTGTTAATATAGTACGGTAAATCATTAATGTATATAAGGAACAAAAGAGGCCCTAGGATAGAGCCCTGAGGTACACCCATCCTAATACATGATCCGGAAGATTGAACCCCATCTAAACTAACTTTTTGAATTCGGCTACTCAAGTACGATTTGATTAAGTCGAGAGATTTACCTTTGATTCCATAGTGTTTCAGCTTAGATATAAGGGTATTGTGATCTACGCAGTCAAATGCTTTAGAAAGATCACAAAAAGCACCAATAGCATTCTGTTTTCCCTCCCAAGCTTCATAGATATGTTTTAAAAGAGCTACACCCGCGTCAGTTGTTGACCGACCCTTAGTAAATCCATACTGTTCACTATGAAAATGATCATTTTTATTAAAAAAAGACAATAATTGATTGAAAATCAATTTTTCAAATATTTTACTGAGAACTGGTAGAATGGAAATAGGCCGGTAGTTTGTGGGATTACTTTTATCCCCTGATTTATATAATGGTATAACTTTACTCAGCTTCATCAAGGCTGGAAAAGTACCGGTATCTAAACATTTATTAAAAATAGAAGCTAAGTAAGGTGCTATTACATTAATGATATTACTTATGACGGATACCGAGATGTCCCACAAATCTCCAGTTTTTTTATTATTTAAGCTTTTAAATGTATCAATGATTGTGAGCGGAGTCACATGTTGAAATATTAAATTATTTTTACATTCGGGTATACAACTTGTTAATAATTTTTTAGATTCATCTGTCGATGAACATAAGGAGGCAGTGGTGTTTATGGGAATGTTAGTGAAAAAGTCCTCAAAATATTGGGCAACGTCTGCCTTACTGCTGAGAACATTATTATTTATTTTTAATTCTACTTTATTGTCACGCTGTTTATTCTTACCAGTTTCTGTGTTAATAATTTTCCATGTTGTCTTTATTTTATCTTGAGAATTTAAGATAGTATTTCTAGTATATAATGATTTGGCATGCATACATACCTTTTTAAAAACTTTTGAATAATTTCTAACATAATTAATAAATTCAGGATCCTGGTTATATGCCTTCATAGCCAGTAATTCGTATATCCTATTTCTACTGATGTAGATACCTGTAGTAGCCCATTCACTAAATTTTTTACGATTACGTCTGGTACAAGTTTTAACTTGGAAGGCATTATTGAATTCAGTTTCTATGACATTAAACATTTTATTGTAAAGGGCATCCGGATCATCTCTCGTTTCTTCGATTAGGGGCATTTTTTCTGATATATTTTCCTTGAATACCTTGATTTTGCCTTTGGTTATAGGTCTATACGTTATCTTTGGTAAGTCTACCTCTACTTGATTTACTAATTTGACAAACTGACCAAAATGATCAGAAGTGAGATTTTTAATTATGTATTTATCAAGAGCACTACAATTGCAGAAAATATTATCTATACATGTTGCAGAATCACCATTAACTCTAGTTGGTTCTAAAAATAAATTAAATAAATTAAACGACTTAAATACATTCAACAAGCCAACACTTTCAGTTGTAGTTACTAATAAATCAACATTAAAGTCACCGCACACTATGATATTTTTGGGACTACAGGATAGTTTCCTCAAAATATCTTCAATTACTAATTCCAAAGTATTATAATTTGACTTAGGGGGTCTGTATACGCATACTATAATAGATTCCTCAAGTTCAATACATGACAATTCAACATTACATTCTACCGAAAGACTGACGATATCTTTGCGTTCTCTACATTTGACATTGTTTCGCGTTAAAATTAAACTGCCTCCTTTCTCTTTAGTCTTTCTGGTATATGAGCTTGCCACTGAATAATTATCTATATTAAATTGTTGCTGATGGGGCTGTAGAAAATGTTCAGTAAGGCATACTACATGTAAATCTATATGATTTATGAATAATTCTAATTGTAATAATTTGCTAGTCAAGCCTTGAATGTTCTGGTGAATGATATTTAATTCTTTGGCCTTGACTGTTGTCTTATCACTCAGTTTAAATCAGAGTGAGAGTTATATATTACAGGTATAATACTACCTTGAACGTTACTATTAGATTTACCTATGTCAAAAGACATAGCAGTTTTACTACTTTTTACAGGACTAAGTAAATTAAAAGCTACAAGTGAAGCTATTTTTCGCTTAAAATGTAATGGAAGATACATAGTATCTTGTGTCAACTTAAACCTAGATATAAACTTATTTAAATCTAAATAGAAAATAAAATCGCCATGACAACGGGCCATGTTGTACATATGTACATTTAAATTATGTATGTGTAATATATATGTTAGATGAGATACCATAGATTTAATAAATCTATCTTTGAGACTTTTATCATATCTGTTGTTGTTGCACGCTCGATCGCTAACATAACGTGTTCCACAAAATAATGTAAATTGAAATTGTATATAACATGATATCAGAAAAAAAGAAGAGATACAAATATAAAATATCATACAAAGCCCTTCGGGCAAGTAGGCGACCAATACTGTTGAAAAGAGTTTCTTTCGGCGTCTTCTTCTCTGCAGTGGTCGGTTCCGAAACGCTAGTAGTTTGTAGCTTTTGAACAATAATTAATAATTTGAATATAATTCAATAAGTATTATTTAATTATATACAAACTAGCTTTCGCTCGCGGCTCCGCCCGCGTCAATGTCGATCCCTCGGGAATAGTACTTTTTGGGAACTATATTTTTTGTCACCAAAGTTTATATTAATCATCAACTTGTATCACCTAATAATTAGATCGATCGCCAGGAAATATTTTCGTTCTCACATAAACAAAAAGTATTCCCAGGTATGAATTATCAAATTAATGTTAAAATATTTATAAAATAAGAGATGGATTACCAATAAAATTGTAGTTCATTAGATAAATATTAACTTCGTTCTTTTATTAATAGTTTTATTACTTGAATAATAGCCTTGTGCTCAGAATGGTAGATCTGTCACCAAATAAATCGATTATCGGTCCCTGACTGCGACTCCTTTTTATTTGTTATTATGTCACCAATACAGTACAGTACTTAGCTACATTTTATTTCGTTTAGTTATTAAACAATAGTATTCGTTACCAATTTAATACATCAATTTATAATCTTAATGAAATGATGTGCTGTTGCTGATTATTCAGTGATTGTTATTTATAACAATAATAGCTTTCGCCCGCGGCTCCGCCCGCGTCAATGTCGATCCCTCGAGAATAGTACTTTTTTCCGGGATAAAAGGTAGCCTATATCCTTCTCCAGAGATAGTGTATGCAAAATTTCATTTGTATGCAAGTTCAGTAGTTAAGGCGTGAAAGCGAACAAACAAACAAACTCACTTTCACATTTATAATATTAGTACGGATTAGTAAGAATAAGGATAGTAAGGATATATTGATTATTTTAATTATGTTTTATTTACTATTTTACTAGAAATTATTACTGAAATATATTTATACTACCTGTGGAAATTAAGATCTTTGGGGAGGCCTATGGACATATCCAGCAGTAGACTCTTTTGGTTGAAACAATGATGACGACAACCCATAATTTTTTTTGGAGCTATATGAATTTTTAAGTGACATAATATATGATTTATTGATGATCTCTTTAAATTAGTTTGTTTAATACTTATTAGAACAAACCTATTGTAATACATATAAAAACATTTATTTGGTACGGGATCCTAAATCTCGATGATTTTAAGTGATTTATTGTGGAATTGCTTTTATATTGTTTGGTGACCACATTTTGGTGACAAATCTACTATTTTGAGGGCAAACCCTATTATTTAGGAAACACAGAACGAATTAAATTGGTGATAGCTTAAATCATACCCGTACTTTTTCCCGGGATAAAAGGTCCTTCTCCGTACTCCAGAGAACTTGCAAAATTTCATGATGATCGGCTCAGTAGTTACAGCGTGAAAGCGTAACAAACAAACAAACAAACTCAATTTCGCATTTATAATATTAGTATAAGGATTATATTTAAAATGTGAATTGTCGTGAAAAAATGTCTGAAAACGGCCTATTTTCTGAATAAATCTTTGAATCTGTGACTTTTATTTTTATTTTAGGTATTCTTAGCGCCTGTAGCCGACGGTACCCAGCCTCCGACTAGGCTTACCAACAAACTGCGGCTTGCCTTCAAGGACTTCTCCAAAAAGTAAGGTCAATTTTAAATATTTTCTTCTCTGTCAGGTCACCAATATGTATATATTTACCTATTTATTTATATATTTGGAATGAAAATCGAGTTCAGTGTGCCCTCTTTCAATACGTATTTTTTTTTTACATTGTGACTTGATTAATTAATGTTCTTAGTATAATTACTCTAGACTAGCTCCGTGGCGCAGCGGTCAACACGCCAGCCTGCGACACGGAGTGACCGGGTTCGATCCCCGGCCAGGTCAAGATGGAAAATGATCTTTTTCAGATTGGCCTGGGTCTTGGATGTGTATCTATATATGTATTTGTTATAAAATATAGTATCGAAGAGTTAGTATCCCATTACATTTTTAGTGTAATATGTCAGACACGATTGTAAAATTGTTCATGAATAAATAAATGAAAGGAAAAAAATGAAGTTACGTGATTTACAAATCAGCCTGTATAGGAACATACATAGATAATGATTGGATAAATTGATTTCAATGGTTAACTTTGTACTTATACAGGATGAAATTGAATTCATTAGCAAACGTTTAAGGAGTGACTGAGACCACGAATCTGAACAACTTTCATTATGGGACCAACTTCGACATCATAAAAAAGTAGAATATCTACTTGGCTAAAATCTATGGAACAGCTGTTTTTTTTCTTGCAATTTCGGAGTTGGTCCCATAATGAAAGTTGTTCACATTCGTGGTCTTCTTAAACGTTTGCTAATGACTTCAATTTCACACTGTATTATGAAATATTGCCGCAATTTCCTTTCTTCATTTGTATGGAGTTGGGAGATCTAAATGGCAGGTTACCAAGTTTTTTTTATAGGTTTATAATTTCTTCTCCGTTTCATAAGTTGTTACCACGTTGCAGATGCCACGATGCCCTGCGCAAGAACAAGAACCTGATCGGCAGCGACCAGCGCGAGTACCAGCGGGAGCTTGAGCGGAACTTCCAGCGCTTCACCGAGAGACTGGCGCCGCTCATACAGCACACGCCCGGACACGTGGCGCAGCTCAGGTGATAGCACTCACTCTGTGGTATACACCGTGTAAATAGACCCTCGACATTCCCTTAACGGGGTGACTCAGCCCACCAATATGAACAACTTTTCCTATGGGAACAATGCTGGGAACTCAAAAAAAAATTCGACCTTCCCATACAAACTGGCCGGGCGGCGGAACTCTTTTGTATGGAAATGACGAAATTTTTTTTGAGTTCCCAGCATTGGTCCCATAGGAAAAGTTGATCATATTGATGGGCTGTCACCCCTTTAAGTAAATGTCGAGGGTACATTTACACGCTGTATAGGAACGACAGCGGCGCGGCCAACATGTGTATAACAGTTTCAGACAATTTTAAACCTTATCTGCATTACTAAACGGCCAGTATTGGCCAGTAATTGGCTAGCTCCGTGGCGCAGCGGTCAAAACGCCAGCCACGAGAGACGAGAGTGCCCGGGTTCGATCCCCGGCCAGGTCAAGATGAAAAATGATCTCTTCAGATTGGCCTGGGTCTTGGATGTATATCTATATATGTATTTGTTATAAAATATAGTATCGTTGAGTTAGTATCCCATAACACAAGTCTCGAACTTACTTTGGGACTAGCTCAATCTGTGTGATTTGTCCGTATATATTTATATTTATTGCTAAAAAACTCAAAAAGCAACCGGGCAACTGTGTTCCCGCACTAGTGTTGTAAACTCGAATCCGGGAGTAAATTTGCAAAATTATTGTATTTAATTATTGTATATAAATATTGTATTTGCCATACAATATTTAACTTTTTTTTATTAATAATGGCATGGGCAACATATTAAAATAGCTTTTATTTTTTCAGCAATGGCTTGAGCAAACACGACTATAAGTTTCAAGCATAAGTGAAATGAAGACTGGCGGATTTAGACGCTGGAATATACTACTTAGATTAAGCCGACTTCTAAAAAATGTGTACCTTTTAATATTTTAGATTATAATTTTATGTCGCTATCTTATGATTCAAATCGGCATTGTCTATTACTTAATGTGTGTGCTAATAAATATATTTAAATAATATATAATACTCAGAGAAGTATTTAGCATTTAAAATTATGATTTAATATTTTCATGCTTACACTACTATTATTCGAATATGTATTTCATATTAATTTAGATGCTGTATTTAATCTAGTCTTAATAAGTGTACTCTTAAACTCCAATAGATTGCAATTATGCTCTCTAGTAATATAAGCCGACATATACAGCGTGTAAATTTACCCTCGACATTCTCTTAAAGGGGTGACTCAGACCATCAATATGAACAACTTTTCCTATGGGACCGAAGCTGGGATCTCAAAAAAAAATTGAATTTCCCATACAAACTCGCCGAGCGACAGAACTCTTTTGTATGGAAATGCCGAAATTTTTTTTGCGTTCCCAGCATTGGTCCCATAGGATAAGTTGTTCATATTGATGGTCTGAGTCACCCCTTTAAGAGAATGTCGAGGGTAAATTTACACGCTGTATATATTTTATTTTCATACATCATTGTATTGTCAAAGTATTATTTTTATAACCAGTAGCTTTGATGAAGGAAGACTGAGAGAAGTAATTTGAAGTGAAGACCATGGTGCAATGTTATACATATGAGTAAGTGTTATATGACGTAGCGAAGGAAACTTGTGGAAGAATTCCCTTATAATGTTGGGCATTTTTTAACCCTTTCATCGCGAGACTTTATATCATTTGTCGTGCTCCCAGCGCAAAGCATAGTGAATCGATAATAAATACCTACAGCAAATACAGGTGTGCACACGTCGTTTTTCATATTTGTCGGCTTAATCCGAAGTTTACGGTGAAAGGGTTAAAATGAAAACTTCAGGAGCGGTTTTATGTAGGGGATGAACTTATCGATGCAAGCAAACGGTCCCTGTGACTGGCTGATATTTTTTTAGTTACTACTTCAGTATACTATAGAGAAATAACGTCTCAATTCAGTATTTCCTAAAGAGGTCTCTGACCCCTAAGGATGTACTGTACGAGTATTTACCAACAGAGGTCAGTGTGAGTTAAAAACATATTCGGGGGCCGGGGTCACGACTATGGTAAGTAAGTGGATCAAGAGATTGAGATTTGCCGACTAGCTCCGTGGCGCAGCGGTCAACACGCCTGCCTGCGACACGGAGTGACCGGGTTCGATCCCCGGCCAGGTCAAGATGGAAAATGATCTTTTTCAGATTGGCCTGGGTCTTGGATGTTTATCTATATATGTATTTGTTATAAAATATAGTATCGTTGAGTTAGTATCCCATAACACAAGTCTCGAACTTACTATGGGGCTAGCTCAATCTGTGTGATTTGTCCCTATATATTTATTTGCAAATCTCTGGTCCTAAACGATTCGATGCAGATGGCACGAAGGCGTGTCATATCGCCGCAGCCAGCTTTTGAAAATCAAAATAGACAGAGGCACAAACATAGGTTTATAATTTTCAAATTAATTACGACCCTGAAATTCTCGGATATTTTTGTACGAGAAGAACTAAATGCGAAGTTTCTTTTTACTTGTGTAATATGTACTTGGAATCATTACAAAATCTTTTAATCTGTAATGTGAATATACAGGGTGACTGGTAAATCACGTTACATATTGAAAGGGGCGCTCAGTACTCGATTTTCGTTCTAAATATATAAAAAAAAAATAGGGGCTTAACAGTTGCTGAAATATCCAATAAAAACAAGAAGTGTGGACACTCGCGCTAATCAAAACGCGCGTACCTGTTGACGCATCGGCCGCAGGCCGTCTAGCTGGATGCGCGCGGTTTCCAAACATTCCGAGACTTTGCGGACTTATTTGATTAAAGTTTTCTTTGTAATTAATAAGTATTTTGTTGGTTTTATATTTTTGACATTAAGTGTGATCATTAGGGTGACATATCTATTTAAGGTAAAAGCCTCTAAATAAAGGAAGATTAAAAAAAAAGAGTGATCATTAATTATGTCCATAAATATAAAACGTGATTAACCAGTCGGCCTGTTTAATTTTTGCCGCAAATCCTATACGGACCTTAGTATAAATAAAACAATTAAATTAATGTAAATCTTTTATTTTATCTTCTAAAGTTAAGTATTTATAACATAGTGTTTCAGAAATAAACCCGATATGTCGATTGCCGACCAAAATATACACTTGAGGAATTTGCTTGGACATATGAGCTGAATCAGTACAAATATTGAATTTGATAGTCTTATCAAAACTCACATGGAGATACTTAAAATTTTTGAAATATCACACAATTTCGGAAAACAACATTTAATCTATTGAATTTTGAATTTAAGAAAAACATGAAAGTATACCATTATGTCTCTACACACATATGCTTTGAATATTTGTACATCTGTACAACATCCAAACAAAACTTATTCACAAACTATATTACATGGTATCCGAAGCATGGAGGTGACAATAGAACAACTATTGGGTAAAAATTGACGTAATAGGAATATTCTCTCAGGGTCAGTTTTTCAGCAAAAATTACTAGGGTATACTAATTCACATTCAAAACATACAGTTACTGGCGAGAAAATAATACAGATTCTAGCAGTCTTATAGACCTCTTCCATACTTTTCAAGACTTCTATTCGCGCCAAAATGAGCTCTTAAATATTTGAAATAAAAACATTTTCTGCTTTACTCATTAGATCATTCATACCGTTTTTTTCTGATGCATACATTTTTATTATCATCTATAATCTGTGCTACTCAAAGGCATTATTTACAATTATTTATGGTTTTTTCATACCTGGCAATGATCTGTCATTGAGCTGTCACTGTTACTTTTTCGCCGCCACGAGCGCCGCGCATACGCACTAATGTGATTTTGTCCGCATTTTTTTCGACAAAATTGGTATTTAAATAATGATATATAAGTGAGTAAAGTTGTGAGTGTATGTGACTTAACTACGACATATGACTCGACATGACTAATTAGCAAGATTTCTCATTGAATGCCACACGCCTCAGTTTTTCCATATTTTCCCATGTGATTGGGTCGTTATAAATATTGAAACGCCTGGTGTAATCAACTTCTATCTCAAAATTGTTGTCCTTGCATGTACACAATTGCCAACCAACATTTCAGACTGCAGTAACAACAGAGCAGAATAGACCTATATGTAAAGTGACAGTGTTATACACCAATCTTTGAAATCTCAACCATATATTAAATTTATGAACGAGCATCGAGCAGCACAGCGATGTCAGACAAAATTAATATGATAAATTCAAAGCGCGAAATTTCGAAATTTAAATTTAAATTTCGTGAACATCAGGATGTTGTTTAAAAAAAGAGTGTTTCTAATAAGTGATAGGAATGTTCTGCCAATGTGGGAATGTACGTAAAACTTCCAGTCCGTCATCAGAATGACGGGTGTTGTTTTTTTTATCCTACTTTCGCGGTCAAAGGGTTAAAAAAACACATGTCATTCTGAAGTCGGACTTAAAATACGCCTATCATGCTGGCGACTCACTATTTTTTTTAAATGACTACTTTTATAAAAGCACATTGCTTGTTTTACGCACATTCCTCACATTGCTAGAACATTATTTTTCTAAGTACACTCGTCATCCTAATGTTCACATATATTTGACATTCAAACTGCCGCTGACGAAACTATATCACCGGCCTTATTTGATTAGGCTGTCCTTGTTAGACCTTTACAAATACCCGATCCTGAGTAAAGAAAAATCCTTGGAATACTTTAACAGCCAAAGATTATTCACAGAATACAAAAGAATTTCATTAAAAAAAAGTAATATCGAGTAATAGAATTAAAATGAGTTTCCAAAATGAAGGTAGCTATCTAAGCTGTTCACATACGAGTTGGAACTGACTGGCCTGAATCTGAACACCAAGGTCAAAAATAATAGGCAAGTTTCCTGCGTCAGTATAATAATATTAAATATTATAGTATCGAGTTGGAACTGACTGGCCTGAATCTGAACACCAAGGTCAAAAATAATAGGCAAGTTTCCTGCGTCAGTATAATAATATTAAATATTATAGTATCTGACGTAGTCCGTCAGATAGATAATCAAAAAATATAGGACACGAATTTTTTCTTTTGTCAATTAAACAATTAAAGATAAAGTGCGGTAAGTTCATGAGTGACGTCATAGTTCGGTAAAAAGTGTAACGAATAGTGACGTCACACGGAATTGTAACAGGCTGTATCTTTATCATTTCTTGTCTGACAAAAGAAAAAATATGTGTCCAATATTTTTTGATTATCTAACAGACGGACTAAAAGTAAAAAAGATAGAGTCTAAAGTCTAAGATCTTTATTCTAAATTAGATACATGTATCTTTTTTTGGACTAATTATATTTTTTCAGGAAACAAGCCTATTCGGAGTGTTGCTAGCACCCTATGGGAAACCTGCACAATAGGCTAGTTTCCTAAAAAAAATATAATTAGTCCGTCAGTTAGATATTCAAAAAATATTGGACACGTAATTTTTCTTTTATCGATTAAACAAAATATGATCAAGATATAGACCTTTGAAGTTCCGTGTGACGTCATAATGTGCTACAATTTTTAGCAAACTTTGACGTCACGAGCCCCCGCTCCTGAACTTTGACGGGCTTTATCTTTATTATTTATTGTTTATTTGACAAAAGAAAAAATACGTGTCCAATATTTTTTGATTATCTAACTGGCGGACTAATTGTTATGTTATTATTACGACCCAGGAAACTAGCCTATTAGTATGAACTCATTTGTAAATGTAGCAACCATGAAATAATATACATCAAATTCAATAGCCTTCAATATTTTTTAAAGAGTCACAATTTATGCTTACAAAAATACTGGACTTAACTATTGATAAAATTAATTACCATATCCATAGTCACTTGTAAGAAACTCATATCGGAGCAGAGCAAACCTGCATATCTCTCATAACCAACTAAATCGACCAGTCCTTATAATATGTGTGAGCCTTCACGCGGCTTCACTCCGACTCTGCTGGAGTGTGCCACGTCAGCCTCTCCTCGTAGAATGCGATAACCTGCAAATAATATTGTTGTGTGAGGTACGGAATTATCTTTGAGATTGGATTATTTTGCTAGTAGCACGAATGGACCGGCTCGTCCGGGGAAGTACTACACTCTCACAGAAAATCGACGTTTGAGTAGAAGCTTTACCGTTTTTATTTAATACTCTGATTTTCTTATTAAAACCATATTTATTTCGAGTTATATAGTGCAGTATGACAAGAAAATACAGTCAATATACACTTCCGAATTTGGAGAAAAGACTTGGGTGCCAACGTCATCATTATTTGATCATGTGATTATGCATGGAAATATTGCTTTATAGATCACAAATTCGGGACTTTTTTTTTCAAAAATTCATAAATAATTAATATTGTATTATTTTTTTTTATTCTGGAATATTTACATATGGTACTTCCGATTGTATAAATAAAAAAAAATCACTAATAGTTGATCGCAAGTTGTCAATAGAATAAAACCATTCATTACGCTTTTAAAAAGGATTGAGATCCGAGCTTATAGCACTGATAAAGCGGCTATTAAACTATCCTGAATTCGGTCACTGACGAGATCAGTCTCGTCGATGTGACTAGAGATTTGACTAGCTCCGTGGCGCAGCGGTCAACACGTGGTTCGATCCCCGGCCAGGTCAAGATGAAAAATGATCTTTTTCAAATTGGCCTGGGTCTTGGATGTGTATCTTTACATGTATTTGTTATAAAATATAGTATCGTTGAGTTAGTATCCCATAACACAAGTCTCGAACTTACTTTGGGGCTAGCTCAATCTGTGTGATTTGTCCGTATATATTTATTTATTTATTGATGTACGTCGCCGCTATACGTGAGACACGAATGGAAATATATCCATGTCTCACGTTTGCCGTGTGGTATCCGGCAGAGTAGAATAGGACCACTCAAAGTCTTCCCGTGGACGTCGTAGAAGGCGTCTTAGGAAATACAAGCTAAACGAAGCATATAACATCTGTGAGACCTTTCCAACCCGTCTGGCCAGCGTGGAGAGTGTAGGCCAAGTCCTCTGACTGCTCTGGCCAAGTAAGGCTCTAGTAGTACAGGGAGGGTCGTGCTCCTGTAGTGGAGACTAAAAAAGACCTGATGATGATGATGTGTCTCACGTATCTCTCGTCGGAGACTGAATTCAGGATAGTTTAATATGCGCTTAAAGGGGGTATTATACTATCCTGAATCGGATCCGATGAGAGGGACGCCGCAATACGTGCGATACGATTGGAGTGTCTAATTGACCATATGACAAAAATTTGGATGACCTTTTTTATTTGTTTTTCAAATAGACAGCGAAAAAAGGGAGGACCCGTATATTTTAGATTTTTTAAATATTGCGTAGTTACTAAAATAAAAATGTTTAAAAAAAAATAATTAATTTCCCGGAAGTGACGTACCCATAAGGCTGTATGTACAGTGATGCTTGAACTTCACATATCCGGTTTTCATTTTAAAAAAATTATGTCAATGTCAATGCCATCGCCAAAATGTGCCAAACAAAAAAATACGACTTTAGGACTATTTACATTCAATAATAATTATCAGATAGTCCGTGCTTACCTTCAAATTCAAGCAAGTATTATCCAAACCAATGATCCAACCAAACAAACAACAAAACAAAATAATACCAGTACCGACCAAACCGACAGGACCGAGTACCTGCCACTGTCATCAAGCTATCAAAGTACCATGGTACTTTGTTTGATAGCCATGTTAGTTTATTTTGTAAGAGCTGTCGCGAGCAAAGGCATACGCTTAAGTAAGGTTAATCTGTGACGCCACGAATTTTGTATATTTTATTTTTTTTCTCCCTAAATATAGATTTAAAAAATTTAAAACTATTTTTCTGGAACTATATAAGGGCAAAACTAGAAACGGTTTTTTTTTCTTTCAGCAACATACTTTTTTGTCACATGGTCAATTCAGGGTCCTAAATTCATGGTAGGTGTGGCAATGGTAGGTATTCGCTCAGCAGAGGATAGGAGAGACAGGCAGAAAATTAAGAACAGGAAAAAAAGGAATATGCTCTTGTTAAACCGTGACAAGAAAAGTAAAAAGAAATTAAATAAATTATCTTCGATATCTTTATGGAGGGATAAAGACATTGAAGATAATTTTATTTATTTATTTATTTAAAAAACTTTTTGAGTCTATAGAGCTACAGTAGGTGGACTTAATGCTTAAATCATTCTCTCCCAGTCAACCTCGAGAAGGATAAACAGATAAAAAATAGGTGGTAAAGTGGGAAATAAATATGAGATATATTATAAGGAAGGAATAATAGATAGATACTAAGTGATAGTAAAATACTTAAATATATATTTAGTTACATAAATATTTATAGATACAAAAATAAACAGAAAGAAAAGTATGCAGCTTTTTCTTGAAAATAAATCTAGTTAATCTGGCGTCTAATTCTGGCGTCGATTTCGCTGGACCTCTTCATATTTTAAGATCCAAAGGTCGCGGCAGCAAATGTGAGAAAGGCTACATCTGCATTTTTGTATGTATGTCCACGAAAGCAGTCCACCTTGAGCTTGTTGGTGATTTAACTACAGACTCTTTTTTAGGAGCTTTTAAAAGATTTGTAGCAAGAAGAGGTAAATGCTGTCATATGTGGAGCGACAGAGGTACAAACTTCGTAGGTGCGAGTAAAGAGTTGCAAGAAATGTGGAACGATGCTAAGCTCGAAATGCCTGAAAATCTGGTGAATATGTTAGCTGAAGACGGTACCCAATGGCATTTTAACCCGCCTTACAGCCCAAACTTTGGAGGACTATGGGAGGCGGGAGTTAAGTCGATAAAACACCACTTGCGACGCATCTTAACGACAAACTTGACCTTCGAAGAAATGACGACTACATTATGCCAAATAGAAGCCTGCCTAAATTCAAGGCCACTATGTCCCATCGATGAGTCTGATGCAGAAAATTTGAATGTACTTACTCCTGGCCACTTTTTAATAGGAGAGGCGCCAATCAACGTACCGGACCCTAATCTTAAGGACGTCAATTTAAATCGTTTGTCAAGATGGCAACATATGCAACGATTAGTCCAAGATTTTTGGCACAAGTGGCAGACGGAGTACTTGTCACGACTGCAACAGAGGCCCAAGTGGTTCAGTCGTAAACAAGAATTCCAAATTGGTGACATAGTCCTAATCAAAGAAGAAAATCTTCCTCCATGTAAGTGGGCATTAGGGCGTATCACGGATAAACACCCTGGAGAAGATAATTTGTGTCGTGTTTATAGCTTAAAAGTAGGTAATAAAATCGTTAAACGTTCGGTATCTAAATTGTGCGAATTTCCTATAAACAATAATTAAATTTAGTGTCAAGTGTCAAAAAGTGTCAAAGGGTGTCAAAGAGTGTCAAAGGTTCATAAGTACTCAGTGCATGTTTTAATTAAAATATATTAAGAATGTATTACAACAAAAAAGGGAAATAAAATAAAATAAAGTTTGTCCAATGTGCTAGCTCCTTTATGATGTTTACTAGTTCCGAGCGTATTTTTTGCATTGATGTTGTCAACGATGTTAAGTTTTGTTCGTAAAATGATGGTAGTTAACGCATAATTTAATGAGATGTTATTTATTTAATGATTCGATTGGTGTACTGTGTTTGCCAGGAAATGTCAACAGAATTTCAAAATCGCAGGTCAGCGCGTTTTTATTAAAAGTGTCTCTACAGGGAAAGTGTATCTATGGGGAATAATTCGACTAATACTATGAGCTCATTGTCACAATTTAACAAAATAGTGATATACCCTAAGTTATGGCTAAAATTATTTATTTATTAACTCATTCACTGACACTGAACCATACACAAAAGAAATAACAATAGAATTATGTCTACAGACGGGCAGTGTCAACGAAAGTGTTAATATTACGAGATTTCTCTAATCGTATCGCATGTATTGCGGCATCCCTCTCATCGGATGCGATCAGGATGGTATAATACCCCTTTTAGCTTCATAGGTCTATTTTACATCATCATCATCATCATATCAGCCACAAGTAGTCCATTGCTGGACATAGGCCTACCCCAAAGATTTCCAATACAACGGCCTGCATCCAACATAATATCAAACACATGATAGACCTATACCTATAGTATTTAAAACATGTAGGTATTTGTAAAAACTTGCCTGTTGTGGACATTTGACATTGGCAATTTTTGCCGGCACCAGCTCTGCTTCGTCAGAGTCTGCCCATTTAATTAGGAACATGAGGTCGCCTGTGGCATCCGACGCACCTGCAAACAGGAACATTAAAAAAAAAAATATTCCGACGAATTGAGAACCACCTATTTTTTCTTAAGTCGGTTAAAAAATATTGATGAAATCTGACCATCGTATTCTTTGTTTTGATTTATATGGACTTTTCATATTATCTATTTAAAAAACAAAGCATGGTGGCCCATATACAGGGTCTAAAATATGTTTTATATTCCTGAGGGACTAAAATTTTTTTAATTCACAACTCCACCTTTTTTTAGTCCCGTGGGAATGAAATCACAAATATTGTTTTTCTCATAGGAGATGAAATGCAGAATGTGTCATCTCGGGACTATCATAATTGACTCAGGAGTCTACTTTAGAATCCCTCACTACACTTGGAATTCTAGACTCCTTCGTTCTGCTCTGGATTCAGAATAATGCCCTCACCAAGAAGTATCATGTTAGGTCCCTGTGTCACAATCTGCTATATTTTAAGATTATTTTACAAATACAGAACTTAACAACTCAATTATTGACAAGTGAAATATTTTAAAAAGAATTGTGCATAATTTTATTAGTCAATTTTGTTAATGACTCGAGGCCATAGAGGCAGAAGAATGTCTACTAATACCATAGATAAATACACGGTGAAATTTTGATCATTCTGGACCCTTAAAGGGGTAATTCAGCCCATCGATATGAACAACTTTTCCTATGGGACGAATGCTGGGAACTAAAAAAAAAAGGCAGTTCCGTAAAAAAAAAGGCGGTCCCATAGAAAAAGTTGTTTATATCAACGGGCTAAATCATCCCTTTAGGGGTCCAGAGTGATCAAAATTTCACCGTGTATAGTCCTCTCATCATCAATATGTCTAGGTGCCACGGTCAATTGTCCATGCACACCCTGGTGTTAGAGTTCTTCGGAACCGCCTCTAAGCCTCTGACATGGTTCCTTTAACAACTACCAGATGGCAGCTAGGACCAACGGCGAAGCACGGAATTATCTTTTTTTTTTAGACAATCAGGTGATTCAAACCTACAATATCCTAACTAAACTGGAAACACTAAACAAAGTATGCTTACCGTGAGAATCGAACCCACGACCCCGGGTTTACAGGCAAACGCCGTAACCACTGAACCAGTTAAATAGTCCTCTAGAATTAACATTCTAGAGGACTATTTAAAATAAATAACTAAGTTAAATAGTCCTCTAGAATTAACATTCTAGAGGACTATTTAACTGCCTCCGTGTCAATCACCATGACATTATGTATATCAATGTCATGGTGATTATTGTCCTACTTTTTGGTAGCAGGAGCAGTAGGTTAACAATAACAATATAACATGCATAGTATAAAAGCTTCCTACTGTCTGTCTGTCCCTATGTATGCTTAAATCGTTAATACTATGCAATGGATTTTGATGCGGTTTTTATAATAGATTGTGATACAAAAGGAAGGAACAACCTTCCTCTTGAATCACCCGGCTTCACAGGTGGAATTTGCACCCATGCGAAGCCGGGATCCAGGTCACAAAATAATTTTGACAAGTACCATAGGAAACATTTTAATTAACATACCTATAATCTTTTCAGCCTTTAATCCTTTATCAAAGCCCGATTTTGTCTTTTCATCCTTGCTTCTTTTCTCTTTAGGCTCCTCCACAGAAGACACGCTAGTCCCTCGTCCTTTTCTTGTGGAACCCGCATCATCGCTAGACTCTCTGACTCGTTTCTTACCCTTCTCTTCCGTTTTCTTTGATTTCTGTCAAAAGATATTAGGAATGTTGATATTATGAAATTGATATAAGGAAATGTGAAAACAAACTCACTACTCACAAGATAATAGTGACTTTGTGATAATACAAAGTCACTATCATCTTCACTATGGGACTTACCACAATTGAATTTGTGTTTTGGCTGATATTTCGGCAACATTGCAGTCCCCATAGTAAGTATAAAAGAGAATATGACATTGAAAGCTTAAAACCATATACTGGCAAAGTTATCTATAAAAACGGCAAAAGACTTATGAAAGGAGCCCCCCTTTTAAAATTAATTTTATGTTTAATTATTTTTTTTTAAAGTGAGTATATAACTTAATATTCTGTATTTCAAGCGTCTACCTGTTGCCGTTATCAATATCGAGCAAAAACAAGCAAAAAAATCACTGTTGTATGGGAGCACCCTTAAATATTTTATTCTATTTTATAGTATTTGTTGTTATAGTGGCAACAGAAATACATCATCTGTGAAAATTTCAACCATCTAACTATCACGGTTCATGAAATACAGCCTGGTGACAGACGGACAGCAGAGCAAAATTAATAGGGTCCCGTTTTTACCCTTTGGAAACCCTAAAAACAAAATCACTATTATCCTCACTACAGGACTTATCGATAATTAGCTACCTGGGCATGTGATGGATGAGGCAGAATAATAAATGTGTTATATTATTTATTTTAGCCTTTTCACTACATACAAAGATTAATATATCACTTCACTGTCATTTTTCACTGTTTCATTATATTCATATAGCTTGTCTTTCGACAAGGCCTCCTCTAACAACTTCCATTCTGTTATATTATTTATACCCTTATTTATATAACACTAGCTCTTGCCCATAGCTCCACCTGCATTAATGATGATCCCTCGTAAACAGTAGAATTTCCTGGACTTTCATTCCAGGAAATTCTACTGTTCTCCTTCCCCAGGCTTCAATCAAACGACCTTCATATCAAATTACATCTAAATTGGTTTAATGGTAAAAGCGTGGAAAGGTGATAGACGGGCAGAGTTACTTTCACATTGAAATATTAGTATGGTTATGGATTTATTTTAAAAGAAGTCTCTTTTTAGGGCCGCTATACTATTTGCATCTACACAAAAATAATGATACATTAGTATTATGTTGCAAGTATAATATTTTACATAAAAGAATAAAGGAATTTTAATAAAAGCTTTTACAAATTACAATGCATATTTATATTGAATATTTATCACCTTTATCAATATGTGTTTTTATTTTGCTTACACACATCACTAAGTGGCTCCGTATGACCTCTAAGTGCAAGTGAGATAGATACAAAGAAATGATTTATGACCCTACGACTCAGTTGATATCACATTAGCTTTTGAACTTTAACACACTGAAGACTTACTTCTTTCTCTTTTTCTTTCTCTTTCCTATTATCTTCAAATGTTTTAATGAGCTCCTCACAGTCAAGGTTCTCTTCGGGCTCCCAGGTACTCTCCTCTTCCTTGTAACCCTTCCATTTCAGCAAATATTGAACCTGCAAAAACAACATAAATTATGAAAGCTTTAGTTCATGTTCGAAAAAGAATTACCTATTACCTTTTTAACACTGCAGTACACGCGCGGGGTGAATATTCGCCCCAGACCAACGCTTTCATCAATACTTTTTTAATTACTTGAGTACGGACTGTGTCGCCTAGTGTAATCCTCGTCAAGTAAACAAGCTTCAAGGTCAGTACGTCACCGGCACTCGTCGCGGACGCTAGTGGCAAAAAAAAGGGGTGAGAAAGTGTTTGGGACGGAATTCCACCCCACGCGACTATCGGCGTTACAAAAACTCTCGTTCGATTCTGAAGTGTTTCATGTAAGTATCCGTTTTACTTTTTCTTTTATTCGAGATGTTCTCAGTTTCTATAAGACTTTTGTATATTTAGCTATGTTAATTGTGTTGTTCATTACAGATTTGTCGCCATTATGGACGAACGTCAGTAAAATATGATACGAAGCTGGTTAGAAGATGTGGAGGTTGAGAGTGATATTGCACCTAGTGATACAGAAGATAATGAAGAGGAATGAGTTGCAGAACTTAACCATGACTCAGAAACAGAGCAAGAATATGAAAGTAGCACAGAAGAGATGGAAGATAGGAGCACAGAAGAGATGGAAGATAGGAGCACAGAAGAGAGGGTAGATGTAGATAAAGATATGGAAGAAAATATTGAGGATAGCTTTTCAAGCGATGACAATATTCCTCTGAGTACTTTTTCAAACTACTACCAATCTAGAAATGGCACTCGTTGGTTCAAAACACCACCACCGTCATCAAGAACGAGATCCCACAATATTTTAGTGCAACAAATTTTTAAAATACATTTTTGTTTTTGTTTATTTAATAAACATTCAAAATTGCTGTAGGAGTAAGAATAAATAATAAATACTTTTCACAATTTGAACGCATTTTATTTTATATTATATTTTATTTACCTAAAATCGATCAATGAAATTGGTCTGAATATTCACCCCACGCGAGTAAAATATTATAAAATTAGGGCGCGTGTACTGTAGTGTTAATTCAAGCTTAGTGAAATGTTTAAGGATTTTAGCCTTCATAAGATTAGATCTTCGTAGATATATGGATAGAAATTTATATGTAGATGGAAAGAACCACCATAAATCAGTTGGGGACACTCTCTCTGTTAAATATCAATTGGACGTAATATTCTTGATAACAAAATGAGATGAAGTCGTCAGTGCTAGAGACCAGCTAAAGTAGGTTTCCACGTTATGCTTAGCCATCAAGATGGTGCAGTAGCGGCAAAAGCCGCCCACTATTACAGGTAAATAACCTTATCCATAACAAATCGGCTAATAAACATACGTTTATGAGGGCAAGAAATAAACAGAGTGCTAAATAAAACAAGTAACTGACACAGGCAATTACTCGACGTGGAATTGCGGTAAATAATGTAGAAATAGAAGGAACAACTAACCTTTCCCTTAACAGTCCGTTTGTCCAGGACCTTTTCCACCACGTATTCTTCTTCGCTAGATCCATCACTAGTTTCACCTTTGTCTTTTTTATCCTTTTTGCCCATTTTAATAGGTAAGTTTACTTTTTAACAGCTTACAATAAGATCGCCGCGTAGCGTCGGTCAGACCAAAATTCCCAAAATGCCAAAATGGCGCGTCGCGTCGCGCCGATAAAACCAATATGGCGGCTAAATATGTCAAATGTCAATTTCATTTGACAGCAGTGTTGCCAGCTGCTATTTTATTTACCCACCAACCACAGACAACATTCCCATGCAATGCATATTTTTTACCTGTGGTATCATTTGACATCTGATGGTATCGCATTCGTTACGAAGTTCAGCTTTGTCTCTTGTTTCATTCACGCCTGTTCGTACTAGGGTTCTCGAAATCTCGCAAGGCAAGGCTATTGAAATGCGTATCAAAACATTGCCGCAATTCGCAGCAATTTCACTGTAGTCAGTCAGCCTGTTGCTTTTCTTTGCTACTCATTGGGTGCTGTGGCTAATTATATTTCGTGCGGTTTTACTACAGATTTTATTCGCGTAAAACGACAAATAATTATCTCTATGTGTGATAACAAAGTGTGTAAACAATTGTGATATATAAAAGTGTACAAAAAGAAAATAGGACTATAAGGTAACAAGTTATGTGTCTAGTCGAGTGGTTTCAAATTGACTTTTGACGTCACGCGAGTCAGCCAATTAGTTGGCGCGAAGAGAATAATAACTAGAAACAACTTGTCACATGTTATGGTTATATAGTGCAAAATATGAAAATATGTTGAATGGACCATAAGTGAACATATGTCAGAAAAATGTTATTAAAATGTACCGCGGACGGGAGGCCGATCAAAGTGAATGGAGCGCCAGTCAGCCAGGGAAATGGTGCGAGAGGTAAGGTCCGGTATTAAGAGCAATTAATTTTAATATTCTTAACTAGATGCTCTCAATTATTCACAATCAATTCATATAATCATTTAAATAAATCGGTGCAATCCCATTCAGAAAATAACTGCTTTTTGCTTTACATCGCTATAGATTTTTATTTTACCATTAAATCAGCTTGTAATTGAGCTTAAAGTATAGTAGTAGTAGATATTTAGGTTTTGTGCAGATGTATGTTTCGAGGATATATTCAATAAAATAGCAAAATATACCTAAAGAATATTTTGGATAGCTATGCCCGCATTTTATTTATATTAGTTCTCACTCTAGGTTCCATATTATCAGAATCTACAAAGTTGCAAGGATATTTGAGCTGATAGGTACATGGTGCGTGTCACCGAATAAAGTAATCTTTAGTTTTTATGAAAATACAAGGATGCAAATTAGTAAGTTTTGAAACCAACACATAGAAGGACCATTATTAGACATGGCCGAGAATTTGTACGGTAGCCACAAATAAAAATGTATGTAATAAGCTATGTAGTTTCTTTTTTATTTTCTCTCAATATAGACCTTATAATATAATATTGAAATTCATTAAATTAAGGCGATCGAAATAATAATATTAACGCCACGCTATGTTTTGTACCCATACATTAAACATGAAGCGGGTAGCGAACTGACTATCTGGTTTCTGGCTCTGAAGATATTCACAATACTTGCGAACACGGTACGTACCTAAGTGATTAACTTGCAATAACGTCATTACTGATCGTCACGGACAATGACTGCCGTGAAGTGGCGAAATCTAATCCGTCCGGTACAATTATTTGATTTGCCTGCACTTTTTACAGGCTTTTTAGTAAAAGGAGAACAAACGAGGTGTAAAGTTCAACATCAACTGGACTAGTAGTCTACAAAAAGTAGCTAATTCTTGACTACATTCAGTTCATATTACATGATATTGCTACTTAGGTATGCCATGCATATTTAGTCTATGCATATTTTTGCATGCATACATCTTAAGTGTGGACAGAAACATAGGCGGCAAAAAAGGAGTTATAAAAGTAATAAAATTAATATCAAAAATATTTAAAACACCTACTTAATTTAACCATAATATCACTTACTTATTAGAATCATAATTATGTGTAGTCACTAACCAGAAATAATTACAACAAATACTTATCATACTCTACTGGCAATTTAGACATGAAACTGCGACCGTTACAAAAAAACCAGTCGCAATTAGTTCAGCTCGATGCACTGTCAATACTTTCGAACGACACCGCTACAGCAATCTGTGTCGATTGGTTTCATTGGCTTAATTGTTGCCCTCTTCAATTCTCAATGTGCAGAACAATCAACGCAAATGACTTTAAATAGCCATTCAACATTAAATGATTGCAGTTACATAATCAAGCCTAAAGTTGACAGAGCTTGGGCTAAGGCTGCAGCCGGAACGTCGCTCACGTCACAGATATCAAATGGTTGAAGAAATTATTCTATTATAACAGCTTCTCAAAATGTTTAATTTCTACTAGCGCTTTACGGCTTTACGGTAATTCGAATGCCATTCACAAAATCCTGGTAAAATAACTTCACTTCAGTTAAAGCATTTACGAGCATGCTATCAAAACCTTATACAAGTTACCATTTTTTATTAACTTGTTCTCTCTAGTCTAATATCTCGCTTACAAAATTTATTACTACTTAAAAAAGTGTAGAAAAATAAACTCCGTTCACACTCAACTTTATTTTACAATTAAATCATACAAAAATATAAAATATTCTAGTTATTTAAAGGAACCTTTGTGATTCCATGAATATTTTAGACGATGGAAGCTGTACTGGACTTTGGCCCATCTTTAATCATAGTGGAGATAGAAGCGAGTTATTAGACTCCGAAATTCACTTGTTTGTTTATACAGAGAGTTAATAATGATCGGTCAATATTATTGATAGAGCATCAAAGGATCGAGGGAGAGGAGTTCCGGCTCCAATATATGACAAACACATTGATCTTTCGCCAGCAGATATCAAGGGTTCAATAATAATGACTTAATATATCTTTTAATTTTAATACTCTCAATATGTCTAAATATATTGGCTAGTGATGGATTAACGATAATAGTAAAATTTAATCAATATTTAGCAACACAAGGTCTTCTAGCGTTCCGTTTCCGATTGGAATGAAATTAATTCACCTGCCAAGTAAGTAAACATAAAGGCACATATTTACTAGTGTGAAATTAGTGCATTTTTGGATTTTATTGTGAAATCATTACTGTGCCATAATTTTTCGTCACTTTTCCTGTTCTCATTTAGGTGATCTAACTGTGAATTGGTGGTCGGGTGGAAGCAACAACTTGAATAAATTGATACTTTCCCAACTAAAATAATAGTAATTTGGTAATATATTAATAGTAACTTAATTTAATCTTTCGCATTTAACAAACAATAACAAAAAAAGAAATGACTACAAGTTCAGCACCTGATAAAAAAAAAAAAAAAAAACACCAAACAAATAGTTCAAAGTCAGGACATAATATTGTTAATGGAAATAAATTTTACACTCATAACAACTAAGATCGCATAGATTCGTGGCTATGGCGATAAACGAGTAAAAATATATTGAATTCTTAACAATATTGCGCATCTACAGAATATTATAAAATATAAAGAATTTAACTTTAGCGCGTTTCAGTTGATACAAATTGTTCTTCTAACATGCTGGTCAATGAGATAGGCTGATTGCGTGATGAGAGATTGGGAATTCAGTGGTTTCTTAAATCTGTCGTACTGTAGTCGATCGACCCGCCAGTTATCTTCGTGTTATCAGGGCGTCGCGCTTTATCTGGGGGTCAAAAGTGGCGCTCGCTCGTTCTCTTTACGAGAAACGCACGCGCGCATCATATGACAGACAAACTGGACTGGTACAATACATTCACCTGCTGCATCTGCCTAAGACTTAAAATAGATCGCTCTGGATTTATTCAAAGAAAACAAACACTGAACTTAAAAATATATATATATATTTAATAGGTATGGCCACCTGCAAAGTTCATACACAGCTTTAAGGTGAAAATCGGTTGCACTGATTAGTAAGGCAATTCATCGGCAAGCAATATCATGAACCTTAAGTCACATATGAGAGGGATGCTGAAAGTTAATCATATTCGGCATGCCTTTAGTACCTATGTGTCGAGAGGTAAAATATTCTCAATTTTTTCCAAAATCAAAGAAAAATTGAAAGGCGATTGAGGAGGATTTGAAAAACAGCGGTAGTGAGTAGAAGTAGATGATTTTTCTAGTTATTATGGTTTAAACGCATTGAAATGTGCAATCTCTATTTTTCTTACTTTCATATCAAAATTAATAAGAGTTAGATTTAAACACAAAATTTTATCACATCAAATACAATAAATGAGGTCATAGCTCATTTTCCCGTGCATTGGGCATAATAATGAGAAGTTTACTATCTAACTAGAAGAAAAAACTTATTTCTTACATCAATAAGAAGGTTTTTTGGTTGAATAGAATGAACGTCAAAGGATCGAGGACCTTCCTGCGAGGAAAAGCTCTGCACATCAGTAAAAAGCAAAACCCATAAGAATTGGCCAATTTTCAAGATAAGCCTGTACAGACATAGAGATAAGTCTGTACAGATAGATAGATGATTTAAATTTAAACTATGTAGGTATTATTATGTTTATTGTATCAATGTATAAACAACGTCTATAACCAGTTCCGCATTTTTATGATAGAGAGATAGAGTTGTCAGTGGGTACTTAAATAATCTTGTAAATGCAACAAATAAAATATCTTTAAAAAAAATGTTATTAAGTTCTGAAATCAACAACCATACAATGTGCGATATTGATATATTTATTTTATTTGAATGATTATTAAAGAAATTATTGAAAGACAGTATTAGTAGGTACTAAAATGATGAAATGTTGAAAAAAAGGGCACAGTAATTTGCTAAACCTAAGGAAGCGAAAGTGCTCATTAGGTAACTAAAAAAAATATAATTTGTTAACCGTACGCCTGCCCGGCAATCAAGCTGCTTTATTTTTCGGCCTAATTTATTCGGCCACTTGATTACGCATGTTTTATTTACACACGACATGTTTGATATTACGCAGCGTGGTCTGTGTATTAGCCTCTAGATACATAAACATACTTTGTTACGCCTGACCTGAACCGTTTGCTTCGTGTTGCTATTATCGAAATAGAATTATTATTAGTGAAAATACGATATCAGTAATTTTCATTTTGATATCTTCATTTTGCTTGTCATAATTATTGACTTGCTTGTTATAAAATGAACATTTCCTATAATATCTATATCATGAACCTTCTTAAAGGACCGACTGTTTCTTGATTAACGTGTGATGTAGTGTAAAATAATAATTAATTCACACATGACCAAGATTTTTCTAATGCCATATAGACTAAATAGTCTCATTTATTATGTAAACTTAATTTTAACGTAAGTAATAATTCATCCAACGCACCTTTTTTTCAAATTACCTTCTTTATTTGGTTTTATATATTTATATGTATATTTTAGGTATAATATATTTAAAATATATTATTGGGTATAAAATATTAGATTTAAGGAATTTAAAACATCTTAACACAGTAAACGAGTAGCGTTCGTGATAATAAAACATCTATTGTATGATTCGTTTAGTCCAATGACTTAATCTCATATGAATATAAAAAACAGGCATTTGATATTACTTTCGTAGAGATCACTTTTTTGTATGTGCGTGTAAATTAAAAATAATGAATAAACGCTTCTGTCAACTAAGCATGAATGAATTTCCTTGCATTTTCCTTGTCGGAAGCCACTGCCACTGTTTAGATATGGTATCGGCGGGACCTAATTAAGCATGGAAGGGAAGCCAATGATAAGATAGCAATTTAGGTCCGTCGTCGTGAATGAGACGAGTCGATGACCGGTGAAATGTCCGATACGTAAGATATGCACCCTGTCGCATTATAGTGTCGTACTAATATTTGTTTGGGATTATAAATATTGAATGCACAAAAAATATTTTTTTCCGTTATGTATGCGTATTTTTTTTTGCCGAAAATTAGGAAAATCTATATTTAGGGTAATACTAATTATAGACAACGGATTTGACATTTAACTTTTTAATCTTTTTTTATGACTTTTACGCGTGACTTTCTTTAGCCAGTATCAAATAAAGTTAAAGATTCCCGCGATTTTTTCTTAGTACCTATCAGTACCTATGATGGTAATGAAGTGATGTAATGATGGGTGTAATCAACTTTGTTGACTCAACGGAATCTCAGGAACCCATGAATCCTCCGGTTTGATCATAGACGGGCAACCACCAGCCCGTGAAGTAAATCTCACTACAGCCGCACCATGACTATTTATCCTAGTTATATCCACACATTGTTCTTAAATATGGGCATTTATAACACTAAATTACACTAATTTTACGTTACATTAATAATAATTTATTTATTCACACATCAGGGTAACAAAAATGAGAAGACCATGGCACCCAAGCTAGGATGAACCTGTGTTATGGTGTACCAAGGCCCTCCGCCGCAAAACAATTACATAAGCACATTAAAAAATCTACTAGTAGCAATTTGCAAAATAATCCAAAACAAAAACCGCGCACTACGCCTAAATTCCCACCAAGATCTCCTTTTGATCTTTTTGGTCTTAGAATTGTCACCTATTTTATATTTTTCTGACTCTGTTAAAAGGGGGGTTATTTTGCTGTCTCTCATTAAATGAACTTGCAAATAATAGGGCCGCACGAATAAATTAAATCTACCATTAAATCGTAAACAGGATCAGAAGACGGTTTGCCATGGGAAATCCAGGTATTAAAATCTATACCGGCACACCTATGAGCTTCGCGTACATGCTTATTCCACCCCGCTAGAGGTTTTCTCTCATAAATCTACATATATTCAATATCCACATCAGAAGACACATGCTTTGCCGCGCGGCCGACGGGGCAATTATCGCGTCTTATTTACCAGCCAATTCTCAACCGGACGATAACTGGAGCTGCTCGCGCAGAAGGGTTATTAAGTAATGCCTCGATTTAAAAAAAACAGCGTCGCCATGAAATAGTAAGTGTTGTATTTTATAATTGTTGATGTTTAGCGACTATATTATAGAAGAAATGACTATATTGGGACCATTTTATATCAACATCAACACGTGCCGCGGGTGAAAGTAGCTCGTCTTATTTGCTAACTGAGTCTCGGCCGGCCGATAACTGGAACTGCTCGCGCAGAAGTGCGTTGCCCAACACATGGACTGTCATTAATGGTCAAAATTCGGATGGTCGGAATTTTATAAATATTTTTCATGTTATATAGTTAAACATACATACATATTATCACGTATTTATCCCTTACGGGGTACCTAAAGTCGAAAGGTCACGTTTAGCGTGTTGGTGGGCGTGGAAAACGGAATCAAAATAGTGATGGGTTGCTAGCTCTATTTTTTACTTTCAAATAGGTACCTACCGCTTTATTTAAGGCTGTTTTTAAACAGTCAAAATTAATAACGTAAGTCTTGTGATGCGCCCGCGCCGGGTATGTGTCATGTAGTAATGTGAGCATTGTTCGCAAACAATTCATTATCAGCATCGTTATCACATATCAGCCTTATCACGTTAGTTAGGCTCGGCATAAACGGCAAGCAGTATACAAGTACAAGTTGACTATAATTTCGGATCGGGGGCATTATTTTATGTAAAAAAAATAGAGACTAACAAAACTGCTGTCTGAATTAAAATTTAATACGCCAGACTGGGACACGGGGGGAACCCCCGTGTCCCTGACCGGGTTCGAACCCCGGTCAGGTCATGATGGAAAACGATCTTTTTCAGATTGACCTAGGTCTTGGATGTTTATCTATATATTTTGACAGCTCCGTGGCGCAGTGGTTAACACGCCAGCCTGCGACACGGAGTGCCCGGGTTCGATCCCCGGCCAGCTCAAGATGGAAAATGATATTTTTCAGATTGGCCTGGGTCTTGGATGTTTATCTATATATGTATTTGTTATAAAATATAGTATCGTTGAGTTAGTATCCCATCGAACTTACCTTGGAGCTAGCTCAATCTGTTGTGATTTGTCCGTATATATATTTATTTATATTCTTTTAAATACGCCTTCACGCCCTTTACTACTGAACCGATCATCATGAAATTTTGCATACCCGTTGTCTGGAGAACGCAGAAGGACATAGTGTACATTTTATCCCGTGAAAAAGTACTGTTCCCGAGGGATCGAGATTGACGTGGGCGAAGCCGCGGTTGGTTATAATTTTGATTCCCACATTGCCAATGGGTTGGAATTAAAAATATTCAATTTATTTATTTGCGGTAAAAAAATATGTTGAAATTGAAGACTTCTTTACTTTTCAAGTCAAACAAGAACTATAAATCCGATCGAAAAACTACCTACTAGAAGAGGCAAGTAGAACATGCAGATTACCAACAAAATTATCCTTCTGATTTGAAAATAAAAATGAATAATTTTTATTCAAAATAGGACACATCTATCGCTTTTTGAACGTCATATGTTTCTGTTGTTTATTTTTCTTTCTTTTATGTTTGTAAAATCGGAAAACTACTAGCGTTTCGGAATGAAGAATACGCCGAAAGAAACTCAGTCCAGTCTTGGTCTCTATGTGCCTGAAGGGCTCGGATATAATAATATATTTAATAAAAATCTGTGTGACATGTCCTTATATGTATATTTATTTATTCAGTATTTATGGGCACAATGAAGGACATATCAAGGCAACAGCAACAGATCTTAACTTAGCTCGTACCAAAAACTTATTACGTCAGTATTCAATTACCTCTATAGCATAATTTTGTCATATTGCGTAAATTCTTAATTGAGAAAGACCTCTTTCTGCCACGTGAGGAAACCGGGTTCGATCCCCCAATTACTAATTGGTTTGGATACTATATATGACTCGGGAATAAAATAACATACTTACACATTACAATTAGTGGTACAACTTAAAACTTACGCGATACTAATCCATACTATCCATACTTATATAATTATATATTATAAATGCGAAAGTAACTGTCTGTCTGTTGACTGTCTCCTTTTCACACTTCAACCATTGAATCAATTTGGATGAAATTTGGCATGGAGGTAGATTGATGCTCAGTGAAGGACATATACCTTTCATTCCGGGAAATTCTACCGTTCCCGAAAGATCGACATTAACGCGGGTGGAGCGGCGGGCAAAAGCCAGTTCATTATAAAAACACGGTTTAACTCACGGTTATTTAGTTGGAATCGACAACTAGTTTCGGTCTGTTACGAAGACCATCATCAGGGCGAATGTTAGGGGTGGCGACACGGCGGTTTCGCTTCCCTTAAAGCTAAAATTTTAAGTGACCGAAACTAGTTGGCGATTTCATCTGAATAAACACGAGTGAAACCGTGTTTTTATAATGACATTAGAATTATGTATTGGATGCTTCTAATTACAAAATTGAATCTCATCCTGTAAGAAACTTGAATAGGGTATATTATAGATTATTGTTTTTGCGTCGCAGTAGGCGAATACTTTCGATTCTCACAATAATATTTTGATAGCGTGTCGATAACGTTTCAAGCGCAATAAAAATAAATAAACTTTACAGCCGTGTAATAGCCGATAAGATTATGTAAAATCGCAAGTCTCGTTGTGTAACAGTCATTTCATAAATGTGTGCAAAATAAATATTTTTATGAGATGAAATCGCTGAGGAAAGGGACGAGTCCAAATCAATCCAGTCCAAGGGTCGTCTACACAATGCACGAAGCAGCAAGCCGCAGCAGCTTTGGAGCGCAAGGCAGTGAGTGGACTCTGTAGGCCTATTTGCTAACTCAGTCAAAGTTTTGATAGTCAAAAGTCAAGTCAAAAAAGTCAAATATTTTATTCATCGTAAGATATTTTAAATACCATTTGGTGAACGTTAAATTACACATTATTATTTACAACATTATTATTGTTTTCGTCAATAACTTACTTACAGCTAAGTTTACGCCGCTTCCAAGGCGGAGTGCGCGGAAGAAGCGGCAACAAACTGTGTGCAGTTTTTTGCCGCTTCTTCTGCACTCCATAAAAGCGCATTTTCTCCAAATGACATCAACTTACAATCTACGACATACTAAGAACTAAAAACTTAGAAAAAAAATAGTCATTTCGAAATACATTGCGTTTTACATATCTTAAAAAAAATTGACAATCTTAAGAAACCCGCAATGTATTTTGACTATCAAAATTTGGTCACTGAGTTAGCAAATAGGCCGGTTGGACCCTGACACACAAGGCCCACGCTTTGCACAAACTCTGCAAAAGCACAAATCTACTGAATTCAGTCACTGATGAGAGGGACGCCGCAGTAGGGGAGAAGGGGGTAATGGGAGTCGCTTAAGCGACCTATCAAATAAAAGCTTATTTCGAAATAATATCGTGGATATATTTTCGCGTTTTAAAAAAAAACAAGTTTGACTCCCATTGCACTAACCTCAGTACAATGGGAATCAGACATGTGGGAAATTAGAGTCAAACAAGTGCAGACATTACATTCGGCAGTATACCATCCAGTGCAATCACCAGTTGATCAGCTAGCCTATTTGGTTTTTCTGACTTGTAATATCGGCATCTATAAGCGAAAAAACATAAGAATATTTTTTGCGGGTAATGGTAATCACTAGCGGGCTCTTTGGCTCCCATTACCCAAAACCTATACTGCATGTTAATTGTAAAATTAATAACACAAAGTAAATTTAATCGCAATCTAATATGCTAATTTAAATTTTGAATATCAAGGATAAATCTATCCATAGTCATTAATTTGGTACAGCTACAACGTCTATACTCACCGTTAATGTTGTTTTGACAGAAATTTACACCGACGAGGCGTGAAAACGAAACATAATTGTCACTCAAAAACGCGTAGAGCTACTAGCGCGAGTCATTCGTACAATGGGCATCGGGTACAGAGCAAGCTGAACATGTCATTTACCTAGATATCGAACGTGTAGTTTTGCTTAGAGGCACCTGACCCCGATTGCCCGCTGACTCCCATTACCCCTTTCTCCCCTACGTTAGAAACGAATGGAAATATCTCCAACCGTGTCTAATTGTACTGCGACGTCCCTCCTTTCGTCGACTGAATTCAATCAAGTGTACATCCTTTTACTCTTTTTTTTTCATATTTGGTTCTTTTACATTTCAATTGTTTTTAAACGTATTTAGCTGCTTTTTTTTCTTTTCTTCTATTTGGCTATCAAACTTCATTCAGCAGCTTATTTTAGCCAGTGTCTAGTTATTCTTCGAGTTATTTTTGTGTATCACCGAAATGATGGAGTTATTCATTTCGTTTATTACAAGGAGTCCCTGGCGACAATTCTCAAGAATCCGCTAGATTGATCATAGATGACGTAGCAAACATGGGCATTTGCAAAACACAAAATGTCACCGTTTCAACATCATAAAGTCTACTAGAAGCAAGTTACAAAACAACCCAAAACAACAACCGTGTAGGTAGTCCGCCGCAATTCCCGCTAAGAACCCTTTTGCTGCTTTATTTTATCCAGTACTTTTTATACTTAACTATAATAAATCATATATCACTCTTTTTTCCCTTCCGTATAAGACAGAGCCTAGGTCTATTTGCTGAAAAACAGCGGTTGTTTCTTCCGAGCAACATGTGCTGAGCTGTAGCCTACTTGTGCTTCTGTGGCATCAGATATTGCATGTAATGAAAACTTAATTAAAGTGAGATTTGCTTTGACTTAATATAATTCAAATTCAAATAAATTCAAATTTTCTTTATTTTCGGACAACTAGATCCATTACTTTACAAATATGATTTAAGTAAAAGTAAAAATAACAATAGGTAGGTGACCATTAATAAATCACATATCTACGAGGCACTCCGTGCGGATGAGACCGAACCTCCAGACGACAATCTTGTCTTTCCGTCATCGTCCGGACGAAGTGTCTCAGTAGAGGTGTGTGTACATCCTCAGCTAACATTTTCATGATGCTGTTGTCACTCCCTCGCACCCTCCTTACCAAGGACGCTACTTTCTTTCGAAAGATGGCATGAAAACCGTCAGTTTGGGCCTGAGCAAACATTGCGGAGGCGCTACAGAAACGAGGAAGTTTCAACATCATCCTGAAAATGTTATTGTATTGGATGCGTAGTGTAACTAGCGACGTTTTGGCAAATTTAAACCATAGGCCGCCCGTGTACAGACCCTGACAATATGCCTTAAATAGGGTAATTTTAACTTGGTCAGAACATCGGGCAAACCTACATAATGTATACCTGTATAATGTTGTTGCTACTTATTTTATGTGTAACTAGCTTTCACCCGCGGCTCCGCTCGCGTCAATGTACGTACGTACCTCGGGAACAGTACGTTTTGTCGGGATGAAAGGTACCCTATGACTAAGAACTAAACTAACTCCGTATCAAATAATAATAAAATAACTTTATTTTTCTCTTTACATTGCGAAAGTTCTTAGTTACTAATGATTTATATTATAAGACTAACCGATGACAATGAACTTGCAAGCCTTGTGATCTTCACACTTGTGACTAGTTCCTGAAATAGGTCTCCTAAGATACCTGTACTACAGGTAACTAGGCCCCTCCCTTGGAGTACTTTAAATATAATAGTTGAAGCGTGAAGTGGTAACAGAAGGAGTTACTTTCACATTAACAATATTATAATATGGAAATTGGTTGTGTCTAAAATCTATCAATCTTATCTATTTGACTACCTAACTCTTCTACAGTTTTGGTTTCAAACATGAATACCACCTCATAGATCTAGCCAGTGATGAGAGTATTACAGATAAGCCTACTATTTTAATCAGAGATAATTTATTATGATAATCCTGAATTAGCTAACGCAAATATATGAATCAGAACTGTTACGACCAGGAAGCAGCTACTCTATAACAATATTGCACGTGAAACAGCAAGGTCAAGGCTGATTAGCACTGCGCCGGCGCATGCTATCGCGAAATCACTACGTCCCTTTCACATCTACTAAATATTGATAGTTAGTAGGAGACAGCACGAGTGGGTGTGAGCTACAGACCCATCACGAGTTACAGCCGCGTGTTGAAAATAAATTATCAAATTACATCTTGGAGAGATACATCACTCCAGACAGACAGGCTGCTGCTAATGTTAATTAGTTTGGAAGTGACAAAGTTAATCGTGTTTTTGATGGAGACTTGTGATTGATAATGCTTTAGCTAAATTACTTAACTTTTGAATTTGCTTACGACGATGAACTTAAGTCTGATTGATCAAATGCCAAGATGTAGCTAATTTGATTGAAATGTAAACCTTCTGTTTTATATTTCGCTATGTTTCGGATCCCTAATCTTCTTTCGGTCAGAGCTGCCATTTAAATTTCAAAGCTTCTCTAATTAAACCAGACTTTTTTTTTAAAACGTAATCAGTATACGACAGTACACAGTACAGCATTTTGTTCAAAGATGAAGATGACACAAGTTAGAATTATATTTCAATTTATTAAGTTGCATTTCATATTGTACAATACATCGGCTATAACAATATTGTCACTGCGCTGTAATTAAAATAGGTACAATATGAACCCTGTCATCGCAGAAATAATGTTTGAACGGCAAGCGAGTTTTAGAAAATATTATTAATAAAGTAGACTACCTAAGTTAATAATATAGTATTGCGCAACTATTACTTACTAGTCCTAGTAATTATTATATTTTAAAGTAAAATTTGACTTGCCATTTATTTTTTAGATATAGTTACATATTATTTGTTTTTAATTTTATTATTTATTAATCATTAGTCTAAGTTATGTTTGTATGTCAATGGAGAAAATTAACTGTACTATCTACGTCTAGTGTTCGAGTTTTTTAGTTAGTATAGATGCAACATGGTGTTTTATCGGCCTTTATTTAGAATTGCAAGACCTAAATTGAAGAACACATTGGCCGATGTACTTGTATTTTAAAGAACTGACCATTCTCATGGATTTCAAGTGGAAAAGGAAGTTGGAAGTGGACCGCACCCAGCTGTTTTAAGCAACTTCATTCAGGTCGCGCGATCACATGGTACCTATGTGGTCAACGTTGCGCCTGGCAGTGCGAGAACAAAACAACTGCCCCCGTGGTCCAGTGGTTAGGGCGTTTGCCTGTTGACCCGGGCGTCGTGGGTTCGATTCCTACGGGAAGCATAGTTGTTTAGTTGTTTCCAGTTTGGTTAGGACATTGCACGCTTGAATCACCTGATTGTCTGATAATAAAGATGATTCCGTGCTTCGGAAGGCACGTTAAGCCGGTGGTCCCGGCTGCCATCTGGTAGTCGTTACAGGAACCACGTCAGAGGCCGAGAGGCGGTTCCGAAGAACTCTGACACCAGGGTGTGCATGGTCGATTGACCGTGACACCTACTCGAAAATGAATGAATCTCAATTATAGTAGACTAACGGGCCGCCCCGGCTTTGCACGTGTTGATAGGTATTTATTCTATAGCCTATGTTCATCAGGAATTAAGTAGTATTCAAACAGTAAAAGAATGTTTCAAAGCGGTCCAGTAGTTTAGGAGCCTATTCAATGCAAACAAACAATCAAATCTGTCCTTATTAATATGCGAATTACGTTTTACTCACGTATTTCGCATATTAATCAAATCGTTCCTCCGCCGCGCGTCTCGCACTTGCCTTGAAAATGGGCTCCTCACGAGTCCGAAACTATAGTCGGCAATCCCGACGAAATAGCACATGAGTGACCCGTTTTTGGTATATAAAATCGTTCCCGTTTATAGAGCGTCTGCTTCACGCCTAGACATAGGACTACCTTCGCTGCTCGGCATTTTGTCGTACTTAGCTGTATTATATCATCATCAGGTCTTTTTAGTCTCCACTGCAGGAGCATGACCCTCTCTACTACCGGATATGCCATACTTGGCCAGAGCAGACAGAGGATTTGGCCTACACACTCCTCGCTGGCCAGACGGGTTAGAGAGGTCTCATTGATGTTTATAAGCTTTGTTTAGCTTGTATTTCGTAAGTCGTCTCTTACGAGATCCATGGAAAGACTTGGAGTGTTACTATTCTACTCTGCCGGAAACCACACGGCTAAGCAAGTATTACAAACAACAAGCTAAATAAATTACAAAAACGAGTCGCCAAACATAAAATTGAAGAATAGCTATTGATTCTAAATTATTCCGATACAGAAAACCTCTTACTAAATAACCAATAATTGATTCTTAAATCATAAAATACTTAATTTCGATTACAGTCCTTTGTATTTAATAATATTCGCTTAATGCAAACTCAAACACTCGTACTTTCTCACTAATGATTTTTCATGAATCATCTTCACATAAAAATATTAAATTTTGTTACCATAAGGAGAGCTACTTTTTGTAGCAATGGTTGTAAGTACATTACATGCTTTACATTAGAAAAAAATATGTAACTGTGTGAGACTTGACCGTCCCGGCGCTCTAGTCGAGTTCCTACATATAAAGATGGAGGACAGAAGACTCGACACACAGAAGATTAAATTTATTTGTCACAATACTCTCACTTATAACTTCTATATAACATTCTATTCAATATACAACATATAGATCAGAGACTGTAACAGTCCGAGAGATGTTGGTGGAAGTGTAGAATGAGCGATGACCGAGAGAAAAAATGGTCTAAAAATGGAATGAAATTTGAAATAAAATCTATACTAATATTACAAAGCTGAAGAGTTTGTTTGATTGTTTGTTTGAACACGCTAATCTCAGGAACTACTGGTTCAAATAGGAAAATTCTTTTTGTGTTGGATAGTCCATTTATTGAGGAAGGCTTTAGGCTATAAAACATCACGCTGCGACCAATAGTAGCGGAGCATCAATAAAAAATGTTTTGAAAACGGGGTAAAATTATTCATCTATACTAATTAATCATAATAACAGAAATTGCCGCGGACGAAGTCGCGGGCAACAGCTAGTGAGGAATAAAGGTGGACAGGATGAGAAAGAAATGAGGTTGGAAGAGATGCAGCATGCAGGTAACATGCAGCAACGTTACGACTGTTGCTCAAAATTCCCAAAAAAAACAGATTTTTTTCTAGTTTGGAAATTATGGTAAACATGTTGGTATGGTACCTATATTTTTAAATCGTGAGTTAAACCATTTTGTGTAATCTATACATATAATAAAACAGTAAAAATATTTTGTCTGTACATATAGAATTTTTGACTGAAATGGATAGAGGGACACTTAAAAAGAATAATAGAAAGAAAAAAATTTTTTTTGGAATTTCTTGTCTGTCTGTCTGTCTGTCTGTCTGTCTGTCTGTCTGTCTGTCTGTCTGTATGTATGTATGATCACGATTATCTCCGAAAATACTCAACCGATTTACTTCAAACTTTCACCAATTGCTTTGTTTTAACTCAGCAAAACATCTAAAGTTTGTTTCATCAAAATCGGTTCATTAAAAAAAAAGTTATCGTCATTTGATTGAACTCAAGGCATTAGTTTGCCTGCAAATATACACGGTAAATTTTTTATCGTTTTGGCCCCTTAAAGGGGTGACTCAGACCATCAAAATGAACAACTTTTCCCATGGGAACAATGCTGGGAACTCAAAAAAAATTCGACATTCCCATACAAACTGGCCGGGCGGCGGGACTCTTTTGTATGGAAATGACGAATTTTTTTTGAGTTCCCAGCATTGGTCCCATTGAAAAAGTTGTTCATATTGATGACCTGAGTCACCCCTTTAAGGGTCCAAACTGTTCCTGAGGGATGGACACTAACGGCGGCGTCGTAGCCGCGGGCAAACGGCAAACCAACCGAAACTGCTGCGCCTAGAAACTTGAAATTTGGTACAGGGGTTCTTTTAATGATGTGAGTGAGCGCTAAATAAGGATTTTTAAGAAATTTAACTTCTAAAGGGGTAAAATTTATATGGAATTTTCTCATTTCTGGACTTAGAAGTATGAAAGTAGGTATATAAGTTCTTGATTAAAATTAAAAAAGATGTGTGTAGGTAGATGAAATTTGCAAAATTCCCCTCTTAAGGGGTAAAATGGGGGTGGGTGGGTGGTATAAACTATGTATGGAAATTTTCTCATTTCTGGACTTAGACGTATGAAAATAAGTATATCAGTTCTTGGTTACAATTAAAAATATCTGTGTAGGTAAAATGGACGATATTTTCCCCTGAAGGGGTGAAATAGCGGGGTAAAGATTGTTTAGAAATCTACTTATTTCTAGACTTAGAAGTATGAAAATAGGTAAACAAATTCACGATTACAATTGAAAAAGATCTGTGTAGGTCAACTGGAAAAAAATCCCCCAGAAGGGTAAAGTTTGTTTGGATATTTTCTCATTTCTGGACTATGAAGTATGAAAATAAATAGGTATGTAAGTTCTCGATTACAATCAAAAAACATATATGTGGGTGAAATGGACAAAATTCACTCCTAAAGGGGTAAAATGGGAGGGTAAAGGTTTTATGGAAATTTTCTCATTTCTGTACTTAGAAGTATAAATAATATCCATACTTCCATACTAATATAAATGCGAAAGTAACTCTGTCTGTCGTTTTTTTACGCTTCAACCATTGAACTGATTTGGATGAAATTTGGTACGGAGGTGTGAGGCCCGAGGAAGGACATAGGGTATGTTTGACTCCGGGAAATTCTACTGTTCCCGAGGGATCGACACTAACGCGGGCGGAGCCGTGGGCAACAGCTAGTATTAAGATATTTTAAGAGTTAGTTGTATAATATTGTAATGTGAAATAGGTTAATAAATTTTATTTTTATTTTATTTTATAATATTAGTTTAGATGATCTCTTTTTCAACTTCTAATATTTTTTCTAATGTTTTGGTCCTAACAAATACAGACTACGGATAAGAAACATCCTAAGCCAGATTAATCTTTATCTGATTGCATGTGTGTAAGTAATGACTATAATAAGTAATAAAATAAATAAAATAAAATAAAAATAAAAAAGCCTTTATTGATTCCATTTCCCAATAATTTCATTTTATACTTATATAATAGTGTTAGTCTATTGTTAGTTTTGTATCTTTTTCCTTATTGTATTATGATGTGTAGTTTTATCATTCCTTTTTTACGTTGTTGTTGAATTTTATTCGTTGGGAATGGACCCCTTATGGGTATAGGCCTCCTCCAACCTATGCCACTCGTCTCTATCTTGCGCTTTGTTTTGCCAGTTTATTCCGGCCACTGCCTTAATATCGTCTGACCATCTAGTTTTTGGCCTCCCCGGCTTTCTCTTTCCCCTGGGGCCTTTCCAACTTGTGCTAACAATGGTCCAACGTCCGTCTTTGTATCTCGACAGGTGACCTGCCCAACGCCATTTCATTTTTTGTGTGTATGTAAGAGCGTCTATCACCATGGTTCTCTTCCTAATTGTTTTGCTCTTAATTTTATGAATTTTTCGGATGTTGAGAATACTTCTTTCCATGGCACGTTGGCAGGTGGTGATTTTTCTCCTTATTTTCTTTGTGAAAACCCAGGTTTGGCAGCCATAGCTCAGTGTCGGTAAGAGGCAGGTATCTAGGATTATTTTCTTCATGGAAATTGGATAATTGCCTTTTAATATTTCTTTTACTATAATAAGTACTAGTAGACAATTATAAATACCAGCAAGTGCGAGTCGCGCACGAAGTGTTGTTACTGATTAATATTTTTATGTTATAACAAAAAAATGTAAAATTATTTAAAATATTTTTAATATATGATGTACCTAAAAATGTATGCTTTTCGCAATTTTTCCTTTATCTGTGCTATAAGACGTTGCTTCGTACCATTTCATTCAAGATTCTGAGTTCACAGGGCGTGCCCTGTAGGTTTTGATTCCGCTGCGAATGTCGAAAATTTGCGGCACAAACAGCTGTATCTTTTGATTGCGTTGACTTAGAAGTTTCATTTTTTAACAGCTCCTAGGGACAGTAGACTTGACTATTTGATATGAATTTCAGCTTGATACCTCCAGGCGTTCCTGAGAAACCTTTTTCTCAGGAACGCCTGGAGCTCTTGACAGACAAACAGACGGACGGACAACAAAGTGATCCTATAAGGGTTCTGTTTTTTCCTTTTGAGGTACGGAACCCTTTTAAATATTTTTCATAGCTACTGTTTTTGACAGTTGAATAGGTTTGCAATATTATTTATGTAACACTAGCTTTCGCCCGCGGCTCCGCCCGCGTCAATGTCGATCCCTCGGGAAATTTTTCCCGGGATAAAATGTAGTTTCAATAGTAGTAGTAGTTTCAACGTGAAAGCGTAACAAACAAACAAACAAACTAACTCACTTTCGCATTTATAATATTAGTAAGGATAGTTAGGATCTGTTATTGACCTTATTTCAGCAAACATACTATCTGTATTCGTATTTATTCGTATTGACTAGCTCCGTGGCGCAGCGGTCAACACGCCTGCCTGCGACACGGAGTGACCGGGTTCGATCCCCGGCCAGGTCAAGATGGAAAATGATCTTTTTCAGATTGGCCTGGGTCTTGGATGTTTATCTATATATGTATTTGTTATAAAATATAGTATCGTTGAGTTAGTATACCATAACACAAGTCTCGAACTTACTTTGGGGCTAGCTCAATCTGTGTGATTTGTCCGTATATATTTATTTATTTATTCCGTAAAGGATAACGATGTGATTTTGTATTCTGTTTTAAAGCAAAAGAAACTCAAGTAGTGTGCCGTCGCCCGATTTCAAACTAGATAGATACCTAATACTAAATTGGAATCGGAGTAAGAGCGATATCTAGATAAAACTGGTTATGATATGTCGACTGCGACGTGTCACGCAGTACTTGGCAACACGACACACGTGACAGACTTGTCTTATCTCGGAATAGGCGCGTGGTAGGCGCGATACTGAAATGAAATCTATTATTATCGTTATAATAGATGCGACTGCGACGTGCGTTGACAAATACAAGCTGACAACTAGTTAAACCTGATATTTTGGAGTGCTTCAATAGCATGACAGCTCCGTGGCGCAGTGGTTAACACACCAGCTTGCGACACGGAGTGCCCGGGTTCGATCCCCGGCCAGGTCAAGATGGAAAATGATCTTTTTCAGATTGGCCTGGGTCTTGGATGTTTATCTATATATGTATTTGTTATAAAATATAGTATGGTTGAGGTAGTATCCCATAACACAAGTCTCGAACTTACCTTGGGGCTAGCTCAATCTGTGTGATTTGTCCGTATATATTTATATTTATAGCAGAGAGTCTTAAAAAAGACGTCGCCCTAGCCAGGATGGTGAAAGATTAGTGATAACTTTCTTCAAGATTTCTTCAGGGTCGGTAAAGCGCGAGTGGCACCCCTGGTGTTGCAGGCGTCCATAGGCTACGGTAACCGCTTTCCATCAGGTGGGCCGTATGCCTGTTTGCTTACTAAGTAGTATAAAAAAAAAGAAAAAAAAAGGTAGCTCCACCGTTTCCACCTTCCTTGCATAAGCGGAAGCGGATAGATCATGTGGTTTTTTAGCGGGTCCAGCTTATCCACTTGGCTGTACCCGCGGCCAAGCGGAAGGCATAACGCATTTTTCTACATGTTAAATGCCGAGAGGCGGTCCCGAAGAACTCTGACACCAGGGTGTGCATGATCGATTGACCGTGTCACCTACACGAAATGAAGATTGGAAAATAGGTAATCTCTTTAAAATCAAGAGTTTTTGTACCAACTTCAAGTTCCTCATTGGTTTTCGCATTGCGGAAGCTGAAGTTTTTGCCTGCGACCGGCATCGTTTCGCCTTCCTCATATTCATAGTTTTATTTCGACCAATTATGCCTAATTCTCGAACTCGTTGGCACTGAACCCAAACATTATCATTATCACGCACATGTTAACTTGACAGTAAGGCTCGCTGTCCATAATAAGTTTTTGTGACGTAATAATGTCTTATAAATCGATAGACGCTGGCTGCACGCATGATAAAGTGTCACGTTCCGCGCTTAGGCCGATTGTGCACGTTCGGCCTAAGCCTTTGACTTGTGACGCATCTATCGGAAGCGTTCGGCTTGTGACGCATCTATACATCGTTATCACGTAAATATCATCCGTAAACCGACTTCAGCAGACAACCTATTTTTCTGCGTACAGAGCTTGTCTTTAAGGCGCTGTGCATCAGAAGAATACCGTACAACGTATATTTTTTCGTCGCGCAGCCTTATTGTTCATGGTATACTAGCATGAAAAAATATAAAGTACAGTTCAAAGATCAAAATAAATGATTACATCAAAATATTTTCAAACAAAATATTTAAAACCTAGCAAAATAAAATAGCAAAATAGCTATATCCAGGAAAAGTTTCATCGAATTATACTTGATATTTTCAGCTACAACTACCAACTTTATTAAGTCTATAAAAAGTATAATTAAATGAGCAAGATGAATACCTAAAAAAAATATTTTGTTACACGGAAATGGCAGACTCGGGTTTGAAATGAAACTGGTGACAGGCCAATCGGTATCGCCACTTTCAACCTTATTTCATTTACTAATAATATATCGCGCGATGGCCGCTACAAACGGTTAAGGGATACAGCGCCTTAAGGCGCTGTATGAAGTATAAAGATCTTATAAACGTGGCCTTAAGGCCACGTTTATTAGATCTTTATATTGTGATCTTTATATACTCGTGTTTTTACAACTCAAAAATGTAAATAATGAGTATAATTAGTAGTACTTGGACAATTATAAAACTAGTAATTGGTACAACGGTTGAATAGGCTCGCTCTACTTTTATGTAAATGCAAATAAAGTATTTGTAAATTTCATCGTTCGATTTCTTTCCGGTCCAGGCAAAAAGAACCTTGAAATATAGAACTGAAGGTATATTATACAGAGCGACGTCGTACAACCTGTCAAAATAATTTTAATGTATGAATAATATTTTTTACAAATTTTTGAAGTAGATTTTGAGAGTTTGAAGAAGGCATTTGTCTCCCATCTCAGTAAAGTGATTAATCCTTACTAATATTATAAATGCGAAAGTTAGTTTGTTTGTTTGTTTATTTGTTTGTTTGTTACGCTTTCACGCCGTAACTACTGAACCTATCATCATGAAATTTTGCATACAAGTTCTCTGGAGTGCGGAGAAGGACATAGGCTACCTTTTATCCCGGGAAAAAGTACTATTCCCGAGGGATCGACATTGACGCGGGTGGAGCCGCGGGCGAAAGCTAGTAATAATATAGACCCGTAGGAAATTCACCGCTCAGCTGGTATTGCTATAAAAAGTCTAAAGAATTAAAAAGAAATCGTTAAAAAAGGTATAGCATTAAATTCGTTTTGTGGACGATAATTTTAAAGCTGGAAAAGAGATAGATGCGTCACAAGCCGAACGCTTAGGCCGATCGTGCCTCTCTATCGCTTGTTCCGTGCTCTCGCTTACACACGGAACGTGCGTGCGTGCGCGTTTTCGGGCGTATAATAATGTTATGATTCGAGAGTTTAAAATCACCCATACATAAAAGAAAACTCTGTCCGATCCTTAAAGGGATGATTCAGTCCGTCGATATGAACAACCTTTCATATGGGACCAATGCTGGGAACCATTAGGGAATGCAATCTCGATCTCGCGAGATCCAGATTTTCCAAGATCTCGCCTCATTTTTCGAGATCAATCTCGAAGCATAAAATGACGAGGTCTCGGCCGAGATCGGCTCACGCTTATACCGACTAGCGTTGAATCTGAAAGAGCCTTCTCAGCCGCTGGCTATATAGCGACCGACATAAGATGCCGTTTATCCGACAGCACTCTAAGTATGAATGTTTTTTAAGAAGTCATTTCCAAAATCACTCCTAATTTTAAGGAGTGATTTCGGAAATACCAATTTTTGTTTTCACTTATGGTTGTTAAAATAAATACTTGCTGTATATATATTTTTACGGGTCTGACTTCTGTGTTTATTAATATATAAGTTTTATTTTAAATAAATACTTAGTAGTTCCATATTCTGTGTTGTATCTTATTTTTATAATTATCACAACCAAGCAGTTTCAATCACGTTCGTAGTTAATTAAATAATACTTTTGGAATCAAATTTCTGATTCATTGAGATCTCGACTTGGCTCTCGGCGTCCGAGATTGCATTCCCTAGTTCCCATTTAAATTGACCTGGCCGAACATTTGTCTGAAAATGTCCTTTCTTTTTGAGTTCCCAGCTTTGATCCCATAGGACAAGTTGTTCATATCGACGGGCTGAATCATCCCTTCAAGGATCGGACAGGGTTTTCTTTACATATTGTATATTCAGATACGTCCAAAAACCGTAAGCTTAAGGACACTGATTCGAGCTTCGACATTGGCGCGTCCGGGACGCAACCTCTTCGTGTCAACACTGCACGATCAATACGCAAGGTAAATAGTTGGCTGTGTCCCATTTCGACTGGTTTGGTTTGGACTCCAAAAATATAAACATCTCTTAAAATGGCAATAATATTGAATTTACTTACTTATTATACAGATTCTGATTTAATGCAATCTAGATAACCTGAAATCCAAAATCCGTACTACCTCACACTATTTAATGACATTGAACAGCCTCCGTGGTCCAGTGGTTAAGGCGTTTGCCTGTTGACCCGGGGGTCGTGGGTTCGATTCCCACCGCACCAGGGTGCGCATGGTCGATTGACCGTGACACCTACTCGAAATGATGATGACATTAAAAGGTGGATTTGAAAATAGGACCCGGATTTTTCCAATATTTCATCGCTATGACCATAGATTAAAAAAAACATTGGAGACTTCTATGGCTATAATATATGACGAATGTAATTAGTTTTGGGCCAGAATTCCTGGCAAGTAGCTCTGTAAGACGAATAAGTAGAATTTTTTTTGACGTCTTATAAATCTACGAACGCCGGCTGCACGCCCGAAAAAGTGTCACGATCCGTGTGCAAGCGAGAGCGATGAACAAGGGATGGAAAGGCGCGATCGGCCTAAGCGTTCGGCTTGTGACGCATCTATCTCTCTTCCACCGTTATCACGTAAAATTATCGTCCGTAAACAGACTTTACATACAACCATTTCTTTTATTTCTTTATAGATTTTATTATGATAAGTTTATTAATAATAGTGTAGAAAAACACGTTATGCTATACTACTATCAGCATATTGTTTTTTCTGTTTTTTATTTGATTGTTTCTTGGTTTGTTCGCATTGAATAGGCTCCGAAATTACTGGACCAATTTGAACAATTCTTCCAAAATTTGTATCCTACATTATCCCTGGTGAACATAGGATTAAGTACATATATAGTGCGAAGCCGGGCGGGCCGCTATTAATAATAAAAAAATAGGAACCAAGGTCAGGGTCAGGTCATTCTCAACTGCCTGTCCGGTGGTTGCAGGTATGGAATCGGTTGGGTAACCTGCCGATTACTAGTATCCCAATATCTTCATTCCATTCCCAAACCCAACAAATCCCTATCTTTGTGAGGGCTCGACTCTCGAATATCCCGGCGCTCTAGCCGAGTTCTGACATAAATAGAAAGGGAGAACACAAGATTCGACACACAGAACACAGAGAACACAGAGAGCCTGTTATGCTCCAAGAGATGGTAGTGGACTAAAAGATGGTAGCGGACTGAAAGATGGTAGCAGACTGAAAGGTGGTAGCAGACTGAAAAATAGTAGCAGACTGAAGAATGAGTGATGAGAGAGAGAGAAAGTAATCTAAAAATGGAATGGAATGGAATGAAATTTGAATTAAAAATGAAATTTGAATTAAAATAAGGAATGAAAAATGGACTGGATGGGAGAAATGAGGTTGGACGAGATGCAGCATGCAGGTGGCATGCTGCAACGTTACATCTTTTTCCAGCTCAAAAATACTTCCGATAAGCAGCAGTGTTCAAAGCACAAGAAGCCAAAGAAACTGCGCTCGCCAACCCACCTGCCAAGCGTGGCGAGTATGGCAATATCCTCCCATGAGACAAAGAGGCCTTTATCCAGCAGTGGACTTCTAACGGCTGGAATGATGATGATGAGGAAATAAATACAGTGTATTTTATAATATACACGTCACTTATGTGAGTTTCTTTATTCCGCCATAACTTCGTTATCGTACGTTATCGTTAGATCCTTACATTCTGAGTACATAGGCAAAATTTTTTTTTCAAGGCATTAGTATTTTTTTTATATTAAAAAAGGGCTTGTTCATAACTAAAAAGTGAAGGCAAGCAAAATCTTGTAGGTATAAATGTTATGCAAGAATTACAAATAGGTATAAAAGCAGACGCATCGCCAAGCTCAGTTCCACGTGTACGCAAGGATGCGGCGATTCAACGCAGATGCGCCGCGTCACTGCACTGTAAACATCGCGATTGCGAGGTCGAAGGGCTGCCAGTACCCAAGTTTTGAAAATTGAGATTATTCCTAAATAAAATTTAAAAAATAGTCTATACAGCATACTTTACAGATTTCGTAAAAGATATTACGGCTGGCTGCGCGCCTGACGCCGACCCTCCTAAGGTGACCAATTCTGCCCGGGTAGCCCAACATAGTATCTAGTTAGTGTGATGAGATAGTGAAATAGTTTCTTACTCATAAATCGCGGGAAAAATAAGTCAATTAAAGTTCTGTCAATATTCAATAATTTTTTTCAAATGTGTTTCACGCATAAGTACTTTTACGCAATATTTCGCACGCAACTGTCATCTAGCGACAGCAGCCGGGAGCTATTTTTTAAACGATGCGTCACGCGTCACCAAAACACACGTCGTACGATCATTTTGCCATATTTTTGAAACTGTCGCTTGAGCTGCAAACATTCAGCGAAAAATATTTTTTCCTTCTCGTTTTACACAAAAAATGCTAAATAGTTTCTATAGTTACAAAAGACTTGAAAGAAAGAAAAATTATTTACTAGCGTCATTTATCATGGGACTTGTAAACTATCACCGGCATTTTAAAGGTCACTGGACATTTGATTCCTGGCATCTTTCGCCCGTGGAAACGTTGGTCTAGTCCTCTAAACCGCTCGAGATTTAAAAAAATCAGGCGTTTTGGAAACGCGTAAATTACTCGTACACGTTTAAAAATAGTACCCCGGGACCAAAACTTTATTTGACTGGAAACAGTGACAACCCTGATTTAATTAGTTCGAAGCGGCATGCATTCGCTACTTTGTCATCGGACACTGCTACCTGATGCAGTGTTTACACTGTCTGTCATTCACATCGATGTTACGACTTACGACAGTAATTATTATGTAATCATCTATAGGTACCTACTACATTATATGAATTAAGCAGTGTTCCCAACTAAGGGGCTTTTACCGCAAATTAAGGGGATAATTAAAAAGAGTGGAACTTTTTTGGGGTTATATATTTTTATACATTTTTGAAGACAAAGCCTTTATATTTCTCAAGATTACGAGTATTAAAATGTCGACATGTATTATTAAAACTCCTGAACCCGATCTAAACGATATTTTATTCATGAAGTAATGTTTAAATGAACAATAATACAAAACAATACAGGTTATTGACCGAGTGAAAAAGCGTCTCTGTTTCAGCTGGGCAAAAATCGTTTTAACCGACTTCAAAAAAAAGGAGGAGGTTATCAATTCGGTTGTATGTTTTTAGGGTTCCGTACCCAAAGGGTTAATATCGCTCCGCTGTCCGTCTATCTGTCTGTCTGTCAGTCCGTCTGTCACCAGGCTGTATCTCATGAGTTGATGATAGACAGTTGAGATTTTCACAGATGATGTATTTCTGTTGCCGCTACGTGATTTTCGCTTGTTTTTGCTCGATATTGATAACGGCAACAGGTAAACGCTTGAAATATTTACAGAATATTTTGTTAAATATTCTCTTAAATAAAATAAATAGTAAAATAAAAACTAAATTAATATTAAAGTCCAACATGATTTTATGCCGTTTTTATACATAACGGTACGGAACCATTCGTCCGCGAGTCCGACTCGCACTTGGCCGGTTATTTTATTATTATTTTTAATGTTTCTTACCTCAGAAACTCAGAGCTCCGTCATTTATGAACCTAATTGATTTTTTTTATTTGAATGGGTATACTTTAAAATTGGTTCCATTTATATTTGTTATAGGTTGAGAAGTAGAGAAGAATCTACTCTACAGGTCGCATTTCTCAACTCAACCGATACCTGTGAAATTTTTGTGAGCGGGTTTGATAATGTCGCGAAGCTCCCAGAACAGAATAGTCTAGAACTTTTCCGAACATCGTCGGTCGCGCTCATACATCTTCCATCCTGCTCACACATATGTATTCTATCCCGCTCACACACATACTCGAATATTCTGGAATGTTTTGGTTGTCGGCCGTCGGGACCGGAAGTATATGGAACTTTCTAGAGACCCATAAGTCAGTATATAATGGAGCGGACGTGGCGATCGTGAATCAGTTGACCGCGAGTGTTCTTAGTGAGCGATACTAATACGAGTGATTTGTGTGCGACTGATAAGTGATAATTTCTACGACCACAGCAACGGACCAGGACTACGAGTGCTTTGCGTTTTGGATATTCGAGGTGTTGGAAGACCAGTCAGTGTTGGGATTCCGTAGTGAATAAATTCCCTCTGAAGAGTTTGGTGTTTTACTCCAAATCCTGAACCCTAACCACGTAACAATAATTACGTAGATTTTTTTTGTCGAATCCGTTGCTTTTCTTCTGTTTTTCTAGTATTTTTCAGCCATTCACTGCTTCATATATTTTTTAGGAAATTTATCCACCGCAGTTTGTGTCCACCATAACGGTGGACACAAACTGCGGTGGATAAATTTCTATTCACAAAAATTAACAAAATTTATTTATTTTTATTTATTAACATATTATTGCACCATGTAAAAGAAAAACGACATAAACATATGAATAGTGTAAAACAAAAGGGGTAAATGCAGGGGATGCATATTGCTAAATGCAGGGGTTCTTGGCGGGAATTCCGGCGGACTGCACGGTTTTTGTTTTGGATTGTTTTGCAAATTGCTTCTAGTGGAATTTATAATGTGAAATCGGTGTAAGTTGGTGTTAAAATTGCCCATGTTTAGGAACAACATGTGGAATAACTAAAATAAAGTGTCATGGTGCGGCTGTAGTGAGATTTACATAGCGGGCTGGTGGTCGCTCGCCTTACTGCGACGTCTATGATCAAACCAGTGGATTCGTGGAAATTGTCGCCGGGGCTTCATTGAATCAACGAAATGAATTACACCACCATTTCGTTGATAACACGTAGAAAAATATAAAGGGCTTAAAGGCATAGAAAGCCAAATGCCGTTAATTAAATATGAAAAAAAAATCGCTAAATGCAATTTCATCCAGGCAACCTGAGGGTAGTTTTTTTTTTTATGATATGGGACGGCAAACAAGCAAGTGAGTCACCTGATGGTAAGCGACCAGCGCTGCCCATGGACAACTGCAACACCAGGGTGTAACGGGAGCGTTGCCGGCCTTTCAAGGAGTTGGGGAAAGGACATGGGGGGAGGAAATGGGGGAAGCAATGGGCCTCCGGCTCTCTCACTCGGTAAAGGTTCTACTCAAACGTCGATTTTCTGTGAGAGTGTGGTACTTCCCCGGACGAACCGGCCCATTCATGCTACTAGCAAAAATGAATCTTGCCGGTAGCGTGGCTCTACCACAACTAAAACGCGTAAATCACGTAGTAGGAAAGGAAAACAAGAAAATGACAACGTGGTAACACGCAAAATTTACGAATTTAGATATTAAATTAAATCTCGTAGTTAATTATCGAACTATGACGAAATTAACACAATGTTATATCTTCGAAATTGTTACTGTTTACATATTACTCGTATTACAGCGGTATGTAAGCCAACGATAAAAAATATCACGATAGACTGGCTGGCGATAGCGAAACGTTATCTTTTTTCGACCATTGACATTCGTGCCAAGTAAATATATCGCGTGGTACTTGACGCTTGACATAAAAGGTTCTAGTTCTAGGTAGCTTTTTATGTCAAGTACCTACCAACCTAGCTCTCTTGGATTATAATAAAGCACTTACCATGCATGATGTGTAAAAGTAGATTTTGAGAAATGCAATTATATGTCAAACCACTGAGGTGAGGACTTTTCAAAAGAGTAATTAAAATAAAGATTAAGTTAGACAGATGGAGTTGATAAAAACGCAAGTGTAGTATTATTTTTTATTTGTTTCAGAGCTTTATTAGGACACTTGACTTGATCAACGTCATCTAGTCCGAAAAATAATAATTATCTTTTTTTTAAATGTCACTGAATACCCCTTTACCATTTTTATTGTATTATTTAAGTCAGATGCCATAAATAAACTCCGCCCTTCGTAGTACTAGTACCTAAATAGACCTAGGTGGTAGTGCTAGGTGGGTTTTCTCCAGCAACAGTGATGGTGGCTAACTTTTTGTCGTGTTCATTGAATGAACCTAACGATAAGGTTTTTACCAAATAAACAGACTCTAACTCTACTTGCATGCATTTGACAAGCACTGGATGGAAAAGACCAGGGAAAGAGATAAATGGAAGAATGGAGGGGAGGCCTTTGCCCAGCAGTGAGACACAAATGGCTAGTCAAAAAAAACTCTACTACCTTTAAGAGTTCAGCACGCACTCCATTTTCTACTCTTACTATCCAGATATAAAATTATATAGATGTAGTTTAATATTATTATAATTATTGTTATATCTAATAAATATAAATATTGGTGCTTCCGTGGTCCAGTGGTTAAGGCGTTTAGACCAGGTCGTGGATTCGATTCCCATGGCAAGCATAGTAGATATAGTTGTTTCCAGTTTGTTTATGACATTACAGGCTTGAATCACTTGATTGTCTGATAATAAAGCAACCACGTCAGAGGCCGAAAGGCGGTTCCGAAGAACTCTGATCATCTCATCAGGGTGTGCATGGTCAATTGACCATATCACCTACACGAAATGATGATGATTATAAATATTATCATAACGCGGACGAAACCTTCGGGTCGTATGGTCTTAGGCTCTGTCTACCCTGACAGGGATTAAGACGTGATAAAATGAAAGTAGATATTAACGTAGACTATAAATGATCCGGCACCTTGAGATACAGATTTGGTCCAGAATGGGAGCAATCCACTTAGATCGAGTGCTATTGATTTGTTGATATTCGCGAGTATGAATGAATGGCGCCAGATATGCAACATCGTCCCAACGCGATTTTAAAATGAAACGAAACGAAATGAAGCAAAATGAAACGAAATGGAACCAAAAGAAACGAAATGAAACAAAATAAAACGAAATGAAACGAAATGAAACAAAATAAAACGAAATAAAATTCTTCTGGGTCAAAAGGAAAAAAGGAAACCATTACAGGATCACTTTGTTGTCCGTTTGTCTGTCTGTCAAGACCCTTTTTCTCAAGAACGCGTGTAGGTATCAAGCTGGCATTCATATCAAATACAGAGGTCTACTGTCCCTGTTTTTTTCTTTCTACGACACTAGGAGTGCATAAAAGCAGTACAACTAAACAAATCACAAACTAATAATTTCGGTACTTATAACTTTGCAACTGCCAATATAGTATTTTTTCCAAAAATGTATTAACAATACAATGTACAATTTCTTAGTAATTAGGTATATCATAGAATTAGAACTAACCTACGCGAAATAAATTCATTATAGAAACACGGTTTTACTCACGTTTCATCATCATCATCATCATCATCAGCTCCTTTTCGTCTTCACTGCAGGAGCATGACCTTCTCTGTACTACCGGAGCCATACTTGGCCAGAGCAGACAGAGAATTTGGCCTACACTCTCCTCGCGAGGCGACTTAGGAAATACAAGCTAAACAAAGCTCATAAACATCAATGAGACCTCTCCAACCAATACAATAATGTTTTAAAAATATCTTCTACGTATACTTCAAGTGAAATTAACTCATATCTAGTTGTGTAAATGGAAATGGCTAGATCCTTTTATCGGACGTTTGGAGGAGGCAGGTCGTTAACTTACTATCTGACGTCTGATGATTTCATAGTTTATAGGTACATATCGCGCATTTTGTGGTAAACAAAGAAGTCTGTGTTAACAGGAGAATACGTCATTTACTTACAGGGCCGTAGCTAGGGGGCGGCATTTTGGGACAATGCTCTGCCTTAAAATAACAAAAACTAATATTAATTATTATAATTAAATTGTTTGTTCATAGGTTTAGATAAAATAAAAACGGATTGCACTTCGGGAGTGCCGGCAGAAGTAAAAACTCCGCGCGTTAGAAAGAGAGGAGGATATTACTTCCTATATTAAGCGCCTATTATACCATCCTGAATTTAAGATCCGGAATTCAGTATCCGATAAGGACAAGAAATTCAGTCGTCGGAGCTCCTGATTACACCGTCCGGAACGTGTCCTGAACGGACACTGCGCGTCCTGAAAGAGCCATCCGTTGGCCATCCTGAATGCGTGAGAGGGACGCCGCTATACGTGCGATGCGATTGGAGATATTCTCGTATCGTTTCTAACGTATAGCGGCGTCCCTCTCATGCGGCGATCCTAAATTCCGGATGGTTTCACTTTATGCTTCTGTTATGCTTCCGATAAGGACGTCGGAAGCCATTCTGTCCTGACAACGGATCGACCGTCCTGAATGCGATTAAACTGTCCGTTGACTATCCGTTGACTGAATTCCGGATCCTAAATTCTGGATGGTCTAATAATTAGACCATCATTATTGGCGCTTTACGCGGTGCCGCCGGCGCGGCGGTCTAAGCTCACGTGTCCGTCTCGAATTTTCGATTAGGTCACGTGTCGCTGACGCGAGTTTAACATTTTTTTACCCATCCCAAAAACTGCACAACGCCGCTAAAGAAGTTTGCACTTCAAAAATGTAGCGTTAGGTATCTAAACGTTTCCGAACATACCAGAGTTTGTGACACTCATTTCATATTATAATAATAGGCTTGTTTCCTAAAATAATACCATTTTAAATAATAAGTCCGTCTTATATATTATCGAAAACAAAACAAAAGATGATAAAGATAACGCTCATCAAAGTTCAGGAGTGGGGGCTCATGACGCAACAGGCCGGTAAAAAGTGTACCGGATAGTGACATCACGCGGAACTTTAACGGGCTATATCTTTATCAATTTTTATTTGATTGACAAAAGATAAAATACGTATCCAATATTTTCAATAATCCTCCAGACAGACTATTTTTTTTTGTTTTAAAAACCTTGCCCATTCTTTGTTATGTGTATAGATAGATGGCATTTAAATCGCCCTACTTCAACTATGCTGCCTACCTAATTCGACACTAGCTACGTAATTCGACACTAGCTACGTCCCTGTTTGTTTAGCAAACATTTGATTAGACTCGCAAATTGACTCGTTACCTAGCTATAGCTTATTACAGCAGCATAATTTATGGCCCATTTAATTGTTAATAAATTATATATATTTTTTAAAATAATACACTTTTATCGCGTTTATTGCATTATTATTACAATTAACGTTTCGAAAACTTGTTCTGAGTGTTCGCAGGTAGACTAAGTTGACATTTGTCTATTATGTTATAATAACTATGCAAAACAATCGCCTACAATATGTACTAATAACGGTCTGAATGTACGCAGTATTAGCTCACGGCGTCAGAAAGTCTTGCAATCTTGTGATGAGCTTGAGATTTTATGAAACTGATGACAGGATCCTATGCTGGTAATAAGTAAAACTGTCAATCATCCTCTCTATTGACAATTTTTTTTTTAATTCCAGTAGCCTCACAAAGCATTCTTGGTATGTATATGTCAATTCAATTAATCTCAAATATCATTTATTCATCATATGATAGTTTGCAATTAATTCAGTGAACGGTAGATAACATTTTTAATACTAAATATTGATAACGTTAATATTTAGAACCCGTAACAATCGTTTCATGCCGTCCGCGTCCTAACCCGCTGGACTGATTAGCGACCATATTCTGCGTGGTAAGAAAAACGCATGAAAACTCGAAAACACGTGTTTTCCCAAATACTATAAGACTAATCTAGATCGAATTGTTTACCCCATATATATATTTATTTCTATGACCTCGGAAACGGCTCTAACGATTTCGCTGAAATTTGGTATATGGGATACCAAATTTCAGCGAAATCGTTAGAGCCGTTTCCGAGGTCAAAGAAATAAATATATATACTTATAAATATACAAGAATTGCTAGTTTAAAGGTATAAGATAAGTTTAGTGCCGCTTCTAAAGCGGAGTGCAAAAGAATCGGCAACAAACTTTAGACGGTAAAAATAAAAAGGGAAATTTTATTAAAAATCAGTTCAGTAGTCTATGAGATTGAGAGTTTTGATGTCAAGTTTTTATTATAATTATAATTGTTTATTAATTTTGGTCTCATTGAGGAAATACAATAAATAATTGAGTATAGCTTTTCTTCTCAGATCACAGCACACCAGCGTTGCTCGCCGCCAAGGTCCCGACGATATCTGATAAGATAAGGAGGCACTGACAGCCAGCGATAACGCGTCGCCGTAATATGCAAATTACGCGAATTATAAAATATAGGGACGGCTGCGTATGCGGCAACAATGTTAACAACGCGTGGGTGATTATAATGCAATACAATATTAAACATATGGACGCATAGTGTGGCCAGATAGCGTATTCCTTGCGATGCAATATGACGCTACAAAACGATAAAAACCGGTCAAGTGCGAGTCGGACTCGCGCACGAAGAGTTCCGTACCATAAGCTATAAAAACGGCAAAAAATCATCTCTGTTGTATGGAAGCCCCCCTTAAATATTTGTCTTATTTTAATTTAATTATTTATTTTTAAAGTGAATATTTCAAACGTCTACCTGTTGCCGTTATCAATATCATCAGCAAAAAAGTCACGTTTGTTGTATGGGAGTCCCCTTAAATAATTTTTTTTATTCTGTTGTTTAGCATTTATTGTTATACCGACCACAGAAACACATAATCTGAGAAACTTTCAAGTCTCTAGCTATCACAGTTCATGTTACAGCGTAGTGACAGACGGACGGACAGAGACAGACGACAGACATATTAATAAGGGTAGTCCACAAGGAACCCTTATAAATAAATAAATCGTTCGTACTCCGCTGCTACTGCACCGATTGTCACGAAAATTGGTGGAGAGATAGATATTGAAATTCCATAAGTTGGTTTTTAAAATTATGAAATAATGTTTTTTTCAGCCCTCCCATACAACGAAAAGTGAATTTAAAAAATTTAATTGGACTAACCCCAATGTATGGGGTATCGTTGTAAAGGTCTTTTAAAATGCAACAAAAACTGCTTTGTACCTATGTACTTAGATCAAAAGTCTTAAGATAATCTGATACAAAGTTAAAATTTTAAGGTGTCCCCCACCGTAACTTTTGAAATATTACTAAAATAATTCTGAAAAGAATTTGGTATAAATTTTAAAGTATGTACTTTCAATTAAAACTATAGTGGTCTCGGCATCATAGATAGTTATTTTTATACAACTCTACCTACTATATATAGTTACAGTCCGCCGAACAAAATGAATGGAGTCAACCGCAAAATGAAATTTGTATATACAACATTCGACTTTTTTTGCCGTTTTTATAGATAACGGTACGGAACCCTTCGTGCGCGAGTCCGACTCGCACTTGGCCGTTTTTTATTTTCTACTCTTCGCATATTCTTCTATTATCATCGTCTCTTAAGTAATATATTGTGAGATCGTTTATCGTTGGCATTCATAATGGCAACTAGCAACGTTAATTAAAACTTTCATGGGTCCATCCAGTCTGCTAATTTTACATAATAACGGTGGACGATAGATAGATGCGTCACATCACAAGCCGAACGCTCAGGCCGATCGTGCCTCTCTATCGCTTGTTCCGCGCTCTCGCTCGTTATCACGTCAAGGACACAAATAACATGTCGTTTCTTGGGATAGGTCTAAACTTTGGACCACTTCACTTATATAATTTGTCTCGTCTTGTCAGCTCCGTGGCGCAGCGGTCAACACGCCAGCCTGCGACACGGAGTGCCCGGGTTCGATCCCCGGCCAGGTCAAGATGGAAAATGATCTTTTTCAGATTGGCCTGGGTCTTGGATGTTTATCTATATATGTATTTATTATCTTCCATGCTGGTCTGGGAGAAAAGAAAAAACGTAGAATGTGCCAGTTGCTTCTCTTCCCGCGCAGATCGTAAAAGCCGATCGAGGGATTGGGCTAAAATCTGCGGAATCATGTCAATAGGCGATGCGGCTAGCAACTCATCACTATTTGATTCCGTTTTTCATCTACACGCCCTCCAACATGCTAAATGTGGCCATAAGGTCTTATAGCCCTAGGCTCTGTCTACCCCGCAAGTGAAAAAGACGTGATACTATGTATGTATGTATGTTTTTATTATAAAATATAGTATCGTTGAGTTAGTATCCTATAACACAAGTCTCGAACTTACCTTGGGGCTAGCTCAATCTGTGTGATTTGTCCCTATATATTTATTTATTTATTATTTATAACTAATAATAGTCCTCAATTAAAAAATCTCAAGATTTCACATCGCTGGCTTTTAAAAGAATCTGATTACTAAATAACCGGTCGGCTATTTTGTACCACGATTCGGTCGAATTAATTTAATTAGTCTGTGACGTTAAAGCAAAATGTTTAATTCATGTTTCGAATGTAAATAAAGGTTGCGGTCTTGTGAACGATTAGCTATTTTTAGGGTTCCGTACAATCGAGTGAAAAAGGGAATCCTTAAAGGATCACTCCAACCTGTCTGGCCAGCGTGGAGAATGTAGGCCAAGTCCTCTGGCTGCTCTGGTCAAGTATGGTTCTAGTAGTACAGAGAGGGTCGCTCCTGTAGTGGAGACTAAAAAGGAACTGATGATGATGATGATAGGATCACTCGTGAGTTTCGACTGTCACGGCCAATAGGCTAGTTTCGTAGAAAAATATTTCAGTTATTTTTAACCCTCTCCTCCCCCTTGTCAGTTAAAAGTAAGATAAGCTCCCCCAAGCTTACGTAAACATTGGTATAATTTTTTACAAAATATGTTTGGTTATTTTGCAGAATGTTGCTGACGTCATCACCGTGCACCTTCTACCCCCTTTGTCAGCAAAAATAACACCCAGACCCCCCACCCCCTCTACACTGCTTACGTAATATTTGAATGACCCCTTAGATAATCAAAAAATATTGAAAGCGTATTTTTTCTACTGTCAATTAAACAAAAAATGATAAAGATATAGCCCATTAAAGTTTTGTGTGACGTCACAGATTGCTGCACTTTTTAGCAAACTTTGACGTCATAAGCCCCTACTCATTTGTTTTATCTTCATAATTTTTGCTTCATTGACAAAAGGAAAAATAAGTGTCCAATATTTTTTGATTATCTAACTGACGAATTAATTTTAATGTCATTAATTGACCCAGGAAATTAGCTTTTTACTCCGAACCTACTTGACCTATTTATTTTAATCTTTGTATATGTATAGACTTATGTTACACAAACATGTACTTATAGCGTAAGTCACTTTTGGGGGACGAAAACAAAACCAAAATTTGGCAACTGCACCGTTGTGCCGTATCGTATAAAAAAGGGGCTAATTAGAAGGTCTAATAAATATATTTCATAATTATATTTTACTATTTATATTTTTAAGATTTCAAGTTTTTAAAATAAAAGAAAATCGTTTATATCAGGCTTTACAACCCATAATATGTTAGTAATAAAGGAAACTTATAAGTATATATAATATATAACATCTAAATTTAAAAGAAAAGAACTTTTTCAAAACAAAATTAAACACTTATATAATAACTTATAACCAAGTGGAAAATACGTACGTGAATTTATTATTATATTCAGAGCGAAAAAAAAATCAACTAATTGAAGATCTTCATCTAAGAATCTCCGAAACTATATAAGTTCAATTTAAATTAAGCGCAAATATTTTAAAGGTTGACTCCCATAAGCTAGAAAAATGCATAAGAAGCAAAATAAAAAAAATAGGCATGCTAGTTTTTGAGATATCTGGACCTGAACATTTAAAATAAAAAATGAAAAAAAACAGCCTGTGTACAAATAAACACTTTCTTGGCCAACAACTTTTTACTATTATCTACTATGGATACTAGGTCACTGACCTCAACGATCAAAACAGCTGATGTATCGATGTAAATAAAAAAATTAATTATTTCTATATTCTATACGTATGAAAAAATAAAAAAAAATCTAGCGTGTCGATTGCTTAAAATTTGCTACTAAAGCATTTCTTTGACCTATTTAAATGGACCTTATTAACAAACCTACAATTCTGAAAGAAATACATATAGGTTTTATTTAAATAAAACACGAAAATCTATAAGAAATGTTCGTTTATCAATTGCAAATGCAACTTGTGCAATTCATAAAAACATTAATAGTACGGAACCCGAAAATTTCATTAGTAATTCGACTCGCACTTGTCCAGTTGTATTATATATGTTTGATTAACTTTATAATTCGAAGAAACGTTACTTGTTTCTCAGTAATGTCTTCGCCTAAACGTTTTATCTATACATATAATAAAACAGTAAAAATATTTTGTCTGTACATTTCGAATTTTTGACTGAAATGGATAGAGGGACACTTAAAAAGAATAATAGAAAGCAAAAAAATTTTTTTGGAATTTCTTGTCTGTCTGTCTGTCTGTCTGTCTGTCTGTCTGTCTGTATGTATGATCACGATTATCTCCGAAAATACTGAACCGATTTACTTCAAACTTTCACCAATTGCTTTGTTTTAACTCAGCAAAACATCTAAAGTTTGTTTCATCAAAATAGGTTCATTAAAAAAAAAGTTATCGTCATTTGAATGAACTCAAAGCATTAGTTTGCCTGCAAATATACACGGTAAATTTTTTATCGTTTTGGACCCTTAAAGGGGTGACTCAGACCATCAAAATGAACAACTTTTCCTAAGGGAACAATGCTGGGAACTAAAAAAAAAATATTCGACATTCCCATACAAACTGGCCGGGCGGCGGGACTCTTTTTTATGGAAATGACGAATTTTTTTTTGAGTTCCCAGCATTGGTCCCATAGAAAAAGTTGTTCATATTGATGACCTGAGTCACCCCTTTAAGGGTCCAAACTGTTCCTGAGGGATGGACACTAACGGCGGCGTCGTAGCCGCGGGCAAACGGCAAACCAACCGAAACTGCTGCGCCTAGAAACTTGAAATTTGGTACAGGGGTTCTTTTAATGATGTAAGTGAGCGCTAAGACAGGATTTTTAAGAAATTTAACTTCTAAAGGGGTAAAATTTATATGGAATTTTCTCATTTTTGGACTTAGAAGTATGAAAGTAGTTATATAAGTTCTCGATTAAAATTAAAAAAGATGTGTGTGGGTAGATAAAATTTGCAAAATCCCCCAACCCTTAAGGTGTAAAATGGGGGTGGGTGGGTGGTATAAACTTTGTATCGAAATTTTCTCATTTCTGGACTTAGACGTATGAATATAAGTTCTAGGTTATATAAGTTCTAGGTTACTATTAAAAATATCTGTGTAGGTAAAATGGACGATATTTTCCCCTGAAGGGGTAAAAGAGCGGGGTAAATATTGTATAGGAATTTACTTATTTCTAGACTTAGAAGTATGAAAATAGGTAAATAAATTCACGATTACAATTGAATAAGATCTGTGTAGGGGGGTAAAGTTTGTTTGGAAATTTTCTCATTTCTGGACTATGAAGTATGAAAATAAATAGGTATGTTCTCGATTACAATTAAAAAAGATATATATGGGTGAAATGGACAAAATTCACCGCTAAAGGGGTAAAATGGGAGGGTAAAGGTTTTATGGAAATTTTCTCATTTCTGGACTTAAAAGTATAAATAATATCCATACTTCCATACTAATACTAAAATTATAAATGCGAAAGTAACTCTGTCTGCTGTCTTTTTACGCTTCAACCATTGAACTGATTTGGATGAAATTTGGTATGGCGGTAGTTTGATGCCCGGGGAAGGACATAGGGTATATTTAATTCCGGGAAATTTTACTGTTCCCGAGGGATCGACACTAACGCGGGCGGAGCCGCGGGCAACAGCTATAATATATATAAACAATGGTTGGGAAAACCTACCGCAAATCGATTTAGATTTAGCATCGAGAAAAAATGGTAATGTGAAATAAATATGGGAGATAACAAAATTTCATGATGATCGGTTCAGTGGTTAGGGCGTGAAAGCGTAACAAACAAACAAACTCACTTTCGCAAGCTGTTTCCCGTGACTTCGTCCTCGGCAATTTCTGTTATTAATTAGTTTTTTTCCTAGTATAGATAAATAATTTTCCCCCGTTTTCAAAACATTTTTTTATTGATGCTTCGCTCCTATTGATCGCAGCGTGATGTTTTATAGCCTAAAGCCTTCCTCATTAAATGGACTATACAAAACCAAATTTCACAAAAATAATTTTCCAATTTGAACCAGTAGTTCCTGAGATTAGCGCGTTCAAACAAACAAACTCTTCAGTTTTATAATATTACTAGCTTTCGCCCGCGGCTCCGCCCGCGTCAACGTCGATCCCTCGGGAATAGTACGTTTTCCCGGGATGAAAGGTAGCCTATGTCCTTCTCCGTACTCCAGAGAACATGTATGCAAAATTTCATGATGATCGGTTCAGTAGTTACGGCGCGAAAGCGTAACAAACAAACAAACAAACAAACAAACAAACAAACAAACAAACAAACAAACAAACAAACAAACAAACAAACAAACAAACAAACAAATAAACAAACTCACTTTCGCATTTATAATATTAGAAAGGATAAGTATAGATAAGGACAATAAGGAAGTAAGGATAAGGTTGCGCACCAACCCAGCCCGCTCAGTATATTTGATTCATTCATCACGAACTAATAAAATAACAGGATTGTTTTGAATAAATGAGTAGAGACCGACCGAAACAAGAAATTTTGCCGAAACCCAACCATCGGTTTTGGTTTAAGTTTCGGCTGAAACCCAAACAAAAACTTATTGAAATGTGTGAATAACAGTTTAATGTACTTTTACACATATGCAGAGAGGGGGAAGAGGAAATCATGTTTATAAAACAATCAACAAAGTCAACATCCTTCCGTCCGTCACATAGCATAAAATGAAGTTGCTTCCGCTGTCTGTTCGCTTAGATCTTTTAAACTACTCAACGGATATTTTTATAAGTGTTTTAATTTCCATTTTTTTATGTTATAGGGCGGCAAACGAGCAAGCGAGTCACCTGATGGTAAGCGATCACCGCTGCCCATGGACAACTGCAACACCAGGGTGTAACAGGAGCGTTGCCGGCCTTTCAAGGAATTGGAGAAAGGACATAGGGGGAGGAAATGGGGGAGGGATGGGCCTCCGACTCTCTCACTCACCGAACGAAGCATAGAAGCGGTAAAGCTCCTACTCAAACGTCGATTTTCTGTGAGAGTGTGGTACGTCCCCGGACGAGCCGGCCTATTCATGCTACTAGCAAAAATGATTTTTGCCGGTAGCGTGGCTCTACCACAAAAAGTGCATGCACAATGCTATATATTTAAGAAATAAAATATGGTGAAAAATTTTTTCATGCGGGCAGGACTTGAACCAGCGACCTAGGTCTGCCATCTGAGCTACTGCACAATTCAATCTCGGCGTCGAAATTCTCCACCATATCCCATTTCCCCTTATACGTAAGGCTTACGCCACCAGTATAAGTATATCAAAATAGCATTGTGAATGCGAATTAAAACACTTATAAAAATATTGCATGGCTTCCTACATATTAGTTAATTTCAAATTAATTGTTAAATGAGTTGAATCAAATACCTCACTTGTAAAAGTCGGGTAGTTGTGTAGGTGACGTAAGCCTTAATACATATATAGATAAGGGGAAATGGGATATGGTGGACAGAAAAGTCAAAACAGTTTTTTTGAAAAATACGGATCACCTAAGAGACCATCCAAAATCCTCTCGCATTAAACTCTGACGTAATCGGTTCCCACCTCCAACAAATTTCGTTCCTCCATCCGAGGAGGTACCTCCAGAGTACCAGCTTCCTTGGCCATACGGAAGCGACTTAATTGCCTCCGCACTGGGGTAGATCGATGCCGACACAACCTAAATAAATGGGACTATAACCAACAGGCGGAAATGCAGTGTCAGTGTGGTCACGATGACTAGACCATGTTGCACTCCTTTCAGGCCCTGCTCCACCAGCTGCACCAAGAATAAGGAAGATCTATACTGTGCATCCGAGAGTGGTGTCGGAGTTGCCACATATTGGAGAAACAAAATTTCATCCCTTGAGCCATCGACCCGAAAAGCAGGAGACGTTTGAGTAGAAGCTTTACCGCTTCTATGTTTCGTTCGGTTCCTATGTCCTCCCCTAATTCCTTCGAAGGCCGGCGACGCTCGTGTCACACCCTGGTGTTGTAGTTGTCCATGGGCAGCGGTGATCACTTACCATCACGTGACTCGTGACTCGTGATCGTGACTCGCTGGTTCGTTTGCCGTCCTATATCATAAAAAATAAATAAAAATTGTGTTAATTTTTATTTCTTCTGTTACAGGTAAATACACTTCAGACTAAATGCAATGTAATTCAGTAAGTACCTACATAAGAGCACCATAAATAAATAGTGAAATAATAATCGGTATCCACAACCAGCTGGTAGGCAACACACGGGGTGTTTGTGTTTGCTAACATGAGTGTAAAAACTTGGTGAAAAATAAAGTAAGTATAGAAGTATAACGTAACTTGAGTAAATATAAAACCCGACTGCCCTCTGTGTTTTAAAATCACCTAAGAACACAACGATTTTAAGACAACCTAATGATACCCATTAATCAAGGCAAGCTACGTGACGCAGTGGTCAACACGCCAGCCTGCGAAGCGAGGGGTTCGATCCCCGGTCAGATCATGATGGAATACGATTTTTTTTCAGATTGACCTAGGTCGTGGGTGTTTATGTATATAAGTATGTATTATCAAATATAGTATTGTTAAGTTAGTATTCTACGACATACGTTCACAACTTACTGTGAGGCTAGCTCAATTTGTGTGATATGTCCCTATATATTTATTATTTTATTCAGCTGTTTTAAAGATACGAGGAAATAAAGAAATTTACAAACATACAAGATACGCGGCAACACATAACCCTTCTGGCAGTCGGGTAAAAATGAAGTATAACGATTGTCTCAGTATCAGGTCATGGAACAAGCGGTATTCCAGTCCATCTGGTTTCTTTTCCTCCTACTAATGGTCCGGTTTTTTCAATCGATGTTCATTTTATTTTGGTTAATTCTATCTAAAAGTATTTATCCAACGATGGCCAGGAATTTGAATATTATGCGCTTTTACTGGTTTGAGGTGTTGTCATATTTCAAATTGTAAAAATATCTGATATATAAAAAAATATGACTCTTCTCCAGCTTCTTTATATTTGTTGATCCGCTGAAACAGAGTTTGGGCAGACATTGTATATTCCATGTTCACCATTTCTGCTGTGATTTGAATCACAAAAATTGATAAGTTTCTACCACAGTTTTACTGCCGTGATAATGGAGCTTATATTATTGCTATATATTTTAACATCAGGATATAATATTCCCTAAGTCACAAGTAATTCTGTTCTTACTTTAATTTGTGGACAAGTCAACAATCGACGACGCACTCGTGTGAGCTAGGCAAATAAAAAATAAATAACGATATTTATTCGAATACTTTTTTTAAAGTACGATATTTCTTTGCGTATTTTCTTTTGGTTTTAGTTTTATATTGTGTTGTGTGCCAATGTGTTGCAATAAACATTATTCTTCTTCTTCTTCAAACCCGACTAGGAGGTCAAAAATATGAACTTTTGAGTTCCGTGTTTGAAGAATTTTGGTTTTACAAACTTACCATCTCGGCATTTAGGGTTGTCGAAAAACTACATTAAGTAAATTGTTGTCTATAAATTTCACTTAATTAAGTATTAAGTATATAGAAAGAAACACAATTTTTCAATAAAATCTTAAACATAACCTAAAAATAAATTTTATTAAAACTACTCATTTAAATATCTACCTAAATAACACAAAAGCTATAAATAAAAAATGTCCCCCAGGTCGTTGTCGTCAAATGGAAATCCAGAAGGCTCGCGGTATGCCACGCATGAATGGCAATGCTTATTCTCTGTCCAAGGTAATTGGCAGCCCTCTGGGCACCCGATGAACCCGGGTTATGCTTTTCATAGGAATTTCATTCGCTTTATAAAACGTATCCGTATAACAGCGAATCGAAATATTCGTATATTTACCCAACCCAGTATTTGTTTCGGGGCGTGGCTTTACTAAAGATAGATTTATCGAATCCATATTAACATGTGTTATACGACACGACAAGTGGATACGGCATTTGCATAATATATCAAACCACGGGCTATCCATCCTACATCAATATATTAAAGTCAAATTATAATGACGGTCAAGAAACCACAATGAACTGAAATGTATTTTCATACAAAATAATTCACCAAATCTCTGTAAAACAAAATCGTAACAACGTATATTTAGTGCGGCTGTTTATTTTTAGAACCTTGACGACCCTATACTTTCTACAGTTCAAAAAAGGTTCCAAAAAGGTAATATTTCAAAATAGATTTTCCCGAAAACCACTGAATTTTAATGAGTTTTTGCATACCATCATTACTATACCACGAGTATGTGGTACGATTTATTACATGTCTTATCCACGTTGTATATATTTTAGGTTTTTAGGATTCCGTACGACCGAGCGACAGAAGGGAACCCTTATAGGAACACTCGGTTGTCTGTTTGTCCGTCAGTCACAGCCAATTTACTCGAATCTACTGGACCGGCTAAGTTGAAATTTAGTACCTACACTTATAAGTACATTTATTACAATTATACATTTAAACACGTACAGTCAGGGACAGAGATACCTGACCAGGCCTTCTACCTATATCTTGAATTTTCTCTTAAACTATAAATAATATTAACATGAAAATTTATATTAAGAAAGACTTCAACAAAATCTTTCTGTATATACATTTTCATGTTATTATAATTTATAGTATAATAGAAAATTCAGGATATAGGTAGAGGGTCTGGTCGGGTATCTCTGTCCCCGACTGTATCTATATGTTGCGACATCAAATACATTTTGAGATTGGGGGTCACAATTCTCATATTTTTTTAAATTGGCCTTTTCCTACCTCCTGGAAGCAGTAAAATGAATCTGGAAAATAAATCTTGGAAGATGGTGAATTAAATCAAATTATTGTATTTGAATAAACCTAATTTGTGTATCAACTGACGATAATAAAGTACAACCTAAGCAAACAGGCTCAAAGTGGGCCAGCCGATAGCAGCAGTTAATGGTGCCAGTCATTAGTGACGGACGGACAGAGTCCAACATTTAGGTCTAGTGAACAACATGCCTTTATCTCGCTTGATTGACGCGCAAACATTACCTAGACTTAAGTTTTGTACAGTCAACAAAGGAATTCGTAGGCTAGGTTTTGGAACATTTAATAATGTATAATAATATTATAAAGCTGAAGAATTTGTTTATTTGAACGCGCTAATCTCAGGAACTACTGGTTCAAATTGGAAAATTCTTTTTGTGTTGGATAGTCCATTTATTGGGGAAGGCTTTAGGCTATAAAATATCACGCTGGTACCAATGGGAGCGAAGCATGAATAAAAAATGTTTTGAAAACGGGGGGAAATTATTCATGGTTGAGGACATCCGACGCGTGCGATGCGAAAACGGTTCAAGTTACCCAAAAAATGTGTATTACAGAATTATTCCTCTTTAACGAACTAAAAAAATGTCCACGATAGTATATTTCTATAATAAAGAAATTGCCGCGGACGAAGTCGCGGGTAACAGCTAGTGAAAGATACAACCAAAACGAATCATTTTCTGAAATTTCAAAGTAATACAAAATTGGTTATGCTAACTTTTTAAAGGTTATAATTTTCGGATCTTAATGAAGGTAACACAATTGTTTATGCTAACTTTTAAAGGTCATCATCATTTTCGGAAATATCAATGTAGGTAACACAATTGGTTAAGCTAACTTTTTTAAAGGTTACCATTTTTGGAAATTTCAATGTAGGTAACGCAATTGGTTATGCTAACTTTTTTAAAGTTTACTATTTTTGGAAATTTCAATGTAGGTAACGCAATTGTAACCAATTGGTTATGCTAACTTTTTTAAAGGTTATCATTTTTGGAAATATCAATGTAGGTAACGCAATTGGTTATGCTAACTTTTTTAAAGGTTACCATTTTTGGAAATTTCAATGGAGGTAACGCAATTGGTTATGATAACTTTTTTAAAGGTTATCATTTTCGGGCATTTCAATGTAAGTATCACAATTGGTTATACTAACTTTTTTAAAGGTTATTATTTTCGGAAATTTCAACGTATGTAACACAATTGGGTATGCTAGCTTTTTTAAAGGTATTGATTTTACCTTGTTATCTGAAAGAAAACATAATTTTAAGAAACTAATCTCGTTCCGCGATTCATCAAAGCTTTCATATATACATGCATTGTAAATTTTCTTAGTGACATTGTTGTTGGCAGTGTTGGCAAAAATCTGACACCAGTGTTGGCCACTCATTCGAAAAACAAAACAAAACTGCTTAAAAAACAAGTGTAATATTTTCTTGTTGTAAATGCGAACTATATTTTTATCAGAAACCACCATATTCGCCATGTTTAGAAGAAAGAAAGCGTCAAGGGCGTTGTGGTAAGTACCTGAAGACGAACTTCTAAAAAGGATCAATCTGGTCGGTCTTACTTATTATTACAGCTTTGACATAACTTTTATATAAGTATGTAGATATGTAGATAGCATTTGTTAGAACGCCAGGCGTGCATGCCACGCGCCAACAAAGAATCCTATAGAATAATAAGGCGACCTTCGAACACCAAATCAGGTCGATGACAAAAATTATGTTTATTGTGGTTATATGTTTTCTATTTTATTTACGGACGGTGTTATTCATTTCAATAAATGACATTATTTTTCAATTCAATAGAAACATGACATTAAAATAAACCAATGTATACCCAGTCCGCCTAGGGTCTAAAGTTTCAAAAAATTGTGTGTTGACGTCTTTTGGAGAAAATGCGCTGTGCAGTTTGTTGCCGCTTTTTCTGCACTGCGCTTTGGAAGCGGCATTAAACTTAGCCATAAGTACATTTTTGAAATCAACAATTGTTGAGAAGTGAAATATGACAATTAATAAGTGTTCAAAGAAACCTATCTATATCTATACTAATATTACTAGCTGCCCCGGCGAACTTCGTTTCGCCATAAGTTAAAAACTATCCTATCTCTCAAGTTGGATCGAACTGCACATGGTGTGCGAATTTTATTATAATCGGTTAAGTGGTTTAGAAGTCCATTGAGGACAAACATTGTGACACGAGATTTATATATATTAAGATAAAGCTGAAGAGTTTGTTTGTTTGAACGCGCTAGTCTCAGGAACTACTAGTTCAAATTGGAAAATTCTTTTTGTGTTGGATAGTCCATTTATTTAGGAAGGCTTTAGGCTATAAAACATCACGCTGTGATCAATAGGAGCGAAGCATCAATAAAAAATGTTTTGAAATCGGGGAAAAAATATTGATCTATACAAATTAATCATAATAACAGAAATTGCCGTGGACGAAGTCGCGGGCAACAGCTAGTATTAAATAAACGTTTTGAATATGAATTTGACAGTTTATCCAACCACAAACAAGGTTGCTGTAATAAAACAGAAAAAAATGTCTTATGTGAGATATTAATTTTCACTCCTTTTGTAGGGAATTTAGTACGGTGGTTTTACCCATTTGCTTTCCGTACCGCAGGTTTTTTGTAGTTCAACAAAAAACCTGTAACCTGACAGAACCCGCGTCTTCGGCTTTTTGCCAATACTGCTGCCTGTGACAGAGGAATTATTATTATCTAGCTGTTGCCCGCGACTTCGTCCGCGGCAATTTCTGTTATTATGATTAATTTGTTTTTTCAGCCGACTTTTTTTTGTTCTTAGGTATCTGTAGATGAATAATTTGCCCCGGTTTTCAAAATATTTTCTATTAATGCTTCGCTCCTATTGATCGCAGCGTGATGTTTTAAAGCCTAAAGCCTTCCTCAATAAATTGACTATCCAACACAAAAATACAAATAAAAATGCCCCATCCAATTTTTCTTCTTCTTCCTTAGATAAGGCAATTATTCAACTTTCTCATGTGGGGTCGGCACAGTATGTCACGTCTCTCCATTTTGATTTGTTGCCTACCATAGCCTTATATCATACTCCAAATTAAACATTAGAAGTACCTAAGCGAAATCCTTTTTAAGGTTTCTTACCTAAAAAGAAAAAAACAGAACCCTTATTGGATCATTATGTACTAAAAACGGGTCACCCACGTGCTATTTCGTCGGGATTGCCGACTATAGTTTCGGACTCGTCAGCACGCGAATAAATAGTATGTGAATGACCCGTTTTTAGTACATAATGTCTGTATCTCACGTTAGTTTCAATGATAATGGTTAACTAGCTCCGTGGCGCAGCGGTCAACACGCCTGCCTGCGACACAGAGTGACCGGGTTCGATCCCCGGCCAGGTCAAGATGGAAAATGATCTTTTTCAGATTGGCCTGGGTCTTGGATGTTTATCTATATATGTATTTGTTATAAAATATAGTATCGTTGAGTTAGTATCCCATAACACAAGTCTTGAACTTACTTTGGGGCTACCTCAATCTGTGTGAATTGTCCGTATATATTTATATTTATTTATTTATATAACTTATAAGATCACTTTGTGACCCGTCTATCTGTCAAGATACTTTTGTGGTTGGTTGATTGTGGAAGTACCAAGGTGAAATTCATATCAAATACTCAAGGCTCCAAGTCCCTTGGAGCTGTGAAAAAAATCAAACTTCTAAGCCAACGCAATCAAGATACAGGCGTTTATGCCACAAATTTTCGACATTAGCAAAGGAATTAGGGATCCTAAATGGTTCCGTTCGTTTTCTTTTTGAAGTACATAATCCTAAAAGTACAAAATAGGACCAAGTAAGCTCTGAGAAAACCCATGGGTTATTATCGTTATCATCGAATCGTTTCAACCACAAACAAACATCGCTCGCTTCCTGTTGAGGAGATACGACGTTAAATGTCTGTGGTTAGGCCTTTACGACACCTTGTTGTTATAAATCGTCTGCAAGCCAAGGATTTAATTTACTCGCGAATGGTTTAATTTAATTATTTATTGTATTTCCTCATCGCTGGGATGCTGGCAGGCACTTGGTGTATCTACAACACCAAGTTTCCATTACCATAGGTCAGCGAGATCGTCAAGCTTTTTTTTTCTTTTTTTTTATGTTATGGGACGGCCAATGAGCAAGCGGGTCACCTGATGGTAAGTGATCAACGGTGCCAATGGACAATTGCAACACCAGAGTGTGTCAGGTGCGTTGTCGGCCTTTCAAGGAGTTGAGGGAAGAAATGGGGAGGGGACGGGGAAGAATAGGCCTCCGGCTCTTTTACTCACCGATAGAAGCGGTAAAGCTTCTACCCAGACGTCGATTTTCTGTGAAAGTGTGGTACTTCGAGCCGGCCCATTCATGCTACTAGCAATTCATTTTGCCGGTAGCGTGGCTCTACCACGACTATTGCTGAGCTATAAGCTATTGCTGAGCATTGGTCCCATAGGAAAAGTTGTTCAATTTGACGGGCTGAGTCACCCCTTAATGGGAACGTCGTTGATGAAGTTACAAGCTATATACTTAGTCATAAGTGATTTGCGAATACAATTCATACAATCACATTTATTTTAAAGTAGATTAGAAGGTATTTTCGTGCACTAATGACTCTCGTTTTATTTGCTTATTTACGTAGATCTTGACGGCCAATGCAACATGTGGACCTGGGGTACCATTTTTATAAGAATGACTTCTGAATACTATTTTTCTATACAAAAATAATTCGTTTTCAATCAAATATCAGATGGATTTTGCTCTAGCATTGAGAATTTCTAGTAACATATCATCATCATCATTATAGCCGCAAAAAGTCCACTGCTGGACAAGGACCTCTCCCAAGGATTCTTCTTTCCATAAGAGTATATTGCCATACTCACCACGAGGGTTGGCGAGCGCAGTTTCTTTGGCTTTTAGTGCTTCCGAAGCTGCTGCCCATCGCAAACATTTTTAAGCTGATAGGAATTTGTTAGGTTAGGTTGGAAACGTATGAAAAATATTGGGATTCTCACTCACATGAATGGGGAAAAGGCAAGTAGCAGCTCTGGTGGCTTGGCGCACGTACCCGATGCCATACAGTTGAGGATGACAACCTTGACCTTTACGAAACATATAACTCATCATCATCATCATTTCGAGTAGGTGACACGGTCAATCGACCATGCACACCCTGGTGTCAGAGTTCTTCGGAACCGCCTCTCGGCCTCTGACGTGGTTCCTTTGGCTTAACGTGTCTTCCGAAGCACGGAATCATCTTTATTATCAGACAATCAGGTGATTCAAGAATGTCCTAACCAAACTGGAAGCAACTAAACAAAGTATGCTTCCCGTGGGACTCGAACCCACGACCTCTGGGTTAACAGGCAAACGCCTTAACCACTGGACCACGGAGGTAGATCATGTAATGACGTGGTTCCTTTAACGACTACCAGATGGCAGCCGGGACCAACGGCTTACGTAACTTAACATATAACTAAAATCAATCCCCGTATTATTATTACCATTGCTAGTTCGGGTCTTTCGGGGATTCGTAAGATTAATCCATATAAGTTCACGGTGGCTCGATAAATCCATTTGGTTCCAATATGAACCGGTGGTCCCTTGGGCCCTTATCGCGAATCTATCGATGATATCTATGTTTATTAAACTATGCTATGTTATAATATAATCCATATCCATAAACTATTCATAGATATCTATACTAATCGACTGATATGACTAGCTCCGTGGCGCAGCGGTCAACACGCCAGCCTGCGACACGGAGTGACCGGGTTCGATCCCCGGCCAGGTCAAGATGGAAAATGATCTTTTTCAGATTGGCCTGGGTCTTGGATGTTTATCTATATATGTATTTATTATAAAATATAGTATCGTTGAGTTAGTATCCCATAACACAAGTCTCGAACTTACTTTGGGGCCTGCTCAATCTGTGTGATTTGTCCGTATATATTTATTTATTTTTATTTATAATATTATAATTGCGAAAGTAACTCTGTCTGTCGGTCTGTTTGAAGTGTGAAAAGACGCTTCAACCATTGAACCAATTTGGATGAATTTTTTTCTTGTTTCTGAAACATCATGGCATCACATAATAATGAGTTTATAAGGCGTTTTGGAGCAAAATCTTGAAAGATATTTAACTGGAGACATCGGTACTTGAACTTATTTCGGCCGGGAACCGATTTAACTTCAGAGCAATAACTAAAGCTCCTAATAATATTCTGACAAGCTGTCACATTACTCAACGCTTTGATTGCTCGTCTGCCTAATGTAGACATTTTCCATGATAAATTTAGAATATTTCTTGCCTCTTGTATGGTTCATTTGACTGTATGGGGTATTTTTATATAACATACAAAAAATCAGCTGTTTCATAGATTTTGGCCAATTAGATATTCCAGTTTTGCATGAAAGAGCAGATATTTTTTTTACGATTTCGAAGTTGGTCCCATAATAAAAGTTGTTCAGATTCGTGGTCTGAGCCACTCCTTCAACGTTTGCTAATGAATTCAATTTCAGCCTGTATAATATATGTAAATAATTTAAGTTATTTTGCTTCTGTAAGTACTTGATTCGCGTGTACGCGTTGGGAAACTGTAATTACCGAGAATAATTACCTAATTCAAATAAAAAATCTAATGGTCCATTCAGTCTACCGGTTTTTACGAACTACGCAGAGAAGCAACTAGATATGCTTATTTCTTTGCTTCTAGACCAGCATACTTGCTACTTAGGCGATTGTCATGTATACTTAACGTCGTATAGTTAGTACAATGGATGGAGGCACGTTTATCCAACGTGGCAAGCAAGTACACGAACTCGTTAGTTGCATAATCCGGTTAGCTGCATCAGTAAGAAACGCGTAATTATCGCGCTCAATTTGCTGCATGCAATTATGGCGACGTCTCGCTCGACCTGTGTGAATTGTGCAAAATCAAAATCAAAACGTTTATTAAGAAAATAGGCCTTTGCAGGCACTTTTTCACGTCAAATCACATTTTAAAGGATCTAATTTAGTCATATTTAGGTATATTATTACTTAATGTGCAAAAGCTACAGACTACTAGCGTTTCGGAACCAGACCACTGCAAAGAAGAAACGCCAAAAGAAACTCTTTTCAACAGTATTGGTCGCCTACTCGCCTGTTTTTATTGGGCTTTTTTATTTTATCATCTATCTTTATCATTTATCATCTAATTTCTTTATTTGTATTTTTTTTTTTCATTTTATGATTACAATTTTTATTATATAGGTACATTATTATTTTTTAAAAACGTTATTGTCTATGAACCTGGCGCCGTGACCAGGATTTGTATTTGGGGAGAGGGGGAATCAGTGCCAAGTGTGTCATCCTTAACTACCTGTCTGGTGGTTGTAGGTATCATCAGGTACGCGCGCCCGACTTTCCGAGCTGCTACTTGCTTTTCTCATGTTTATCCAAGTGAGTAGTATTCCAATACCTTCATTCCCTTCCCAAATCCAGCAAAGTGGCCCTTATGATGTTACGCCACAAGTTAAACTAGCCAAAGAGTACAAGCCATAGCCGAAATATCACGGATACGACCTTTGCCGATCCGACTTTTGAGTTTTTAATACAATCTGACGATTTTAAGCTCATTTTCATCGAACACTATTGGTGAAGGAAAACATCGTCAGGAAACTTGCACACTACTCTCACTAGTATGTAAAAATTACCATTTTTAACCCCCGACGCAAAAAGCGGGGTGTCATTAGTTTGACCAGAAAGCCAGTTCTGTCCCAGGTTGGGACAGAACTGCGACTCCACCAGAATACGAATCGCCATCAGAAACGAGATGCTACCTTTTTGGTAGCACCTCGTTTCTGATCTTCTATGTAGCAAAAATCTATTTTTTTTTTTTATTATTACCTTTTTTTATTATTTTTTAGTATGTTACTAAGTATTCTGCGTATTGATTATTCTAATAAATGGGAATAAAATTCTATAAAACTATTTGGTGGAGGTGTCGAATGACAAGAGGGCTGGTAACTATCTTGCCCAACGAATCAGCATTGCCATTCAACGTGGCAATGCTGCCAGTCTTCTAGGCACATTACCGCAGGGCAATAACCTGCGTGACATTTTTTATTTATAGGTAGGTTTTTATTTATATTTACAAACAGCCTCCGTGGTCCAGTGGTTAAGGCGTTCTGTTGACCCGGGGGTCGTGGGTTCGATTCCCACCGGAAGCATACTTTGATTAGTTGTTTCCCGTTTGGTTAGGACATTGCAGGCTTGAATCACCTGATTGTCTGATAATAAAGATGATTCCGTGCTTCGGAAGGCACGTTAAGCCGGTGGTCCCGGCTGCCATTTGGTAGTCGTTAAAGGAACCACGTCAGAGGCCGAGAGGTGGTTCCGAAGAACTCTGACACCAGGGTGTGCATGGTCGATTGACCGTGACACCTACACGAAATGATGATGATGATTTATAGGTATTTAGGTTTTATTTATATGTAGGTTTTTATTTTAGATAGGATTAATTACTTTTTAGTTTTATAGCTAGTAAATATTTAATTTCAGTTGTGTATCTTAAATAAAAATATTTACATTATTTTCTGTAAAAGAACGATCAACCCAATTTAGGACTCTAACAGAGCAACAGATTGTTTCATACTCCGCTGTGTTTTAAGTCGTAACTAGGGCATGGATACCGGTATACCGGTATACCGAAATACCGGTATACCGGTAAAAAAATTCGGTATTTTGATACCGGTATTTGAGGATAAAATACCGGTATATCGGTATTTCGAAAAATTTGATTTATTTCTGCAAGGGTATGAAGAACGTTCAATTTCGGTGGTTCATAGTGTTGTTCATACTGCTGATGAGATTTTATATGCATGAATTATGAAAAATCTCGATTATAAAAATATCACATCAAAATCAACTACTCAAGAAACTGCATGTTATGAGGCCATTGCAGGCATATCCTTCCCAATTACATCAACCCAGCACTTCTTGGGTTTCTCCCTTCTGTCGGGACTTGGTGAACATGGCCAGTTTTGTTCCCTATGTAATTTCCTGGTTTTCGCAAAACATGACTGTACCAGCGTAGGCGGCCTTGCAGGAGAGTTGCCTGCTATGTGTCGGACATGGAGGCTACCGCGAATGTGTGAGTTCCTTATGCGGCCCTTTAGCGAAACTTTACACATCCAATGCTGCATATCCATTTCCGTGACACGCAGGTCCCTCTTGAGCCGCTCACGTAGCCTGTGCTTCACTTCCATGGACAGGACAGGTCTAAAATGTCCTGTTCTTTTAGTTTAAAATACATTTTTGGGTCACAAATGATACCAGTCACATTATGCAAGTTTTGATATCTGTGTGATTTGTCCGTATTTATTTATTTATTTATTATTTATCTCTGGACGCGTAAAGGCCAGATTCCAGGTATTTAAACTGGTAAGTACGCTCGACCACGTTTTTGCCTATGCGTAAAGGCACGAAATCTGTAACGTTGAAATCCCTGTACTCAGTCTTCGCCACATTTAGTTTCAAGCCGCCGTTCTCAAGCGACTCCTTCCACATATTCACGCGTCGCACACGTCTTCCCCTTTCCGCATCTGCCAGTGCGATATCGTCAGTATACATGCATGAGCAGCCACGGAGGAAGCTCATGTGTATTTCTGATGCGTTTTGACACTTCTTCTTATATCGCACTAAACAAGAAGGAGCTGAGAACCGAGCCTTGGTGGACTCCAACTGTGACGGTTCACCAACAGCAATCCTAACTCTGGAATCGGAGTCACGGTATATGTCGCAGATAATGTCAATACTTCAATGCCCACCAGATCATCCCTCATACATACAGAAACAGGAAGTGGAAAGACGTGTTTTCCGTCTGTATTTCTCCATGAAGACCCTTAGGGCAAATTGTTTTCTTATCATTAGAGAGTAAAACTAATTTTAATATATATTTGATTGTGATATTTGTGCCAAGGAAACAATTTAAATAATTCTTGGATCAAATAACGCATTTTCTTTAGTATTCTTTATTACCTTTATTCATTTTGTGGTTTCAGAAAGGAGTTGATAAAAGGTTTCAGTGTTTCTATCACATAGCCTAGAAACTACTTTAACCGCTCTCCGGAAACAAGACTTACCAATCGCTATTGGTATATATAATAATGTATATAATAATATATACCAATATATATAATTTAAACAGTAATTAGCAGTATTTTAAAAAAATACCGAAAAAATACCGAAATTACCGGTATACCGGTTTTCGAAATTTCAATACCGGTATCAATACCGGTATGAAAATCTTTTCGGTATTCCATGCCCTAGTCGTAACAGTAATAACACACAAGTTTTTATATTAATAACTTACTCGGTAGTAGTGTCAACATTATTAAGTAATCTGTGGCAGTAGGTTCTAATAATAGGTGATTCCCACCGCTGTAACCGTCTATTATGAAAGTGAGGACCATCCTTGAGAGTTATGCGACGTTACGCGACCGAGCGCTGCCAAACAAAACATTTAACTTCCGGAAATAAACGCAACAGGTTCTTTCTTCTCTTGTAAGAAATAATTATACAAGTTAAACGGCCTACACACGTTGACACTCACGTGAGATAAAGACATTATGTATAATAACGGCTAGCTCCGTGGCGCAGCGGTCAACACGCCAGCCTGCGACACGAGAGTGCCCGGGTTCGATCCCCGGCCAGGTCAAGATGGAAAAGAATCTTTTTCAGATTGGCCTGGGTCTTGGATGTTTATCTATATATGTATTTGTTATAAAATATAGTATCGTTGAGTTAGTATCCCATAACACAAGTCTCGAACTTACTTTGGGGCTAGCTCAATCTGTGTGATTTGTCCGTATATATTTATTATTATTATTATTTATTATTAATAACGGGTCAATCACGTGCACTCAGTTTCGGACTCGTCAGGAGCTCATTTTCAAGGCGAGTGCAGCACGCGCGTCGGGTGGTCCCGAATTATAGTCGTCAATTCCGACGAAATAGCACGTGAGTGACCCGTTTTTATACATAAGGCCTACACACGGTTCAATTGTCATTCAACAGTGCGGGATGAACCTATATAATAAAGCGAGAAGTAAAATAATGCTGGCCCATGCTGGTCTGGGAGAAGCGTTGTACGAGTAGATAATGATTTTTAGCTAAATACGCCAACCAGCTTTGTACGTGTGACGACATAAACAACAACCCGAAATTACTTGTAGGTACCATTAATTCATAGTGCCCAGTGGTACCACAAGTGTTTTTGAACCACAGGGTCCTGGGCTTGATCCCCGGCCAGGTCAGGATGGGAAACGGTAGTGTTCAGATTGTCCTGAGTCTTCTATAACTATAAGTACCGTTGAGTTAGTACCCTATACGATACAAGTTCACAACTTACCGCCGGGCTAGCTCAATCTGTGTGATTTATCCCTACATACTCGTATTTATTTATTTCTCAAATATACACATAGTATCACGTCTTTTTCTTTTACAGGGTAGACAGAGCCTAGGTCTAAAAGACGCAGTTTGTGCCACATTTAGCATGTACGATCTGCGCGGGGAGACTAGCAGCTGGCACATTTTACGTTTTTCTTTTCTTCCAGACAAGCTTTAAAGAGCTATAGAATAAAATAGCTATCCAAATATAATTTTGTAATATGAACCTGTGTCTATGTGCTGTAATTTATCGCTTGTACGTTGTTATAGAGCTATTCGGTCGGCTGCTATCGCTAGATTGAAGGACGAGATTATCTAGATCACGGCTTGTAGTGATGCAATCTAGATAATGCTGTCCTTGAATTAAACGAGATTTACTCTCGCTAGAATCAGGGGCACTATTCCTCGGCGTTCTATTCGTAGATTACAATCAATGTCGTGTTTTTTAGCCACTACGATTATCTGACCCATAGAATTTTAAATCAAATACTACTAATATATAAGATCAGTTTAAATTGAGCGCAAATATTTTAAAGGCTTTTGAAGTTAAATAAAAAAATAGCCATGCTAGTTTTCGAGATATCTGGACCTAAACATTTACATAAACAGACGAAAAAACAAACACCCTGTGCATAAATAAACACTTTCTAGGCCAAGAACTTTTTACTGTTATCTACTTAAGTCACTAACGTCGACAATCAAAACGGCTGATTTATCGATTTTAATAATATAAAATAGGAATTATTTTGTATGCATACAAAAAAGTAGGGTGCGATTTCTTAAAATTTGTTACAAAGCATTTCGTTGATCTATGAGACCTAGCCCTTTAAATATTTGCTTAATAGTGGACCTTGTTTAAATGGAAAAGTTTGTATGTTTGCTTGTTTCGATGTTTGTTACTCATTCACGATAGGGCTGAACGGATTTTACGAAATTTTACACACAGATAGGTTATACCTGGATTATATGTGTAAATATGTGGCTATCTTTCGTCTCAGAAAATAGTAGGTAATGTTCCCGCAGGATCGACATTAACACAAGAGGAGTTGCGGGCGACAGCTAGTTAAAAAAAAAATTGCACTTCGGGAGTGCCGGCAGAAGTAAAAACACGCCTTTGCAGCGGTCTCAGGTCACGTGTCCGGTCGCATAAACGCGCGAGCATTGTTTGTCAGGTTCAAGCATGTACACAACACACCTTATTTAACCAGCACCTTAGTATAAGGTCCTACTGACATAATGTAAGCTTATCAAAATTTAGACTAAATTTGTGGTCTGAAATAAAAGAATTGTATTTATTTGAAAGTTGATTTTCGAGTGCCTTAATAAAATCCTCTCCGTTGCGCTCTTCTGTCTGAACTGACCCAATGTCGTCGTCGCCGCATATCACGTCAAAAACGTTGACGGAAGCCGGCAATAGCCGAGGGGCGACAAAATAATATTTTTGGCTGGCACCATCCCCTCCTCCTCCGTCGTCACCCGTTAAATGGTTGGTGGGAGGCGGCAATAATTGAATTGCCTAAGGGCAGTAAATCTGTAATTCCGCCTCTGGACGCAAACACGCTCCTGTTTACAACAAAATATAATTAAGTAATACATTATTATTAATAGAACTAGCCACCCGGACCCCGGCTTTGCACGGGTTCAATGTATATATAAACCTTCCTCTTGAATCACACTGTCTATTAAAATAAACTGCATCAAAATTCGTTGCGTAGTTTTAAAGATCTAACCATACATAGGGACAGACAGACAGCGGGAAACGACTTTGTTTATACTATGTACTTAGTGATAAATTGAAACGCACCTCCAAACAAGTCCGTCGTTCCAAGAACTAAGCTAAATAGGTATATTAAGTAATCTGTAATTACGCGTGACACGCCGTCGGGATAAACAAGCTTATTGTATAACTTGATTCAAATTATTTCAGAAATTGTTCTCGCGGATTCAAAATTTTTCTCTCTGTGATCTGAGCGTGCGGAAGTATCCTCGGCAGTAATCCTTTAGAGCCCGGGCTCTGCGTTCAGTCTTTTCGGGTGGGCTTTACAATAGCTTAGCACGAATTTAGATAGTACTAGCTGTTGCCCGCGGCTCCGCCCGCGTTAGTGTCGATCCCTCGGGAACAGTAAAATTTCCCGGAATTAAATATACCCTATGTCCTTCCCCGGGCATCAAACTACCGCCATACCAAATTTCATCCAAATCAGTTCAATGGTTGAAGCGTAAAAAGACAGCAGACAGAGTTACTTTCGCATTTATAATTTTAGTATTAGTATGGAAGTATGGATATTATTTATACTTTTAAGTCCAGAAATGAGAAAATTTCCATAAAACCTTTACCCTCCCATTTTACCCCTTTAGGGGTGAATTTTGTCCATTTCACCCATATATATCTTTTTTAATTGTAATCGAGAACATACCTATTTATTTTCATACTTCATAGTCCAGAAATGAGAAAATTTCCAAACAAACTTTACCCCCCTTCTGGGGGATTTTTTTCCAGTTGAGCTACACAGATCTTATTCAATTGTAATCGTGAATTTATTTACCTATTTTCATACTTCTAAGTCTAGAAATAAGTAAATTCCTATACAATATTTACCCCGCTCTTTTACCCCTTCAGGGGAAAATATCGTCCATTTTACCTACACAGATATTTTTAATAGTAACCTAGAACTTATATAACCTAGAACTTATATTCATACGTCTAAGTCCAGAAATGAGAAAATTTCGATACAAAGTTTATACCACCCACCCACCCCCATTTTACACCTTAAGGGTTGGGGGATTTTGCAAATTTTATCTACCCACACACATCTTTTTTAATTTTAATCGAGAACTTATATAACTACTTTCATACTTCTAAGTCCAAAAATGAGAAAATTCCATATAAATTTTACCCCTTTAGAAGTTAAATTTCTTAAAAATCCTGTCTTAGCGCTCACTTACATCATTAAAAGAACCCCTGTACCAAATTTCAAGTTTCTAGGCGCAGCAGTTTCGGTTGGTTTGCCGTTTGCCCGCGGCTACGACGCCGCCGTTAGTGTCCATCCCTCAGGAACAGTTTGGACCCTTAAAGGGGTGACTCAGGTCATCAATATGAACAACTTTTTCTATGGGACCAATGCTGGGAACTCAAAAAAAAATTCGTCATTTCCATAAAAAAGAGTCCCGCCGCCCGGCCAGTTTGTATGGGAATGTCGAATATTTTTTTTTTAGTTCCCAGCATTGTTCCCTTAGGAAAAGTTGTTCATTTTGATGGTCTGAGTCACCCCTTTAAGGGTCCAAAACGATAAAAAATTTACCGTGTATATTTGCAGGCAAACTAATGCTTTGAGTTCATTCAAATGACGATAACTTTTTTTTTAATGAACCTATTTAGATGAAACAAACTTTAGATGTTTTGCTGAGTTAAAACAAAGCAATTGGTGAAAGTTTGAAGTAAATCGGTTCAGTATTTTCGGAGATAATCGTGATCATATCACATACAGACAGACAGACAGACAGACAGACAGACAAGAAATTCCAAAAAAATTTTTTTGCTTTCTATTATTCTTTTTAAGTGTCCCTCTATCCATTTCAGTCAAAAATTCGAAATGTACAGACAAAATATTTTTACTGTTTTAATATGTATAGATATATATGTATAGATTTTGCGTATTGGAATCAATATAACTCACTTTTCTCTTAAAAACGACACCATTTTTAATGCGCGAGTGACGTTGTTTTTGTATTAAGTATAAGCATTTTTTTACATATTTTGGCTATACAAAATTACAATTTTTCTTTAATTATGGTGTATTGTTTCATGTTCTCTAAAAACACCTAGTGGTCGGGGGCGAAGCCCCGCCTAAACAAAAAAATTTACAACAGAGGTAAGTTAGGTTCGTTAGGTTTCGTTTTGACCAAAACAGAGCGAGCTAGCGAAGCGTGCAAGCGTTCCCAACTTAGGTCGAAACTCCCAGATACTAACTTAAAATAATGCCATTTAGGTAAGTCCTATTTTGTAGGAAACATACAATTCTTCTCTACGCTTTAAAAAATCGTATTGTGAAGAAAAGCAAAGCGATTTCAATTAGATCCAATCCCATGAACAGAAATTACAAATTATTGCTAAGCTATTGTAAAGTCACCCGGCTTTTTTCTCAACTTCGCCTGGTCTTTGGCAGCCTTGGTTACATTTTTTCTTGGCCATTGACATGGATATTATCCCCTTCGGTTTGCCGAGGCCTGGCGGATTCTATATTTTTGTTCGTAAGTAATAAAAGAACCATAGCAAGATACTCTCTCCCTAAATTCCCGTTCGGTAGTAGCTAGTTTCCTGGGTCAAAATAATAATATTTAAATTAGTCCATCAGTAAGATAATGAAAAAATTGTCAATTACACAAAAAATAATGAGCTTGTGACGTTTAAGTTGCTAAAAAGTGTTGCAAACTATGACGTCACACTTTAACGGACTATATCTTTATAATGTTTGGTATAATTGACAAATAAAAAAAATACACGTCCAAAATATTGGGATTTTGATTATCTGACGAATTTATTATATTTCTAGGAAACTATTGCGTCAAGATAAAGCCTACAGAATTTAACGAAACCACATTCTTTTCGCATGTGATATCTAAAATGAAAACTAGATTGGCCTATTCTAAGGTAACCATATTCTCCCTGCTGAAAGTGGGTATTGTCAGCAGGGAGAGGATGTGCCGCATCCCTTATACCTCCTTGTTACCTTAGAATTGGCAAACCTAGTTTTTATTTATATGTACCGGCCAGAACTCAGAGGTTCTGGCCGGGCGATGATATCTATCTCGCTTGCACACGGAACGTGACACTTTTTCGTACGTGCAGCCACTGTTCATCGATTTCTAAGACGTTATCAAGTCAAAAAGTCTTACCGGATAAGAGTCAGTGCAAATAAAACTAACCCCAAGGGTATTACCGGCAGGTTCTACTTACCATTTAATCCAATAAACCTACGTTACTTACCTTAATTGTGACGAATGACGAGCTTCCCCGAAGTCGACGTCATGGTCACGGTTCGCCGTTTCGCGCCACAATTAATCTCGCGTTTGCCGGTTTGCCGGCTATGGCCGCCATTAGTTTGTGTTCGTAGCTCGGAGGGAAACATTGTGTTGACGTTGTGTTGTGCATGGATTTATTCAAACTGTTTTTATGTTGTGGACATTTTTTATACGCTGCACATTCATATTGGTATGTACATTGCTATTTTTTACACCTACATTTTAACCGACTTAAAAAAAAAGGTTATCAATTCAGTTTTTTTTTGTTTGAAATGTTATGCTTTCAAGTTGATCCCAGTTAAATTTCATCACAATCGGTCCAGTAGTTTGGTTAAAGACGGTTTTTTTATATGAATGATTATTACTCTACATTTTCCTTGAAGTGTTACAGAGTTATAAATATCCCGGACTAAAATTTATCATAGTATGACCTACTATGATAAATTTTAGTCCGGGATATTTATTATTACCTTAAGAAAACACCTGCAGATATGACCTTTTTTTTATTATTGTCAATTTATAAATGATATTGGTTTTACGTATTACTAACTTGAGTGTTTTACAATAGGACAAAAAAATACTGTATGTAAGTATATATTAAACTGACATATACATATTAATCGATGGTAAACTATTCATATGTTAAACTGGAATAGAATAAATTATTTCAGTAATTGCAGTTATAATATTTGAAGACATAATTTGTGATATTATTACGTTTTTCGCGTTGAAATAAATGTATATAAACAATGGACACCGGTCGACTAAGGTCGCAGGAAGACGCTGGATGCAGGCCGCTTCCAAACGGTCGTATTGGAAGTCCTTGGGGGAGGCCTATGTCCAGCGGTGGACTTCTTGCGGCTAATGTGATGATGATGAATGGACACCGAGCGCTCAACATTATAATATTGTAATTAAAAACCATTGTGTGGCGTTTCCAAGCTAACAACTTGAAAGTGAGAGACAGCGAAATTATTCAAATGCCGGTAATAAGAATCTGGTTTTATGATGCCGTCTCGTACCTAGTTGTTTACAAATATGGCGCTACGTACGACGTCATCGCTTAACAAGACCAGCCTCTATTGTAGAGGTGTTAGATATCATACATAACCGATATCGGTAACATAATATTAGCACTGTTATCGAGTAATATGTTACTGGGTAACGTCCAAATAACATCGAACTCGGGGCAGTTTTTGGATCCACCGGTAACTGACGTACCTATGTTATCAAAATTGCAAGAGTGTGCAGTGTCCAGTGATATAAATTTAGTATTTAGGTATAGTAGTTACTTAGGTTACTTTCCTATCTGGTAAACTGATGTTACCTGTTACTTGGTAACGTTTAAGATAACCTAATATAGTTTTTGATTCTCGATATATCGAAAGCAACTAGTATAAATACATATAAGTTTCATTACATGATCTACCTCCGTGGTCCAGTGGTTAAGGCGTTTGCCTGTTAACCCAGAGGTCGTGGGTTCGATTCCCAAGGGAAGCATACTTTGTTTAGTTGCTTCCAGTTTGGTTAGGACATTGCAGGCTTGAATCACCTGATTGTCTGATAATAAAGATGATTCCGTGCTTCGGAAGACACCATAAGCCAAAGGAACCACGTCAGAGGCCGAGAGGCGGTTCCGAAGAACTCTGACACCAGGGTGTGCATGGTCGATTGACCTTGACACCTACTCGAAATGATGACTACATGATCAATTTCGAAAGAATAGCTTTTTTTTCAAAATTAGGTTAGCTTTTTCTTCGACTGGGTGAATACTTATACCTTTAGGTACTTATACCTTTAGGTATAAGTATTTCACCATAGAAGTACGAATACACCGCTCAAAGACTATCGATTCTTATTAACTCACTTATCCTTTTAATGTGTTGTTTTCTTATTTCTTACAAAAATTCGAGAAAAGTTGATTATATTGAAACCTTTTCAACGAATGGCTTTGTGTTCGAACTTGAACTCAGAAGTGACAATGGGCGTAAAAAGTTTTTCTTTTGTAAGCTTAATAGGTTTCAGTCCTTTACTGTAAAGTTTGTTTTAAATTCGATAATAATTGCCATTGTTTTCGTTTACCGCTTCACTATAACCTTTTAGGCTTAGAAAATAGAGTAAGATCGCTTTGAGCTAGCCCCACAGTAAGTTGTGAAGTTGTGTCGTAGGATACTAAACTCAACGATAATTTATTTTATAAAATAGATACTTATATAAATAAACATCCAAGACCCAGGTCAATCTGAAAAAGATGGTTTCCATCATGACTTGATCGGGGATCGAACTCGGGCTCCCACGGAGGCAGTTAACTTTAGACCTAAACCCTATTTTTATGGGATAACCCACGTTCCAACATTAATCACAAATTCTGCAGAATCTGTGACGCTTGATCTCGTCCTTGGCGGTTGACGTTGCAAAAGTGATTTAATTGAGTTGAAATTAGGTAGGAATTGCTTTGTAAACAGATTGCTGATTCACGGTGGGGCCTTAGTGCAAGCGACAGCGCTGTCGTCATTGATTGTAGGTTGTAAGAGATGTCGCAATTTCATCGGTATTGAAAGGTTTATCATCTTTTTGGAACAATCATTTCCCTATATTTCGCAATGTGGGTTTTTAGGGTTCTGTAGTAAACAAGAAACCCTTTTAATTTTGCCATGTTTATAAATATAATATAAATATAAATATATACGGACAAATCACACAGATTGAGATAGCCCCAAAGTAAGTTCGAGACTTGTGTTATGGGATACTAACTCAACGATACTATATTTTATAACAATTACATATATATATATATATAAACATCCAAGACCCAGGCCAATCTGAAAAAGATCATTTTCCTACTTGACCTGGCCGGGGATCGAACCCGGTCACTCCGTGTCGCAGGCTGGCGTGTTGACCGCTGCGCCACGGAGCTAGTCGACTACTTTGTCTCACATCGACAAGAGTGATTTGCTTCAACATTTTTATATCTATAGATTTCATTATATAATTGTTTATAATTTTTTTTGTTTACACACCGGTGGCTTTAATGCCATATGACATTCTCTGCTTGTCAAATCGTAGGTCCAATCCGAGATAAAATATATTGTGTGCTGCGATAAAATGTCAGGAACAGACAATTTCAATTGAAAGGCCTAAAAAGATAAATGAGTTTAATATATTTTCATACACATTTTTTTTCAAAAGTTATTAGCTCATTGTATTTTAACGCCAAAAAGCTTTTATTTTTAACCGACTTCATAGCGCAAAACCGATAATTAAAAAAAATTTAAAGTCTTAATATTTTCATATTTATATTTTATAAAAAAAATAAGAAAGTGGGGGACCTGCGAGATGTAAATAAAAAATATTTTCATGTGAGAGTTATTGTTCTAGATGTAAAATTTACAAACTTAGGAAAATGTTTTTAAATATCATAAGATATATGTATCGTTTTTAAATTTCATATGTATCTGTTTCAAATTCCAGCAAGGCGGTGATCTTGTGCAAAGATTGATCTAAACTATACCAATAATTAGTGATTTAAAAATATGTCAAATTCCCCAATTTCGTGCAGTAATTTCTTAACTGTCAGAGCGTCACGTGGTTTTTTTCCTCGTACAGCATGATTGTGGAACGGACTGTGTGCTATAACTTGGGGTCCTTCAAAAGGCGTGTTTACAGGTATCCTAAGAGTCGGCAACGCATCAGCACCTCCTCTGGTGTTGCAGATGTCCATGGGCGGCGTTGACCACTTCCCATCAGGTGGCTCGTCTGCTCATTTGCCGTCAAATATACATAAAAAAAATGTCAAATTCCACAATTTATAATATCTTTATATAAATATCCCGTACTCGGTAACAACCATTGCAAATGTCACGTTTTCCATTTGAATGCATTATTTTAGTTACATAAGTTGAAAGAGGAAGTCATAAAATACTATAATAACTTATAGATCAAGTCATAAAAGATGTAAACTAAACGACGTACAGCGATATGATAAACAAACATACAACTCATCAAACCGTTTATTTTATTGGTTTCTTTCATTCATGCTTTATGAAGACATAAAGTTTATCTTGAGGTATCTCACATGCGTACATACGTACTATCTCGACTCTTTTCCTAGACAGAGCCTACTTAATATTTTTTAGATTTCCACCCATTCCCTCGATCAGCTTTTACGATCTGCGCGGGAAGAGAAGCAACTGGTAATATCTACGTTTTTTCTTTTCTCCCAGATCAGTAAGGTGATTTTTTATTTATCCCTAGTGATAGAATAGAATCTATGAGAATGAGTCATTGAATCTTTTACTGTTTCCTAAATGAACTTCTACTTACTAAGTAGGAAATAAATATAAGTACCAGATAAATAAAGACAATAGTTAAACAATAAACTTTCCATTGCATTATACGCATCGGCATTCGAAAGGTCAATCAACAATACGACTGATTTTAAAGCTTGTAAATATATATATCATATACAATATGTAAATAAAACCCTGTCCGGACTCCGGACTTAAGGGGTAATTCAGCTCGGCTATCAACAACTTTTCCTGTGAAATCGAAGCTGGAAATTCAATTTTTTTTTCGTTCCCATACAAATTGACTAGATGGCCAAACATTCTTGTTGGGAAATGTAAATTTTTTTTATCATACACACTAAAATACATTTACATCATACATACTAACATATTTACATACATTGAGAACTCAAAAAATAATACATGCCTTTTTTGGCAGTCTGGTAAAAAACCACGTAAATGAATAAAATGCGTCGCCGTAGTGTCAAAGAAGAAGTGTGCGGAGAAAAGGCTAGATTCCCAAAAAAAAAAAAAAAAAACCGTCAGGTAATTAAAAAAAATATTGGACACGTATATTTTCTTTCGTCAATTAAACATATTTATAAAGATAGAGCCTGTTAAAATTCCGTGTTACGTGACAGTAGCTACACTTTTTAGCTAGCTGTGGCGTCACAACCCCCCGCGAGACATTATCGCGCTTTATCTTTATCATTTATTGTTTTATTGCCGGTCCCGGCTGCCATCTGGTAGTCGTTAAAGGAACCACATCAGAGGCCGAGAGGCGGTTCCGAAGAACTCTGACACCAGGGCGTGCATGGTCAATTGACCAAGACACCTACACGAAATGATGATGATTGACAAAAGAAAAAATACGTGTCCAATATTTTTTGATTATCTAATTGACGGACTAATTTATTATTCTCCTTTTGACCTTACAAACTAGCCACTACTTTGAATTTTTAACGTGATTACGCCTCATAAATCGATGAACGCAGGCTGCACGCAAGAAAAAGTGTCACGTTCCATGTGCAAGCGAGAACGCGAAACAAGCGATAGAGAGGCAATAACGGCCTAAGCATTTCGCTTGTGACGCATCTCTTTCACCGCTATCACGTCTAAAAATTGACCATAATCCGAATATACAGACAACCAATTTTTTTTATTGGTATCAAGCTTGAACTTTATTAACCTTACTCGCTGTCACTAAAGCCACACTGTCCTACAGAAGCCGGAAATCGCTCAGCAATACTAAGTTGTCATTGCCTACTCTTACATACGGAGAATGACAAACCGACTGATCAAAGTAATTACTATATACATATGCATGGTACTAAGTATTGGATAAACGGTTTTTTAAACGATTGCTTCCAATTGCAACACATATCTACTAGTCTAGTCAACAAGTTCAAATTGGTGAAAAATAGTGATAAAGCTCCTAAAAATATGAGCGATAGCTCATTGGATTTGGAGTGATGTCTAGAAAAAATAATTAGCACGCAAAAAATTATTAAAGTTATTAACAATTTAAGATGCAAAAAAATTTCGTTTTTTGTTAATAACTCCAAAACTTTTCAAATTTAAGAAATGAAATAATGCTTCTTGAAGAGGTAGAAATTGAAGGAGGTTCCGGTTATTGTGTAAAACGGCTAATTAATTTTTAATCTCTGGTTCCATTGTAAATTTAAATTAGTTATTAATAGAACTGAGATGTTTTAGTAACACAAATACTTGAGTATTAGAGAGTGACAAAAGTATCTTCTACGTACTATTTAAACGTCTTCGACAATACTGCGTTCATCCGGCACGTTATCAATAAATATTATAGGCGGTAGTCCGGGTCCGATCCCCGGTCAGGTCATGATGGAAAACGATTTTTTTCAGATTGACCTGGGTCTTGGATGTTTATCTTTATAAGTATCTATAATAAAATATAGTATCGTTGAGTTAGTATCCTACGACACAGTAGTTCACAACTTACTGTGGCGCTAGCTTATTTTGTGTGATATGTCCTTATATATTTATTTATTTCGAGTGAAGTGTTTAACTTCTGAAAATATACTGTGAGTGAGAATTATCCCCAAACACACGGGTTGACGCAAAACATAACATTTTGTCGCAAGTCGCTAGTGTGGTTTTCCTTATGTTATTAAAATGATACATTTGAAAGCTTGCCATAAACCGTATAACCGTAAATTACTGTAAAAACCGTAAACCGTAAAATTTTGCAATAAATAAAATAAGCATTGGCCAGCTGCCTGGTCACACATTGAAAATACTTAGGTAAGTATAAAGACTAATATTATAAAGAGGAGATATTTGTGTGTTTGTTTTTAATGGTTATGTGAAAACGCGCGGTAGAAAGAGAGATTTCCGTCTAATTTAGAGTAACATGCCGTAGACTGGCATGTTACTCTAAATTAGATAATCTAAGATAAAGGATCCACTAATGACCATAATACTTAAACTAATGACCTTGAAAGAAACAAACGCAAGCTCACTTCAATAATACATATTAGTTGAGATTTTTATGTACTGCGCATTAATTTAAAACACTGACACATATATGTATATCTCTAGGTGTTCATAAGAATAAACAATAAGTAATGCACCGTCCTTTGCGTCATAACCCCAGCAAAAAACAGACAGTCAAATTTAGATTAAGCTTAGGATCGTTAAATGAACTCGTATGTACAGTCAACTACCAAAGTCGATCAAAATAACAGTTCTAGAGAGAGATTTCAACTTATCTTTGTAATTTGTACTTTACAATTTTAAATTTGGATAGAGACCATAAATACGTATACAAGCTTTTCGCCGACTTTGTCCACTTTATATGTTCGCTATGTTTATGTACCATTGAGTAGGTAGATTCATCAAATCCATCTAATACGGATTTATCGCATTTATTATATTATTATTCAATCAATTATTCATTCAATTATATTTAAGAATTACAATTAAACAAAATCAGAAAAATAATACGAATTATAATTTATAAATTCAGTACTTATAATTTTCATGTTCTCAGGTACACTGTGTGTGGTAGACACAGCAGCGAGCATGTATATAAAGTTTTCGAAACGTTAGATGTAATAATAATGTAATAAACAAGATAAAACCGTATTATGTGATCCTTACTAATATTATAAATGCGAAAGTGAGTTTGTTTGTTTGTTTTACGCTTTCACGCCGTAACTACTGAACCGATCATCATGAAATTTTGCATACAAGTTCTCTGGAGTACGGAGAAGGACATAGGCTACCTTTTATTCCGGGAAAAAGTACTATTCCCGAGGGATCGACATTAACGCGGGCGGAGCCGCGGGCGAAAGCTAGTTCTACGTAAATATGACTCTCTTATGATAGATAGATAGATAGATAGATAATATCTTTATTCACCATCGAAAACACACAATTCACATTGATATAATATGAAGTTAACCTATATGGAACTTATATAATTATATATGCAAGATAATCACATAAAGAAATAAGAAAGTGTTCCTAGATATAACAGAGGTAACTATGTAGCGTGCAGTGTGGTTGTACTGTGAATATTTCTACACTATGTGCTCGACAGTGAAAGGGTCCTGACTCAGCATATTGTCACAGACGAACTAGTCGAGCTGCGACGCTGATAATTCTGCCAGAACCAAGAGTGAGGCCGGACAAGCAACACGAATTTCAGAGAAGAAGGTGTACTTGATTATTAATGTTATATAAATATACAACTCAGTTACCCACAAAACGCTCACATTAATGTTAAGATAATCTCACCTCACCATTAATAATTATTACATATAGGTCGGTTGACTAAATGCAATTGTATTGTAAATCAAGACACAAATAGTAAAGCAAGTTTACTTCGTTAAATTATGGTTTTTTCATATGTATGTATATTATCAGTATATTTTAAGGGTAATAATAGTAAGTGTATGTTCATTTATTTCCTCACAGGGTCAGATGTTACATGTTAGCTACCAAAAGTGCATTGGCAAATAGATGTTTTTTATATTCTCGTTTAAATGAAAAGAGTGACTTAAGGTTACGAATGGGAGGTGGAATATTGTTCCAGATTTTGGTAGCATTATATTTAAAACTACTGCGAAAAGCAGCTGTTCTATGTCGAGGCACGATGAGTGGAGGGACAGTAACACGCAGTCCACCGCATCCTCTCGGATTCCGCCATTTTAATTTGTTGAATAGATATAAAGGACACCGAGACCTAATAATACCAAACAATAGGATCGCCATGTACAGATTCTGTCTATCGCGCATCTTCAAAATTTTGGAAGCGTATAAGAAAGGAGTAACACTGGTGCGAGGGGGAATTTTAAAGCAGTACCTCGCACATGCATTCTGCACTCGCTGAATTAATTTTTGTGACCTTGCTAAGAGACAAGGACCGTAAACAGTTATACAGTAATTTAGCTTAGACAATACTAAAGCATTACAGAGGGAAATACGCAGATCAAGGGTTATGAAATCTCGAATCCTATAGAGTACTTTTAATCTATAAAAACAGTTACGCACTGTCTCAGTTACATAATTTTCAAAATGAAGCCTACCATCCATTAAAACTCCGAGGTTTCTGGCCTCTTCCACTCGATTAACGTGTGTTCCCTTGATTTTGATACTCGGGTGCCGCATAATAACCTTTGCTATTTGTTTCTGTGAACCAAGAACCATGTATTTAGTTTTTGAAGGATTCAAAACTAAACAGTTTTTTTCAGACCATACTACAACACCTTCCAGGTCCCTATTTAAATTTGCGATGGCAGTATCAAACTTATTATCACTAAATGAAATGTACATTTGCAGATCATCAGCATATAGTTGATATTTGCATGTTTTTATGTTGTCCGGAAGATCAGCCGTGTACAAAATAAACAACAAAGGTCCAAGTATCGACCCTTGAGGTACTCCCCTAGTCACAGGACTAATTTTAGATTTAAGTGTAGTGCCGTTACTAATAGGAATTTGAACCTGCTGTGAGCGACCACAGAGGTACGAGCTAAACCACTTGACCGTTGATGGATGAAAACCATAAAAGGACATCTTGGACAGAAGCAGTGAGATATTGATACAATCGAAAGCCCGCGAGTAATCGAGTAAGACAAGAAGAGTAGCTTCACCCTTGTCTTGACTGGTAAGGACATTGTCTACTACGTCTATCAATGCGGTAGCTGTACTGCGTCCCCTTCTGAATCCTGATTGTTGGTCAGGAAGGATGCCACAAGATTCACAGAATTTATACAATTGTAGGTATATAACTTTTTCCATAATTTTAGATAAGTAACAAAGCAGACTAATAGGGCGCAGGTCATTTAAATTCTGAGCACTGTTCACTTTTGGTATAGGTCGAACTATAGCAGTCTTCCACAGATCAGGAAAGGTGTTAGATGATATTGATAGATTAATGATCTGAGTAATCAAGGGCAATGTGAAAGGCATAGTTAATAGCGTCATATCTCTATTTAGATCGTCAATTCCTTGCGCATTTGATTTTAAGCTTAAAATTATATTACCCACAGCCTCCTCGCTCACAGCCTCAAGACGAAACTCTGTCAGAAATTTACGATGACATTCAAAGTATGAAAGATCAGAGATAGAAACAGAATTTCCACCAGGTACATTCAAAAAGTGCGAGTTTATGATATCGGGTTCCAAGAGATGAGGAGGAAGATCAGAAGTTTTTTTTAGATCAGGAAGTACAGAGTCTTTGAGGTTTTTCCAAAGAAGCTTTGGATTTTTTATGTTATTATTTATGTGTTGTTCAAAATACGCATTACGCTCAGAAAGTAGACATATTTCGACCATACGCTTAAGATCTTTGTATGACTTAAGATCATCCTCAGAACTAGTTAATTTATAATTTTATGAGCGTTGTCACGTAATTTCATTATCTATGACTAAACATAAATCATACAATGCCATCTTGATGTGCGGGACTTGCTTGACCCTGTTATTGTTTGTAATATCTATAATTATGGTTCACGTACGAGTACATTAATAAATAATTTCAGAAATTATTTATATGTGAATTACGGGTTTTTCACGAACGAAGTCAGCTACAGGCCGTCCGGATGAGATTGAAACATGTCGGCCTGTAGCTGACTTTGAACGTAAGTAACCCGTAATTCACATATAAATAATGTTAGCCGCGATAGTTTTAATCAAAAAAGTTTAAAAAATAATTTCGAAAATTATTTATTGCATAAAAATATCTCTTGATGTAAAAAATAGCTTCGCCTTTCTTTGACCAAATGCCAGACTCAAAGCCTGCCTTCGGTATAAATTACTAAATACGCAAAAAATCCTAGGTATTCATTGTGTATCTCTGCCTCTTCCATTAACCTGAATCAAAGCAAAAAAGTTTAAAAAATCATTTCGAACATCATTTATTGCATAAAAATATCTCTTGATGTAAAAAATAGCTTCGCCTTTCTTTGACCAAATGCCAGACTCAAAGCCTGCCTTCGGTATAAATGACTAAATACGCCAAAAATCCTAGGTATTCATTGTGTATCTCTGCCTCTTCCTCTCACCTGAATCAAAGCATTAAAAATATTTCTCAAAGTAAAAATAATGATACAATCAGATAAAAAAAAAATGTAGAAAGGAAAGGAAAATTTGACTCTCTTATCAAATGACTAAACATTTCCTTGCCATCTTTTCCTTTTTGTTTCGTTCCTTTTTATAAATTATATTCCTAAATATTTTTAATCCTGGCTTCAAAAGGCTTGAGTTTTTTACATTAGCCTGATGGAAAAATATAAGAAGGATTTAACGGACGATCTGCAATTAATGAGTATTTTAGCTCAATTTTTGAGAACGAGGAAACTTAAGTAAAATCGTAATTTTATAAAAGTTTCCGGGAATTTTCCTTGATTTGTTGTACAAATTTGTACTAAGATGCATAACAGTCAACGTTTAATACCCATTGCGATTTCTAATCATAAAAATAGATAACTTTGAAATCGAAAATATGTGATGAAAAGATTTTGCCACATGTAGGATTTGAACCTACAACCTTCGACATCTAGCCCGTCGATGCTCTCAACCACTGAGCTGCCGTAGCTTCAAATCACCGCGGCGAATTTGTTCATCACATATTATAGGTACACGCATTCGAAGCATGCGTAATCTCCATTACTACAGATAACTTTGAGTATTACTTACCAAAGTAAATGATGAAATAATAATACTTGCCAAGTGCGAGTGGCATTTAAACACACTAAGTCCATGGTTCGCTGGTTGGCGAGCCTATACACAAGTGCACTAGAATGACAGCAAGCAGGGAAAGATGGCGGGATATCGTACGGCGAGCTACACCTGCTCCCCAGTATCAAACAACATGTTGACTGCCAAGAATGATACGAATAAGAAGAAGAAAGGTCCATAAAAATGGTTTTTCTTGTTTGGGTATATTAGTGATGTTAACCGATTTCTTTTTCTTAATCTGCGGTTTGTTTGACATCTTAGTAATTTTAAATTAAAGAAATAAAGCAAGCCTAGTGCGAGTCAGAATCACTCAATAAGGGTTCAGTACCACCATAGGATATTATGGTGGTACTGAACCCTTTTTACTTTTATCCCGGGAAAAAGTACTATTTCCGAGGGATCGACATTGACGCGGGCGAAGCCGCGGGTGAAAGCTAGTTTAATATAAATGTGTAACAATCGCTGAAATGTTAGAAAACATGAAACCCTCCAAAGTCACAAACTTTCACATTTTTACAAACTTTCTTATTTACAACTTTTCATAATGTAGCCCATTTGAAAGTAAAAAGAATTGTTGGAATTCAGAGAAAACAGAAAAAATACGTTGAATTTTTAACTTTTAAATGTATTTTTAGTAGCTGTCACCCGTGGCTTCGCTCACTTTAATGTCGATCCCGCAATAACTGTACCTTTTTTCCGGGATGAAAGGTAGCCTATGTAACACATAGGCTACCTTTCATCCCGGAAAAAAGGTAATCAGGTAACCAGGTATCTGTGTGTAGAATTTCGTCAAAATCGGTTCAACCGTTATGGCGTTAAAGAGTAACAAACATGCATACATTCATACTAACAAACTTTCGCGTTTATAATATTAATATCTAAGGATAAGGATGTTGAAACCCGTTTTCCTGTTTTGAAAATGCAATACAATTCCCTTATTATGTACAAATAATACTGAGCTAAGTGCCACTTTGGAAGAAGCACTAAACTTATATAAGTTGATTATTGACGTCAATAATACGTTGTTGTAAACGAAAAAATAAAACAAACATTTAAATAACATTTACAGACTGATATGTAAAGTTAAAAATTAAATGTTATAATAAATTATATTTGAATTGAGATTTTAATGATGTACTTTTGTCATCGACTGTACACCTGTAGCCTCTTCGCGAAACATAAAGATCGTATCAGCAGATTTTGATGATGAATGATACATTTCGGATTCTGGTCGTCATTGCGATCGTAAATCGGAACATAGTTTGGCGATGGCGTCAACGATTTTAATGCCTCTGAAACTATGCTCCACAGATTAGGTATATCTGCGCCATGTTCGCTTTGCCTTTACAAATCTTTTATGATCTTGCCTTGCTATATAAATAAATGGATGAAACATAGATTTAAAAAAAAAATTGCGTCTATGAAAAGATACTATCGAGACCATTCTTCCCTTTTTAACCGACTTCAAAAAAGGAGGAGGTTTAATTCGGTTTTATATATACCGGGTGTAACAGAAAGGGGGTGATCATATCGAATACACGGAAGCAGCCACCGGTATAATACACGGTGAAATTTTGATCGTTCTGGACCCTTAAAGGGGTGATTCAGGCCGTCAATATGAACAACTTTTCTTATGGGACCAATGCTTGGAACCCAAAAAAAAAGAGCAGTTCCATACAAAAAATTTCGGACGCTTGGTCAATTTGTATGGGAACGAGAAAAAATTTTTGAGTTCACAGCATTGGTCCCATAGGAAAAGTTGTTTATATCGACGGGCTGAATCATCCCTTTAAGGGTCCAGAACGATCAAATTTTCACCATGTATAATTTTTTTTATGTTTGTTGCCTCAGAACTCCGTCATTTATGGACTGATTTAAAAAAAATATTTTATAGATCGAAAGAGTATGTTTTCAAGTTAGTCCCATTTAAATTTCATCACAATCGGTTCAGTAGTTTGATTGAAGTTGGTTATTTTATATGAAAGATCATGTAGGTCAATAAATAAATTTATTGATTAAATTAAATTTATTTAGTGATGCGTCGGAGCCGGGGTTCCACTATAATGACAGTATTTATGCCGTGGTATGATTTGGCGAAAGTTTTTATAGCCGGCTGCCTGCGCGAGACGCCTGCCTTGGGTATAAATAAATAAATCAAACGTTTGAATGTTTGCTTAATGATGCTAAAACGGCTGTACAAATTCAGACGAATTTTTTACACAGATAGGTTATTACCTGGATTAACAGATAGGCTACCTTTCATAAAAAAATACTATTCCTGCGGGATCGATATTAACGCGAGAGGATCCGTGGGCGACTGTTAGTATACAACATATATTTATCACCAAAATATTAGGTGCACAATAAGTGCAGAGAGGGTCGTGCTCCTGTAGTGGAGACAAAAAAGGACCTGATGATGATGATGATGAAGTGCACAAGTATTATTGAATAAGGTGACACATTTGTTAGTTATCATATAAGACATATATTTTTTTTACTAATTATTGAAGTAGGAATTTGTCTCCCATCTCACCTGATGGTAAGTGACGATGAAGACGAGGATGTTACATGCCTATTCAAGAGATACCCATTTATCCTTACTAATATTATAAATGCGAAAGTGAGTTTGTTTGTTTGTTACGCTTTCACGCCGTAACTACTGAACCGATCATCATGAAATTTTGCATACAAGTTCTCTGGAGTACGGAGAAGGACATAGGCTACCTTTTATCCCGGGAAAAAGAAATCCCTCGGGAATAGTATTCCCGAGGGATCGACATTAACGCGGGCGGAGCCGCGGGCGAAAGCTAGTTCTACATAAATATGACTCTCTTATCTATGACTAAACATAAATCATACAATGCCATCTTGATGTGCGAGACTTGCTTGACCCTGTTATTGTTTGTAATATCTATAACTATGGTTCACGTATGAGTACATAAATAAATAATTTCAGAAATTATTTATATATGAATTACGGGTTTTTCACGTACGAAGTCAGCTACAGGCCGTCCGGATGAGATTAAAACATGTCGGCCTGTAGCTCACTTCGTACGCGAGTAACCCGTAATCCTAACTAATATTATAAATGCGAAAGTAAGTTTGTTTGTTTGTTAGCTTTCACGTTGTAACTACTGAACCAATCATCATGAAATTTTGCATACACGTTATCTGGGGTACGGAGAAGGACATAGGGTATATTTTATCCCAGGAAAAAGTAGTATACTATTTCCGAGGGATCGACATTGACGCGGGCGGAGCCGCGGGCGAAAGCTAGTTCAAATATAAATAATGTTATTATCTCGCGTTGGTTTTTTAAAAAAGTTTATAAAATCATTTCGAACATCATTTATTGCATAAAAATATCTCTTGATGTAAAAAATAGCTTCGCCTTTCTTTGACCAAATGCCCGACTCAAAGCCTGCCTTCGGTATACATGTCTAAATACGCCAAAAATCCTAGGTATTCATTATGTATCTCTGCCTCTTCCTCTAACCTGAATCAAAGCATTAAAAATATTTCTCAAAGTAAAAATAATGATACAATCAGATTTAAAAAAATGTAGAAAGGAACGGAAAATTTGACTCTCTTATCAAATGACTAAACATTTCCTTGCCATCTTTTCCTTTTTGTTTCGTTCCTTTTTATAAATTATATTCCTAAATATTTTTAATCCTGGCTTCAAAAGGCTTGAGTTTTTTACATTAGCCTGATGGAAAAATATAAGAAGGATTTAACGGACGATCTGCAATTAATGAGTATTTTAGCTCAATTTTCCGAGAATGAGGGATTCAAATTCAAATTCAAATATAATTTATTCATCATAAGATACTTTACATACCATTTGGTGAACGTTAACATTTATTTTACAACAAAGAATTGTTGACGTTAATTTACTTAAAGCTAAGTTTAGAGCCGCTTCCAAAGCGGAGTGCAGAAGAAGCGGCAACAAACTGCACAGCGCATTTTCTCCAGACGTCAACTTACAATTTATAGTATATTACTTAAAACTACATATATTTATATGTGGACTGAGATTACATTGTCATGTCATAATTCAAATTGAGTACAATGTCAAATTGTATTGAAAGGATGTCAATAAAAACGAATAATATATCTATACAGATGCGTTAAGAGGTTCCTGTGCCAGGCTGAAGCCAGATATGTTTGTCATTAAGGTAATCATCAGTCCTATAATAAGCCTTCTTACAAAGTACCTGCTTAACGTAAGCTTTGGGAACTTAAGTAAAATCGTAATTTTATAAAAGTTTCCGGGAATTTTCCTTGACTTTGTTGTACAAATTTGTACTAAGATGCATAACAGTCAACGTTTATAACCCATTGCGATGTCTAATCATAAAAATAGATAACTTTGAAATCGAAAGTATGTGATGAAAAAATTTCGCCACAGGTAGGATTTGAACCTACAACCTTCTACATCTAGCCCGTCGATGCTCTCAACCACTGAGCTGCCGTAGCCTCAAATCACCGCGGCGAATTTGTTCATCACATATTATAGGTACACGCATTCGAAGCATGCGTAATCTCCATTACTACAGATAACTTTGAGTATTACTTACCAAAGTAAATGATGAAATAATAATGTGACAGACGGACGGACATCGGAGGCTTAATATTAGGACCCTGGTGGCACCCTTTGAGTATGGAACCTTAAAAAAGGCTCTTTGTACCAGTATTCAATTCAATGACATCAAATTTCAAGTTACTCAAAAATTTTAAATTATTATTTTCTATTAAAGATTTTATTTTTATTTTAGTTTTTAGTATGAATATTTGTTTGGAGATAATGAATAAAGAATTACCAATTCCTATGAAAATTATATAAAACTAAAATAGAAAAGTAAAATAGGCTCGTTTAAATCTTCCCCATTTTGCTACATATTCTACGCCGTTGCTACACCGCTACGAGAGCGCTACGCCACATAACTGAATCTGTACAATATTTCTCAGAATTTCCTCAGTCCGACCCGTGCTAATTTTACTTCTTTTCACATTTTCACTTATTATGTACTGAAACCCCATCAAAATCTATTGCGTTGTTAGCAGACTCGGTGACGCATTAGTCTAACAGGCTAGCTACACGAGGGACACCGGGCTTGAATTCATTTTTGGGTTTAGGAGTACGCTTCTATAATAAAATTCCTGCAGAAATATTAGGTCTGCCTTTACTTAAGTTCAAAACGATTGTAAAAAACCAGTTAATAAAAAAGGCTTATTACTGCATTGATGATTATATTACTGATAAAAATGCGTGGAAATTTATATAAATTTATTTAATGTTAACAATTATTAAATGTTAAAATTAATCTATAGTATGAAAAATTGTATTTAATGTTAACAATGTATTCAGAGCCCTTCAGGCACGTAGGGACCAAGGCTGGATTGAGTTTCTTTCGGCGTATTCTTCTCACCAGTGGTCGTTCCGAAACGCTAGTAGTATTTCAATTTTGCATAAAAAAAATATATAAGAAATAAAAATATGACGTTCAAAAAGAGATACATGTATCCAATTTTGAATAAAAATCTTTGACTTTGACTTTGACTTTGATTCCCGGCGTGGGCAAATACTTTAATTTTTTTCCACAGATATTAATCGTGAACCCACAGTTGTGGATGATGTAACTGGTGTCATGTTAGTACTCGTAATTACTTCTAATATAAGGCTCTGTTAATCCCGCGAAGGGGAAATATGTAATAATTAGTAAAAAAATAACGTAAGTATACTAGAAAATACAATTAGACTCGAAAACTAAAAAAATAGCTATCTATCTGTAAGTCGATTTACGGACGATCATTTTACGTGATAACGGTGGAATAGAGATAGATGCGTCACGAGTCGAACGCTTAGGCCGATCGTGCCTCTAAATCACTTGTTCCGCGCTCTCGCTTGTACATGGAACGTACCACAACTTCGTGCGTGCAGCCACCGTTCTTCTATCTTCGAGGTTTTGACGTAAGGCGTCATCACAACAAAAACCTATCCTCTTGGAATCATCATCATTAGGTCTTTTTAGTCTCCACTGCAGGAGCATGACCCTCTCTGTACTACCGGAGCCATACTTGGCCAGAGCAGACAGAGGTTTTGGCCTACTCGCTGGCCAGATGAGTTGGAGAGGTCTCATTGATGTTTTTGAGCTTTGTTTATCTTGTATTTCCTAAGTCGCCTCTTACGACTTCCATAGGAAGACTAGGAGTGGTCCTATTCTACTCTGCCGGAAACCACACGGCTAATACTCTTGTAATGCCAAACGAAAATAAAAGGCAATAGGTGTATATTTTCATTTAAGTATATTCCCTGATAGCCTCGCGTGTTTACGGGACAGGCTCCCAGCGGTAATCAGCGCTTGATTACACGACTTAATGCGTCTTACTAGCACGTGCAGGTCATGATTCCTAATGAGAATTTTACAGTAATGATAGTGTAATCGATATATTAAGAAACTTTATAATTATATGAGGTTCACCGACAAGACATTCGCACTACGACTACGTAATCAGACGGTAATCCTATTTAATAAATTACCGAATGATCTAAAAACGGAGCGTAAACTTTCTATCTTCAAAAGGAAGTTACGAACATTATTGCTGGAGAATTGCTGTTATAGTGTTAACGACTTCTAATGTACTCATGATAACGAATTTTTGATTTTAATGTTATATTATTTCAATTTAATGTAATACCTATTGTAAATGTATTTCTGACATGTATCTTCCTAATATTCGAATGCAATGTGTGTATTGTTTATGAGTAAATAAAATTGAATTGAATTGAATTGAATTCTGACCATATCGTCTTATTTGGACACTGCGAAAAAAATATATCTTCAATATCTATACTCGGTGAAATTTTGATCGTTCTGGACCCTTAAAGGTATGATTCAGCCCGTTGATATAAACAACTTTTCCTATGGGACCAATGCTGGGAATACAAATTGACCGAGAGGCCAAAATTTTTTGTATGGAAGTGCCCATTATATTTTTAAGTTGTCAGCATTGGTCCCATAGGAAAAGTTGTTAATATCGATGGGCTGAATCACTCCTTTATGGGTCCAGAACGATCAAAATTTCAGTGTGTATATTTGTTATAAAGTATCCCATAACAAAAGTCTCGAACTTACTTTGTTTGTACTAGTTCAATCTGTGTGAATTGTCCGCATATATATATATATATATATATATATATATATAAATAAAAAAATAAATATGAATTTGATAAACATTAGTGTATTATATAGTTACTCGTATTGTAAATAAATACAGTGAATGCTCCGCTGCACAGCTCAGCTGGAGACGCAGCTATCCGATCTTGTCGCAGTACCACATTCCGTCCCACTCGTGTGATATCAAACCTTTTCTCGTACTTTCACAGTTTTCTAAACCTGCCCTTTGCTTTCCACACCGATTACTTTTTATACGGCGCTGAGAAAATTCCGCGTCCAATCGTAAATGGCTTGAGATATTTTTAGATAACAATAGGCTAGTTTCCTGGGTCGTAATAATAACATAACAAGTAGTCCGACAGTCAGATAATCAAAAAATATTGGACACGTATTTTGTCTTTTGTCAAATAAACAATAAATAATAAAGATAAAGCGCGTCTAAGTTCAGGAGTGGGGGCACGTGACGTTAAAGTTTGCTAAAAATTGTAGCAAACTATGACGTCACACGGAACTTCAAAGGGCTATATCTTTATAATTTTTTGTTTAATCGACAAAAGAAAAAATACGTATCCAATATTTTTTGAATATCTAACTGACGGACTTTTTTTAGGAAACTAGCCTATTGTATAGAACGATCACAATAAACGTTCTATGTAGGTAATGGTGACTTGCTACTACAAAGGCCGTAATAAAAAAAATATTTATTTATAACTTTTATAACTGCGTAAAATCTACTTAAGAGGGTACACGGAACTATTTACGTAACATTAGATCAGGGTAAAAGTTTTTCGTATAATTTATAAATTGTAGTAAAATATAGTGGTCGTTCCGAAACGCTAGTAGTTTATCGATTTCGCAAATACCTATTAAAAATAATAATATGACGTTCGAAAAGAGAACACGATATCCGAATTTGAATAAAATTCTATTTCATTCTTCGGTTTTTGATGTATGTATCTGGCTAGTTTTGATACCATTTGAAAGAAAATTATTTTTATAGAAGAGTTCAATGCCGTAACACTTTTTTTACTTCCATGCTGGTCTGGAAAAAGAAAAAAACGTAGAATGAGCCAAAAACTTCTCTTCTCGCGCAGACCGTAGAAAGTCCCGGGACCCAGGCTCTGTCTACCCCGTAAGGGAAAAAGACGTGATTCTATGTATGTATGTTCTATTGATACTAGCATCGCGTAAACGATTTGTTTTTTGGCCTTGGCAATAATATCGAGTCGTTTACTTAAATCTGAGTTTATACGAAACGATGTATGTACATATGTAATGTAATGACGTATGTAAAATATATTATAATAGGAAGAAAACAAAGTTACTACTTGCCTGAGCTGCTACTCGCTTTTCTCCAATTCATCCGAGTGATACCCCAAACAAAATCGAACAAATTCCTATCTTTCACCACGTTAAGAATGCTTCCTATGATCAGCAGTTTCCGAAGCACAAGAAGCCAAAGAAACTTCGCTTTCAACGCGGCTGCGAAGCATGGTGAGTATGGCAATGTCCTCCCATGGATCAATGCATCCTTAGGAGAGGCCTTTGTCTAGCAGTAGACTTCTTACGGCTGCAATGATGATGAAAAACCGGCCAAGTGCGAGTCAGACTCGTGCACGAAGGGTTCTGTACCGTTATCTATAAAAATGGCCCCCCTTTAATATTAATTTTATTTTTATTTCATTATTTATTTTTAAAGTAAATAGGTATATAAATTAATATTCTGTGAATATTTCACGCCTGTACCTGTGTACCTGTTGACGTTATCAATATCGAGCAAAAACAAGCGAAAAAAATCACGTTTGTTGTATGGGAGCCCCCTTAAATATTTATTCTATGTTTTAGTATTTATATTTTAGTTTTTATCATCTGTAAAAATTTCAACTGTCTTACTATCACGTTTCATGAGATACGCCCTGGTGACAGATGGACAGACAGACAGACAGACGGACAGCGGAGCGATATTAATAGGGTTTTTACCCTTTGGGTACAGAACCCCTTAAAACGATCTCAAAATAAGACTCTCAAAAAAAGAGAAGGGTTGTTCGCTAAGAGGTGATCAAAAAGCAGAGCTTTTAGCTCTAAGAAACACATAGAGATGTTTTTCTTCCAAAATATCTCCAATATACGACAAGATGCTAGCATTTTTTTATTCACTTTATCTCATTAACAAATTGTAATCATGAGTCAGTCACACGCTCCTCCGCACTTGACTGACGTTGGCTCCTCGCCAAACCTTATCGTCCGCAAATGAACGGCGAAGCTGTTATGATACATAATTAAACAAATTAACTCCTACTTAAAAATTATGCAAGTTGATTCCGAAGCCGTGTTTCGTTACAATTAGCGTCCCGTCCCGGCTTCGCATGGGTAGATACTTCCAATTCAATTCAGCCTTCCAGATTAGGCTCCGAAATTACTTGACCGATTTCTAAAATTCTTTCGCCATTGGAATCTTTCATTATCCCTAATGAACATAGGCTTTAGAATTATATACGTTGTCCCCATAATGTTGTCCCCATTATGGGGACAACGGGTTTTAACTTTCTTAACCGTGGTCCCCATTGTACATAACAACGGCAATAGAAAACTTCTTAAGTGTCGTTGTGCACTTTTTAGGATGGGTAAAAATGTTAAACTCGCGCCAGGACACGTGACGTGGTCGAAAATTCGTAATACGGATACGTGACCTGAGACCGCCGGCGCGGCGTAGGAGAGGAAGTAATATCCCCCACTATTTCTACCGACACAGTCAATCGACCATACACACTCTGGTGTCAGAGTTCTTCCAAACCGGCTCTCGGCTTCTGACGTGGTTCTACTACCGTGGCCCGACTACCAGATGGTAGCCGGGACCAACTGCATAACGTGCCTTCCCAAGATCATCTTTATTATCAGACAATCAGGTAATTCAAGCCTGCAATGTCCTAACCAAACTGGAAACAACTATACAAAGTATGCTTTCCGTGGGAATCGAGCCCACGTCCCCGGGTCTACAGGCAAACGCCTTACCCACTGGACCACGAGGTAGTTATCCACCACTTATCATGTGATATTAAATAGTATTAAACTCTTGATTCCCACTTCTCTTATAATTTATTTTAATGTAATCTCACTGTAAAGTCACTCTCACTTAAATTGATCAATGTGAAAATTTTAATTATTTTATTAATTTCCCGTTGACACCCTTAATGATGCGGACTCATCAGCGATGGGGACAACGGGAATAGTTACACGAAATACCTATCAAGCCGGAGCCGCTAGTCTTAGGGTGTTTTTCCACCAGAGATGTGCTATGCTATGATGCTATGGATGCGTTTGATATCCACCAAATTCATATTCATTGGTACACATAGCTTAGCTGGTGGAAACGGATTTAACTAAGATATGTGTTTTTATATGGAAATATGCGTGCTATGGGCCATCGCGAGTGGTGTGCAGAGCATGGTACCTACAGTATTTTTTTTTAATATATACGGACAAATCACACAGATTGAGCTAGCCCCAAAGTAAGTTCGAGACTTGTGTTATGGGATACTAACTCAACGATACTATATTTTATAACAAATACATATATAGATACACATTCAAGACCCAGGCCAATCTGAAAAACATCATTTTCCATCTTGACCTGGCCGGGGATCGAACCCGGTCACTCCGTGTCGCAGGCTGGCGTGTTGACCGCTGCGCCACGGAGCTAGACAGTATGCCCGCCTTTGTTGATACATAGCATAGCTCGAGCTGCGCATTACCTCGCACAGCGACTTTGCGGCGGCGCATCTTCTACGCCATCTTCCTCGTACAGCTACGTAGTTTAGTGTAGTATTGGTGGAAACGGTCACATATTTTCGTAGCGTAGATTTCACATCTTCGCAGCATAGCTGCATAGCACATCTCTGGTGGAAAAGCACCCTTAAAATGAAGAAGTCCTTTTAACGTCTGAATTAAACATTACTGTGTAGATGTGAATGTTATTGCCCAGCAACTCGTGTGTTGAATGAAACTGATCCGCACCTGAAAACATTATGTATTGTGGAACAGTGTTTGTTTTAGCAAACTGCCGTACGGCTGCGTTTTTGGTGGAGACATTTTAACGAATTATACAATCACGGATACAATCATTTAATATAATATGTCTTTTATGAATGAATATTAATAAAATAATATTTTTATTCAGTATAGTTTCGCGTACTGTATATATTCTTTGGTATATATATTCTTTGCTACTGCTCAGCCTATCAATATGAACAACTTTTCCTATGGGACCAATCGGGGAACTCAAAAAAATTCGGCATTTTCATACAAGAAACTTTTGCTGCCCGGGCATTTTGTATGGGAATGTCGAACTTTTTTTGAGTTTCCAGCATTTATCCCGTAGAAGAAGTTGTTCATACTGATATGCTGGGTCGCCCCGTGGGGATGGTGAGGGTCAATTCACACGCTGTATAGTAAAAATAAAATAACACGTTTGTTTAGCGATTCCTCTTGAACCAGTGCTCCAATTAAGAGGAAATTTGGAATTTATTGGTAATATTAGCGCATTTTCAAGTTCATTAGGTATCGTAATTGGTTCAGAAGTTAGCAGAGGGGCAAGGGGCAGCTTCCCCTTCCCTCGAAATTAATGAAGTTTTTTTTACTTATCCTTTATCTCAGAGCTGCAAATACTACCATTGCTTAACGAACGTCTCTTTTAACCCTTTTCACTATAGCGTTAATTACAACCACCGTTAAACATATAATCTAAAAATATCAGGAATCCCGTCAGAGGACTTCATTCCCTTACCAGACCTAACAAATTCTAATCCTTCCCCAGCTTAAAAATGCTTTCGATGGGCAGCAGCGTCGGAAGCACACGAAGCTAAAGAAACTGCGCTCGCCAAACCGCCTGCCAAGCGTGGTGAGTATGGCAATATCCTCCCATGAAACGAACAATCTTTGGGAGAGGACTTTGTCTAGCAGAGGACTCTTAATAAATTAAGAAATCAAATATGGTGAAAAAATTTCAAGCGGGCGGGATTTGAACCTGCTACCTTAAGTCTATGTAACTTATTATAACTTAAGAGATTTTGTCTCTCCAGTATGTGGCGACTCTGACACCACTCTCGAATGCAGTGTACAGATCCTCTTGGGGTGCGCGTAGAGAGCCTCCCCGAGTGACGATCAGTCGACGTCCGGCGCACCTGGATAGCTAGACTCGGTAACGCAGAGTCTAGTGAACCAATCTCTACACCACGATGGCTACAAGGAATAAAGATCCTCCCATATTTTATTAAGAGTATATAATATATCAAAATAGAATTGTGAATTCAAAATAAAAACACAAAAATATATAGCAGAGGACGGCTTACGAATTAATGATGAAGTAGCCTATACCTGCCTATGTTTATCCTCGGGATGTGCGACAAACACGGGTGCATTGGCTCTTATTAGATGCCTTGGCCTGAATATACAAAATAAACATAATGAATGTACATATCAAGTTACATCAGTATTGTAACCGCGTAGTAACGGCTGAAAAAAAGTGGTTTGTTAAGCTAAAACATTGATACATGTAAAGCAAATGGCCATAAATATTAATCTAAATTGGACTTTCAAATCGTTATTGCAGTTTTGTTGTGGTGTTACGACATATGGTGTATATATGGACGAGCTCTATGACCTAGTGGTCATCATACTACGCAGGCTGCCAGATCATAGTTCCTGGGTTTGATCCCCAGTCAGCCTTTTTTTTAAATTGCCTATTTTAATGTCCCACTGCTGGACAAAGGCCTCCTCTTTTTGTTTCCAGACATCCCTATCGCGGGTAATGATTCGCCAGCCACTTATATAAGCATCCAAGTCATCGCGCCATCTCCTTCTAGGTCTGCCACGTTTTCGGCGGCCATCCGGTTTCCACATGGTGGCCTCCTTGGCCCACCTTTCTTCTTGCATGCGGCAGACGTGTCAAAATATATATAACTCAAAGGTGACTGACTGACATAGTGATCTATCAACGCACAGCCGAAACCACTGGACGGATCGGGCTGAAATTTGGCATGCAGGTAGATGTTATGACATAGGCATCCGCTAGGATTAGGTAGGATTTTGATCAATTCTACCCCCAAGGGGATAAATAGGGGATAAAAGTTTGTACGAAACTACTTCTTAACGCGAGTGAAGCCGCGGGCAAAAGCTAGTTTGTTATAAAATATAGTATCGTTGAGTTAGTATCCCACACAAGTCTCGAACTTACTTTGGGGCTAGCTCAATCTGTGTCAATATATGAATTTGTTATAAAATATAGTAAGGTTGAGTTAGTATCCCATTACACAAGTCTCTAACTTACTTAGGGGGCTAGCTCAATCTGTGTCAATTTATGTATTTGTTATAAAATATAGTATCGTTGAGTTAGTATCCCATAACACAAGTCTCTAACTTACTTAGGGACTAGCTCAATCTGTGTCAAATCCTAAATCGCGCCCTCTAGAGTACAAAAAGTCCGGAAGTTGAAAAAAACTTTTGGACGTAATAACGTCTTATAAATCGATGAACAATGTTCCGTCATCATCATCATTATCATCTATCAGGCATCTAGCTCTCTTACGCCGTTGTCATTTAAAATTAACGTCTGTAAACCGGGTTTAGAAACAACCAAGTTTTTTAAAAATATATGTATGGTACGAGTATCAAATGAAACGTATTTTAATGTAGATTACAAAAATATATTATTTACATATGAAATACTAGCTTTCGCCCGCGGCTCCGCCCGCGTCAATGTCGATCCCACGGGAATAGTACTTTTTCCCGGGATGAAAGGTAGCCTATGTCCTTCTCCGTACGCCAGAGAACTTGTATGCAAAATTTTATGATGATCGGTTTAGTAGTTACGGCGTGAAAGCGTAACAAACAAATGAACAAACAAACTCACTTTCGCATTTATAATATTAGTAAGGATAAGGATAAGGATTTTATCATTCTGCCGTGAAAAATCGAAATATGCCTGGAAATCTTTAAACTTTATCTTGGTTAAGGTTCATGTCTCTGTTCCAACCAAATAAAAACTCAATCTTAATTACTTACATTTTAATGTTTATGGATAAGATACAAAAAATCAATTAAAAACCATGATAAAAAATAAAAAGCGTTTTTCTAAAGATGTGTGCATACGAATCGAGTTATTTGTTAAAAACAGGAAGAAGTTTTGAATGTTTATTTTTTTTATTAGAACTTTATTTTAATAAGTACTAATATGAGTTTCTTTATTCCGCCGTAACTTCTAAATTTTGAGCTAATTTATGGAATTATGAAGTACTCGCTATTGCCCGCGGCTCCACCCGCGTTAATGTCGATCTCACGGGAACGTTAATTACGGAAGGTTATGCCAAAAATTTTCGCGTTTTTTCGTCATTCGCATGAAAATAAAACCTACAGGGTACTTTCCGTCAACTCAGTATCTTGAAAATTGGTACAAAGCGACGTCTTATAACACCGTTAAAGGAAAAATTGTGAAAAGCATTAATTTTGAGTTACATCATCTTTACTATACTTATACTAATATACTAATATTATAAATGCGAAAGTGAGTTTGTTTGTTTGTCTATTTGTTTGTTTGTTTGTTTGTTTGTTACGCTTTTACGCCGTAACTACAGAAACGATCATCATGAAATTTTGCATACAAGTTATCTGGAGTATGGAGAAGGACATAGGCTTTTTATCCCGGGAAACAGTACTATTCCCGAGGGATCGATATTGACGCGGGCGGAGCCGCGGGCGAAAGCTAGTAATTTTTTTAATAATTTCGACTTATTATACATATATAACGTACGGAACCCTTCGTGCGTGAGTCCGATGCGCACTTGGCCGGCTTTTTTATTGCAATTCTGTATTCCATTAGGGATTCTGATTCCTAGATTTCAATATAGCTAGGATGTTCAAAATCACGCTGTATCCTTATCCTTACTAATATTATAAATGCGAAAGTGAGTTTGTTTGTTTGTTTATTTATTTGTTTGTTTGTTTGTTTGTTTGTTACGCTTTCACGCCGTAACTACTGAACCGATCATCATGAAATTTTGCATACAAGTTCTCTGGAGTACGGAGAAGGACATAGGCTACCTTTTATCCCGATCGACATTGACGCGTGCGGAGCCGCGGGCGAAAGCTAGTAATTGAATAAAGGCTGATGACTGGCTAGTGTTGTAGTAAATCCAATGTTACGAGTTGCGAGTCGATAATAAACCTTTTATGATAATGTACGCCGTTTGTCCACACTATGCGTTCTTGGTTTAATTGGCTGAATTCATTAAGCATTACGTTCCCAAGGGATATTCGACCTTATTACTCACTATTCAGGGCTGAAGATCGCGTGTCGTTGCCTCGTTTTATGATAGATTCACTATTCACGGAATTCTAGACTTTAAAGTAATAGATTTAGGATCATAGATCGCGTGTCGCTGCCGGGTTTTCCCGTATTTCGAAGGTGAACCAGGGACTGTTCGTGCGTCACCAACCCTTGGTTCCGAGGAAGCTCTCGGTGATTCAGCCTTAATGATAGTCATTATTAGAGATACTAGAAATTTCTTTATTTAGACTAGCTGTGCCCGCGACTGCGTTCGCGTACATTTGTATGGGGCTCCGTCTTATCTGTATATCCTGTCCTGTACGTTTAAATGTTTATAAATAATAAATAAATAAATATATACGGACAAATCACACAGATTGAGCTAGCCCCAAAGTAAGTTCGAGACTTGTGTTATGGGATACTAACTCAACGATACTATATTTTTATAACAAATACATATATAGATACACATCCAAGACCCAGGCCAATCTGAAAAAGATCATTTTCCATCTTGACCTGGCCGGGGATCGAACCCGGTCACTCCGTGTCGCAGGCGTGTTGACCGCTGCGCCACGGAGCTAGTCACCAAGTTTCATAAAATTCAGTAAATTCGTTTAAGGGCCCGTATACCTCACACTGCTTTGCGTGATTGTCTGTAATATCAATAATAATGAAATACTCATAGACCGGGGGCCGGTGGCAGGACTTCCTACCTCATAAGATACCGGAATGAGAATAGTATGTAGTGAAAGTAGGTGCTTTGGAGGTGGGGGCCAGGTAGGGTTGCCACTCCCTAACCTGGAAGAACCATAAAAAAAAGGTGTCGAAAACGTTAATTTTGGCCAAAAATTATCTCATCAGATACTCGAACGGGAGTTTGACGTAGTGAAAGATATCCTTATGGAGAGGTGAACCAGCTAAGGTTGCCTGCGGCAACCCTGGAAGAAGTCCAAGTTCAGCCACCCTGAAGGGGGCGATTTTTCATGGTAATTTATCTCATAAGATACCTCAATAAAACTAGTGCCCGATGTTAGTTCTGAGGGTCGGGACTGCGAATAAAATAGGTTGCCTGCGGCAACCCTGGAAGAACCCATGTTCAGGCACGTTTAAGACGCGGAATTTGAAAATTAAACTAATAAAAAAAAACTCGGAACCATATCCAAAAGCACTGCAGGATTACGATCGTAACATTATTTTTAACCGACTTAAAAAAAATAGCTTTTCAATCCAATGTTCAATATATTATCTAAAACTTTTAATTGCATTGTAACGAATATTAATTGATGTTTCATATTACATTTGATTTAGTGTAAGTTCCATCAAAATCGGTTCAGTAGTTTTCGAGATATAGGCCAATACGTATAACTGTGCAATTTTTTTTAATCTCATATAGTACTTGAATGAAACTAGTGCCCGATGTTAGTTCTAAGGGTCCGAACTGCGAATAAAATAGGTTCCCTGCGGCAACTCTGGAAGAACCCATGTTCAGGCACATTTAAAACGAGGAATTTAAAAATTAAAGTAATAAAAAAAATCTCGAAACCATATCCAAAGGCACTGCAGGATTACGATCGTAATATTATTTTTAACCGACTTAAAAAAAAATAGGTTTTCAATCCAATGTTCAATATATTCTCTAAAACTTTTAATTGCATTGTAACTAATATTAATTGATGTTTTATATTATATTTGACTTAGTGTAAGGTCCATCAAAATCGGTTCAGTAGTTCACGAGATATAGGCTAATACGTATAACTGTGCCATTTTTTTAAATCTCATATAGTACATGAATGAAACTAGTGCCCGATGTTAGCACTGACGATCTTGTATATGAATAAAATAGGTTGCCAATCCGTAACCTGGAACAATCTAAGTTCGGGGATGAACTTGGATTCTTCCGGGTTACGGATTTATACGTGGAATTTGAAAATTAACCATTTAAAAAAGAAGTTGAAACCATATTTAATATATAATATAATAATAGGCGAGATTACGATTGCGATAGTTCTTAACCGACTTCAAAAAAGTGAGGTTTTCTTTTCCATAACCTATTGGTTATGTTAATTATTTATATATAAACATTAAATATTTTTCCCGGTTCGCCCGGGCCACACATCGTATGACTCGTCTACAGTAGTCCAACAGCGTTTCCCTTAGTTGGTTGTCTGCAAATGCTCTCAATGTATTTTCATGTGTCAACTCCATACCCAGTCCCAATCTTCTTCTTTTAGAATCAAAATGGTTATGTTTGCCTTCTATTATACAGTTTTTAGCCGTGTGGTTTACGATAGCCGTGTAGTTTCCGGCAGAGTAGAATAGGACCACTCCAAATCTTCCCATGGATGTCGTAAGAGGCGACTTAGGCAATACAAGATAAAAAACAAAACTCATAAACATCAATGAGACCTCTCCAACCCGTCGCATGCCCCTTCAATGTCCAGTGATATGACTAATGCCATCAGTTGCCCGTTTTAGGCTTCCTTTACGATTGTGAGTGCGAAGTAATCCTCCTTACCGGGTTTGGGTATTGTTTTTATAACAGCTCTTTTCCAGGTTCTGGGGAAATATCCGAGGCGTAAGGATGCGTTATATAGGGCAAGCATAACCTAGGGACAAGCCATAAGTGCATGGGTGCAGATATTAGCTGTGAAGCCATCATGTCCCGGGGCCTCTCTTGGGCTCATTCCATTCAGCACTGTAAGAAGCTCGTACATACGACGGTTACATTGCATCGAGATGAGCGTTTCGGTATCCAGGGCCCGTACAATGTTTTCGGCTTCTTCTCGTATCGCTGCGAGGCTTCTTGAGTCATTCTAAGCAATGACTCAAGAAGCCTCGCCTATGTGTCGGTTGGATAAAAGGTTTCAGCCAGCAGTTCTGCGAACTTTTCTGGACACAAAAGGCCGCTTCCGTCTGGATTTCTCATTAGTCTGTCCTTCTCCACCAGTCCACACGCTTTCACAATCCTATAAGCCGTTCTCAGATGTTCTCTTTCTTTTAACAGCTTTCATCTCAGCCAGTAGCGGGTTCCACCACTTTATTAATTTACACTTCGTTTTAGGCTTAAGTTTGGGAATCGATGCTTCGCGAGCCCTTGTTACAATCTCCGAGTATCTGGCCACCAGGTCATCATGGCCTTCCCTATCTTTAATACAGCTGATTGAGTACTGGGTTATTTGATCTGCTAGGACTTTTCCTCTAACATTCTTTTCAAATAAAGTCCAGTTAGCTTTCGCTGTTTGGTATTTCCTTGTACTAGTATTTTGGGGGGATTGTTGTTGTATCATTTAATTCACAAATACCAGTTCCATGGTCATGGCTCTATGATCAGGCAAAGGTAGCAGATCTGCTTCTACTCGCCAGTTGTTAAACATATTCGCAACACCGGGCAGTGACGTGCAGTCCATATAGACTGTTAGACACTGTCTACCCTGCAGTCGCTAAATAAATACAATTATTTTTCTTACAAAAAAATAATTATATTCGGTGCGCCTGCAAAATTCTGCTAGCAAATACTTTATAGTCGATTTTGTTCAAGTACGGCGCTGCGGCCGCGGCCCGCGCGCGTGCCCGCGCTAAGCAGTATCTCTAAAGACAAAATTTCAAAGGTCTGACTTTTCACGCACACAGAAAATTATTATACACCGACAGGAAATCGCTATTGTAGTAGTACAAGTAAACATCTTTCATCGGCTCGCACATGCAAAGCAAATTTGCGCTGTGTGTGTGAATTTGAGACAGTGTCTCCGAGGTTCCTATTGGCTGCCGCGCGCGATGTAAATGTCATCGTCACTTGTCAATGTCATTATAGATATTATTCATACTTATGTCAATGTCATAAACGATGCCATTGATTCACGTTACGTGTTTACAAACAATCCAAGAGGAAAGTTTTATTTTAGAATTAATTGCTTTATAAGTTAAATTTCATTTGTGACAAAAATACTTTTCATGTGAAAGTTGTGTCGCTTAGTGTTTGCATGCCGAAACCAAAATATAAAGTGTTTGTGAACACGCTTTTAAACAAATCAAGTAACTGGTTAGTTAGGGTTAGTTATTCTAAAGTTTCATCTTAAACCGTATGATACGAGTACGTGTACGTGGTTCGCAGGTTGTAATCATATCTCACTTTCGCTTGTTTTGAATACTTTTGCGGTCGAAGTTCGAAAGACAATCATAATATTAAACGAGTTGTAGATAACTAGCCGTATAGTAAGGTAAGGTATATAGGTGGTATATTTGTAAGGTAAGTTTTATAATTATGTCTACCCTATGATAAATGTCTGTGCACGTCACTGACACCGGGTGTGGCGAGAATAATGTCTGAAATGCTCTTATATCGTTTATTGCCTCTGTAGACATAGAAAGTTGATTTATCACGGAGACAAATGTTCCGTATAAGCTAAAAGGTTACACTAAGACGTATTTGTTTATAACTCGAAAACTACTAACCTAGTTTAATGCAACTGGCAACAAGTTAAACCAAAATAATATAAAACAAGTAAAATTAACATAACCAATAGGCTATGGAAAACATAACCTCACTTTTTTGAAGTCGGTTAAAAAGAATCGCAATCTTAATCTCGCATTGCTTTTGAATATGATTCCAACTTCCTTTTTAAATGATTAATTTTCAAATTCCACGTATAAATCCGTAACCTGGAACAATCCAAGTTCATCCTCGAACTTGGATTGTTCCAGATTACGGATTGGCAATTATTTATATACAGGATCGTCAGTGCTAACAACCTGCACTTGTTTCATTCATGTACTATATGATATAAAAAATGGCACAGTTATACGTATTAGCCTATATCTCGAGAACTAATGAACCAATTTTGATGAATCTTACACTAAATCAAATGTAATGTGAATTCAATTCAATTCATTTATTTCATAAAAAAAATCAATTGTGTTGAAATTTTTATCCTAGACTACAGACATATTTATTATAATTATTATGAACATATGTGGGTAATTTAATATAATTTATCCAATACAAAATGAAACATCAATTAATATTAGTTGCAATGCAATTAAAAGTTTTAGAGAATAAATTGAACATTGAATTGAAAAGCAATTTTTTTTTGAAGTCGGTTATAAATAACATTACGTTCGTAATCCTGCAGTGCTTTTGGATATGGTTCCGAGATTTTTTTTATTACTTTAATTTTCAAATTCCACGTATTAAATGTGCCTGAACATGGGTGCTTCCAAGGATGTCGCAAGCAACTTATTTTATTCGCAGTTCGGACTCTCAGAACTAACATCGGGCACTAGTTTCATTCATGTACTAATGAGATTTTAAAAAATGGCACAGTTATACTTATTAGCCTATATCTCGAAAACGACTGAACCGATTTTGATGGAACTTACATTAAATCAAATGTAATATGAAACATCAGTTAATATTAGTTACAATGCAGTTAAAAGTTTTAGAGAATATATTGAACATTAGATTGAAAACCTATTTTTTTGAAGTCGGTTAAAAATAACATTACGATCGTAATCCTTCAGTGCTTTTGGATATGGTTCCGAGATTTTTTTATTACTTTCATTTTCAAATTCCACGTCTTAAATGTGCCTGAACATGGGTTCTTCCAGAGTTGCCGCAGGCAACCTAGTTTATTCGCAGTTCGGACCCTCAGAACTAACATCGGGCACTAGTTTCATTCAAGTACTATATGAGATTAAAAAAAATTGCACAGTTATACGTATTGGCCTATATCTCGAAAACTACTGAACCGATTTTGATGGAACTTACACTAAATCAAATGTAATATGAAACATCAATTAATATTCGTTACAATGCAATTAAAAGTTTTAGATAATATATTGAACATTGGATTGAAAAGCTATTTTTTTTAAGTCGGTTAAAAATAATGTTACGATCGTAATCCTGCAGTGCTTTTGGATATGGTTCCGAGTTTTTTTTTATTAGTTTAATTTTCAAATTCCGCGTCTTAAACGTGCCTGAACATGGGTTCTTCCAGGGTTGCCGCAGGCAACCTATTTTATTCGCAGTCCCGACCCTCAGAACTAACATCGGGCACTAGTTTTATTGAGGTATCTTATGAGATAAATTACCATGAAAAATCGCCCCCTTCAGGGTGGCTGAACTTGGACTTCTTCCAGGGTTGCCGCAGGCAACCTTAGCTGGTTCACCTCTCCATAAGGATATCTTTCACTACGTCAAACTCCCGTTCGAGTATCTGATGAGATAATTTTTGGCCAAAATTGACGTTTTCGACACCTTTTTTTTTATGGTTCTTCCAGGTTAGGGAGTGGCAACCCTACCTGGCCCCCACCTCCAAAGCACCTACTTTCACTACATACTAGTCTCATTCAGGTATCTTATGAGGTAGGAAGTCCTGCCACCGGCCGCCGGTCTAATCAAGTTGAAACTATCTGACTCAAAAACACGATTGCATTAAATTTTCTCTATAGACAAAAATTGCAATGTTGCCTCCAAATCACGTCTAATTTAATCGGTATACAGCAGTATTCACCAAATACATTAAAATTAACCTTGAAACTTTTGATTATAATTGCATTACAGATAAGGCAGCCACAGAATTTTTTTCAAAAAACCCTTGAATATTCTTTAGAAACGAAAATATCAAAGTAGCCAACGCGTTTAGACCATCCGCTTTTGTACCACCACGTTTTTATATGTTAAGAGTTATGGAGGAACATACATATAAACATAATACAGAAAAAAATCTCAAAATCCTTAATTTAGTTTGTTTCATGGTATAGAACTTATAAACTCGATATCTCTGAAAACATGTTAAGAATCGGCACCTCCTATGATGTCCATGGGCGACGGTGACCACTTACCATCAGGTGGCTCGTCTACTCGTTTGCCGTCACATATACATAAAAAAAAAAAAGTAACTTACTCCATGACCAACCCTTACAGATTTAACGATCAACATCTAGGTTTCACTGCCTGAAGATGCCTCGTGTAGAGGCAAAACACGTGTCGCGAGCACGACGGCCGACATTGCTGCAGCCTCAACGGATGCAGCAGTATCGACCAGGGTTGCATGCATCAACTATTGGTGGCGGGTATGAAGGGACTAACAGTAGTGGGTGGGCGCTGGCCAGCAATAGTTTGCATGAACTAACTGGTGGCGGAAGCACGCAAAGTAAATTGTCTCAAAGTAATTTTGACTTCCGCAAAGTAACACCTGAATCTATTAACTACCTTACAGATTTATTATATTATTGATGATGATTGAGATGCGCAGACTCAAACCTTGTTGAGTGCGTCTATGCAACAATGTTGCAGTATTATACGAATAGGAAGGTATAATTTTCTTCTTGCGACTGTCATAGTAAATCAAACTACGCGTGTACAGTATACTTTAATCATTGGCGTGATTATACACCTGAAGTCTGATTGGCTAAAGTGGTAACAGACAGAGTTAATTTTTCAGATTGGCCTGGGTCTTGGATGTGTATCTATATATGTATTATAAAATATAGTATCGTTGAGTTAGTATCCCATAACATAAGTCTCGAACTTACTTTGGGGCTAACTCAATCTGTGTGATTTGTCCGTATATATTTATTTATTTATCCTCAACTGCTTGGCTGGTGGTTGCAGATTCTGACATCGTTTACGCGCCCGGCCGCCCGAGCTGCTATTTACTGTTCCCCAAGTATCCCAATACCTTACTTCCCTTCCCAGATTAAATACATTCCTATCCTACCCCAAGTTAAAAGTAGTACCAATGGCCAGCAGCGTCGGAAGCAGAAGAAGCCAAAAACTGCGCTCACCAACCCGTCTGCCAAGCATGGTGAGTATGGCAATAACCTCCCATGGAACAAAAGAGAGGCCTTTGTCCAGCAGTGGACTTCTTATGGCATAATGATGATATTTAGTTATCTACTGAAATTCTATTATACCGTTTAAACCTGTTAGTTTTATAGTAAAACCTACTTTTCTGACGCTTTCTGTCGTCCGAACAAAGATTGCACGGGCTCTCTAAGTGATTGAATCGTTTGTGCGATGCCGAAGGGTCGTATTGGAGGATACCATTACCCACTCATTCTTTTACCATGACACAGATACAGAGTCGAACATTCAGTGACACTTTCAAGTAGGTTGTGGAAATATCTACAGATATCTATGGGAACCTTTGTAGATATCTATTAGAACCTTCATCATCGTCATCGAAAGCTTTCTATATCTCAGTCTTGTACCTTATAAATCCAGTTTTTGTTTAGAACCTCGAGTTACTTGAGTTAAGGTCCTAGGGCCCCCAGGTATTCCTAAGGCTTCCCCAGTATTTCGCCATCGCGAGCGGCCTTTCGATACGCGCTTCACTTCGGGCCAGGTTAGCCCATTTGTCTTCATCTCCGCTGCCACAGTGCGCCGCCAGCTTCCGCTTGCCCTGGGGGGTCCAGTGGAGATCTTGACAGGTCAAAAATTGCCAAGTATTTGCCACATTTAGTATACAGCGGGCTAATCACCTACATGCCTGAATAATCCCGATTCAAGAATCCTTTTAGAATCTTAGTACCTACCAATTATATTTATAACTATAAAATATAGCGTTCAATAGAATAGTGACTGACTGCTAAAAATTGAAATTATCTTCTTTTCATTAAGATTTTACATCATCATCATCATCATTACAGCCGTAAAATGTGCACTACTGGACAAAGGCCTCTCCCAAAGTACTCCGATCCATGGGAGGACATTGCCATACTCACATACCTAAAAACACCTACTGAACCTAATATAGTTGCCCACGAACATCAATGCCTACATACTAAAGTGAAACCATGTAAATGTAAAAAAATAGAACTAGTTAAGGAACACACCTATCTAGGACTTATAATTGATACGAGTTTCAGTTGGAAACCCCACATCAATTATATTTGTACTAAACTTAGATCAGTTATGTCTAAATTGTCTATTTTGAAATATAAACTCCCATATCATATTTTGCGCATGCTGTATATGTCACTGGCGGATAGCATTATTAACTATGGTATAAGTAGTTATGGCAGAACATACAACACACATATTGAAAATATTTATAAACTACAATTAAGGTTACTCAAGATTATTACCCCGACTAAGATAAAAAATAAATATAAACTTAATTATAAAGAATTATTCAATTATTGTAAAGTTATAAACGTATATGACAAAGTAAAAATGGAAATAGTGTGTGAAAACCTACAACAAATTAAACATTTAAAAGTAAGTACTAGGAGTGCGGGCTTGCGTAATTTATCATACTTATCTAAATATACCCTACCGTCATATAATAACGTTCACGGTAAAAGGATGTGGGAGTATTTTCTGCCATGTACACTAAATGAATATCCTAACAATATTATTGATCAAATAAGTCATATAGATAAGGCTACCAAATGCAAATATGTGCTTAAAAATTACATATTAACAACCAAAAATTGTAACGAGTAGTGACTCCTTACCACATATAAACACACATATAGGTTTTTGATGGTAAATATATGTACAAACAATGTAAACTTCTTGTAAAACATAAATAAAGAACTATAAAAAAAAAAAAAAACCAAGCTTGGCAGGCGGGTTGGCGAGCGCAGCTTCTTTGTCTCTCGTGCTTCCAACGCTGCTGCCCATCGGGAGCATTTTAAAGCTGGGCAAGGAAAGTGCTGGATTTGTAAAGGGAACGAAGGTATTGAGATATTACTCACTCGGAGCAGCTCGGGGGCCGGGCGCGCGTAACCGATGCCATACCAGCAACCACTGCAGTAGACAGGCAGTTGAGCAAGACACCCCTAACCAGACGATTTTACATATCTTTAATGATTACAATTTACATTTACTTTGAGACAATTTACTTTGCGTGCTTCCGCCACCAGTTAGTTCATGCAAACTATTGCTGGCCAGCGCCCACCCTCTACTGTTAGTCCCTTCATACCCGCCACCAATAGTTGATGCATGCAACCCTGGTCGATACTGCTGCATCCGTTGAGGCTGCAGCAATAAGCGAGCACGACGGCCGACATTGCTGCAGCCTCAACGGATGCAGCAGTATCGACCAGGGTTGCATGTATCAACTATTGGTGGCGGGTATGAAGCGACTAACAGTAGTGAGTGGGCGCTGGCCAGCAATAGTTTGCATGAACTAACTGGTGGCGGAAGCACGCAAAGTAAATTGTCTCAAAGTAAATGTAGCTTTGACTTCCGCAAAGTAACACCTGAATCTATTAACTAGATTACAATTTATACTTCCGTTGATTGACTCCTACTATCGACTCGTCCAAAGTCCAACCAAATCCGTATTCAAAAAACTTGTCACCAAAGCTGACTTGTCAAACCTTTTAAATCAGAAATCTTTACTTCCTGATCATCATGGCATTAACAATAGCAGTCAAAAAAAGAGCTCACTAAAAAGCGGCTCTGAAATCCCCTACCCATTGACGTAAACAGCTCTAAACTACTCGCAGCCGACCACAATACGAGATAATTTATTTTCGCAATCTTAAAATATCGGTTATCTTGTAGTACAAACTTGATCTTACATTAATATATGACTATTTGGAGGACTATAAACTTTATCGCGCGAGTAATACAATCTTCGTTAGATTTTGGAGTGATATTGGCTCGAGTAGGTATGTTGTGTTTTGGTTTTGCGCCGCGTGATTCCCTCGCGTTTGTTGACGTCGGGTTTAGATACGAACCAAAATAGCTTTGAGAATGAACGTTTTAAAAATAAAGCGAGTGACTGGCATTGCGGTCTGCGTTTTTTTTGTCTATGTTGTTTTGAAGGCGGTTTTTGCGATAGGCGTACGCAAGCGTATCTGCTCCAAACTGGTTTAGTGGGAAAAGAAAATTGTTTTGAGCTTGTAAGCGGCTGTGAGATGACGCAAATTTGCCGATTAGTAATTTTGCTCATATTTATGCAAATTACTAACGTCTAAATCTGTCGTTTTGGAAGCTGCAAATCTATTAAAAAATCTGCGTGAATTATTTTTTCCTGTTACAAATGTTATTTTTACAAACTTTCGCGCTTTAAGTTAAGCACATAATTATGTATATAAACGGGATTTAGCACGAACGTATAAATAAATCTAAATAAAATAAAATGCTGATCTAATTATTATATATGAAAAATATTATACAATATGTAAAGGAAACCCTCACCGATCAGCCCCGAAAGGGCGATTCAGCCCGTGGAGATGGACAACTTTTCCTATGGGACCAACACCGGGAACTCAAAACAAAAACATTTTCATACAATTTACCGGATTGGTCGAACACCTTTGTATGTTTTTTTTTTAAATTCCACGTATTGGCCCTATAAGAAATGTTGTTTATTTTCATGGGCTGAGTCACCCCTTTAAGACGATATCTGTAGTAAATTTACACGCTGCTTAGAATATATACAAGTAATTGTAATATCTTACAAGAACTGTTTGTTAGTTAATGTAGGATATAAAGAGACCAAAATCTGAGCAATCATGTTAGTAGGTGATGCGGCTAGCAACCCATTATGATTTTGATTCTGTTTTTCCACCTTCTGCCTATCAACATGCAAGTCTTAAAGACCAGCCGGCCTATTAGCTAACGTAGTGTACAAAGTTTTGATAGTCACTTCAAAATACATTACGGCTTTCATATAATTGACTATTTTTATTTAAGACTAGCTGTTGCCCGCGACTTCGTCCGCGGCAACTTCTGTTATTATAATTAATTAGTATAGATGAATAATTTTTCCCCGTTTTCGAAACATTTTTTATTGATGCTTCGCTCCTATTGGTCGCAGCGTGATGTTTTATAGCCTAAAGCTTTTCTCAATAAATGGACTATCTAACACAAAAATATTTTTCCAATTTGAACCAGTAGTTCCTGAGATTAGCGCGTTCAAACAAACAAACTCTAGCTTTATAATATTATAATATATATAGATGTATAAAGAGATCAAGTGATCGTCTAGTAACGATTTACATACACTACTTACTAACTTACAGTACTGATCAGATAAAAGATAAGATAAATCGACAACCGTGATCATTATAAAGATATTTGGGCTACGTACTGCCCCGACTACTTTCTTTCTAATTTCTGATCTAATTAAAACTAATGTGTACTTTCACGCATTCATTCGTTCTTCCATGCTGGTCTGGGAGGAAAACCCGTAGAATGTACTAATTGCTTCTCGTCGTGCGCAGATCGTAAAAGCCGATCAAGGGAATGGGCGATAATCTGAGTAATCATGTAAGTAGGTGATGCGGCTAGCAACCCATCACTATTCTGATTCCGTTATGGACAAAGCAAGTTTGTAAGATATGTTTATGTATCCGACGTTATTCGTGCTCAGTATGGTAGGATATAATGAGCTCAAAGTTAGACGTGAGATGGTCCTTATGTCTTACATCTTTATGGTATAGAGAGGCATGGTATATAACGCTGGTATATTGGAGCGGGTAGGTATAGTTGTACCAGAGAGATATGTATGGCGGCGCCGGCAGCCGCGAGGAGAATTAACCTGGTCTACGAAGCACCTCTGACGCGAGTACTGCGCACGATCATTCTCGATCTCTCACGATCAATCTTATGTCTAACGATTTGGACCTATTCTATTGCTTACATAACGAATTTACTAAGGTGTCACTTTTTGTAATTTCCTACAGACTACAATAGGCTCATTCTATCGCATTAGGATATAACCTGTAATGCTAGATGTAAGATAAATATAATTAATAATAAATAAATTTGTGTTGCAATAAAAAATATTCTATTCTATTCTATTCTTCTATTCTAAGAAACGTTAATAAATAAATGTTTTCCACTTACACGCCCACTAACATGCTAAACGTGGCTTAGGTCTTATAGACCCAGGCTCTGTCTACCCCGCCAGGGAAAAAGATACAATTACGTCTTGAAAGTGAATTCGTCTCTAAAACGTTGGATTCAAGGTGGACGTCGCAGTGACCTACTCACCTCCTTTTTTATCTAAATCCAGATAGGGTTGCTTAACGTCTGTGATAAGATTCTACTAGTAAACAACTCAATTATGATGAGACATCGGGAGAGATTGTCTAATTTATAAAAAATCTGACGGGCTCTGTGGTCATCATGCCATCCTCTGATTATAATTAAATTGTTATTGATGTACGAACACCGGATACTTACATAATTCTTCTTTCCGTGCCTCTTCCCATTATTTGGGGTCGGTCCTCCTCGTTTTCATGCGCCAGGTCGTTCGATCCTGGGTTGTCTCTACGTTCAACTGGGCTTGTTTCAAATCCTTTGATATGGTGGACCACCACGTAGCAAACGGGCGACCTCTGCTCCTCCTGGTATCTGGTAGTGCGAGGGCTTTCTTCACAACATGGTCTTCATCGCGTCTCATTACATGTCCGTACCATCTCATGCGGTACTCCTTGACCTTGTCAGCGATGGGAGCGATCTTGTAGCTTCTTCTAATATGTTTGTTGCGTACTATATCTAGTTTCGTTACACCAGCAGCCATCTTAACATTTTCATCTCATTGACATGGAGTTTTTGTTCATGCACTTTTTTGATCGTCCAGCATTCGGCCCCGTACACCATAGCAGGTCTCACAGCTGTTTTATAGACCTTTCCTTTGATCTTTATCGGCATACGGCGGACACAGAGAACACCCGTGAGCGCCCTCCATCTCTGCCAAGCAACATTCACCCTGTGTGTCACGTCCATGTCCACATTTGCATCCTTACTTCGCTACTTCTCCAAAAAAACGTTATTCTGTTGATCGCTCTGGTGCTTTTTATTTATATAAATAAGTTTTATATATTGATTTAGACCGAAAACCGTAGGAGAATTATTATTTTCTTATCGGCCCTCTTTTTTAACAAATGGTTTTTGAGATATTTATTGTTGAAAATTTTGAGACCAGAGCGATCAATATAGATTCCAGATCGATCAAAGAATACCATTAATTATAGGCAAATAATAATATAATGAATATGATTTGTGACAAAACGTGGCAATAAATAAAGTCATTAAAATATAACACTCAACCAACAATAGAAATATCATCGTAAAACCACAATGAAGTGAACATGAACAGATAAGAAAGCAGGATATTTTTTAAAGGAAAAACCGTTTAAATATATACTTTTTATTCTCTTGCTTTTTATGTTCGTACAGGTATTATTTTTCCATCAAAATTACATGTAAAATAAAAAATAAATAAATAAAAGAGAACAAAGCAAAGTAGCGCCAATTAAATTAAATGGCTCCTAAGCAACAGAAATAAAATAAAAATAAGAAGCTTTTTTTATTGATCCTTTAGTTAATTTTAGTTACCTCCGTTATATAATAAATAAATCTAAACAATTATGAGCGACTCTTTACTTTAATGTTGGGCACATTAAAATAGAGAGTCGCTCATAGTTTCATACATTATAGCAAGTATGCTATGTGTTTTATTCATTTTTGTCGACCGTTGGGCTAAAGCAGAACAAACATCCAAAAATAATTTATATTTATAATATTAATTATCTGTTAGTGGCATATATATCTTAATATAACTTATCTATACTAACTTTACTAATATTATAAATAGGAAAGATTTAATTGTTTGTTTATCTGTTTGTTACAATCTAATAATAACAGATATTAAAATTTGAATGTTTGTTTGTTATGTATTCAAGTCCTCATTAATAAACCGATCATCACGAAGCCTAGAATTTAACACTTAAAAGATAACTGTTATAGTTATGCGTTTTTGCTATATTAGGTAAATAGTTTAGAAGTGACTTAGCAGAAACAAAACATTTTGTTTCAATTCAAAACAATATATTTTTATACTGTTCTAGCCATACATTCGTAAAACATAGCCGATTATTTACAAAAATACATCAGATAAAAACACTTGCAGCAAACTTTTTACAAAAAAATAGTTTAACTTACTCCAATACCTCACTAATTTCATAACATTATTGATTACCATGGTCACTTTTTCCAGAGCGATCAATGCCATAGCAGTCAAAAAAAGTTACATTTTAATCAATTTTGGCAAAAGTAATAACATTAAGAATTTCGCTCTTTTACATTATTTTTATATTTTCAATATAAATACTCTAGGCTAAACAATTAGCATGAAAAATAAATTGTCATTAAAAAAATGAAAACATAGCAATCAATAATTTCGGAAACCAAAACCAGAGTGATCAGATACTTACCTTCGTAAATCGCCAATGCGTGAAAGCAGCGCACCACAACTCCCTACAAATGTTGAAACGCGACTTGGAATAGCTAGCTGATGGGAAAACGGGGCAATGCGTTCAAAAACTAGGGAGGTGCAGACGATTTTATATCGTCCCAGAGTAATCAACGAAAACCGTCGGACACATCTTTCTTTTTGCATTGACGCAAAACTAAGTAAAATTTGCATGAAATTTATTTTATTTATTAAAACCACATTGCTTTTTAATATTATGAACATTTATGCTGGTCAAAATAAGGCAGCAGAAAAAAAATATAAAACATTATTGTAACAAATCTGGAGTAAGGACACACCAGATCGATCAACTTTTGATGGTTCGCGATTTTTTAAATTAACTTCTAATTAAGTTAGGAACCATTAAGTAATGTCCAAGATAGCCTGCATGCCAAACTACAATAAACAATATTTTGAATAACAAATTTATCTTCAGAAAACTGGATTCTCCACTAAGACGCTATTTTTTTTTCGTTTGGAGAAGTAGCCACTTACATTATTATAGTTATTGGATACTTACATTAGTGTAATTATATTTTTTTTAAATTGAACGATCCCACCGATTATGATTATTTAAATGTGTGACAGGATAATACTTATTGTAAAGTTTTGCTCAACCACTTGATCAGCTTTTGGCCAAATCTGACCACGCGGCAGTGACGATTTTGAACCTTAATGTCATAAATAAATCATTATCATTAGTAGATGAAATATAACAATAAACACTAGATTCCCGAGGAGGGTTGACGTCTGATTGGCAGCCGGTCACAAAACAAATATGCCAAATCTATACTTTTATTCTAATATTATAAAGCTGAAGAGTTTGTTTGATTGTTTGAACGCGCTAATCTCAGGAACTACGGGTTCAAATTGGAAAATTCTTTTGTGTTGGATAGTCCATTTATTGAGGAAGGCTTCAGGCTATAAAAAATCACGCTGCAACCAATAGGAGCGAAGCATTAATAAAAAATGTTTTGAAAACGGGGGAAAATTATCCCGCGCGCATGAATTTTTTTCACCATATTTTATTTCTTAATTTATTAAGAGTAAACAGAAACCTGGTTTACGAAACCGACTAGGTTTAGTAAACGTGACGGAATATCAGTCATCTTACGCATTTCTCTTTTCTAGCGCAACAGGTTATTTTAACACTGGTGCATTCAAGTCCACATTTTAATTCAATGCATATTTATTCACGCTGTTTCATTTTACAGATGAATTGGAAAAACTAACACGGGGTCTCGGGTAGGGTTACTATCCGTCCGGATTAGTCCCGACATGTCCTTTTATTTGTCCGGATTTATGGAATATGAGTAATAACACATTTTTATTTTTTTTTACATGGCGACAAATCCCCGTCCGCATCTCGCATCCTACCCCCCTCGCAATGCGAGCGTCTGCCTGCCTGCCATGCTTACCATAGCACTGAACTAAACTAGGTGGTTATGTTTCCAAAAAAGTCTGGACTTTTACCGAAATGTCCGGCTTTTTGCCAGGATTTATCAAATTCCTATGGTAACCCTAGTCCCGGGCGTCAAGTCAACAGTTTTAAAAGTCAAAGGTCGACTTTTGACAAAGTCCCTATTTTATAGTTATTATATTATATACTAGCGACCCGCCCCGGCTTCGCACAGGTGCAATGTAGATACTAATATAGGGCAGTAAATTAAACATATAAGCCTTGCCCTTGATTCACTCTATCTATTGCTGAAAACTGAATTAAAATCCGTTGAGCAGTTTAAAAGATCTAAGCGAACAGACAGCGGAAGCAATTTCATTTTCTACTATGTAATGATTTGTACTTTGCCCAACTTCCACCCTCAACTCCGCCACACGGCTCTGTCAGCTACGATGCCGATGGTCTGCCAATTTTTATCATTCGCACTGAGTTAGTCATCCCTTCGCGGTCTTTCGACGCCTATAAAATGCTAAAGTATATTATTTACTCACTAGCAGTGTCCGCGACTTCGTTCGCGTATATTTTATGCTATGTTTGTATGGGGACCACGTTTTATCATGACAGGAGAAAAAAAAAAGTAGCCTATCCTGTGTCCTGTACGCCTAAATGTATATCTACTAAGTTTCATAAAATGAGTTATGGAGGAACGTACATATATTCAGAAAAAATATCAAAAAATTCTCATTTTAGTTTCAGTATCATGTATAAAGCTTATAAACACGATATCTCTGAAAATAAAGTAACTTACTCCATGACCAACCGTTACAGATTATTATTAGTATTGATTCGGTGTCATTGTGTGAGCCACGGGAGATCAAACCTTTGATTTTTTTTACTCAATGTTGGATTAGGCTTTTGTCTCCCATCTCACCTGACGGTAAGTGACGATGAAGACGAGGATGTTACATGCCTAATATGCCTATCCAAGAGATACTCATTTATTCTACTTTTGAATGTCTCGGGACTGTCTTGTCTGGGAATATAGACGCAGGCAGTTCATTCCACACATAGCTACTCGAAACAAAAAGGAACTGTCAAAGCGTTCAGTTCGAGTCTGGTATTCAAACGATAAAAGGGTGAAATTTATGTCTGCGCCTCGTAGTCCGATGGAGGCATGGTGAGGGTACAACGATTATTTTTGGCGAGAATAATTGAGTGGTTTCCCATCGCTTTAGTCATTTTAAACAAGTGAACAACCCACTCAATAACGGTATTGAAAGCCCTAGTAAGTCCATAGTACCCACCCATAACCATAACTATTTTTAGGGATGTCGAAAGTGAAAAAAAATATCGTTATATCGATACATCTATATTTAAAAAAAAATTAAAAGAAAATTGATATATCGATATATCGGCATAAATTATTGTGGTTTTAAAATATCAGTGTATTTAGCTTAGCCTAGCGCAATAATATCAATAGTAATTTTTATACAAAATGTAAATTATTTTAATGTACAAATATCTCAATAGAATATGGTGTGAAGTGAGTGACGGACGCAAAGCAACCTACAAGTCATAGACTTTATAGTTATTTTTCCGTTTGTTTTACGGCTTTGGATTCTAGCGAATTTAGAATTGGTAGCCAGCATCGGCTGTGGAGGCACATTCAAGCATAGATCCATAAATAAAATAAAAATATCGTTTTTGATACAATTTTCGATATTGGATATTTTATATCGATATATCGTTATATCGGATAAAAATATATCGGCAAAAAATATCGATTTATCGAATTAAAAATATCGAATATATCGATGTATCGATATTTTTTCAACAAGCCTACTATTTTTACCAAAGTAAACCCCGTTGAGCTTGGTAACGGCAAGTGGTGTGTCGCGGGGTGAGTCCGCTGTCTGTCGGGTGTTTGATCGGCCGCCCCTGCTGTTACTACCCGCCGCGCCCCCACCGACGAAGACTTTACTCGGCTTCATGGTGACCAGCCGGCCTATTTGTTAACTTAATGTACAACGTTTTGTCCACTTAGAAATACATTACGTTTTATATATCAATACATATAATAAAAGAGTCAAAAAAATGTGTCTGTACATCCTTACTAATATTATAAATGCGAAAGTGAGTTTGTTTGTTTGTTACGCTTTCACGCCGTAACTACTGAACCGATCATCATGAAATTTTGCATACAAGTTCTCTGGAGTGCGGAGTAGGATATAGGCTACCTTTTATCCCAAGGGATCGACTTTGACGCGGGCGGAGCCGCGGGCGAAAGATAGTTGAATATATTTCCAAAAAAATTATATATGGCGATGGATACATACTAATAGAGTAAGTACGTTTCTTTATACACGCTATCTCTGAAAATACTGGACGGATTCGAATTAAACTTTTTTCATTGTATAGCTATCAAGCCTGAGCAACATATAGGGCATAATTTATTTTAAAAACCGGAACACCTGATGCAGAACTATAATGGTCCAGTCCAGCTAAACTATAAGAAGTATAAAAATGATGCCTTAATAAAATTTGTTTAGCCTGATGACCATTTTCTGCGGAGTCATAAAGTCCACGCGAACGAAGACGCGGGCATCAGCTAGTCTTAAATAAAAATAGTCAATTATACGAAAGCCGCAATGTTTGTTGGTTTTTTATGAACCACTAACAACTAAATAGATTTTTCTGTTTGTTTAGAAAATGTTAAGAAATACACAAATCGTATAGCCAAATATGATTCCGGTAGTACAGAGAGGATCATGCCTACAGTGGAGACTAAAAAGACCTGATGATGATGATAAAAAAAAGTAGGTATCGTTGAGTTAGTCTCCCATAACACAAGTCTCGAACTTAATTTGGGGCTAGCTCAATATCTATGACTAGCTGTTGCCTGCGACTTTGTCCGCGGCAATTTCTGTTATTATGATTAATGAATAATTTTCCCCCGTTTTCAAAACATTTTATTGATGCTTCACTCCTATTGGTTGCAGCGTGATGTTTTATGCCGCAAGTCTTCCTCAATAAATGGACTATCCAACACCAAAAGAATTTTCCAATTTGAACCGGTGGTTTCTGAGATTAGCGCGTTCAAACAAACAAATAAACAATCAAACAAACAAACTCTTCAGTTTTATAATAATAGTATAGATTTGTGTGTATATAACTATTTAATGTTATTTGTATCAGATGAATATACTTAATCTTTGAAAGTAAGGAATCTTTGAAACTTTGTTCAAAAAAAATGCTTTTATTAAAATTTAAAGAGAATTAGTAATTTCAGACTCCTTGTAATTATTATAAGAGTTAATGCAATCGCTACATGTACCATATTTGTTAGTAGAGTAACATTTTATGGCAATCAAACGGTGAATTTTGGATAGAAAAAGCGCAATTGAGCGCAAATATTTGATGACCATATAAAGTACTAGCCGTGTGGTATCCGGCAGAGTAGAATAGGACCACTCCAAGTCTTCCCGTGGATGTCGTAGGAGGCGACTTAGGAAATACAAGCTAAACAAAGCTTGCATCTGTGAGACCTCTCCAACTCGTCTGGCCAGCGTGGAGAGTGTAGGCCAAGTCCTCTGGCTGCTCTGGCCAAGTATGACTCTAGTAGTACAGAGAGGGTCGTGCTCCTGTAGTGGAGACTAAAAAGGACCTGATGATGATGATAAAGTACTTACAATTTAAAGTGCAGTCATGATTGAAATAAGTCGCCGCCGTTGAGCCGTTGGAATTTTAGGGTTTCTATTTTTGGTTATGGTGTAAATTATTTAAAAAAAAAAATTTCTTTTCTGTGGCTGACTTCTTTTTCATCACATATTTTTAATTTTAATGGTTTAAATTTTTGCTGTTTGGTGTATATTTTAGGTAGTTGAGGCTATGGTCACAATGTTTTTCTTGGTGGTCATTATGTTTATCCCTAAGGCGTAATAACAGGTCCCGCGGTCACACCCTCTGAGTAAGAAACCCTAAAAATATGACAAAATTGCATAAAAACGTTAATTGCGGGAATTCTGTTGACGCAGTCAGTGAGAGACTTGCGTCAGCGAGGTCGTTGCACCTCTATCAGGCTTCTATATCGATCGGACACAGATGAATCAATAAATAAGTTAAAAGAAAAAAGTTTAAAAACTAGCTTTTATGTGTACATCACTTTATGTTTCGAGTTATTTTCAATGAGCCCTTTAATTTTATATTCATACTAGCTGTTGCCCGCGACTTCGTCCGCGGCAATTTCTGTTATTATTATTAATTAGTATAGATGAATAATTTTTCCCCAATATCAAAACATTTTTTATTGATGCTTCGCTCCTATTGGTCGCAGCGTGATGTTTTATAGCCTAAAGCCTTCCTCAATAAATTGACTATCCAACACAAAAATAATTTTCCAATTTGAACCAGTAGTTCCTAAGATTAGCGCGTTCAAACAAACAAACTCTTCAGCTTTATAATATTATTATATTGTATTTAGATTGTCGAAGTACATCAAAAATAGCTATTCCGCCATCTTGGGTGTCCCGCCATGGCGTATAGACAGTGACAGCTTTTTTTATGATATAGGACGGCAAACGAGCAAGCGAGTCACCTGATTGTAAGCGATCAGCGCTGCCCATGGACAACTGCAACACCAAGGTGTAATAGGAGCGTTGCCGGCCTTTGAAGGAGTTCGGGAAGGACATGGGGGAGGAAATGGGGAAAGGACGGGCCTCCGGCTCTCTCACTCACCAAACGAAGCATAAGCGGTAAAGCTTTTACTCAAATGTTGATGTGACACGACTGTGAGACGACCGCTTACCATGCATTGTCATCCAAACTAAACGAGTATACAAAATTTCAGCTCAATCATTGGAGTAAATTGAGTTCCAAGATTTTACCTGAACAAACATAGTTACATACATACATTGCAAGTTAAATAAAGCTTGTTAAAAGAATCGATTGAAGGTGCGCCTCTTCAATCGATTCTCTTTGGCAAACTATTACAGACTTGGCAAACTAACAGGCAAACTAACTCTTTGAGTTAGTTGAACCCTCACCATTCCTCCATCGGACTACGCGGCGCAGACAGAAATTTCACCCTTTTATCGTTGGAATACCAAAGAGTCGAACTAAACGCTTTGGCAGTTCCTTTTTGGTTCGAGTAGCTAAGGTGTGGAATGAACTGCCTGCGTCTATATCCCAGACAAATATAGTCCCGGGACATTCAAAAGTAGAATAAATGGGTATCTCTTGGATAGGCATGTAACATCCTCGTCTTCATCGTCACTTACCATCAGGTGAGATGGGAAACAAATGCCCATTCCAATATTTAGTAAAAAAAAAAACAAACCGACTGAAAAAATTATTAGTGCGGTTATCTGGCTCGCCAAGGGTCGACTCTGAACTAATCTTATCACGCCCTTTTAAAGAACCCCAATGATCTCTTTGGAAGGAAGGAAGAAAAACTACCGCGTGATTTTAACCTCTGAACTATACTGAAATCCTGGAATTAGAATCTCTAATGGAATACAAAATTGCAAGTAAAAAGAATAAACGAAAAAAAAATAACCTTCCATAGAAATTCGACCAGCTGATCGGCGAATTCGTATGTGTACTGGAAAGCCTAAATATTAAAGTAACTACTCCGTTAGCCCTATACTCGTATTATTAACCCATCTTTCCCCCTCCCCTCCCCATTTCCTTCCCCCAACTCCTTGAAAGGCCGACAACGCACCTGCCACACCCTGGTATTGCAGTTGTTATGGGCGTCACTTACCATCAGGTGACCCCACTTGCTCGTTTACCTCCTATAACATAAAAAAAAATAACCATGTATTTCTGATAAAACGTCATTAGAAATCACGCAAAGCCATCTTAAACGTCTACCGCATACAGGTATCTTACAAGTCCTTTCACTTGATCCGAACTGGACTGCCCGAACTTGATCTGAACTTCACACAATTATAAGCCTTAGCACTACTTGCAAAAGGACTGCAATCCTAACAGAGATATACGGTAGTTATCAAAGTCGTTCTAGTTATTTTTTTCTTTATTTCGCACTGTTTTCTCGTACTCTCGATGACCGAGTTAAATGGTGGCCATGTCATTTAACTTCGTGGATGTTGCTTTACAATTCCTAAAGAGATTTTATTACTCATATCGATATCGAAAAAAATACTTCTTATAGATTGAAATATTGTGAGATCCAAGCTCACCCAAGTCACCCAACTGTGATAGAATGGGACTCAATAATATGGGCGTGTATCATTTTGGGAATGATTACACTATACGTAGCTTAGCAAGCAGCCAGGGAGTCAGAATTCAAATACTATTGTAAAAATATATTTAAATTTTATTGGTTTATTGCACACACTGTTATAAAAAATATAATCTACATATTTGATTGTTTGTTTGTTTGCATTAATAGGCTCCGAAACTACTCCACCGATTAAAAAATATTTAACCATTAGAATTCTTAGATGTATTCTTGATGAACATAGGCTATAGAATTAAATACCCTTGCGAAGCCGGGGCGGGCCGCTCTAGTTTAAAATATAAATCAAACTAGAAAAAATATTTTTATCTACCTGTAAACAAAACGCGATAGCTCGGATTCCAGATACTATTACAGAATCAGGACAATATTGTTATTCCTGATCTATCTATAACTGATCTTGGAAAAAATACATTTTTACTTTTATTGAGCAGGCAGTCGTACCTCATCTTCCTCATACATTTCCTTCTCCACAACTTTAACACCGATACCATGTAAGTTGTTTACTGTCAGTCAGAGTAGGTCTGCGAAAGCGTGTCAAATTTAGGTATTTATTCTAAAAATAACTCAATAATGACGGCGTGATTGCGCTTACCGTTTTTGTACACTGCTGTTAATCATCAATCATAATTTGGAAGCACGCGAGAAATAAAAATATATAGTATGTTATGTAGTTGGACACAAATTCTACGCCGTAGTCAAAACATGTGGCTTGGCCGTTTTGTTACTACAAGAACTATTTTATAACGAATAAGCAAAATTAATGAATTTTTTCGCATGTGAATGTTGCGAAATGGCCAAGTTAAATATTTTGAATAAGGTGTAGAGTTTGTAAACTTTGGCCTTGTTAGACAGTCGTCCCAACCACCCGATAACGGGGAGAAGTGCGGGGGACTCACATAGGATGCTGCGAGTTTCGTTCTTTACTTATATTAATTCTGTGGTTTTTTCATGATAGTCATAGAATATATTATCATAGATAGAAAAGAGAATAAAAAAAGCATGCTAGATTGCTATTTTTTTTATTCTCTTTTCTATCAATAGTCTCAGCATTCCGGCTCTGTTTACCCCGTAGTGGACTGTAGCGAATCTACACCCCGCGCGGCACTCTGCCGAATTAAACAATCAGTTCTCGTCACGTCCACGTCGACGACGGCACAAGCAAATCAGTGTCGTGTGCTCGCTATCATTCTATCATTGTATCAGAGTATTCCGGTAGAACTATCATCTATCAGTGTTATCATCTCGTGCATCTGTCATCTCTATTATTCGGAGTTCTAACAATAAACCCTTTACTCTCTCCAGTACTGGCTATCATTTGATATCACTATCATACTCTATCATTACTCTGTGTGTGTGTAACAAACCGCACATGGATAAACAGTAACGAAGTAAACACAAATAGATAAATAACACACATACCCACAAACAGTATCACGTCTTTTTCCCTTGCGGGGTATACAGACTAAGTCTGTAAGACCTTATGGCCACATTTAGCATGTTGGAGGGCGTGAAGAACGGAATCAAATAATGTTGCTAGCCACATCGCCTATTAACATGATTCCGCAGATTTTAGCCCAATCCCTCGATCGGCTTTTACGATGTGCGCGGGAAAAGATGCAGCTGGTACATTCTACGTTTTTTTCTTTTCTCCCAGACCAGCATGGAAGGCGCAAACACAAATTAGTAAATAACACTGATCGTTTAAAAAATAAACACATTATATGTGACCTCTGTTGGCCGCGCCCACTGGCGGAGAGGGGGCGGGGCGCGTGCGTCAGTGGACATGTGAATGCATTTGCCGACCGTATGCGATTGTTGAACTGTGGACTCCAATTATGTCGTTTGTATACGCAGCGTGCTACGCGTCGACAGCCAAACGACTAATATTATCATACTCACTACAGGAGTGCTATTTTCGACGAGCGACTGCTCGAAAATATACGATTCTGTATGGCAAATAAATAATAGTAATAAATATATACGGACAGATTGAGCTAGCCCCAGAGTAAGTTCGAAACTTGTGTTATGGGATACTAGCTCAACGATACTATATTTTATAACAAATACATATATAGATACACATCCAAGACCCAGGCCAATCTGAAAAAGATCATTTTCCATCTTGACCTGGCCGGGGATCGAACCCAGGCACCCCGTGTCGCAGGCTGGCATGTTGACCGCTGCGCGACGGAGCTAGACAAAAATCGCTCGTTTTGTGAAGTCACCTGTTCAGAAATATAACACTTGAACGTTTACATTTCAAATTAATACCATGTCCATTTCCTCAAGTACAATCTCTCTGAGCTCTTCTCAGTTCATTACGTTAACCCTTTCACCGCGAACGACAAATATTTTCGTGTACAATTCGCGAACGTTTTCCGACCACGCTTTTTGATTTCACTATGGTGTAAGGATAAAACTATATTCAAATTAGATAAATATGTAGTCTAGTTATCATTTACAATATTTAACTTTAATCCATAACATCCATATTTGGGGTAGTTATTCATTTTTCGTACCCCGTACAGCAAAAATTATGTTAATAAAACTAATCTAATATGTCAAGAGGGCTGGCTCTTTCCTCGCTCAAAGAATTGCAATTGCTATTTAGCGGGGGAATGCAGCTAGTGTTTTTGGCACTTAACCACACGGGCAACACATTCGTTTAAATTTTTAGTTTTTAATTATTTTATATTGAAGGATCTATTAAAGTATGAATATAGTTAGGTTTATTTATAAATAGTTTTTAAGTTAGTTTATATTATTCGTAAATGTTAGATTTATTCAAGTTCCTTTTAAATAAAATTTTATATTCAGTATTCAATAAGTATACATTCAATAAATCATTTATTCAGACAATTACAGTCCACTATTGTTAGTAAACATGTTACTTGTGTATGTTAGTAAAATCGCAAATATATTCATAATTAAGTAAACAAATAAATATAATGTCAGTAAAATTCTGACTATTCAATCATCGCTGTTTCCTTTATGGGACAACGCCATTTATATCTGTCCACCATTTTATAGCACCAGAAGTATAAGTACAAATACATGCGGCTCCCAAATCGATCACGATGGTAATGAAGCAATAAAAACTTGAATAAAACCAACCTCGTTAAATTTACGACAGTTTTACTGCGCTCAGTCGTAGCTCGTAAACACCATTCATGTGTTATCTATTATCTAGTACGTCGGTGGCGTCATTGTAAACGTTGATGTGACAAAAATTACATAATTTTTAGATAAGTACGTTTTTCATGTTATTATTATTTGCTAGCAACTTCAATTTGGTATCTTTGCTTTCAACCTTTTATTTTTCGTGAATATGGTGAATACGATACACCGTCATCAGGTCTTTTTAGTCTCTACTGCAGGAGCATGACCCTCTCTGTACTACCGAAACCATACTTGGCCAGAGCAGACAAAGGATTTGGCCTACACTCTCCTCGTTGGCCAGACGGGTTGGAGAGATCTCATTGATGTTTATGAGCTTTGTTTAGATACATAATTAAAATTTTTCGTTGTGCACTTTTTGGGATGGGTAAAAAATGTTAAACTCGCTTCAGGACACGTGACCTGATCGAAAATTCGTAAGACGGACGCGTGACTTGAGACCGCCGGCACGGCGTATGAGAGGAAGTAATATCTCTATCTATCTCTTTTTCTACCGCGCGTAATTTTTCCTTCCGCTTGTTTCTTTTTTATTGAAATATCTATCAATCGTACTGAATGATGACAAAAACAAAAATTCAGCCAAATCCTTTACCTAATATCCTAATAAAAAAAGAGTTTGTTTCTTTGTTACGCATTCACATCCTATCTTCTGAACCGATCGCCATAAAATTTTGCATACCCGTTGTCTGGGTTACGGAGAAGACATAGTGTACATTTTATCCCGGGGAAAGACAACACTGACGCGGCGAAGCCGCCGGTGAAAGCATAGTTATTCACTAACGGACTGTAGTGTAGTGAACATTGATAAAGAGATTGAAGAAGCGTTATCAACGGAACTCAGGTTTACGATCCCATATCTCTCAGATAACCTTTTAAGAGTTCAGATCAATTTCCTCTATCACATCTAGGCCTTATCGTTCGTGCTATATCTGATAACTCATCGATTATACAATGCTTACTCTATAGTCGATGCTGCTAGCTATGGCAGCTCAAAAGCTGGCATAGCTGAACAAATAAATGCATGAATAAAAATCCGTGGTCTATAAAGTTGGTATCCAAGTCTTCCCATAGATGTCGTAAGCGACTTAGGAAATACAAGCTAAACAAGCTTATAAACATAAATGAGACCTCTCCAACCCGTCTGGCCAGCGAGGAGTGTAGGCTAAATCCTCTATCTGCTCTGGTCAAATATGCTCCTGCAGTGGAGACTAAAAAGACCTGATGATGAAAGTTGGTATGGACAATAATTTTACGTGTTAACGGTGGAAGAGGGATAGATGCGTTACAAGCCGAACGCTTATGATTGTGCCTATATCGCTTGTTCCGCGCTCTCGCTTGCACACGGAACAACACTTTTTCATGCGTGCACCCAGCGTTCATCGATTTATTAATTTTTTTTATTCTAGTGGCCATGTACTTGTAATCATGTCTGTATATAATTATGTTAGTAGGTATAGTAGAAAATACTACATTATTTACTATGCAGACTGCACTGAAACCTGCGCCATTCCCCCGTCTATAGTGCAACAATGGTTTTCATCATCATTTCGTGTATAGGTGACACGGTCAATCGACACACACCCTGGTGTCAGAGTTATTCGGAACCGCCTCTCTGCCTCTGACGTGGTTCCTCTAACGACTACCAAGTGGCAGCCGGGACCAACGGCTGCCATTTGGTGGCTTTTAAACCGCTTAACGTGCCTTCCGAAGCACGGAATCATCTTTATTATCAGACAATCCGAAATGCGCCACGGAGCTCGCCCATATGTGGCAATCATTCAATGAATTGAGATGATTTAAAAAAGGAAACGTATTAGGATCATGCACTTAAGGGTCATACCGTTTAAAAGCCCAGTAATTGCTAGCCTCATCGCCGATGTGTTGGGACCCCGGGTCCGCTAATCATCGTCGAAAATTTCGTATCTGTGTCCTGCACCCGTAGCATGGCGCCCGCGACGCCGTTTATATCGCGCGATAAACTATCCACATCTCGCTCTTTGATTTTACGGAAAACAAGATGGCGATAGTCGATAAGCGTTGTCGCGCGTGCCATGGTACGGGGGCTGGAACAATTTTTTTCTATAGACAATAGCTGGTCTAACGGCCACCGAATACCGATAAATTAATACATTTTTAATTACACACTGTTATCGCTAACGACCACCAAATTGGTTTATAATCGCCGGGTTAATGTACACACCTGCAGGCCCCCTTACTGGAGCCCTAAAATGCTGCTGCTGGCTTGAAGAAAGAAGCCTTGTTAAATTATATCGACAACCGAGTATGAAATACCAGGTCCATTTAAATTAATCGCAAATATTTTAAGGGCTGGGTCTCATAGGCCAAAGAAATGCTTTAGTAACACATTTTAAGAAATCGACACGCTAGTTCTTTTTTTTCTGTTTTCAAAAAAAATTTTTTTTTTTTATTATAAACTAAGAATCAGCTGTTTTGATAGATAATAGTAAAACGTTGTTCGCCAAGAAAGTGTTTTTTTGTAAACAACCCTGTTTACAAAAAAACACTTTCTTGGCGAACAACGTTTTACTATTATCTATCAAAACAGCTGGACCTGAACACTTAGAAAACTAGACGAAAAGAACACCCGTTCTTTTCGTCTAGTTTTCTAAGTGTTCAGGTCCAGATATCTCGAGAACTAGCGTGTCAATTTTTTTGTTTTGCTTCTAAAGCATTTTTCTAGCGTATGGGCCAGCCTTTAAAATATTTGCGCATTAATTTAAATGGACCTTATATATAAATAGTGGCGACGCAAAATCTAAGTAGGGCGGGGGCAAGACACGTGTCGCGAAGCCTTGTGGCACCTTTTCGCAAATCGTAGGGTAACCAAAAAAGCTCGCTACATTATGCGCAAGGCCCCTTTGGGCGCGAGGCCGTGGGCAATGGCCCACCGCTTCTGTATACAAACATACATACTGGACCCTTTTTACCTATGTCCTCGCCTAACAGAGTTAGGGCCATGAGATTTTTGTCCAATCTTTCGATGGCCTTTTACGGAGCGCGGCGGAAGAAAACATTTAACTTTACTCTTAGACAAGCATGGAAGATAGTTATATCAACTTATATCATAGTTTCTTTATACTAATGCTCTAAATAAATCTTTGTTATACTTTTAGAAAACAAGAGATTACGAAAATAAAATCATGCCTATACAAAAAGCAATGCTGTGATAATTCAATTTTTATATAATACTAGCTTTCGCCCGCGGCTCCGCCCGCGTCAATGCCCACCCCTGGGGAATAGTACTTTTTCCCGGGATAAAAGGTAGCCTATGTCCTTCTCCGTATTCCAGAGAACTTGTATGCAAAATTTCATGATGATCGGTTCAGTAGTTACGGCGTGAAAGCGTAACAAACAAACTCACTTTCGCATTTATAATATTAGTAAGGATTAGAAATAATCATGTATCTAATAATGGTGGGGACCATCGCAGAGGAGCCAATATATTGTTATCTAAATAAGAGCTTGGACTCCGCTGCCATGGCAATTACAGAATAAGAGTATTTTACAGGTATGTTAGTCTAAGTTATAATCTACCGTATACAAAACTTTATTGAAATCCATTCAGCTTTTTAGGCGTGATTGGGTAAAAAAGTCATTACTTTTGTATTTATTTCATATTTATGGTAATCCTCCGGAGTCATAATATCCACGCGATCATAGTCGCGGGCACAGCTAGTAAATAAATACATATATATTTCACACTTACACTTCTCAGAAGATATTAATCATACAAAATGATACTGAACAAGTAATTTGCTCGTAGGCCTTAGCCCCCTTTTAGTAATTCCGGTCAGTGTCAAAAGATGTATTATTCATTTAAAGCCTGCCTTATGTTTATTCTTTCCGTGTATCAGTTTATGTCTGTCTTATGGCAACAAAAGCAATCTTAGTTTGGTACAGCGTGGTTTTGAACCTCCTAGTTTTATTAAAATATGGGAATCAGAATCCCTAATGAAATACAGAATTGCAATTAAAAAGGTAATTAAACGAAAAAAAATTGACCTTCCATAGAAATTCGTCTAGCTGATCGGCGACTTTGTATGGGAAACCTTCTTTTTTTTGCAATCAGCTTTTTTCTTGCAATACTGTATTCCATTAGGGATTCTGATTCTGAGATTCCAATATAGCTAGGTTCAAAATCACGTTGTATTTCTTAGTCGATTGAAAAGTAAGAACTAAAGTTTATTGTTGCCTGTCTTCCGAATATATTGTATCAGTTACATTCTCGAGATGGTTTGGAATCTGGGTTCGGGGGCCCGGGGTGGGTTCCGGTGTCCGGACAGACTGCGTGATAAACCGAAACCCACACATACAAAGTAAACAATACTTATAAATGGACTATAGTTGTAAATAGAATAAATTAAGTAAAAAAAAGAAAAACCTATTATGTAGGTACATTTAGTAATCAAAAAATTAACTAGCTGCTATTAGTTTTATTCGGGATATACTGGCATAAAACAAATCTAAATTATACTCAGTTATTGTATAGCGATTTTATTATTGAAGCTTTTATCTATCGTCGCCATTCGTCGCACTGTCAACGAATATGGTTGCGTTCGGATAAAACCGGACACAGGCTTTTGGTTGCGCGACCGGTCTTTTTACCCAAATGTCCGGCCAAACTGGCGGGTCTGTCCGGCATTTAGGTTTGACGACCTGGCAATAATTTCTAATGCACATCGGCAACATCTTAGCGCTCCGGATCACGCGGCGCGCGCGTGGCCTAACACCAATTAGACTTAGACGCAATATAGAGCCTACCGTAAACCTGTCCTTGGGCGGCCATCTCATTTTTGTTAATGTTGATATACAAAGAGAGTGATTTTTTGTTCATCTTTCTTGCAACTGACTGCGTTAGACCGGGAGGTTATGCTCTTCGTGGCTTAACACGAATTTGATTGGACACAATATAGAGCAGAGAGACGCCATTTTCTTTATAGAGCCTTACTTACCATAGACCTGCATTTTGGCAGCAACTTCGCTTTGTAAATACAGGCGCTTTTTTATTTATCTTTCTTTCAACCGTTATATCTCTTAATTTTTAATGTATTATTTGTTTATTGCTAAAACAATTCTCTACTCTCTACCTATTACGGATCAAGAGATTCAGCCCCGTGTTAGACGGACAGCGGAAGATAGTAATAAGGTCCCGTTTTTGCGTTTTTGCCATTTGAGTACGAAACATGCTAATAAAATACGGGGCTGGTTTAAACAAAGGTTTACAGTTTATGTGCCAATGGTCCGGACTAAGTATCTACATCCAAACGGCTCAAAACTAAAACCGTTGCCGATGCAGGCATGTTTGCGCCGTTTGAGGGACTCGGCATTGGCTGCAGCCATACCTGCCTTTGGCATTTGAAGACCAATAAAGTAATACCTATTTGGGGTAGGGTTACTATCCGTCCGGATTAGTCCGGACATGTCCGGACTTTTAGACTCTTGTCCGGACTTCGTCCGGCCTTTAAATTTGTCCGGATTTATGGAATATGAGTAATAAAACTTTTTTTATCGCCTCGCAATGCGAGCGTCTGCCTGCCTTCCATGCTTACCATAGCACTGAACTAAACTAAATGGTATCTACTTGTTTTAAAAAAAGTCCGGACTTTCATCGAAATGTCCGGACTTTTGCGAGGATTTTTTAAATTCCTAAAAAACCCTAATTTGGGGTCACACGTTTATAAAATAGACAAAATAAACCACAAAAAACCCGTGTTTAAAAAATTATCCAAATCAACTCTATTATATCAGATAAAGACCTACGGCCGCTAATTATGGGGAAGTGCATGCAACACTAGCATAATTATCATGCAACACTAGCATAATTATCATGCAACGGTGGCAGAATGATATTTTTAGGAACAGCCAACTCTCCGTGGTTCGTGACAAATGCTGAAAACACGAAGGCCTACATATCAACCTTGAAGAAAGAAATAAGGCTCTTAGCCGAAATATACAAGTCCAACTACCCATCATCTCAATGACTGAGCAGCTAATCTGAAAAATGTAACCTACCAGAAACGCAAACACCTTACCTAAAGCGTATATGTTATACAGGGATATACATGATATACACTAGATTCCCGATACTAACAAGGGCTGCTTCCGCTGGGCCGCTACCTTTGACAAGAGAAATCGTTTACATAGCTTATATCACATCCGCTCATGGTCAACGACTGATTGCAGATAAACAGACAAACTAGTGATGTAACGAATATTCGCATTCGCATTCCCATTCGCGAATATTCGCACATATTTGTATATTCGCATTCGAATGCAATTTAATTGCGAATGTTTTGCGAATATGAATTATTATGAATATCAGAATGACGCTTTGTTTAGATGAGTTCGTATGAACTCGGCAATACTCGGAACATACGAACGTAACGAACCTTATCCGAACGCGATTGCCGCCAAGCCATAGACAAATTGGCGCCAAATATGAACAGAGACTATATATTCGCATTCGCGAATGACGGTAACATATATTCGCATTCGCGTTCGCGAATGCTAAAACATTCGTTACATCACTAAAGCAAACTAAAAAACAAATCTAATTTAAATTGAAAATTGAACTACAAAAACTATATTCTTTACTTTGAATTTACCGCTACATGTGATTTCTATTGCCCAAGTGGGTCACGGCGACAATGAGGCCCTTCCGATGCGGGCGGAGCGCCAGGCCTGCGCCACGATATTTTTCGATAGTTTTCCTCGTATGACCACTATGTAAATAATATGGTTTAGAGCAGTTGGCTAAGTGGAACGGATACTGCGTACGTTGTATAGAACACATTTGATAAATTTACGTAAGTAGATAGACAGAGCTAAGGTCGATGAGACCTCAAGGGAAAAGACGGTACTATTTTTGTATGTGGTTTCCGGCAGAGTAGAATAGGTCCACTCCCAGTCTTCCCATGTATGTCGTAAGAGGCGACTAAGAAAATACAAGCTAGACAAAGCTCATAAATATCGATGAGACCTCTCCAACCCGGCTAGCGAGGAGAGTGTAGGCCAAATCCTCTGTCTGCTATAGCCAAGTATGGCTCCAGTAGTACAGAGAGGGTCATGTCATGCTCCTGCAGTGAAAACTAAAAAGACCTAATGATGATGATGATGTATGTATGTATTTTGACTAGCTCCGTGGCGCAGCGGTCAACACGCCAGCCTGCGACACGGAGTGACCGGGTTCGATCCCCGGCCAGGTCAAGATGGAAAATGATCTTTTTCAGATTGGCCTGGGTCTTGGATGTGTATCTATATATGTATTTGTTATAAAATATAGTATCGTTGAGTTAGTATCCCATAACACAAGTCTCGAACTTACTTTGGGGCTAGCTCAATCTGTGTGATTTGTCCGTATATATTTATATTTATATATTATATGTTTGGACAAAGTCGCTGCCAATCTTCCAAAATGTTATTGTTGTGTATCCATATTTACTGAATAGGTAAATCATATCTACATAGTATCACGTCTCTTTCCCTTGCGGGGTAGACAGAGCCTAGGTCTATAAGACCTTATGGCCACTTTTAGCATGTTGGAGGGCGTGTAGATGGAAAACGGAATTAAATCATATCTGTATGGTTCATAATCGGCCGATTAACAAATTCTACGCAAACGCGGAAAACATAAAATACTTGTGACCACAGAAATATATCAAGATAGAACGGCCAAGTGGGCGGTGCAGCCGTGTCTCAATCTTGCACGATTGTGCATATTTTAAAGGCTGGATCTCATGTCAATTAAATGCTTTAGTAATCAAATCAAAATCAAAACGTTTATTCAGAAAATAGGCCTTTGCAGGCTTTTTCACGTCAAATCAAATTTTAAAGGATCTAATTTAGTCATATTTATGTTATTACTCAATGTGCAAAAGCTACAGACTACTAGCGTTTCGGAACCGACCACTGCAGAGAAGAAACGCCAAAAGAAACTCTTTTCAACAGTATTGGTCGCCTACTCGCCTGAAGGGCTTTTTTATTTTATCATCTATCTTTATCATTTAATTTCTTCATTTATCTTTTTTTTTCATGTCTAGTTATGATAACAATTTTTTATTATAGGTACATTATTATTTTTTGGAACATATTATGTTAACGATCGAGTGTGCAATGATAACATTTTACATTATACACAGTAGTCTCAAAGAGACCGAGCAGACCTGTCCCCCCTAGCAGCACCCGTTCACGAGTTGACGCATGGATCAGCCATCGATCAACAAATCAGAGTAGCAAATCTTAAGCTAGTTTTCTTTATATTTTCATGCAAGATAAATTTTTTTTTTATTAATATCTATAAATCAGCTGTTTTGTTGTCAAGGTCAGTGACTTAGTTTCCATAGTAGATAATAGTAAAAGTTGTTGGCCAAGTAAGTGTTTTTTGTACACAGGGTGTATTTTTCGTCTGTTTTTCTAAATGTTCAGGTCCAGATATCTCGAAAACTAGCGTGTTGATGTTTTATTTAATTTTGCTAGTAAAGCATTTTTTTAGTTTATGGGTACCAGCCTTTAAAATACTTGCGCTTATTTTTAATTGACCTTCTTAACTTACATTCATCATTTCGTGTAGGTGATACGGTCAATCGACCATGGTGTCGGAGTTCTTAGGAACCGCCTCTCGGCCTCTGACCGGGTTCCTTTAACGACTACCAGATGGCAGCCGGGACCGACGGCTTAACGTGCCTTCCGAAGCACGGAATCATCTTTATTATCAGACAACCAGGTGATTCAAGCCTGCAATGTCCTAACCAAACTGGAATCAACTAAACAAAGTATGCTTGCCGCGGGAATCGAACCCACGACCACTGGGTCTACATGCAAACTCCCTAACCACTGGACCACGGAGGCAGTCAAACTTACATTAAATGTTAACATTAATCAATATCCAGATCAGTTTTACGCACGCCATATAATTCGGCGAACAAAACCGTCCATATACGCGTATCGAAGCTTTGGATAACAAGCGAGACACAAGACTATTAATATGTTAACGACATCGCATAAAAAGCTTGTTACGAACTTCGACCAAATATAATGGTAGATACACGATTCGCGCTCGACAAGTGACACCGGCAAAACAGCGCACTAATCGAGTTTCGGAGCTGTTTTGTCCACAGTTTCAATAAACCGCGCTAGCACTAACACGTCTCGCGATGACGAAGGTACAATGAAAAGATGCAAAAACTACGCATCAAAAGTTAAAAAAAAGAAGATGGAGTAGAAGTAATACTTTCAGTAAGTAGTACCGTTTATGTCGTTGTTTGTAAGTTTGCATGATGTTTTGACTCGGGGACATTATTAAGGCTTCATTTTTTATGAGACTGTGTATCTACATTATATTTGATCGAAGGTTACGAAGTTATTTTTTCATTTTCTTCATCAGCGAAAACATTTATTTCTATCACAGACATGAAGATAGATAAATACTAGACAATAGAATAACCGGTTCAGAGAATTGATGTGTTCATCAATCCTTTGTAAATAGATAAATTTTATTTCGCATAAACTGCAAGGCAAACAAAACACGAAATACAAAATTTAAATTACAAAAATCTATACATTTGGTTTGTATTTTTGTTTTTAAACCTCACATTAGAAATTCAACTACTATAACAAACAAATAAAAAGATAGTCAGGTCAGGGGTCCTCGACTGGTGCAGGCATGGCATCGGGTACGAGCCCGGCCTTCCGAGCTACTGTTCCTTTTTCCTATTCATCCTAATCCCTAGTCGCAACAAATTCCTATGGTTTCTCAGCTTATCTTTCTTCCTGATCTTTCTGCTTCTTCCGGTTATCAGATGATGATAAAAACAAGACAAAATAAGAAAAAAATAATGCTCGCACCCTACCTATGATGGACCTGTTATCTCTGTCTGCCCCTTTCTACATAAATATGTGGTATATCTATATATACCTATATATACATAAATATGTGGTATATCTATATTTATGTAGAAAGGGGCAGACAGAGATAACAGGTCAATCATAGGTCGTAAGACCAAACAACGCGTTTAGATAGGCGGAAACGTGAAATTAAGTGACTGTTTGCTAGCTCATGAGCAACTTGAAGAATATCATATTGTCGTTTATGTCTATCTCTTTATCAATTTATCATGCTAAATAACACTTTCTCAGTGGCGGCCTTTGGGGGAGGCGAACTTCAATTTGAATGATGAAAGAATGTAATCTCAGTCCACAAATATATGTAGTTTTAATTAATATACTATAAATTGTAAGTTGACATCTGGAGAAAATGCGCTGTGCAGTTTGGTCCACTTCTTCTGCACTCCGTTTTAGAAGCGGCTCTAAACTTAGCTTTAAGTAAATTAATGTCAACAATATTATGTTGTAAAATAAATGTTAACGTTCACCAAATGATATGTGAAGTATCTTATAATTAATAAATTATATTTGACTTTGACTTAAACCGCACAGGACTTCGCGCTCTGAAGTCAATAGCCCCCATCCCCCCTAACCTAACTTCGCCCTGACAATCATGGAGGATATTCACGGGACAAGGGGTATCATCATCATCATCATCAGGTCCTTTTTAGTCTCCACTATAGGAGCATGACCCTCTCTGTACTACTAGAGCCATACTTGGCCAGAGTAGCCAGAGGACTTGGCCTACACTCTCCACGCTGGCCAGATGGGTTGGAGAGGTCTCACAGATGTTTTAAAAGCTTTGTTTAGCTTGTATTTCCTAAGTCGCCTTCTACGACATCCACGGGAAGATTTGGAGTGGTCGTATTCTACTCTGCCGGATACCACACAGCTAAGACAAGGAGTAGCTGACTAGCTGTCTATCAAACGACTTGTCCTGGACACCTCACTCACGAAACTTGTTCTGGACAGGGACTGTAGTGTACTCGTGGTGGGGGCACGTCACGAAGACGGCTATTACTGGGGCTGGAAGTGTCCTTGCGTGCATAACGTGTTATCGACCCAGTGAACGTAACCAGAGCATGGTACAGGGGCCTCGCTCTTTGGAGCGTATTAGCTCTAAACCGCGCCCTTGTAGCACCAACTGTGGGATTACTACTCCCAAGTGTGCGTTCTGGCCCGGGGCCTCGAAAGGCTGTGCGGCTCGGAGACTCGAAATGTTCAAGGCGACCGCTGCACATTGTCCAGTATTTTGTATTTTTAATGTTTGTTACCTCAGTACTCCGTCATTTATGAACCGTTTTAAATTTTTTTTTTTTTTTTAAAAGGGTTATCTTTCTTCGTTCCATTTAAACATCACAATCGGTTCAGTAGTTTGATTGAGATCGGTTTTTTTATATCAAAAATTATTTGCTACAGAATGAGAGGCATGATTCAAGAAATAAGGAAAGTGTTGAAATCGAATGCTACGCGTAACCCTCGGGTGTGATTATGATAAAACATGTATATGCCCCATAATCTAGGATTGCGCAACGTATGGTGGCGACAGTGAGCGGTGTATATTAATGGACGCCAGCGTGCAGGTCCACGTGAGGATTATACTCACAGATTCGTGGCTAGCCAATTGCCGATGTGTGTCAGGAGGCAGGAGATATAATAGTTTTTAGTTGCTCCAGTCTGACGCAGGCATCGCAAAATAGTTCAACGCTTGAAGCGTGCTTACGTACATGAGGGATCAGTATAGACCGGATAGCGGATCAGTGAACACACAGTTACAGACCTGATAGCTAACGTACTTTAGGAAAGATTAATAAAAGAGTTATTGACCAACACTCAATGACGACACAGCCGACTCTATACTTACTTACTACCTTCCTGATTCCTAAGTGTCTGCGTTAAGGGCTGAAAAACTTTTTTAAAAGTCCTATCAGTATCAACCTACACTTGTCCACTGCTGGACATATGTCTCTCCCATTGCACGCCACTGAGCTCGGTCTTGAGATTTTCTTCTCCAATCACTGCCAGCAACCTTACGTATCGTCGCTCCATCTAGCCCAAGGGCGTCCTACACTACGTTTGCCAAGTCCTTAACCTATTAAAATAAGAAATTGTCGGAATATAGTAAAAAAAAATAGTGGGGTAGTTGTTTTAGGTAAATACAGTGTGATTTTGAACCCCCTAGCTATATTGAAGTCTGGGAATTAGAATCCCTTATGGAACACAGAATTGTAAGAAAAAAAGGTAAAAAACGAAAAAATAAATTTAACCTTTCATAGAACTTCGTCCAGCTGATCGGCGACTTTGTATGGGAAATCTAATTTTCTTTATCGTTTTTGACCTTTTTTTCTTGCAATTCTGTGTTCCATTAGGGATTCTGATTCCCAGATTTCAATATAGCTAGGGAGTTCAAAATCACGTTGTATATATACGTAGGATCGAAGCGCGGTAGCTTAGTTAATAAAACGTTGGTCGTACAAAGACCAAGTTGGAGTAATGCCCCCGTGTAATTTTTTCATCATATCTTATTTCTTAATGTAATAAGAGTATATCAAAACATCGTTGTTAAAGGTCCCGAAAAAGAGAAATCTTTTCATGACCTCACTCAACAGACACAGTGAGTTGACGTCTTTTGGAGAAAATGCACTGTGCAGTTTGTTGCCGCTTCTTCTGCACTCCGCTTTGAAAGCGGCATTGAACTTAGCCATAAGTAAATTTTTTACGTCAAAAATTGTTGAGGAGTTCATAGAAACCAACTTATATTAAATAAACATATGAAATGTTGATTTTTTTAAATTTTGGCAGTGGCGCCAACTAGTGAGCACAAAACGGTGGCCCTCATTGCAACAATATCGTGACATCACGTCATCATATTCGTCATAAGCACGTATAACGTGGCGTATGAAACTACCTACGAATAACGTCAGAGCTTCAACGTCACCCGATGTAACATTCTTATCACAACCGAAGAATATTCATAGGTACGTTATCGCGATATACTTAGTGCAATCTCTCCAAGTATTTTTGTACTGGAATTTGGCGTATGTATTCAGCCATCTTTGCGTGTTTGTAGTTTTACGTTATAGTTTTTAGCGGTCAGGGTTGTTATACTCAAGTGCAAGTCCGTTGCATGTGGATGCAGGTATAGCATCAGGTACTCGCGCCCGGCCTCCCGAGTAGAACTTGCTTTCCCCCATTCAGTGAGTAGTATCCTAATTCCCTGCACAACCTGCAGTCCCTTCCCAAAAAAATACATCTGATGGTCGAAAGCAGAAGTATCCAAAAAAACTGCGTTCAAAAATTCGGTAATGTAATCCAAGATGTGAAAAATACCAAAAAGCCGGGGCAGGTCGCTAGTTATCATCATCATCATCATCATCGGGTCTTTTTAGTCTCCACTGCAGGAGCATGACCCTCTCTGTACTACCGGAGCCATACTTGGCCAGAACAGACAGAAGATTTGGCCTACACTCTCCTCGCTGGTCAGACGGGTTGGAGAGGTCTCATTGATGTTTATGAGCTTTGTTTAGCTTGTATTTCCTAAGTCGCCTCTTACGACCTCAATGGGAAATCTTGGGAGTTCCTATAATTTATGTTAAATAACTTATTATAATTTAACACCTATAGCGATAAATTAATTATTTCTAATAGCTAGTAGTTCTAGAGACTTTGTGACTTCGTGTTTACTGGCGCAGTTAATATATTTACATATATGCACAACAAGGCTGGAGTTGTGTCATATGGAGATGTGAAGAGAATGGCTGAGAACCGAGAGACATGGAGAGTACTCCACCGAGAAGAACACAGTTCTTAAATAGGCTAGTTTCCTGGGTCGTAATAATAACATAACAATTAGTCCGTCAGTTAGATAATCAAAAAATATTGGACACGTATTTTTTCTTTTGTCAAATAAATAATAAAGATAAAGATAAAGCGCGTCAAAGTTCAGGAGACGTCAAAGTTTGCTAAAAATTGTAGCAAACTATGACGTCACACGGAACTTCAAAGGGATATATCTTTATCATTTTTTGTTTAATCGAGGAAAGAAAAAATACGTGTCCAATATTTTTTGAATATCTAACTGACGGACTAATTATATTTTTTTAGGAAACTAGCCTATTATAGATGCACAACATGCGTGTTACTTGGTATTTTTGTCATGTGCAGTAGTTCCAATTATATTATCAGCAAAGTAATCCTCAGTTATCGAGTATCGAGCATTGACACAAATAAAGAGACGCACGCGTGTGCGTGTGGCGTACTTACGCGTTGTTCGTAAGCTCACATAGATACGGCGAGTAAGCGAATAGTAAACAATGGATGGTGATATAAGAAATAATATTTTGAAGTATTATCATTTATCATTATTACAGCCGTGAGAAGTCCACTGCTGGACAAAGGCCTCGCCCAAGGATTCTTCATTCCATGGGAAGATATTGCCGATACTGGCCACGCTTGGCAGGCGGGTTGGCGAGCAGTTTCTTTGGCTTCTTATGCTTCCGACGCTGCTGCCCATCGGAAGCATTTTTAAGCTTGGGAAGGATAGGAATTAATAAATAATAAATATATACGGACAAATCACACAGATTGAGCTAGCCCCAAAGTAAGTTCGAGACTTGTGTTATGGGATACTAACTCAACGATACTATATTTTATAACAAATACATATATAGATAAACATCCAAGACCCAGGCCAATCTGAAAAAGATCATTTTCCATCTTGACCTGGCCGGGGATCGAACCCGGTCACTCCGTGTCGCAGGCTGGCGTGATGACCGCTGCGCCACGGAGCTAGTCTATCGGAGATAGTCTAGTAATTAGTTGGATTTAGGAAGAGAATGAAGGTATTGGGATACTACTCGCTCGGGTGATTTGGGAAAAAACGAGTCTATGATTATTAAAAGGCCGGCAACGCTTTTGTCACACCCCAGGTGTTGCAGTTGTCTATGAGCAGCAGTGATCACTTACCATCAGGTGGCCGCTTGCTCGTTTGCCGCCTTATATCATAAAAAAAAGCAAGAAGCAGCTCGGGAGGCCGGGTGATACCCGATGCCATTCCTGTTACCACCGGACAAGCAGTTGAGGTGGACACCCTGACCATTAAGTAAACTTAACCATCAAATTATCAGGTTTTATCATGTTTTTATATTTGTCATTTACTAGCTTTCGCCCGCGGCTCCGCCCGCGTCAATGTCGATCCCTCGGGAACAGTAGTTTTTCCCGGGATGAAAGGTAGCCTTATGTCCTTCTCCGTACCCCAGATAACGTGTATACAAAATTTCATGATGATCGGTTCAGTAGTTACGACGTGAAAGCGTAACAAACAAACAAATAAACAAACAAACAAACTCACTTTCGCATTTATAATATTAGTTAGGATTAGGATTATAAACGTAAACCTTATAAGTTTACATCAATCTCCCATGCTGGTCTGGGAGAAAAGAAAAAACGTAGTATGTGCGAGCTGCCTTTCTTCCCGCGCATACCGTAAAAGCCGGTCAAGGGAATGGGCGAAAATCTAAAAAATCAAGACAATAGGCGATGCGGTTAGCAACCCATCATTATTTTGATTCCGTTTTCCACCTTTACGCCCATCAACACGCTAAACGTGGCCTTTCGGTCTTATGACTTTAGGCTCTGTCTACCCCGTGAGGGATAAAAACGTGATAATATTTATGTATAGTTTACATATCAAAAGCTCGTAGTCAGTATATCATTATATTAAGTGGTAATATAAATTAGAACACTGATTAGATGACAAACTTCTTTTCTTAATTTCAAATAACTACCTATATTATATGCCAAGTTTGGTAAACTGTGATTACGTGGACTTTTCAATACTGCGACCCAACTGCGTGCGCGTGCGACCTATTTTTCGTAGTCTGCTCTCCTACAAGGAGCGTCGAGCGTACCTTTTGCTAATTTGCAACTCAGAGCTTTTTGCGCTACGATTTCGTAGAGCCCTCTACGACGGTCTACGACCTTTTTTAGCGTTTGTTTTATTTGCCAAAACGAGACTGCTGACGTCTCTTATACCTAAATATGTATTATCTTATTTAAAAACAATAGCTTTTGACGTAATTATTGTTACTTTGTTATGTAAAAGTGAACAGAAATAACCTACCTATATACCTACGCTACGCGTAAACAAGTGGCAATTGTTATTTTTGCCTTGAAAAGACATGTGGAATGTTCCGCATGCGGTTCCGTGAGAACCAGAAGAGTCGGAACTCTCTGACGCCGGAATCTCACTGGTGATGGTGTAACCAAGGGCGTCAATCCCTGCAATCACTTGTAACGTGCATCGCCCAGACGATATTGCTTGGACAGCTTTTTCTATTCAGTCTTGACGAGGTATGGAACAGACTATGTCCGTAATTTGTCCGTGAGTTCCGACTCTTCTGGTTCTCACGGAACCGCATGCGGGACACGCATGAGAACCAGAAGATTCGGAACTCTCTGACGCCGGACTCTCACTGGTGATGATGTAACCAAGGGCGTCAATCCCTGCAATCACTTGTAACGTGCATCGCCTAGACGACATTGCTTGGACAGCTATTTCTATTCAGTCTTGACGAGGTATGGAACAGACTATTTCCGTAATTTGTCAACCGGAACATGATGGACGAATGTGATATAGGATCGGTGTCCGGCGAAGGGCCAGACTTTCACTGGCGATAGTGTAACGGCGGGCGTTGACCCCCGCAATCACTTGCAGCGTGCATTGCCCAAGACTATGTAGTTCGAGTCAAAGTGTCGGGCAGATTTTGATTCGTATGAAGAGAGATTGGTCTTCACGTAGACGGCACTACCAGTAAAATTTTGTAGTTAAATTGTTACTTGCGCTAAAACGTTGTCATCGGGAACGCGCGCCCGGCCCCCCGAACTTTTTGTTTTTTTTTTTTTTATGTATATCCGCCGGCAAACGAACTGCTACTTGCTATTCCCCCATTCATCCAATACCTTCATTCCCTTCCCAGTCCAACAAATTCCTATCCTTCCCAAGCTTAAAAATGCTTCCGATGGGCAGCAGCGTCGGAAGCATAAGAAGCCAAAGAAACTGCGCTCGCCAACCCGCCTGCCAAGCGTGGTGAGTATGGCAATATCCTTCCATGGAACGAACAATCCTTGGGAGAGGACTTTGTTGATGAATAAAGGTCATAGCCCACTTACACGACTCTGCTCCATCACCGCTCCCACCCAACACCGCCCTAAACTAAGACGACTGCTTGCAGTCCACGCGGTGACAGCTAGCAGGCACCCAGCAGTCCACGCGGTGACAGCAAGCAGACGGCCAGCTGTCCACCCGCCGACCGTTCTCGCTTTTCGCGATAAACACAGTTCGCGATCGGTTTCCATTGAAGCAACTCGTATTTTTTACTATGTTCCGATTCACAACGCGCGAGCTAGCAATTATTGCTATTGCACTTGACGATGAAGAGAGAAGCGCAAGAAATAACAGACGAAGATTTTGGGTGCATAAAATGCTGAAAGCAAGACATGCAGAAGGAGAATTTTGGCAGATCCAGAGACACCTATTAGATGACGAAGAAAAATTCTACATTTACTTTCATATGGATCGGTACTTATTTGACTACATATTATCATTTATTGAAAAAGACATAACAAAGAAGAATACGAAATTCAGACAAGCAATAACACCAATAGAAAAAATTGCCGTCACGTTAAGGTAAGTGAAAAAGAAACTGTTCTTGTAAATTAGTACATATTTATTTTAAAAAAAATAATAGTTACAATCGGTCTCTAATTTCCATTTATTGCTTACAATTTAACTCAAAATTAATAAAGAAACAGTATTCTAGCACATATTAATCCGAATCATTATTCTGTGTAGCATTAGGCAATTCACTGTTCAATATCGGTTCTTCTAAAACTGGAGGATTATTGCCTGAAAGCTCTGCATTGGGGGTATTAAAGTCGGAAGGGCCTGCATTATGTAGGTTATAATCCGAAGATCTTATATTGTGGGTGTTATAACCCGAAAGTCCTGCATTGCGGGTATTATAGCCGGAAGGGCCTGCATTATGTAGGTTATAATCCGAAGATCTTATATTGTGGGTGTTATAACCCGAAGGTCCTGAATTGTGGGTGTTATAAGCCGAAGGACTATCAATATCAGTATTGTGTCGTGAAGAACCAGCATAGAAATTTGTTTGTTCTTGGATTTCTTGTAATTCAAATTCAGACACCATGTTGAATATTCTAGACTTCAGAACAGATTGGCTGTAACGATTTAATTTTTTTACTGTTGTTGCAATGCTCGAAAAAAATTTGTCAATCTCGTCTTCCTTATTTGTCTCATTTTCTTTAAGTAAATATTGTAAAAGTTGAGCTGATGCTGTGGTACATTCTTGGGTCCCTTTGAATCGCTTTCTTTTAGGTATCTTCGGAAACAAAGGAGAATTTGCTGACGTATTTGTTGAAGAAGATTCTGGTCGGTTGGTGATATTAAGTTCTGGGTCATTCAATGTGGAAGAATCATCGTGATTTGACAACAGTTCGTCAAAATCAAAATTTTCGTCAACTTCACTGTTATCTTCCGTTAATGATGAAATTGTTTTTCTTTGTTTCATATGCGGCAACAAAAAAGACATCTCTTCTTCAAATTGCCATTTTTTTGCCGAGGTAGCAGCCTGACCACTTTTTGTGCGTTTCTTAACAACTGCCCTTCTATAGCTTTCTCTTAAGTTTGCCCAGGTTTTCTTGCAATCTGATTCTGAAAAAGAAAAAATTCGAAGTGAAGAGGTCTGTGTGCTAAGGTGTGTTTATTTTTGCTTAGAAATATTAATAGAGAAAGTTTTGTTTCAGATACATGATCACGGGATGTTCAGCAAGGACGTTGAGTTCAAGCTTTAGATTAGGCGAATCAACAATCCGATCAATTATACAAGAAGTATGTAACGCAATCATAAACAAATTAATGGGAATTTTCATTCCAACACCAAGTGAAGAGCGGTGGAAAAGTATAGCTCAAGGATTTCAAGACAGATGGAATTTTCCAAATTGCATCGGCGCTATAGATGGGAAGCATGTCAACATCATAGCACCTGCTAATAGTGGTTCGCTGTATTTTAATTATAAAAAGCACTTTTCTGTTGTCCTAATGGCTGTGGTTGATGATAAATATAGATTTATAATAGTTGATATAGGTGCTTTTGGTAGAAACAGTGACGGTGGAATATTTGCATCTTCGAAATTAGCGAGACGTCTAGAAAGTAATTCATTACATATTCCAAACGATAAACCACTACCTGGAAGTAACAGAGATATACCACATGTTTTCATAGGAGATGAGGCGTTTCCTCTAATGAAAAATTTAATGAGACCATACCCTCGTTGTCGTGGCTTATCTGAAGCACAAACTATTTTCAATGAACGTTTATCACGAGCACGCAAAGTTGTGGAAGATGCATTTGGAATATTGTACCAGAAATTTGGCATTTATAACAAAAGTATTAATGTGAACCCGATACACGTTGACACATTGATACTAGCGACATGTATTTTACATAATATTATGCGAAGTTATGAAATAGAGTATCTAAATCAACATGAGATACAGCAACCAATACATCACAACGAGAATGGTTTCCTGCAACCTATACTAGAAAACGGAATGAACAGTGCAGAAAATGCTTTTAATATTCGAGACTTGTTTTCAGCTTACTTTCAATCTCCTGAAGGTCAAGTTTCATGGCTGCATCAAAATATTTAATAACGAGGAAAAAACCAAGAGCAATATTAACCTTCATTTTAAAAATATATTTTGTTTTATGAAAATAAATATCTTACAGACTACAACAAAAGTTATTATTTCAACATTTACTTTAGTTTTATCAATTCTTCTCGAGTTATAAGCGGACAGACGGACAGAGAGAGACAGACAGATAAGTATTTCGAAATCAAAGATTTCGGTATCATAATTTTAAGGTTATGGAGTGAAAATAAACCAACCAACCATAAACAAATACAATTACCACGTTTTTAATATAGTATAGATTGTACGTAGATAGGTACATACCTGTTGCAGACAACGTTCTAGCAATAGATTTCCATGTTTGATCCCTTTTGACGGAATCTGCGTATTTTGCGTCACTGGCATCATACAGATAGGGGTATCTTCGCACTTCTTCTATAAGTTTTTCTTTGTTCATAATGGATACGTTCAGTACCTGCGAAAACAATTGAAAAGAGATCGAGCGTGCGGTTTGCTTGGTAAATACTGACCGACTGAGCGGTGACGGCGGGCACCGGGCAGCGCGGGCGCCGGGCGGCGACTGCTAGCAGTAAGCGCGCGGACACCGCGCTGACCGCTCGTTTACAACGTGTGGCCAGCGAGGCCTCAACTATCGAGCAGTCTGACGGCGGTAAGCTCGCCGACAGCGAGCCTTCTGCTAATTTATGATGCCAATAAAAAATATATCTAAAGAGCAATATTTAAAGCCCATATTTGAATTATATTCTTTTTGCCGGGTGGGAGGCGAGTCGTGTAAGTGGGCTATGACCTTAAGGCTTCGAAACTTCTGGATCGATTAGAAAATTTATTTCACGCTGGTCTGGGAGAAAAGAAAAAATGTAGAATGTACCAGCTTCTTGTCTTTCCGCTGCGGAATCATGTCAATAGGCGATGCGGCTAGCAACCCATCACTATTTGATTCCGTTTTCCATCTACACGCTCTCCAACATGCTAAATGTGACCATAACCCATAAGGGTTAAGGGTTATAGACTAGACTTTGTCTACCCCGCAAGGGAAAATAACGTGATACTAAGTATGTATGTTTTTTACCATTGACCCGGGGCGGGCCGCTGGTATTACATAACAAACAAACAAATCTTTCCTCTTTATAATAACAGTGTTAACTGTCCGGGTAGATTTTGGTATTTTGGTATTGATTCTATAGCCTATGTTCATCAGCAACAATGTAGGATTCTAATGGTGAAAGAATTTCTAAATCGGTCCAGGAATTTCGGAGACTATTTAATGCAAAAGGTGTATATCGCATGCAACTATAGTTTTATTTTTAATTTTATTTCGGCATTGTTTTATTGTAAAACATAATGTAAAAAACAACTTTCTTTAATCTGTCTGGCATATAACTTTTTCATATTTAATACAGACAAGTAATTAAATTTACATAAAAAATATTTAAAACTCAAAATAGCTACAAGTATCTTGGCCTGATGTTAATTTAAAACTAAATGGATGTAAATTATGTAAATCTATTCTTTCAATGCCTACCTTGCCTTCATATGTTCCAAAACCCGAGGTCGTAGACCTGTGTCTATTTTTAGATAGACGTCGCCATAAAAATGCATTTCGGTACGCGTTTAGTATGATAACGGTTATTATAAGCACTTTCACCTCTCACGGTCTCGGAAGGGCGAATTTGTATGAAATATAAACAGTGCTATAAATAGCAACCGCGGCCTTGCTTGTTTTATGCGGCTTTGATAAACCAGGTACGACGGTTAAAAAAATTGAGTATTTTATATGATATCATCATTATTAGGTCTTTTTAGTCTCCACTGCAGGAGCTACCGGAGCCGTACTTGGCCAGAGCAGACAGAGGATTTGGCCTACTCTCCTCGCTGGCCAGATGGGTTTGAGAGGTCTCATTGATGTTTATGAGTTTTATTTAGCTTGGGAAATCCCAAGTATATATGATATCATCATCATCATCAGGTCTTTTTAGTCTCCACTACAGGAGCACGACCCTCTCTGTACTACTAGAGCCATACTTGGTCAGAGCAGCCAGAGGACTTGGCCTACACTCTCCACGCTGGAGACGTCCCTCAGATGTTTATAAGATTTGTTTAGCTTGTTTTTCCTAAGTCGGCTTCTACGACATCCACGGGAAGACTTGGAGTGGTCCTATTCTACTCTGCCGGGTACCACACGGCTAATACATGGTCATAATACCGCTTTTAGTGACAGAGCCCAGGTCTTTCAATTCAATTCAATAGCCTCATTTATTCCTTAATAAAATTAATTAAAGTTTACATTTTTGTCATTTTAGAGAGCCCAGGTCTATTAGACCTAAAAGACACTAGCATGTTGGTGGGCGTGTAGATGGAAAACGGAAGAGATAGTGACATCCGTCATCTTGGATTCCAAAGCTGATGTCAATTTCGATATCTACACCGAAAAACCTCAGAAACTGCACCCATATCTATGTTTTTATATAAAGTCGCGTCTGCAATCTTTGATTCCAAAACTAACGTCAGTTCAGGGGTACTATCTTTGAAAGTGTAACACTCGTCTTAGAGCGATTTTTGTATGGAAAAATCGCTCGAATACGAGTGTCATACTTTCAAAAATAGTGCCCCAGAATCCGAATAGTGACTAATGCGTGACGTGTGGACGGGCATGATACGAATACGGTGCGATGATAAAAAAGTACAACACTGGAAACGCAGGAGGAGCATCAAAATATACAATACTAGCTTTCACCCGCGGCTCCGCCCGCGTCAATGTCAATCCCTCGGGAATAGTCCTTTTTCCGGGATAAAAGGTAGCCTATGTCCTTCTCCGTACTCCAGAGAACTTGTATGCAAAATTTCATGATGATCGATTCAGTGGTTACGGCGTGAAAGCGTAACAAACAAACAAACAAACTCACTTTCGCATTTATAATATTAGTTAGGATGTAAAGAAAACCCTGTTCGATCCTTAAAGGGGTGATTGAGCCCATCGATATGAACACCTTTTCCTATGGGACCAATCCTGGGAACTTATATTAATAAATAAATAATAAATATATACGGACAAATCACACAGATTGAGCTAGCCCCAAAGTAAGTTCGAGACTTGTGTTATGGGATACTAACTCAACGATACTATATTTTTTAACAAATAGATACATATATAGATAAACATCCAAGACCCAGGCCAATCTGAAAAAGATCATTTTCCATCTTGACCTGGCCGGGGATCGAACCCGGTCACTCCGTGTCGCAGGCTGGCGTGATGACCGCTGCGCCACGGAGCTAGTCAAATATAATAAATATTAATGTTTATATCGACGGGCTGAATCACCGGACGAAGATTCGGATAGGTTTTTCTTTACATATTGTATATGGCACGAGAATCTGATAGGCCATCAATATAATTGAAGTACCTATCAGCATGTGGGCCTAACTTTTTTACGGTATGATTTTTTTCAATAATGGTATATGGTTGATGGTTGATCTACCATTAACCATATCTTTATGTAATATAAAACAAAAAAAATCGGCTTATATTAAAAAATATATATTTTTTAAGTGTTATATTTTGCATTCACAATGCTATTTTGATATACTCTTATTAAATTAAGAAATAAAATATGGTGAAAAAAGTTTCAAGCGGGCGGGATTTGAACCTGCGACCTTAGTCTAAGTACGACTTAAGTCGTAACCTGCGACTAGAACACCATTGTGTAACGAGACTGTCACTATACACCGCAGCGCCGTCGCTACCGCTTATAGTGAGCCCAAGAAGTGGGCAGGATAATGTGGTGGAGAAATAAGGTGGGTCGGATAGCCACATGCAGCATCAAGGACACACACAGCATCGTCACAAAAGACAACATAATCCACTCCGAGTTATCATTGGTTGTGTAATTCTCATTTGCGCAATAGATAACAGGGATGAACTTTCATAACTCATATTATTGACAGGTTTAATTATATAATTGGTGATGAGTAAGGGACAAACATGTGCTTTTAATCTACGCTTCAGGCCTATATATATACAAAAAAGGACGTTCGATTCATTCCTTATCGATCTTCCTGAGAGTAAGGACGACAAATATTAAATAATTAAATTCTTTATTTATGTAAGAATTTAAATATTTTTTAAATATTATCAACGTCGAGAAAAATCGTAAGTTAATTCTACGATGACTTTTTTCTCTTTTTAATGATGATTACAGTTTAATTTCGATAATGTTGTGTAAATAAAATCGCCGATTTTAACAATAGATAAAGATAATAAATTACGCATTATTCATCTGCTCTGTGAGAAATGACACCTGTTTCCTGATCTGTGAAAAAATCGGCGGAAACCGGCTAAAACTGGGTAAAACCGGCTAAAACCGGCTGGAAAGTGCTATGGTCATCCGAAAATAGCCGCTCTACAATGTAGGTATATGGGAATGGTTGGAGGTCCAGCGGTGGCACACTACCCAAAATAGGGGAGGGCGCAGAACACCATGATCAGATAAGCAGCCGTAAGTAAAGGGTTCAGTTCATATATCACAAGCACAACAAAAGCAATAATTATATACATACATACATAGTATCATGTCTTTTTCCCTTGCAGGGTAGACAGAGCCTAGGTCTATAAGACCCGAAGGCCACTTTTAGAATTAGGAGAAAAATAATCTAAAAAAAAAATTATTTAACATTGTTTGCGTCTATATCAAAAAGGCTTCCTCTCAGCATAGGTTGTGGTGAGCTACACACCGTCTTCCAAGGACAGATCTCGATTGACCAGTACATTATTTTATTTATTTAATTAATTTATTGCACGTATAATCAAAAGATTTTTGTACAAAAGGTAATAACTTAATGCTAAGCATTTGATGATTTGTGATTGTTTGTACTGTACGATCACCTGCAAAAGTCCATACATACCCCTAAGGTGAACCTCAATTGCACTGATTAGGAAGGCATATATATTTAACAATAACATGAACCTTATAACACATGTATATAAGGTTGAAATTGCTGTTACTTTTAAATAGTATCCGTAGCTACACACAACTTTGTACGCAATTTCTATATGGACGTTTGCGGACGACCGTACAAAAAAATCTCCGTTTGCGAAAAATTTATGTTTTTGTACCTTACATCTTACAGTTCACGTTAATAATTAGATGGGAGACAAATGCCTAATTAGTTAATAATTAATAAGTAATAAAAAAAAGCTGACCCGATAAAACGGACACGAGCGCCTCACTGCTGTCGCCACTTATGTCGTCGGTGCACAGGGAACACGCTGTTTCGATTTGCACTCCTTGATGACGCAAATTTTAAGTTTCTATTTTGAGTTCACACATACATAAGTAATCTTATTTAAAAACGATTTTGTCTCGTTTTTAAATAACTATCAAACTTTTATTAAAATTATTAAAAAATGATTTTGTCTCGTTTTTAAATAACTATCAAACTTTTATTTAAAATATTTAAAAACGATTTTGTCTCGTTTTTAAATAACTATCAAACTTTTATTTAAAAAAATTGGTTTTAAGTAGTTCATTTTATTATTTACTAGCTTTCGCCCGCGGCTCCGCCCGCGTCAATGTCCATCCCTCGGGAACAGTACTTTTTCCCGGAATAAAATGTACCCTATGTCCTACGTACCCCAGAACGTGTATGCAAATTTTTTATGATGATCGGTTTAGTAGTTACAACGTGAAAGCTAACAAACAAACCAATTCACCTTCGCATTTATAATATTAGTTAGGATTACATATTCCATAGCCCTTATAAAGAAATAATACTTCTTAAATTTAGTAAGTACATAAAGCCAATAATGGATAAACTAACATTATTCCCCACGATTCGATTACTATAGCTATTGGTTAATCCCGTATCCATACCCAAAGGGTAAAACGGGACCCTATCAATATCGCTCCGCTGTCCGTCTGTCTGTCTGTCTATCCGTCTGTCACCAGGCTGTATCTCATGAACCGTGATAGCAAGAGAGTTGAAATTTTCACAAATTATATATTTCTGTTGCCGCTATAACAACAAATACTAAAAAACAGAATAAAATAAATATTTAAGGGGGCTCCCATACAACAAACTTGATTTATTTGCTTGTTTTTACTCGATATTGATAACGGCAACAGGTAGACACTTGAAATATTCACAGAATATTTAGTTACATATTTACTTTAAAAAAAAATTAATAAAAATAATAATAAAGGCTCCCATACAACAGACATGATTTTTTTGCCGTCTTTATAGATAACGGTACGGAACCTTTCGTGCGCGAGTCCGAGGCCAGTTTTGAGTTTTGATTTCTGTTCCCGCAAACCAGCTTAGTTAATAATTTCTTCTGATGATAACTAAAGTTTCAGCTTATGTATTTATAAATAAATATATACGGACATATGACACAGATTGAGCGAGCCCCAAGGTAAGTTCGAGACTTGTGTTATGGGATACTAAATCAACGATACTATATTTTATAACAAATACATATATAGATAAACATCCAAGACCCAGGCCAATCTGAAAAAGATCATTTTCCATCTTGACCTGGCCGGGGATCGAACCCGGGCATTCCGTGTCACAGGCTGGCGTGTTAACCTCTGCGCCACAGAGCTGTCAAATATTCTTATTTACCTTCCGTCTTTCCCCAATAAGCCCGCCTTCCGCAGCAGATAATAATAATCTTGTGTCAATATTTTGTTATTATGTAAACGGTTAAGTGATGCTGATAACCTATCTCGTACCTATCCGTTCCTACTTTACAAAATTATATAAGCACTAGCAGTGCCTGCGACTTCGTTCGCGTACATTTTATGTTTGTATTGGGCCACGTCTTGTCATGACAAGAGAAAAATAATAAGTAGCCTATCCTGTGTCCTTTACGCCTAAATGTATATCTACCAAGTTTCATAAAATTCTGATAATTCGTTTAATAGTTCTCCATAACTATACGGACATATGACACAGATTGAGCTAGCCCCAAAGTAAGTTCGAGACTTGGGTTATGGGATACTAACTCAACGATACTATATTTTATAACAAATACATATATAGATACACATCCAAGACCCAGGCCAATCTGAAAAAGATCATTTTCCATCTTGACCTGGCCGGAGATCGAACCCGGTCACTCCGTGTCGCAGGCAGGCGTGTTGACCGCTGCGCCACGGAGCTGTTCAATATTATATAGTATTGATATATATTACAAATTTTATGAAATATCCAATTAAATTAATTGAGGTTATGTAGTGGCATCTACCAACACTAGTACGTACGTATGTACACGTCACGCGGGTGCACACTACGATTCTTTTCATTCATTCTCGTTTCACTTGTACAATGAATGTGTACACAAATTTTTAGTTTTTGCGCCGACTCTAGTTCCTTGCCGCCAATTATACACGGCGAAATTTTGATCGTTCTGGACCGTTAAAGAGGTGATTTAACCCATCGATATGAACAACTTTTCTAACGGGACCAATACTGGGAACTCAAAAAAAAATATGGGCAGATCCATACAAAAAATTTCGGCCGCCCGGTCCATTTGTATGGGAACGTTAAAAAAATTTTTGAGTTCCTAGCATTGGTCCCATAGGAAAAGTTGTTTATATCAACGGGCTGAATCATCCCTTTAAGGGTCCAGAACGATCGAAATTTCACCGTGTATAGTCGAGTAAGTACTAGTTGTCTTCTTCTACCTTATCCTTATCCCACTATTTATGTGGGGTCGGCACAGCATGTAAGCTTTTTCCATTTCTGTCTATCTCCAGTCAACTCGTCCGTCACTCCCTTTCTACTCATATCCTCCTTTACACACTCCATCCAACGTTTCCTTTGGTCTCCCTCTGTTTCGATGACCTTTGACATGCATATTCATATTCTATAGTTATACTAGCTGACCCGGCCACGCGTTGCTGTGGCTAAAAAAATTGCGACTATAATTTGAGATTTAAACTATCCTATCTCTCAAGTTGGATCGAACTGCACATGGTGTGCGAATTTTATTATAATCGGTTAAGTGGTTCAGGAGTCCATTGAGGACAAACATTGTGACACGAGATTTATATATATTAAGATATAGTTGTCTAAAGCAACATAATTATCAGAATATTAACGCTTGTCGTAAACGCCGCGCGCCGCCGGCTCGCCGCCAAACATTGTCAGCATTAAACATTATTGCCAATTAATTTGTAGACTTCGCATTTGACTTTATGGCTCAGACAAAGTTACTGAGGTTAAAGACAGCATCGTTTCCGCTTTGCAGACAGACATTAAAATTCTGGCAGCTTATAAACAAATAATAAGGTCTCTACAAGCCATACGAGCAATCAAAATTTAAACAAACTGGGATTTTTCATGATATAGGATAGCAAATGAGCAAGCGGTAAGCGATCACCGCTGCTCATGGACAACTGCAACATCATGGTGTGACAGGAGCGTTTCCAGCCTATTAAGATTAAGGAGTTGGGGGAGTAGATGTGGGGAAGGATGGGCCTCCAGCTCTCTTACCCACCGAAAGAAGCATAGAAGCGGTAAAACTTCTACTCACACGTCGATTTTCTGTGAGAGTATGGTATTTTTCGGTATATAATAAGTATCTTGGTAACAATCTGACGGACCACATGGAATCTCATTGATCAAGCAATGTTTTTGGCTCTATTTTAGCTACAACACGCGTAAACTTGTCTAGCTGCTCAGGGAGAGTCAATTTTCATATTTGATGAAAATTGACTCTCCCTGAGCAGCCAGATACTTAGATACGAAACATCTCCGCACAATATAGGTAGTTGGATGGACTCTATAGACATGAAAAAATCCTCTATCGTAATCGTTTTAACACAATAATCATATTTTTCGACGCTAAACAAAACCAAATTCTCATTTGGCCTAGTTAAGCAAGCTAATTTTCATAAGTAACTCGCCGTACCATACCATACCATACCAATTTCTGAGCTGATGTCAATATATCAGAGAATCAGACCGATTGATTCAAACCTATTTCTAACTTTTATGAGGTCACGTTTTCGAATAAAACGAACATACTCACATAGGAACATTTATCTATTACGAACATTGATGTGTGTGCTAAAACGTTACATCAAATATGATGTGGTTATACTCATTTAAGAAATAAAATATGGTGAAATTTTATCAAGCGGGCGGGATTGGAACCTGCGATCTTAAGTATATGTACGACTTACGCTCTTCCAACTGAGCCTTTAATTTTTGTTTTCACCATATTTTATTTCTTAATTTAATAAGAGTATATCAAAATAGAATTGTGAATGCAAAAATTTAACACTTAAAATATATGATGTCGATATGACGGGAATCTCACTAAAACGGACTAATCATTTATTTTTATTTAAAACGTGATTGGGTCTTAAAGCTATCAGGTAGACTTAACGCTAAAAGCATTATCTATCTTCTAGTGAACCTTTGGGGAAATATAAATCAAACTAAATAACAGGTGTCTCTCAGCAGAAAGATATAAATCTGTAAGAAACTTCGATCAACCGTTGATTGAAGGTAAGGAAAGATAAAACAGTTTTCATTTGTATATAAACTTACCTAAACTAAACATTTGTAACCTATATAAACTTACCTAAACATTATTATTTATAATATACATGTACATTCAGATACTAAGGTGCCTGACTAGGCCCTCTACCTATCTATATCTTGATTTTTCTTTTAAACTATATTAAAATGAAAAAAAATATTTATATCAGTAGAAACTAGAAAAAATATATATTTATTTAAGTAGGTTTTATTATTATTAGAATAATTAAACCTCTTTAAATAAATATAAAAAAATTATAATTAAACCTACTTAAAAATTTTTACTTTTTACAAATTATATATGTTCATTCAGAAACTCTTCATTAAAATCTTCCTGAATTTTTAGTTTAAGAGAAAATTCAAGGTATATAGGTAGAGGCACTGGTCAGATATCTCGGTAACTGACTGTACACACATACTAATATGACACATGATGAGTCTGCTATGAATCATCTAGTCGAACATTGCGTGTAGCGTTTGTCTGTTTGTGTATTCGCGTTTTATTGATAATCGTAGCTTTACGACCGATTGTAAAACGGAGCGATCTATCCGACGCGGGCTAGAGATGTGTTGACTTCCTTCACGATCAACCATTCGCATTCATTCCAATACCAGAATACTTACTAGCTCCATCGGGTATTTGTTCAATGGAACTCACTTCTATTAAACTATGCAATGGAACGAAAACATTTTGGAACTTACGTTGATGGATTCGTAACAAATTTATTACGTTTAGTAGCTCTAAGAAACATTTTTTTTTACATTTAGGTAATTGTTCATTCATTATATCCTTGCCTTTGATAACATTTTGAACAATACACTCAAAAAATAAGAAATTAAAACGGCGCTAAACACACACTTAGGTATAGTCAACCGTACATACATGGCCAACCACAATATTTTAATTAAACAAAAATAAATTTCCCTACCGTCGACCGTGCCGACAGAATTGATGCTAAATGTATTTTCTGTTTGTCGACAGGCATGAAAATGACTATGTCTACGAGCGCGACGATGTCCGCACGGGTGCACAGAAAAGTGATGCGCGCGCCGCATAAACGCGCTCATCCGGGCAAAATGGCGCACGGCGGGAAAATGGCGCTCACGGGCAAACTGGTACACCCTGGCAAACTTAGCTATCACCCGGGCAAGATCGTGCACGCCGGGAAAATGGGACACTTAGGAAAATTCGGGAAATTGGCGCACTACGCGCAAACGCACGCGTTGCGACCGCCCGAGGCATGCGACAACAGCAACGACAGCGGGCTCGGCGACCCGGTCAACAGGTAAGACCGTCTACGTGGTATTACCGACTGCATGGTATGTCCGTCAATGTGCTTGCACGTGCACGTTGATATCCTAATTGGATTTATAATAAACTAATGACTTTTAAAAATCCCGGATGTTGATTGTGGGACATCCGGGTGTAATCGAATATTTAGTTATACAATACTATTTCAGTACGCTTTTGCATAGTTCTCTGCTTTTGCACGCGATTATTTTATTTAATGAAATGAAATAGAATTTTATTCAAATTTGGATATCATGATCTCTTTTGAACGTCATATTATTATTTTGAATATTTGCAAAATCGAAAAATTAGATGAACATTGATATGCTAAAAAAGGCTTATAGATTGTTTTCCTAAATACAAATTTGTTGTTTTGCATGACACCGCTCATAATCTTTGTCGTATTGTATCGAAATAATATCAACAGTGTGCATGACATCTTATCGTATTGTTAAAACTTTATATATATATATCACTTGATTATATCACTGATCATGAACCATGATTTTCATGAACATCTGAAATCACAGGCTGGTTCTCCGCCGCAAAAAAATATTTTTAGTTTTATGTAGTCATAGCTATGATCGATAACCAGCCTCAGATTTCATGGCTTTAATAGTAATTGTGCTGAACGTAATAATTCATCCCCCCCCCCCCCCCCCCTCGTACCTTACCGCTCACAGATCGATTCAAAGTTATATGTGTGGTGACTGGTGGGTGATAACGTATTTCTTTTAGATTACTAGATATTCTCTTTTTACAAAATCAAAGTAGATACGTTGTGCAGTAATTTCAAAGTGCCGAAATTAGCCGCAATGGTGGGCTTTCCTAAATGTCTTCATAACAACGCACTTGATGTCCAATAGGCAGTCTTTTTTTTACTTAATGTTGGATTAGGCATTTATCTCCCATCTCACCTGATGGTAAGTGACAATGAAGACGAGGATGTTACATGCCTATCCAAGAGATACCCATTTATTCTACTTTTGAATGTCCCGAGTCTCGCCGTATATAAGGGCCCTCCCAATCAGATTGGCCCTTCAGGCTTGCATGCACGTATACGCGGCCCATCAGGCAATATGAGAGTTTGCTGTCTCTCCAAGCCTTGCGCACACAGGCAACGCCCAAAGCCGAGGTCCGTCCCTCCTGGGGGCCCTTTGGTGATGTTGTCTATAAAGGTTAAGGGCATTCTGCCCTCGCCTCAAACGCCCGGTGAAGTAGCGAAAGCTCACTTGGAGCTAGCTACATAGTCAGTTTAAAAAAAAATACCTTCGTGACTTGTTTATCTCAGAGTGCGTGTCGGCAGATAGGCGGATTCTGTGCTACTATATAACAGTGTACTATGACAATGACGGATAATAACGAAAGATTATGATAGGAATTGATATGTACTCGTATGTAATGCGACAAAACTCATGTAGTAGGAGAAGTAATTAAGGGTAGCCTCTGTGCTCAAAACATATGCAAATAAATTCCAAATATGAATTATATTTCATTATTTTGGAGAACTTTATGTTTACTTACATTTTATTTATTTATTTGCATCAGGCTACAGAATACTTATAAAATATTACAGGCCCATAAAATATACATATACCTTACAGACTAACATACATACAAATATAATATAAAACTTAATAACTACATTCCACGTTGAGCCAGCGACGTGTTGCGCGTCATAGGGGTATCGTCCCGCGAAAACGGCGATACACCACACCCTTCGGCCAGAACTTTTCGTCCATGAAAGTCGCCAGCTTCTACGTCGGGACCCGCACCACAAACGACGTGAAGTTCATATCATATATACATTGACGGCATATTTATAATTACCTACTAGATCTTTTTGGAATAAGTACGTACGGATTATACAAGAACTAATCGCTTAAAAGATTTCAAACGGGTGAAGCTCGAGTTTCTTATATTGGTAATTTTACCATTTTCCCGGCAGCAAATATATACAGCGTGTAACTTAACAAACGACGTTTCCGTGAAAGGGTGTCACAGCCCGTCAAAATGAACAACTTTTCCTATGGAACCAATGCTGGGAACACATACAAAAGTGTTCGGCCGGCCTTACAATTAGCTAATTAAATGTAAAAAAAATTGTATGTATTTTTAAATAAAAATAAACACGCTGTATATATATTTAAATAAAGTCTGGTTACTTACCAACACCATATATAACTTATCAATAGCAGTACCAACTTTTTAAACCTTTGATTGGTGGATTCATCTCCACTCCAAAATAGATAAGAATATACGAAAAAAATATGGAATTTACCTAATTAATTTTCCTTTAAAAGTACAACATTAATTAACGGAACAAAATCCGCCAGGAAGATATAGAATAAGTTAATAGACAACATCGAAACAAAAAATCTGCTTTATAGAATACTAGCTTTCGCCCGCGGCTCCGCCCGCGGCTCCGCCCGCGGCTCCGCCCGCGGCTCCGCCCGCGGCTCCGCCCGCGTCCTTGTAGATCCCTCGGGAATAGTACTTTTTCCCGGGATAAAAGGTAGCCTATGTCCTTCTCCGTACTCCAGAGAACTTGTATGCAAAATTTCATGGTGATCGGTTCAGTAGTTACGGCGTGAAAGCGTAACAGACAAACAAACAAACTCACTTTCGCATTTATAATATTAGTAAGGATGTTCAGTTTCATTTATAACAGAATCCTTAAAAAGTATAAATATATCCAACTCCTCCGTGCGTTCGGAAGGCACGTTCAGCTGTTGGTCCCGGCTGTCAACATTGCTGGAAGTCGGAAGCTATGTCAGATGCCTTAAGGCAGCTTGAAAAATCTAACACCAGTTATGGCCACTTGCCCACACGAAAAACAACAACAACCATATAGAAACTATAGATGACGTTCGCACGTGCGTGTGTAAAACTATACTCATGTTCATTAAGGCAACAAACAATATTGTGTATTTGTTCACTGAATACACTTACGTCGGGAACGCGGAATGCACTCACTACACATCACGTGAATTTAAAAATAGCCAATAGCAGAGCAGACGAGACGCCGAGCGGACATTACGTCTTCGCGGATTTTGAGTTTATTAAACTGGTCTAAGTATCTAAATGCAACGTGGATTTGACCTTCCTAGCTATATTGTAATCTCGAAATCAGAATCATTAATGAATTGAACCTCCTAACTATATTGAAATCTCGGCTCTCAATTTTTTTTTTTGGTTTTTACCATTTTTCTTGCGATTATGTATACCATCAGGGATTCTGATTCCTAGATTTCGATATATAGCTAGGAGGTTCAAGATCACGTTGTAAAGACAAAGTAGGTACTTAAATGGTAACGTAGGAAATCTTTCATGTTTCGTGTTTGACCTTGTTTCCGACATACACTTTGCATAAGAATAATAAAGCAGTAATATTCACTTAATGGCACGTAATAATTATCGACAAGACAACTGTCATTTTTTGAAAATATTGTTGTAAAAATAATGTTATAAACTCTATATAACCGTATGATTAAATTCAAATGTGTAAGAAACGCGAATATCCTTTCGAAACGTTAGAAGTAAAAATGATGTTATAACGTGATATATCAGAATTTGCCTTTTATTTAAATGTGTTAAAAACGCGAAAACATTAAGCAATAAAGTTTTTTCGTAATTTGTTTTTGTTATTTACAAAAATTAAACATAAATACAAAAACAAACAAGCTCCGGACGTACGCCACGCACGGGGTATCAACCCGAACAAATTTTAACAGATACATTTACTAAAATATAACATTTTCCTGTTACCATTAACGTCATGGTAACAGGAAAATCCTATTTTTTAGTTAAGTACTTTGGCCTTTCATTAAAAACGCACTAGCTTTACGCATGAGGCAGGTATTCCCGAATGTAACATAGGTACTCTACCATAGGGTGGAAATTCTTCTACGTTTGTAATTTTGTCATGAATAAAAATCCAGATTTAAGTTCTACTACACGTAAAGCCAACTCAAAAGACATGTTAAATATATATGTTGGAAAAAATAGGACATAGCTATGACTGTCGCGTTACATACGAATTAGGTAAAAAACCGCTACTGTTATAAATTTATAACAGTAGCGTTTTTTTAACTAATTTATACAGAAACTTATTGTTTTAAACGTCTACGTTATGTTAAATAAACTTCTGTGTATTAAGCAACTTCTTAGAAATAACTTTATAAGTACAATATCTTACGCGCTATATGCGTTAGCTTATTAAAAAAAAATATTGATGTTAGAGAAAGCATTCAACACAAATTATGAAAAACATGTCACACACACATTATATTGTAGGTACCTACGTTGTTTCTTGCGTGGTATACGTTTTTTTGGTACACATTGCTCATCTTAATTATTTCTAATAATAAAATAAGATCGGAAAACATATTCGTTAAACAAGAAATAAAAACTTCCGTTTTCATGGGAGTTATGAAAAATAGTTACTACAACGGCACAAGGGATTATTCTTTCAATGAGTTTATGTCGAATGTCCTTAATAATAAGATATACAATCGTACTTCGTAATCAGATCAATTATGTATAACTACGAGTATATATAGCGTGCGGTTCCGCCCGCGTTAATGTCGATCACTCGAGAACAGTACTATTTCCCGGTATTGAAGGTACCTTATACCCTTCCCCTCGCCATAAACTACCTCCATTCGAAATTTCATCCAAATTGGTTCAATGGTTGAAGCGTAAAAAAACGACAGACTGACAGAGTTACTTTCGCATTTATAATATTCATATATTATTAGTATGGATTAATTAGGATCTCAATATTTATATAGGTAATAGACCGTTCCCAGTAGACCTTCATAATAGCGGACCCCAGGCCCCAACTAAGGACGCAACCGGGAAATACGATCTAATGAATAAAAAATAGGTTCTCAATAATCCTGCAATTAGGGTTCTGTCCTGCCCCTCATCTACCTACCAAAAACAATATTTTCTTGTTTCTTTATAACTCGCTTAAAACTAGAAATACAATTTTAACGCCCGGTGATAATAATGACGCAGCAATTAGATATAACTACCTATTCGTTTGTATGTGGATATACTATTAAAGCAGTATTTCATAATAAGCAGGATTCTGCGCGACTTTATTGTAATTTAATAAATGTTTATGAGACACGCAAGGCTATCGAAGTTTCCGTTTTAAACATTTCACTTCGTACAGCGAGTTTGCGTCCTGCATGCTTAAAATTCCACAAATTAAATTACTCAATACATTGTCAACCCGGATAAAAAGCAGTAACACTTAGCAGCAATTAGGTAAGTCAGTCAGAATTTTGACAACTTGTCACTCACTGGAGAGAGGAACGCCGCAGTACGTTAGACACGATACGAGATATCTCCATTCGTGTCTAACATACTGCGGCGTCTCTATCGCCAGTTTCTGAATCATTCAAGTGTTGATTGAGACTATATTAAAATGGGATTATATACCACACGAAATAGCACGATAAAAGACCATCAAAAAAGTCTTATAGGCTCTAATTAATGCGATAATTTTGTACCTCCCCACGGTGTTGCTAAAAATGAACCTGCATTGAATTAATTACTAAAGAACTAAAAATATCGTCAACAACTAGGTAATTTCAGAGCGGGCATTCCGAAACCGGAACCCGTTATCCTCAAACGGCCTTTGCAGAAAAACTGCAGGTTATTTATATAGTGTGTCCGATGTTAACCGGTCAGTGGCGATGGCGACCGCCTAGCGCGGCCACTGTGGCAACACCCGGTATTTTCGGCCAAGCGTAGGCCCGTGACGTGACTCACTGCCGCTAAAATAACAAACGCTGCCTCCGCTCGAGCGTCGGACGCGCAATCATAGTAAATCATACAAGCGATCTATGATACACAAACATGGTAAAAAAGTGACGTTTTATACATCTAATTTGGCCTTTAATCGTAAGATATTTGCATGTACACGATAATATATCATGTTCTCATTCATCATTGGGGCGAATCAGTTAATGAAAGCCAATTGCTGGCGTGTGCACAGATTGTCGGACTCGCTGGAGGAATGGGACCACCCGGACATGAAGCGACGGCGCGTGGAGAGCGAGGGGGTAAAGATAGAATGCGACGACGCAAATGACGCGTACGCGTTCCCTTCTGCGCCCGCCGCCGCTCCCGTGCCCGCTTCCGCGCCGCCCGACGCCCCGCTCGAGCCCCCGCCGCTAATGCCTGTGCCGATTCTACCAGTCCCTGTGTACGTTTATCCAAATTTTACTAAATATTTCAACATTTGCTTTTCCAAACCCGGCCAATCCACTTTGAAGTGCCGGCCACTGTTCAAACATCCAAATTCTTTGGCTATTCTTGTCATAAACCGTAGATATAACAAAGATGGCGATAAAAATGGGGTGTTTTGACCATTACCACATAATAATTGACCATCTGGACTTTGAGTCCGTTTACCTCCACTTTCTTCTGTTCTGACTAGTGCATTTGACTAAGCTAAATATTATGTTCTTTCTGATGATAGAGAGTTTTGAGGCGGTTAAGAAATACCGGCTAGCTTTGAATACTTAATACTTATTTAAAAACAATTCTTTTGTGACTTAGTTATTTAATTCACGGCAATTAAGGATTGCATGAAATATGTGATTTTAATAGTAGTTGTAATTGGACAATAATACAACAGTTGTTACTAAAATCATAAAAAAAACCCCTATCAGTTGTTAGAGTCCTACAGAGGGTGCACACACCAATACATTCAGCCCTTGCAGCATACTAAACTCTTGCAACAATATCTATAGAAAATCCAAATAATAGTCGTAGACGGCGATATTGTGGTTAGAAAAGGTTACTCTTGTCTCTTTCTGAAGATATAGTACAAGGTAGAGCATGAGGCGACGAAAACAAAAGCTCTCGAACTAAAGCTTTCAAAGCTTTGCTTTATAAATACATAGCATGAATAACTAAACTAACATGCTCTTTAAGCGGTAGTTACACAGTGGTTTGAGAGTCCGACCCGTAAGCGAAAGATCACGAGTTCAAACCCAAGACGTGTACCTTAGGGTTTATAGTTCAATACGACTCAAGAACGGTCATTTTTATCGACCAATATCTGCTTCCGGTGAAGTAAAACATTATGAGGCAACCGGTGGATTCTCGCTTGTTTGTGAAATATGTATGGAGAATATATGACAAACCACTCCGGTACGTATTTACCTCAAAAAATTATCACTGTGTGTGATTCTTTCCACACAATTTTACCAACAAGGGCCGGACTCTTAAATATCAGATATGCTTTTTAATGGTGAGCCCAGTGGCGTAACTATAGGGTGGCATGCCGGCAAAATGCCACGGGCCTCCGGCCGTAGGGGGCCCGAAAGCTGCTCGCTAACTCCATTATATTAGTTTGCTACGGGCCCCAGATGAAGGTGTTGTAGAAGACTCGTGTCCTCCCAGCCTTATAATAAAGGGACTTGAGTTCTCTCTGAAGACTGGAGTTCTTTTTTAAGACTCGACTCCCGAGTCCTAGCTCAACTCCTTTCCTTCAAAGATAGACTTGAGTCACACGTCACTAGGTGGTATTAAATCATATATTCATACTAGCTGTTCCCGCGACTTCGTCCGCGGCAATTTCTGTTATTATGATTAATTAGTTGTTTTATTAGTATAAATGAATAATTTCCCCCGTTTTCTAAACATTTTTTATTGATTTAGTCGCAGCGTGATGTTTTGTACGCTAAAGCCTTCCTCAGTAAATGGACTATCCAACACAAAAAGAATTTTCTAATTTGAACCAGTAGTTCCTGAGATTAGCGCGTTCAAACAAACTAACAAACTCTTCAGCTTTATTATATTAGTATAGAAGTATAGATTTTATGAGTAATTTGCATTTACAATGCTATTCTGGAATTATTTCTTAATTTAATTAGAGCATATATTTAATAAGAGCCTCATTTGTTTTTCAAATGCCATTAAATAAAATAATAGGCACCCTTATTATTTAAATGATAATCTGCTATGACTTCTCTCTTGACCTATTAGGCGCCATTGACCACTTTAGTTGCAAAACGGTCGCGTGAGTTATTCCGGTCCGTGACTGAGACGCCATTGTCAACTAAACTTATTGCAGTTTGTAGCCTGGCGTCGGGCGTGAAGTAACGTAAACAAGCGCTGGCGTACAAAAGGTTAAGACTAAAAGTAACTGAAAAACTCAAAGGACTCACTCGAGAGACTAATAGTCTCGAGTCATGAAAAATTACTCGAGTCTCGAATTTAAGACTGTTAGAACTCAAGTCTTTTACAATCTTAATATATATAAATCTCGTGTCACAATGTTTGTCCTCAATGGACTCCTAAACCACTTAACCGATTATAATAAAATTCGCACACCATGTGCAGTTCGATCCAACTTGAAAGATAGGATAGCTTTCGCGGACGAAGTCGCTGGCAACAGCTAGTACTATTATAGTTACGCCACTGAGTGAAGAGTGAAGTGAGCCCCGGGCCCAAAAGCACTACAGCTAAGAATGCTCGGATGGAATAGATATGAACCTCGTCGTGAAATCCAAGCTACAAGGGCTGTTTATGTTATGTATTCGCCGTCGCATACATGTTTGATGTCGCTTGCTCTCACGAACATCGGCCGTGAAACGCGCATGCTCATTGCACGTAATTGTGTTCTGACGTCACTAACACGTGGTCATTATCATTGTTACTAGTCATTGACAGAACATAATAAATGACTTCTGCGTACGAGCCCTATGGTTACCGCTGTGACTTAGTATGATACAAAGTAATTGAAAAGTATTAGTACAGGTGGTACATCTTAGACGAGCACTTAATTTTGTTTTAGCTTCCAACTCTGAAAATTTGGGTATTGGACGACAATATGAAAGTTGTAAATATTGTGAAATATTATGATGAACATTTTTTAAAAGCCTCCTACAAATATCCAAGTTACAAGAGTGATTTTTATTGTCAGTGCCAATCTGTTAAGGACTCTTATAATTAGTGTTGCCAGGTGTCCTGATTCGTGTGTCCAAATTTTCAGGGGTCTGCGGACGCGTCCTGATTTGGACGTGATCGGAACGCTAATTGTCCAAATTTATTAGTAAATGTAATAAAAACAGCAAATTTGCATAGATATAAATGTTGTGTCACATGCCACATCACTCACCATGTCGAGTGCGACATAAAGCAAATTCACTAATCATAATATATTACTAAGATCTCATTGTAATTCTACTAGTCCAGTAAAACTAACTATTATTGGACGATTAAGATAAGATTTCCTAGTTATTGCGAAAAATAATTAAATAAAACTTTTTTGTTGTTCTTCCCGATCTATATATAAATCTTAATTTCGATTTGTTGTTCCTTCCGTTAAGTTCTAATCAGACCTGGCAACACTATTTAAAACTCTTGCCACGTCCACTTTTAGTAATGAGAGAGTTAGATGTATTTTACCAACTGAATATCAAGGTTTATTTATTGAATAACGAAGAACAGTTAAATCATACCCATAACCAATTATTTTTCAGAATGCGAGCTGGTTGCAGTATATCTAGTCCAAGCATCAACGAAACGCCAGCGCCAGTCAAACGGTTCCAGGACCCGTACAGATCGTGCGGGAAGCTGGGGGGTACCGGGAAACTGGCTAGTAAATACACGAGTGGGGGGAAGTTAGGCACGAGCGGGAAGCTAGGGGGCAAGGGGGGGAAGTATGGGGGGAAGTTAGCACAGGTGCTGGCACGGCGGAGAGCGCTGGCAGCGATGTCACATTCAGGCCCGGCGGGGTTGTCGGCGCCGCTGACCAGCCGGTCGCGGGATGGCACGGTGGAGCTGCAGATCCTGTGCCAGCCGGAGACGCAGCATAGAGCGAGGTGAGTTGGCTTTCTCGCCTTCATACTCGTATCATCGACCTCAGAGAGACTTATTACAAAGGTCCTCTAATGCCGTCAAATTGTATTGAACATTGTGGGTAGTGATGTGCTGGAGAGAAATTTTCTGTTCTCATGAATTCCTTCTCACGGAAATTTGCGGGAATTTTCCAATAATTCTCGAGAATTTCTCAATAATTTCCGCACTTGAGAGAAAGAAGAAGAAAATCTCAAGAAAAAATTCCGACCCGTTCTCATCGTTCTCGAAAATTTCAAACATGGCACAACACAAATTGTGGACAGTTGGGTAACCTACTACCCAGGAATTTCATAGTGGGCATACGCCCACACTAGTCAAACATTTTGGTCGTGGCAGGATTGCTGGTCTCGTACACTTCATTTGAAAATATTTGCCCTTAGAAATATCTTCCTTTTAGGAGTTATAGTACGTGTTATCCGTCAAAATCGTAAGGGCCTATCCGTTAAAGGCCCGAGTTTTGGTTTACTTATTTGATTCCTTTAATTTGTTTTGTATCATCTTCATTTTATCCGTAAGAAGTTCACTGCTGGTCAAAGTCGTATTCCATGAATATTTTGCTCACCACCCTTATTGCGAGTCGGGTTGGCGAGCGCAGTGTCTTTGGCTATTTGTGCTTCTGACGCTGCTGCCAATCAGAAGCATTGTAAGCTGCAGAACGATGGGAATTTGTTAGATTCGGGAAGGGAATGAAGGTATTGAAATACTTCTCACTCAGATTAATCGGCGAAAATCAAGTAGCAGTTTGGGATGCAAGGGTAGAGGATGGGAATGGCAAGGGCATGGCATCGAGTACGCACACCCGATGCCATAGCCGCAACCACCGGCCAAGCAGTTCATGATAATTCCTGACCTCACCTCTTTTGTTTTTTGTAACGTGTGTCTATTTTGTCTGCAGGTATCAGACTGAAGGCAGCCGAGGCGCTGTCAAAGATAACTCTGGGAATGGTTTCCCGATAGTCAAATTGGTCGGCTATGATAAGCCGGCCGTCTTACAGGTAAATAGTTCAATATTTTTTTTATATCCGTACTAGTCTTAGCCTAGTGCCGTGTGGTTTCCAGCCTAGAATACAGAACCACTCCATTCTGCCCTATGGATGTCGTAAGAGGTGACTTCATTCATTCATTTCGAGTAGGTGTCACGGTCAATCGACCATGCACACCCTGGTGTCAGAGTTCTTTGGAACCGCCTCTCAGCCTTTGACGTGGTTCCTCCTTTAACGACTACTAGATGGCAGCCGGGACCAACGGCTTAACGTGCCTTCCGAAGCACGGAAACATCTTCATTATCAGACAATCAGGTGTTTCAAGCGTGCAATGTCCTAACCAAACTGGAAACAACTAAACAAAGTATGCTTCCCGTAGGAATCGAAACCACGACACCCGGGTATAGTATAGACCCGGGGGTCGTGGGTTCGATTCCTACCTATAGAGGCAAAGGCCTTAACCACTGGACCGCGGAGGCAGTTACTTAAGGGACAAGCACATATATCCCGTGCAACGAAAACATTCCCAAGGAGGGTTGACGTCAGGCAGTCATAAAGATAAGCTGAAACTTGTCACAGCATGAATATTGTCACGGCATGAAAAGTATAAAAGACTTCCATGCTATCCCGACCCCACATAAAGTGGGATGAGGGACGAGGAGTTGAAGACTAGCCTAAGCCTATCGTTTCGCCCGCGGCTCCGCTCTGATGAATTAGATCCCCCGGGAATACTACCTTTATCGTTGAAGGGAAACCGCGCTTCGCACTACCTCGTTACCAATTGTATCTAAATCGATTCTCGTCAAGAGATAACAGATCAACTTCCAGTGGAGAGGGGGAAATTTTAATCTTTCCGGTGTGCCGCACTCTTTGCACCCCAGGGTTAATATAGCCCTGTTATCCTTTAACGGAAGTCCTGGGTTCGATCCCCGGTCAGGTCAGAAAAGAAACAACCGGCCAAGTGCGAGTCGAAATGGCGCACGAAGGGTTATCAAGTTTAAAATTATTAAAAATATTTTTATTTTATGATGTAACTAGCTTTCGCCAGCGGTTACACCCGCGTCAATGTCGATCCCGCGGGAACAGTTCTTTTTCCCGGGATAAAATGTACCCTATGTCCTTCTCCGTACCCCAGATAACGTGTATGCAAAATTTCATGTGATCGGTTCAGTAACCTGAAAGCTTAACAAACAAACAAACAAACTCACTTTCGCATTTATAATATTGGTTTTTATGCTTTTCGCAATGTTTCCTTCATCTGTGCTGTAAGACGTTACTTCGTATCAAATTTCAAGATTCGGAGTTCACGGGAAGTACCCTGAAGGTTTTGATTCCTTTGCTAATGTCGAAAATTTGCGGCATAAACGACTGTATCTTTTGATTGCGTTGGGTTAGAAGTTTGATTTTTTTACAGCTCCAGGGGACAGTATACCTGAGTATTTGATATGAATTTCAGCTTGATACCTCCACGTTCCTGAGAAAAAGGGGCTTGACAGACAGACAGACAGACGGACAACAAAGTAATCCTATAAGGGTTCCGTATCTCAAAAGGAATAAAACGGAACCCATAAAGGATAACTTTGTTGTCCGTCTATCTGTCTCTCTGTCAAGACCCTTTTTCTCAGGCATTTGGTCAACTGTCATTGTCAATTTGTTTTGGGTGATTTAAAGTTCGTCCTCAATAATAAGACTGTATGTATTTGTTGCAGGTGTTTATCGGCACAGACACAGGCAGGGTAGCGCCGCATATGTTTTACCAGGCGTGCCGAGTGTCCGGCAAAAACTCTACGCCCTGCAAGGAGAGGAAGGATGATGGAACTGTAATCATAGAAATCGACCTGGAGCCGGCGAAGAGTTGGCAGGTCACGTGTGACTGCGTCGGCATTCTCAAGGTATTTTTTGATGTGGTCTTATAAATCGATGATCGTTGGGCACGCACAAGCGTAGAGAGGCACGACCGGCCTAAGCGTTCGGCTTGTGACGCATCTATCTCTCCTCCACCGTTATCACGTAAAATTTTCGTCCGTAAACCCACTTTATATTAAACCTCTTTTTAACTTTCGAGCTTCTGATACATAATTATGGAATAAATAAGAGTTAAAACTTTTAATTATTTGTTTCCATTGAGGTTTCAATGGATTTACATCCATCGTGGACTGAGTTTCTCTTGGCGTAGGTATTCTTCTAAACAGTGGTCATTCAGAAACGTTAGTAGTTTTTCCATTTTGTATATATATAAAAAATATAAGAAATAAAATTATGACGCTCAAAAAGAGATAATTTTGAGCAAAAATCTTTGATCTTTGACTACTCAAGCGTTTGTTAGATTACATTCTATTTCATGTGGAATCTCTTGAAGTGGAAGTAAAAGTTAAAAAATTCATGATAAAAGAAAAATATACCTACAACGGAAAAAGATGACGTTCTAAAAGCGATGTATTCTATTTAGAATGAAAAATATTTTCATCGTCACTATCGTGGTCGAAACGAGACTCAACGGAACCAAACATAATGTTTATATTATACTTAGTTTTAAGATTATGTATTTTACATTGAATTTCGCATTCAAAAATAAATTGAAGGATACATCTGGAAAGTGTTTCTATAAAGGCGACGCATATTTTTTGAGCCATTTGGGGTCGAGACACTTGGTCCGTGGGCTCATCAACTCAAAAACTTTTCAAGTTTGTGAGCAAAATGCTGATCGAGGTGTCCAATGACCAGAGGGCTGGTAACTATCTTGCCCAACGAATAAGCATGACATTCAACGTGGCAATCCTGCCAGTCTTCTGGGCACATTACCGTAGGGCAATGACCAGCGTGACATTTTTTATTTATAGGTAGGTTTTTATTTATAGTTAGGTTGCGATAAAGATATTGTATCATATTTCGAACTGCCTTAAGACATAGGCAATAAGGAATTGACGACTGCCATCTATAAAAGTCAGCTGGGATTATTAATTTCTGCATTTCCTATAGAAAAATCATCTGGACATGTGTGATGATTAAGAAACCCCGGCTCACACGTTCAGTGTCCAAAATAAGCATAAATAAAATGGCGAGTTCTTGCGTAAAATTCCTTTGGCCTTTGCGTCTATTGCAGACGATTTATGGTGCAATGCCGGGCAAACACCGTTTTTGGTGGCTAAAAAGTCCTATGCGAGAGCGACATGTTCTACCGCAGGCCTGACAAGAGAAGTTTGAGACAGATGGGACTAATTCGCCTTGAATTTGTCTTCTTTCTCTTGTCAGCGAGCGCCGCGAACCAGGTATTATCACAAAACTTGCGACCTTCCAACACGCGTCCGCGCCACTCGGTCCGTTTTTCTGCAAGCTTTTCCCAGTTTCTGTGGTTAATGTGAAAGGCAGACATGTGTCTTTTAGCGCAATCCTTAAAGCGAAGCAGTGGCCTCCCAATGTCTCTCTTTGCATTCGCAACAACACCGAGAAGAACACGTCGTGGTAGTCGAGAGGGTTACATCCTGTGCACATGTCCTAGCCAACGCAAACGTCTCTGTTTGAGAAACGCGATCAGGCTAGGGATGATGACTATGCGTAAAAATACAGATCTACTTATGTGGATAAATAAAAAAAACACAACGTATTGCACTGCGGGAGTGCCGGCAGAAGTGTAAACTCCGCGCGGTGGAAAGAGAGAGGGGGAGGGGATATTATTTCCTCGCCTATGCCGCGCCGGTGGTCTCAGGTCACATGTCTTACTAATTTTCGATCAGGTCACGTGTCCTGACGCGTGTTTAACATTTTTTACTCATCCCAAAAAGGGCACAACGCCGCTAAAGCAGTTTTCACTTCAGCAGGAAAACTGTATTCTTTCTACTCCGATCCAGTGTAAACAAAAGGCTAATTATCAGTACGACGCTGACGTATAACAACAATATTGTGTTATGGGATATTGTTTCCGCAATGACCTATTATAGTCGTTTTATTGTCTTACTGGCTACGGATCGTTTGCCACTACTTACTGTTGTCGCTTCTAGAGTTTCACATCTCGCGTGTTCATCCTAACTAATGTTATAAATGCGAAAGTGAGTTTGTTTGTTTGTTTGTTACGCTTTCACGCCGTAACTACTGAACCGATCATCATGAAATTTTACATACAAGTTCTCTGGAGTATGGAGAAGGACATAGGCTACCTTTTATCCCGGGAAAAAGTACTATTCCCGAGGGATCGACATTGACGCGGGCGGAGCCGCGGGCGAAAGCTAGTAAGTTATATTTGAAAAGCTTTCGCCCGTGACTCAAAGACAATCTTTTTCCGGAATGACAGGTATCGTATGTCCTACTCCGAACCCTGCAAAATTTCATGACGATCGGTACAGTAGTTCATTATCATCATTATTATATTAAGAACTATGCTTGTCATTATAACTAAAAACGGCACTCTCGTGCTATTTCGTCGGGATTGCCGACTATAGTTTCGGACTCGTCAGGAGCCCAGTTTCAAGGCGAGTGCGGGACGCGCGGCGGAGGATCCCGAACTGAACAGAATCACGACGAACTGACGAAAATTTTTATCTTATGTAGAACCAAACGGGGAATGAAGTTATTTTTAATTTTAATGACCCTTGACACGAACATCCCACTATCTTGTTAACGGCTGGAACGATTTTAATAAAACGTCTAAGAACCTTCGCTAGAATGGTTCCTTTCAAATAAAAAAATCCGCACCCAAATTATTTAACCCGTTTAAAAGCTACGGTTTCATTGGGCCAATCGCGATCAGCCTGGCCAAATCGATATGTGCCGCCATATTTTGATTTGGCTACCTATGTAATTACCACCATATCGTTTAAAGCATAACGTTTGACGATTTATCTATACTTAGCCAAATCGATTCTGTAGGGTGATCAACATCGTGATCAACAGTTTTCGTCCACCAACTCATTCTTATCACATTTATTACCAACCAGCTTTCGCCCGCGGCTCCGCCCGCGTCAATGTCGATCCCTCGGCAATAGTACTTTTTCCCGGGATAAAAGGTAGCCTATGTCCTTCTCCGTACTCCAGAGAACTTGTATGCAAAATTTCATGATGATCGGTTCAGTAGTAACGGCGTGAAAGCTTAGCAAACAAACAAACTCACTTTCGCATTTATAATATTAGTTACGATAAGGATATTTTTAGTTTCTTGAATCACCGTATTTTTGCACGTAAACACAGCTGACTGCCACATGAAATGACAGAGTGAAACAGCTCCAAAGAGTCGGAAAGTGGAACTAACTCACGAAGCGCCCAGACATATCCCGATACGCCAACCCATACCTCGATACGGCCAAGTAACTGAATGGGAAAATCGACATATATGTTGCTCTCGTCGATCTGCCCAAGTTTGCATTGGGCACATCTATACTAATATTATAAAGCTGAAAAGTTTGTTTGTATGTACGCGCTAATCTCAGGAACTACTGGTTTAAATTGGAAAATAATTTTTGTGTTTGATAGTCCATTTATTGAGGAAGGCTTTAGGCTATAAAACATCACGCTGCGACCAATAGGCGAGCATCAATGAAAAATGTTTTGAAAACAGGGGAAAATTATTCATCTATACTAATAAAAAAACTAATTAATCATAATAACAGCCTCTGTGGTCCAGTGGTTAAGGCGTTTGCCTGTTGACACGGGGGTCGTGGGTTCGATTCACACCGGAACGCATCCTTTGTTTAGTTGTTTCCAGTTTGGTTAGGACATTGAATTACCTGATTGTCTGATAATAAAGATGATTCCGTGCTTCGAAAGGCACGTTAAGCCGGTGGTCCCGGTTGCCATAAGGTAGTCGTTAAAGGAACCACGTCAAAGGCCGAGAGGCGGTTCCGAAGAACTCTGACACCAGGGTGTGCATGGTCGATTGACCGTGACACCTACTCGAAATGATGATGATGATAACAGAAATTGCCGCGGACGAAGTCGCGGACAACAGATAGTCATTAAATAATTGGGCAAATCAAAATATGGCGGCACATATCGATCTGGCCAGGCTTATTGCGATCAGCCCGATAAAACGATCGGCCTACGACATGGACATTGCATAAATATGTTCCTACATTGAATAACAGAGCATTCGCATTACAATGCACTCCTGTTGCATTGCTTTATCAGCGGTCAGTGAGCCTGTTGTGCCGTCATAAATTACGAAGAGATTGCAAGTATCTCCGTTAGAATACGACTCTGAGTATTGTAGCTATATTAATTATATTAATAGCATTACAATGCTCGGTTTAATATTAAAATCGAAAATATGTGATGAAAAAATTTTTCTATCTGTGACCTACCTGTGACGAAATTTTTTCATCACATATTTTCGATTTTAATTGTAGCTATATCTTAGTGCATTTTGTCAGATAGTAATAAATAAATAAATATATACGAACAAATCACACAGATTGAGCTAGCCCCAAAGTAAGTTCGAGACTTGTGTTATCGGATACTAACTCAACGATACTATATTTTATAACAAATACATATATAGACAAACATCCAAGACCCAGGCCAATCTGAGAAAGATCATTTTTCATCTTGACCTGACCGGGGATCGAACCCGCGTATTGCCAAACTGTATACTGACCCAGACACCCATAGTCTGTACTGAACTACGTCGTGCTCATTAAAATCACAAACAAATTGGAGCAAAGTACATACGAGCTCAGAGCAGTCTGAGACGGTATGCACTTTGCTCGCTTGTATGTAAAGCAAACTGTGACACGCAAATATCTTTAACTAACTATACAACGTGTTTCGTAATTTCCCGTAACTTTTTTATGCTTTTGCGATTTTTAGGTATCCTATCCGTGAAACTTTCCCCCAAAAACATACCCTATGTGAAGTAATTTAAGTTTAGCCATTTTAAGTATGACTAAAAATTAATTTAAACTGTAACAACTATAAAGAGTGTTAAAAAAACTATAAATGTGTCCACTTCAGTATTTATTAAGTTTCTAAGAAAGATGCACTGACACAACGAATTGTACCTATTTTTAATTTCAGTGTAGGTAATAATAACTCAATTAAGTCGATATTATATTATAAGTGATCGATAACAAAGTAAATTAATTAAAAAACCCAAATAACAAGAGATGGCGTCACACCACGCCTTTTGTGCTTTATTTCCCTATCATTTTTTTTTGTTATTAATCGAAAAGTGCAAAATATAAATTATATGTTAAAAATATCAGTAAATATGCCAACTGTTTTTCTACCAGCATACTCGTACCGTAAACTAGCCAAGTGTTCATTTTATTCAAATTATTAAGGCTTACACCGATCTATAAAACACAGTTTTAAAGTCGGTTTATTTTTTAAAAATAACTCTATTTTTACACTTTATTTAATAAACACGTGCGTAAATGCTAATAAAATCACAACCACTGTCCAAAAAAAGGAGTCAAGGTCGCAAGCGGCGCCAGTTTTAGAAGGCGAGGCAGGGAAATAAAACATGTCTGCATTCGCATGCATTTTGTTCTAAATTATCATGCCATTACATACTACACCAGACGCTGGAAAGTATGGATGTCTGGAATCGTATGTATTTTGCTTAAGTATTTTAAAGCAAAATGTATTTTGATTCAGACACTCTCTGAATAGGTATACAGTTTGCTCTTCAACTACAAAGGCAAACTGCGATCGAACTCAGAGCAACGCTTGTCTGGGTCAGTATACAGTTTGGCAATACGCAACCCGGGCACCCTCGTGTCGCAGGCGTGTTAACCACTGCGCCACGGAGCTGTCAAAGTAATCATGCGGATGTTAAAATCGAGAGTAAGTAACGAAAAAATGTCGCCAAGGTAAACTCTAAAACAACGGTATACTCACGTATTATTAGTATCACCGACATGGTTCAGCCTATAGGCTGCTGATTCCGGCCATCTTCAGGGGAGTGTGACGGCCTTCACACTCGGCCTGAAGATGGCTTTCTGTATAGGCTGAAACAAGTCTGTGATACCGACTTATTACATGAGTAAACCGTTGTTTTAGGGTTTATTTATGTCTTGCGTGAGTTTTAATTTTAACAAACGCTTGAGTAGACAAAACTCAAAATAGTCAAAAAATTTTACTCAAAATTGGATATAAAATTATGACGTTCAAAAACAGATACATGTAGTATCTGTTTTTGAAAGTCATATTTTTATTTCTTATATTTTTTAATATATGCAAAATCGAAATACTTCTAGCGTTTCGAAACGACCACTGGTGAGAAGAATACGCCAGAAGAAACTCAATCCAGACTTGGTCCCTAACGCCACGTCTATTCTCTTTCTGAGCAGAGTATATCCCTGTTCATTTTAAATACCTATTGATTTTATCATATATGTATTATAGAACTATGATAACATAAACAGACGTGTCATTGATGTTTCTGGGCGGTATACGTTTACTTAACAAAACAAGCCGCCTACGCGCTAATTTTTGACATCCCTTCCCCCGTAGAACGCACGCGCGACAACCTTTATCGACTATCGCCATCTTGTTTTCCGTAATATCGAAGAGCGAGATGTGGATAGTTTATCGCGCGATATAAACGGCGTCGCGGGCGCCATGCTACGGGCATGCACGTTTTGAAGGTCACTTCAACACCCATTACGGTTTATATGTAGATATAAATATGCTAAACAAATATTCAATCATACGAAAGCCGCAATGTGTTTTGAAGTGACGATTAAAACGTAGTACATTGTAGCTGTCGAAAGTAAGCCACTAGGCCCGCTGGTCTAGATATTAAGGTGATACCACTGTAAATAAGGTCGTTCTGAACCTTATTTATCTCGCAAAATACTTAAATTAGGAGTTTCAAATCTAAGTAATATGATTTTTGACTATTTCATCTCCAAAAATTGAAGATGAAATCACGTTTTGATAAAATTTTCTCGATAGAAATATTTTTTGAAAAATGGTCTTCGTTCGCAGAGTTTTTGTTATTGTAGCTCAAATGCGACGAATGATATAATGATTTTTAGACTAAAAGATAGGTTATTAGTAATTCATCAAAATGTAAATATGAAAATACAATTAACCGGTCTGATTTTATATAAAATAGAAATAACGAATTTGGCGCTTACGTTTTTTTCTTTGAGCGACTCGAGACTATCTCCTATCTCATCATTCACGAGCTAAACCGCCAAGCGCTATCCCTTGCGCGCACTTGATCAGTCCTTTGCCGAGCGAAGGTACCAAACATTTGAGGCCTCGCCTTAACATATGACTTTCCTTACCAGGAGCGTAACGTAGACGTGGAGCACCGTTTCGGGGAGTCCCTGAGCGGAGGCCCGGGCGCGACGCACGTGTCGCGCGGCAAGAAGAAGTCCACGCGCTGTCGCATGGTGTTCCGCACGGAGATCGTCAACGCGCAGGGACAGAGGGAGACGCTGCAAGCCTGCTCCAGCCAAATCATCTGCAGTGAGTACATACATACATAGTATCACGTCTTTTTCCCTTGCGGGGTAGACAGAGCCTAGGTCTATAAGACCCGAAGGCCACGTTTAGCATATTGGTGGGCATAGGTGGAAAACGGAATCAAAGTAGTAATGGGTTGCTAGCCGCATCGCCTATTAACATGATTCCTCGGAATTTTGCCCGTTCCCTCGGTCGGCTTTTACGATCTGCGCGGGAAGAGAAGCAGCTGGTACATTCTATGTTTTTTCTTTTCTCCCAGACCAGCATGGAAGAATAGTGTAATGAGTGTTAAGAACATTATCATCAATGTTTTTTTGCATTCACAATTATTTGATAAAGGTACTCTTATCAACTTATGAAATATTGCATGCAGATTGCATGCCTTCCTACTTATTAATTGTAAAATGAGTTGAATCAAATACCTCACTTGTAAAAGTCGGGTGATTGTGTTAGGTGACGCATCGACGCCGAGGTTTGAAGCGCGGTAGTTCAATTGGCAGAACATAGGTCGTACGTAAACCGGTCGCTGGTTCAAGCTGCCCGTGTGGATTTTTGTCATTATAATTAATTTCTTAATTTAATTAGATTAACAATATTATCATCATCAGCTTTCTGTGACGCACTGCTGGGTATAAGCTTCATTTAGTCTGCGCCATTTCTCTCTATCTTAATACATTATATTGTTCTTAAAATAGATAACTTTATAAATATCACTTCACTATGTCCTGCTTACAAGCCTACACACAAAAATAACAACATAAGACATACCAACTAAGATATTGGCTTAGTTGCATATCATTAGTACAGGGAACGTCCGCACTTACCCATGTTCAGCGCACAACTGACACTCGGACTCACAGTCACAATCTTTGAATCTGCATCATTTCACTAATGGCTAGGGCTATCACACTCCTGTTCGAGTATAAGTGCATCTTCACTCGTTTCAAAGTGTATTTGACACAATAAAAAAATGTCTTCATTTATTCCAGCCCAGCCCCCGGGAGTGCCGGAAGTGTGTCGGAAATCCTTAGTGTCGTGCCCGGCCACTGGTGGCCTGGAACTGTACCTACTAGGAAAGAACTTCCTGAAGGAGACGCGCGTGGTGTTCCGGCAGCGGCAGGAAGGAAGAAATCTATGGGAAGAAGAGGTGGTTCCTGACAAGGAATTTTTGCAACAGGTGACAACCCACTTGTCTTGAAGCATTTTGCATCGGAAATTTTAATGGACGACGAAAACGTCATCTATGTTAATTTCCGAAAATGTATATATGATATGGAATTCTTGTATATTTTCGACAGATATTTATAAAAATAATCCCCAATAGCCAGATATCCAATATAAATAAAATAAGAGAAGCATCAAAGACTTGATTTTCTTAACCCTTTGAACGCGAACGTCGGATAAATCGGACAAACATTTTCTTTAGAAAATGTATGTCGGATTTATCCGACGTTCGCGGTCAAAGGGTAAAAACATGTAATATTCGTTTTCTGACGTACGAGAATAATGAATTTTGGTCCCTTACAGACTCATTTAGTTTGCTGCGTCCCCCCATTCGCACGCACAGACATATCGGAGACCGTTTGCGTGCAATTATTTGTACGATCAGCCGGCAAGACTTCCGAGCCCCATAGCTTCTACTACACCCCCCCTGCCCTCGACCAGGGGCCACTCCACTGCACTAGACATCACACTCAAGGTATATATATAAATGTTCACAAGACTTTTGCCTTCGCTGTGGTGTTTGGCCCGCTATTTTGACGTTGCGATCGGTCTAGTCTTGAATTAGGTTTTTAGAAATCTAGATAAAATTTGCATGCCATGATGATTATTGGTGATAATGTGGTTATTAGAATTATCAGATTTAAAATATCGACATAAGAAGTATCATGAAGCTATTTAGTCACTTAAGTAAAGTTATCATAATATGGAGGACTTTTAACCAATTAACACATTAGTAAAACATCTATGTAGCTTGGGGATTGTATTAAACATCATTAAATTCTGTTCTGTGTTTCGCTTCTATCTGTAAATTAGAAAATTGCTTATGATGTTGTTAAATTGTATAAATGTGAGATGTTGTAGACAAACAAAAAAAGTTGTAACTCAATTTTTTGTTATTTTTTTACTTTCATAAATTTGTCACCAGTTTTTATTTGAAATAGATCTTAGTTTTGTCTATAACGTGTTCGTGTGCTTTTTTTAATAACTGCCACATGAATTGGTTAACACTATTAATCTGGTATCAAAAGGCAGCAACGAGGTAAATCTTGGTATTGGGTAAATCATTTTTGAAGTGTTATACGATCACAGAACAATTATATATTACTGGCCAGGCTAATTCTATTCATATTTCTTTTATCTTCAAATACGGCCAGTATTTAAAGAAGACTAAAAACATTCCTAATAAGAAATATTTTTGATTTTGTCTGTGACCGTATAGCACTGGCATCTGTACATGATTGCTTAAAAATGTTGCTTTCAAACTAATCGCATGTAGATTTGCTTTCTCGCCGCACTAGCCATATTATAATATATTGAGAAATTGGAAGAAATGACTGATGCGTTGGCGTCCTTTCTTTTTTCCCTTCTGTTCAAGCTAGGTCTGTCTAGAGTGTAGGTCTACGTCTGCCGCCGCCTGCCGCCCCTGCTGACCGCGACAGCACGGTACTGACACACACACAAAACAAACACACAAACACATAAACACATTACAATCAAAACACATATTTTCTCTGATTTATCAAAAAATAAAATCATCTTTATATTTTCAGAAGTCGCAAACAGTTATTTATTTAGAAACTATATTGAGCCCTAAAAGTTACAATAGATAGACTTAATGCTAAAAGCATTCTCTCCCAGTCAACCCTTGGGAAATGACAAACAGATAAAATAAATAGATGACAAAAAAGGTATATATGATAAGACTAAGCAAAGTTTATAAATTATATAAAATAGATATACTACACATACGAATAACATATAAATATAACATGTACACATATACATACAGAAAAATGAAGAATCTGCTTGAAGAAAATTCTAAAAGTGATTTTTTTCCTTGAAAGGAAAACGATTTGAGACTTCATTTGACTTGATGTCTTGAAGTTCCAGAGATGCATCGCTTGCAAAATGAAAAAAATGGACATGAATCTAGAACTTAAAAGTGGAGTGTAAGTGCTCAAGAGAATCAGAAGAGCGAAGCTGACATTCATGAGTGCTCGCGAGATACTAAAATTTACATTTCAAGTACTCGGGAGAATGAGGACAAAAGAGAATACTTTTTTCAATAGGTACTTCAAATACTATTGAAAAAAGTATTCTCTTTTGTCTATGTAATCGAAGCGGAAGCCAATTAAGTTTGGTTCGGAAAACAGAAATGTGGTCGTAATAACGACAGAAGATGAAACGAATGCAAATATCGAGAAGACGGACAAGTTTATTGGGAAGATCTCTCTCTCATTTAGATCTGGATAGCACACATCAGCATAGTCAATCATGGGGAAGATTAATGTTTGGATAAGTGCAACCTTTGTAGGCGGAAAATTCCTAAACCGATATAAATATTGAAGAGTATTAGGTAACCGTTCGGCTAATCTCAGTAATTTGTTTAATCCAATTGAGAGTCGTGTTAACATAGAGACCAAGATTTTAATCACCGATTTATAAGCAGTACCATTTAACATGACCGGAGAATACGTTGTTTAAATCAAATGTTGCCAGCGGTTTAGCCTGACATTTTGACTGATTGATGTAAATACCGAAGTCTTGGGACCAGAAGAACATTTTTGATAAAGCAGCGTTTATCTCAGAATCACCAGCATCAATATTGGCGTATGATCACCATGTCAACTTGTTAATAAAGTCAAATAATAATTTGATCAAAGTTTAGTAGTAAAATAATTTAAAATTTTCAGGCCCTTTAAACCACACACTAAACGTAATTTACTTCATAACAACGAGCACACATTTTGAAACTCACGATTCTCAGAATCCCTTACTCTCACACAAATCACACTCGAATTCCAAAGAAAAAACTAGCGTAGACGATTTCCAGATGAAATGCTGCGCTGGCAATTTCAGAGGTCACGACATTCAACACATAACCTTACATTGTGATACAGAACATGTTAACACGATTGTAGGAAAACCATGATTTTGTTGGGCGAATTTTCAGCGAACTTTAACCGACTTTTCACATCTCACTATTCAGTTACACCCGCCGTTTAGGTACAGACTGCACAGCAACCTTCCCACACCACTAGCTAGAGTGAAGCGTGCTTAAGCCCAACCCTACACCGGCGTTTTCGACCCGCCCGCGACTACTTTTGCCCTTGATGTTTTTAAGAATGTGACAACGGGATCTTTTTTAATTGTATCAAGCAATGTTACTTGTATCCTGCATTCATTGAACACTAAATATGTAAAACGCGACTAGAAAAATAAAAACATGGACGCAGAATAAAACACATATAACTTAAATTGGGGAAAGCCTATGTCCAGCAGTGGACTTCTTGCGGCTGATATGGTGACGATGAACATAAATTGAAAAAAAATATGCGTATCAAGTTTTTATATTCCTAGTCGGGTTTAATAAATGATTTAATGTACTTTTGGGGCAATTGGATATTTGTGGAGCAGTACTGAAAATGCACATTAGATTGTAAATCCCATTGCCACATTCGTCCTAGTTTATGGGTCGCGACGGGTCGCACGCACCACGAGCACGCAGTTAGGCGTAGAGTTGACCCGTTGATGACCGCTATGTGTCGCAGGTGAGGACGCGCGGCCCGTGCTGCTGTGGGGCGGCGCGGCCGGCATGATGCCTCCGCCCCCGCTACCCGTGCGCCGCCCCTCGCTTATCCTGCCCGATCCCCACTCACCGCTCGGAGGCCTTAAAAGCGAGGTACGTTTTCATTTATTTATTAGCCCGCCCCGACCCCTCTTCGACTCCGAATAGCCAAAAGAAATCTCACTTTCCGAACCCCTCGCACTCGCCACCGGAACAGAGTGCGTGGAGTATAATTAGCTCCGATTACGGGTGACTTGCACCCAGGATAGGCCCTTCTGGCAACGTAGCTTTCGGCCCATAAGGCAAAAGATGAGAGTTGCTGCTTCAAAGGCTTTTGCCATTGATTCTCAGATTGGCCCTTCAGGCATGCAAGCCTGTATGCACGTATACGCGGCCCATCAGGCAATATTAGAGTTTGCTGTCTCTCCAAGACTTGCGCACACAGGCAACGTCCAAAGCCGAGGTCCATCCTCCTGGGGGATGTTGTCTATATAGGCTGAGGGCACATTGCCCTTTAATATCCATTTCGTTGATAAAGTTACAGGGAAAATTTCCATACTGACAATAAGGCGGGTCAAAAAGCGCCACTTTCACCAATTGTATTGAAGATCACTGATCGTGATTCTACATTCTTTATGACGTATATTACCTATATGACAGAAATAAGTTTCATAGTTATATTTTGAATATTGTTATGTTTTAATCCTTTCTCTTCTTATAAATATGTATGTAATATATTTATTGTCTACCCGTATTACACTATACATCAAACAACACTCGGCATAGGTGGCGGACGAGACCAGTCAGCATTCCCTTCTAGACGCGGGGGAGGGCTCCTGCGGCGCGGAGGGTCCCGAGGCGACTTCGACGGGCTCCCTACTCACCGATGATCTGAAAGTAGTGGACCTTCGGCTCAAGACGGAGACCATCACGCGGGAGGGACAGGTGAGACACACCCCACGACCAGTACTGCACGTTCGCACGCTCTTATTTGTACTTCTATACTTTATCGTTTCACAACTTCCAAGCACCTCAACTTGCTGTCCCCCATTCTCATTGGCTAATAACTCAATATTCCACCTTATGGTTAAACCTATTTTTATACTAGATAACGCTTATTGTAAATATCTGGGCTGTCTTCTCAAGCTTTTTGTGAATCACATTAAAATAAGAATTTTTTTACCAATCTAATAATATTCTATTCAATCAGCAGGTGGGCTTCGTCGGCAGTTACGACTCCATCAAACTGTCGCCATCCACTCCAGCTCAAAGCGAGCCGCCTTCTTCACTCGTCTCTTTCACGCAGCAGTTACGCGCCATACACAATCAGGTAAGAAAGTATTTTTATTTTTCTCAAAGACACGTCCGCACTCACTTATGGTTATAACGCGACTTACACCTGAGAAGACGTTTCTAAGAACCATTTTTTTTCTTTTCAGATTAAATCTTTGTGCTCTAATAACGATTAATTTATTACTCCGCAGGTGCAGACGGACAAGATGGTCGAGTCTGTGACCGCTGCCATCTTTAACAACGACGACAACGCTGGACAGATATATCCTCCTTTACTGGACCCCATGAGACAACTCATCTCCTCCAAAACTAACATGGATCCTCTCGAAACAGACATGAAAGTCCTCAACCCAGAACTGATGATGACGGACAGAAATATGCAGACTACAGTTTTACAGTCCACGAATGAGCAGAGAATGATGGTTTACAATCAGATGCCGGCGAATAGATCTGATGAAAACTTCAATCCATTTGGAGCTATTGCCAAGATGGAGATGGGCACCTCGCAGATAGAACAGAGATTAGCTCAACAGAGCGCACACATGGAGGCTTTAGTCGAGGACGCTATGAAAGCCACGGCGGCCATGCTGCCAGCAGACGCGGCTAAACTCGACGAGTTGGTCAACTCTAGAGTCGAAGACCACTTATCAGGCTCGGCGACTTCCCCCTCCATGGCATCGCACGCGTCCGACGTCATCCTCAGTCCGAACGCAGCCGTTGTCAGAAACCCCACGGCCGAGCTCCTCCCTACGATGTCATCTTCGGCGATCTCCCCCGACGTTATCCTCAATCCCCAAGTGTCGCCGAGCCTTCTCTGCGACAACAACCAACGAATCGTATTGCCGGCTGCGGCCTCGCAAGACGAGCTCATGATGCTGCCCGAGCAGGTGCAGCTGACGTCGGTGAAGACGCCGCCCGCCGCCGTCAAGTCCATGATCCTCAACGCGGCCGCCGAGATCCTGTCCTCCGACACCACCATGAACGCGCTCGTCACGTCGGCCATCAACACGGCCAACATCCTCACCACGGAGAGCGCGGGCGGCGCGGGGCTGCAGGCCGCCGATACGCAGCCGCCAGAGGAACCCGCGGGCATGCCGGCCGACACGCCGCTCGAGGCCATGTCCCAAGCTGTGTCGCAAGCCGTGACGCAAGCTGTATCCCAAGCCGTGTCGCAAGCTGTCTCCCAGGCCGTCTCGCAGGAGATGACCGCCCCCGTGCAGGGCCTCACGGACATGAGCGACCAAGATCTGCTGTCGTACATAAACCCCAGCACCTTCGATCAGGGTGAGTACATGGAATACTACTGAGGCGATTCTCACACTGCTCCGCTTCACGCTGCAGGGTGCGTGATGACGGAGCCACGTGCGTCGTTGCGGGACTGCAGATCTGCAGCATCATGCAGATTTCTACTTCTGTAACGAATATAATTCGATGTCGAGATTTGAGAAATGTTGACTTCACGTCTAGCTCTGTCATAATCACGCACGATACTGCAGAACTCGGTGTGCCATACCTTGCGATTTGCACCCACACGCGGGGCGCGTGTTTCTCTGCATGAAGACGCGTGATTTGTAACACTGCGTATAAATGCGTGGCCTGGTGTTGCACTACGCGTTTTTCAATACAAAGAGCTGCGTGGTGCAGTGCAGTGTGCGAATCGCCTGAGCGATCGAAATACCTAACGAATAACTTCAACCGGTCTCATTTGTTAATCATTCTTATAAAACTGCCGTGATATTAAATACTAAACATGATGCCGAACCGGAATGCTGGCCGAGTAAACGGCGATGCCTTACCCTTGCCGAATGGTCGTCCTGCTAGCGTTTTAGTTAGCGTGTCGACGAACAAAACTAATAATTGTAATGGTTTTTGTTCACAGTGTAAGTTCGCCGCGCCGGACACCGCCGCTCAGAGACTATGCTATAGCATTTTAGTGATGTGTCGTGGGCTCAAAAAGCAGTTTTTATGTGAATTTTTAATGGATGTTACTATAGTCGTTTACGTAGCCATATAGTAATCTCCGATGGACGCGTGTAGTGACGTCGTGACGGTTATGATTTTTATGATTCTCATACCTATTAATTTTATTGTATGACAATGTGTTTTTATGCGTCAATTATGTCATCATGTTAGTCAGTATTACAGGGCAAATAAATTAATACACGTGTTGAAGGCTTGTGGAGCCACTCAAACAAATTGTGGCTCGTACGCACTAGTGTTGCGAATAGGATCAAAGTGACATTTTCATAATGGAAACAAGATTTTTTATGCTTTCTGACGAATTGTAGGAGTGGCCCCCAAGTCGACGCGTTAAAACAGATGATGTATGTTTTTTTTTTAATATTATGAACTCTCGTAGCAAAGAATGTAGCTATGTATGTGCGTTTTACGTGGATTCGAATTTTATTTTGTAAATATTGTTAGGCTTGTATTTATGTAATGTTAGATGTAGTATGGCGCGACAGCGGCTAAGGTATTTTTCACAGTAAACATGTTGCGCCCGCTTGAGTGCACATGCGCACTAGCGTACGGCAGTTTATCTTTTTTACATTCGACGGCTGACAACATGTTTGTGTGAACGTTTATTAATATTAGTGGCACCAACAGATGCTATTAAAATTTATAAAGAGACGTATTACGTGCGCGTCAATTATATAATGTAATGAGTTTCAAAATACGAGGCAATTGTGTAAATAAAATAATTATTACGATTTCAAGACCGTGAATAATACGTACTTTATTTTTTAATATCATACTGCCATAGATAACCTTACTGCTTATATTTTGAAATTATTTATTCTCAAAAATCTCTTGTGTTCACACCAAACAGTAGATGCTTGGTTGGTGCGAATATTTCCTTTGATGTTTAGAATCTGTAAAGTATATCCGCCAAACTCAGTTTCAGTCGCCGCGCCTACGTATGTAGTATAAGTCTATGGTCGCGTTTGCTTGCGGAGAAATAGTACAGTCGCACACAAAAATCTTCATACGTGATGAAATAAACTAACAAAAGAAGTAATAATTTTTCGTATAAAAAAACCGACTTCAATCAAAGTACCTACCCGATTTTAATGAAGTTTAAATGGGACCAACTTGAAACTACCTACTAAGAATTTTGAAAATTCGTTCCTAAATTACGGAGTTCAGAGGTTAAAACGTACAAGCACATTGTTACACTCCTTCTTGTTTTAGTCGGTAAAAAAATTAAAGATTTGCACCCACCGATTTGTCTTCAATTCAAATTATTATTAATTATTTGTTTCCGTTGACGTTTCAATTAAGTACATGCGTCGTGGCCGTAACGAGACTTGCTTGATACGCAAGTATATAAATAAAAGATTCGTGCTAAATCCCGTTTATAAATACAGTTAAACAACATAAATTAACGCCAAAAGTTTAGAATGATTCATATTACTCCGAAAAATCGTTACAAATTTTTGCACTCGACTGTACCTCTCGATCCGCAAGCAAATGGCCGTCGGTCTTTATATTATATTTGTGATATATAAGAAAATATTATTTACATAGCTAATTTTATACGTAAGGAAACCTGTACTGATGTGATTTTAACAAAGATTATATAAAAGTATGTTAAACGATATTATGAAGTTAATTTTTTATAGCAAGTGTTAATGCTACATATTTAAATGTGCCATTTACTATGTTATCTTAGTTAAGAATCCATATCGTATGTAAATTGGTGTTAGACCTCATAATTCGGCCGACAAGAAATTTAAAATTAAGGGTACACACGCTAGTCCAGTTGCGCGCCGATTGAAATAAATAACTTAACATTTATGACCACCTCTGAAGTTCAGTGGCCTATGAATTGCAGGGTCCTGAGTTCGATCCCCGGTCAGGTTAAGATAGAAAACGATCATTTTCAGATTGCCCTGGGTCTGAGATGTTTATCGGGATTTGTTGTAAAATATAGTATCGTTGAGTTAGTATCCCACAACACAAGACAACTCACAGTATGGCTAACTCAATCTATGTGTTTTCTCCCTATATATTTATAAAGAAAAAACAACGATGTAAAATAATATATTGTATTGACAAGAAGCTTTTTATCCGTTAATTATTTTATGAGCTACAGCTTATAATACAGTTTAAATAAAATTTTAATCGGGGTGCCGCTGGACTCATGTTATCCCCTTAAAATAAAACTTGACGAAACACAGCCTGTGCCTTGCACACACAGATCATTGGTAGGTAGATTTCCTATATTTATACAATGTAGGTACATTTTGACAGTATTCATACTGGGACCACATGAACAATATTAATATAGAAACATCAACCAATTTATAGAATTGTCTTTTAATTCGATAATTTTTATTCTATATACAAACAACGATTGTCAAAATTTATGAATAAAATTGTTTATACAAATATTTTACATATTTAAATATAAACTTTACATCATATTTTTATACAGTCTCAAAGCCAAGAATTTTGGGAATTCTTAAAGTAATGATAATAATGCCAGTATATTGCTTATTTAAATAGCAAAGTAGTCTCGGGGCATTTTATTACGAAGAAAATGTACTTATAGTTGTTACAACGAGAATTAAATATTTTGATATAATATTTTACGACCAACAATTATTGATTTATATGTAGATAGGTACCAACATTGCTACTTTATGTACCTAATTGGTTGTTACACTAATCAAATGTTAATCTTAAAAATACCTGGGCTCTGTCTACCCCGCAAGGAAAAAAGACGTGATAATCAAATGTACAGAGAATATTGGATGTCATTGGAGAATATACTATGTAACTTCAAAGTTTCAGAATTATTTAAATTGAATAATACGGTTTTATCGCGATTATTACATTATTTTTACATCTAACATTTCGAAAATTTCAGTTTTCATGTTCGCAGGTAGACTTATTATATTTATTGTTTAGTTGAGATTCGTCTAACATTTTAGAAAAACGATGCAAACAAAATTTTTATAACATAATAGACAAATGTAAACTTAGTCATGTACCTGCAAACAGACGCTAAATGTGTAACAATCGCGAAAACATATCAAAATTATATTCGTCTTGAAGACTCCTTTTTTCTGGGAGTATATAATTTACGATTTTTATTAACTTTCAACGACATCTTAAGTGAAGAACCTTCTTCATACATTTGGTTCATATAGATTCCTAGAATTATAACGGCTCGATTCTATTTCGACATCACAGTTACATTGCGTCTTCCATATTTAGTTAAATTAATCTGAATTTAATTATTTTGTGCTTCCATTTATTTATTGATTCCGTATGCTAGCCAGAGTTGTGTATAAAAATTGTCAATACGAATATGTTAATTAATTGAAGGCACATGGGACAGACCACAGTGGCGTGCCATGGGAGAGACCTATGTCCAGCAGTGGACTACTATAGGTTGATGATGACATGGGACAGGCGAACGGTATTTAAAGTTTGGAAAACAGGCAAATTACCTACTACCTCACCTATATCACTAGTCCAATCACACTTTACTGAAATTTTACGAATGGAGATAGCTCGTATCGTGTCTAACGTACTACGGCGTCCCTCTCGTCAGTGACTGAATTCAGTAAAGTTACGGAATACGTAGCAGTCACACTCTGCAAAGGTGTACAAAAATAATATCAACTCAATGTAGTTAGCGATACGGTGTAATTTAGCTCGCGTCAAAACGCAGCACAGTTTAAATACCTACAGCAAGCCAATTTTATACTTATAGCTCTGAACAAAAGATTCATAATTTGTTGAAGTCGGTGAACACATGTGACATGTGTGTCGTTCCTACCGGATTTGTTCGGGTTTCCCCTTCGAAGGAGTCGTTGCAAGTAGGTATGTTTTCGATACTGATATGGGGAGTGAGACAGGTGTGGTAAAGGGGGTTTTAAACCATCCTGAATTCAGTCAGTACAACATTTCAAGTAGGTGTCACGGTCAATCGACCATGCACACCCTGGTGTCAGAGTTTTTCGGAACCGCCTATCGCCTATCGGCCTCTGACGTGGTTCCTTTAACGACTACCAGATGGCAGCCGGGACCACCGGCTTAACGTGCCTTCCGAAGCACGGAATCATCTTTATTATCAGACAATCAGGTGATTTAAGCCTGCAATGTCCTAACCAAACTGGAAACAACTAAACAAAGTATGCTTCCGGTGGGAATCGAACCCACGACCCCCGGGTAAACAGGCAAAACGCCTTAACCACTGGACCACGGAGGCTGTAATTCAGTCAGTGAATTCTGAAGAGAGGGACCCCGCAATACGTGTAATACGATTGGAGATATGTCGTATCGTGTCTAACGTATAGCAGCGTCGCTTTCGTCTAGGCGCTTTAAGTGTGATTGGACTGTATAACATTTTGACAAGAATGTAGTTTTTTTTTGTTTTTTTTTTTGCCATTAACAATTTATAGGCACGAAGGTACTCCAAATTTGTTCGTGCTATCCCATGATTCCCGTGGTAGCAGCATCCTGTGTGCCGGAGTGTGCGTAACGTGCGTGTATTCGTATGTATACGTACTTTTGTATAGTATAGATCTCTAGTCGGTCTAAACCATTCAATGCAACTTGCCGAAGGTAATGATGAGCATGTATATGTTAGTTGTTTTGATGTAATGATTAAATGTTATGAAAAAATGTGCTATTTTTTATTATTAATACGTACCTACCTAAAGTACTGCTAGATATGTCGTAGCCCGATCGTTTAATTGGGCCGATCGCGATAAGCCTGGCCAAATCGATATGTGCCGCCGTATTGTGATTTGGCTACCTAATTACCGCCATAACGTTTGATGATTTTGCAGTCCATACTTGATTCCAAATCGATTCTGTAGAGTGATCAACATTGTGGTCAACCGTTTTCGCCCACCAACTCACCATAATCAATTAACAGAGGCTCAACGCGTAAGACTGATTTTAGAGTGACACCGCCGAGACGCACCGTTCACCAGCGAGCTTTAAACAGCGCGCGCTTGAAACGCGTCTGCTGTGAAACGAGTTTTAGTATCGTGCATTTCGTTGCAGTGTATAATTGTCATCATTGGGACAAATATGATAACAGGATTAGCTGTTAATTTATATGGAATAGTGCAACATCGCCGTTGTAACACATGCACATTGATTTATGAGCGCGCTTCGGCAGCGCTGACTGCTACGGCCACTGGCACCACCGGACGTTGCGGTGCGGTGCGGTGCGGGGCCGCGGATATACGTCACTACACCATAGAACATTTTTATTCTGACGAGCACTACACATAAGGACCTTTGGGCCTAGCCATCGACACGGAACGACACCATTGTGTCATATTTTTGTAAATTCTAATACATCTGGTATCCAACACGGCGCCTTCTTATTGATACAGTCCAAACCTAGCAAACCCACAGTAGCTGCTTTTACACTGACCGGCGGGGCGCGTTTCGCGAGCGGCGCGTTTTAACTGCGTGGCTATGAAAGGAAACTACTATCTACTATAGTGTAATTCCAATCGCGCGTCTGGTCCGTGCTGTTCAAACGCGTCTCTCTAAAATCAGCCTAAAAAGGTAAAAAAAAACGCTGCGAACATTGCACTTCATTTAATTCAATTGATCCTATTTATACATACAATATGTATATGAGCATATTAACTATATTCATAATTTACCCTAAACATAACCCCAAGGTACTTACAGTGAAAACAACTTAAACCATAATTATTTATAAACTGCGCCATTTGTAATTTACATAAATTTCATAATTTGAAGTGCTCAATTTTAGCGCAAAGATCCGAGCACAAGTGATATGGGTCAAAGTGGGTAACTGGTAACTAAGGTACTTGTAAAACACTAGTAAGCTCGCAGAACCAGATTGCTAACATGATAATAGGCATAAAATATGGGAAACCGAAATAAATGAATTATTATTATTATTATAAACAACGTTTGTTCTACGACTTTAAGAGGCCATTAGCCAAGCCATTAGGCTGTGCAGAACCATTAGACGATTAGGAAAAAATATGAAGTCTGAATATTTTCATATTTGTCTTTTTAAAAAATAAGAAAAGGGGCGACAAAGATTTCGATTGGAATTTTAGTCTGATTGCTTTACTGTTTTTTCAGATCGTTTCTGTTTTGTCGAATCGTCTGCTTTTTCGTGTAAAACGTTTTTTGTTGAGCGGGATTTTTGTTATCGCGGTAAGTGTGCCCAATTTCATGCGCGGAGGCTTAACGCTTGTGTTGTCGACGTAAAATGATTTTGGTCGCTTATGACCGTGATTAGTGAATTAAAGAATCAAGAAACTTTAAACGCAAAATAAGCATGGTACGAAAAAAATAAGATTCGTTAGAATTTAATTTCATATAGAAATATAATATCCTATATATGTATATATAACAGTGTTGCTTCACCTGGGTCAGCTGCGCGGATGGCGGCTGGACAAAAATGCACTAAATATTCTCTTTTAACACAACAATATAAATTTGTTCCAATCGCCGTTGAGACAACTGGCCCATGGTGTCCTGAGGCAAAGAGCTTCATTACTGAGATAGGGCGCCGTCTTAGGGACCGCCGATATGACTACCGCTCCGTATGGTACCTGACTCAAAGGACATCTATTGCCATTAGGCGAGGCAACGCAGCCAGTGTAGCCTTTGAGCCTTTGAGCCGGGTAACTTTTCCTATGCTGGGAAGCATAGGAAAAGTTGTCCATATTGATATACTCAGATACAAATTTGCAAACATACACTTACGAAATTTAGCACCCGTGTTTATAAGCTTGTATAGAATGACATCTAAAAAAAACTGTGCAATTCTGACAATCCTTACTATCCACACTTATATACTAATTCTTTCTGTCTGTCTGTCTGTTACCTCTTAACGCATCGACCACGGAACTGATTTCAATTAAATTTGGTATGGAGGTATCTTGAGGCCCTGGGAAGGACATAGGGTACATTTCATCCCGGAAAAATCCTCCGAGATTCACGCGAGCGGAGCTGTATACAAAAACTAGTATTACACACATAAGGGTCGAATAATTAACATTCTTTTTGTTAAGTCGGTTAAAAATCCCTTATTTAGCATTTACCCACTTTGACAATTATATATAATAATATTTTTAAATAAATCTTTTATAAATAGACGTTATATTCCTAAATATGAACAAAGAGTGAACGTACAGAACAGTACGAAGATGATGAGGAGGATGGCAACCCAGGCAGGAACGGTACCTGGAAGACAAGAAAAATAAACATTAGAAAAAAAACCGGCCAAGTGTGAGCCGGACTCGCGCACGAAGGGTTCCGTACCGTTATCTATAAAAATGGCAGAAAAATCATGTCTGTTGTATGGGAGCCCCCCTTTAATATTAATTTAATTTTTATTAAATTACTAGCTTTCGCCCGCGGCTCCGCCCGCGTCAATGTTGATCCCTCAGGAATAGTACTTTTTCCCGGGATAAAAGGTAGCCTATGTCCTTCTCCGCACTCCAGAGAACTTGTATGCAAAATTTCATGATGATCGGTTCAGTAGTTACGGCGTGAAAGCGTAACAAACAAACAAACTCACTTTCGCATTTATAATATTATATATATTCAATATTCAATTATTTATTTTTAAAGTGAATATATAACTAAATATTCTGTGAATATTTCAAGCGTCTACCTGTTGCCGTTATCAATATCGAGCAAAAACAAGCAAAAATATCACGTTTGTTGTATGGGAGCCCCCTTAAATATTTATTTTATTCTAAATAAATATATATTTATATCACACAAATTGAGCTAGCCCTTCAGTAAGTTGTGAACTTGTGTCGTAGGATACTAACTCAATGATACTATATTTTATAATAGATACATATATAGATAAACATCCAAGACCCAGGTCAATCTGAAAAAGATTGTTTTCCATTATGAGCTGACCGGGGATCGAACCCGGGCACCTCGTGTCGCAGGCCGTCGTGTTGACCACTGCGCCACGGAGCTCGCTGAAGAAGCTGTAGAAATAAGCTGTAAGGTGTATAAGGGCGGGCACTCACGGCGCGGCGGCAGGCTGTGTACGCAGAGGCAGTTGTCGACGGAGATGGACAGCAGTGCGGCCTCGCTGCGGCTAGCGACCGCGGGCCCATAGCCGCGCACGGGCAGGAACGCCAGCCCCGTCACGAACATCATGTGCGCGCTCTTCACGTGCAGCACCCGCTGCGGACCAACAATATTACACTTTATTTGGAGATCATCATCATCATCAGGTCCTTTTTAGTCTCCACTACAGGAGCACGACCCTCTCTGTACTACTAGAGCCATACTTGGCCAGAGCAGCCAGAGGACTTGGCCTACACTCTCCACGCTGGCCAGCCGGTTAGAGAGGTCTCTCAGATGTTTATAAGCTTTGTTTAGCTTGTATTTCCTAAGTCGCCTTCTACGACACCCACGGGAAGACTTGGGAGTGGTCCTATTCTACTCTGCCGGATACCACACGGCTATTTGGAGATATCGATTACAAAATAAATACAAAGGACATTAAAAAATAAATAGAAGAAAACAATAACAAATTGAAAAGGAAAGCAATAAATTCTCCAAAAATGGACGGCCTCACGGTTAACGCTGAGAGGGATTCTTTGACTATGACAGGATTCTTCAGGGCCCCATTCACAGGGTAACACATTTGTATAAAACCTTTTTTATTTTAGCACGATAATGTATCATACCTGTAAACTAAAAGCGACGTAGATATCCACCGATCCGCTAAACATGGTCCCGACGCCCACGAATCGTCTATCATCTCTCACTGCTAACGCAGAGAGGGATTCATTGACTATGACAGGGTTCTTCAGGGCCCCATTCACAGGGTAACACATTTGTATAAAACCTTTTTTATTTTAGCACGATAATGTATCATACCTGTAAACTAAAAGCGACGTAAATATCCACCGATCCGCTAAACATGGTCCCGACGCCCACGAACCGTCCATCATCTCTTACGGCTAACGCCGAGAGGGATTCATTGACTATGACAGTATTCTTCAGGGCCCCGTCCGCTGGGTCCCACAATTGTATGAGCCCTTTCTGCTTGCCCGAACGCGCGAGTGGGTTGGCGATTGTGAACATACGGTAAGCATCTTTCTTGTCTTCGATTAACGCAAACCTGGAATAGAGATATTTGCTTAGTAATAAAATACGTCAAAGTGTAAATAAAATTGGCCAAGTGCAAGTCGGATTCGCACCCGCACTTAGAGTTCCGTAACAATGTAGAAGATCATCATCATTTCAGGCGTAGGAAGTCCACTGCTGGACAAAGGCCTCTTTTAAAGTTTCTTTGTTCTATGGGAGGAAGTTGTCATGTCATACTCACCACGCTTGGCAGGTATTGGTGGGTAGTTTCTTTTCTTGTGCTGCCCATCGGAAGCATATCTAAACTGGGGAAGGATAGGAATTGGTTGGATTTGGGAAGGGAATGAGGGGTATTGGGATATTACTCACTCGGGTGAATTGGGGAAAATCAAGCAACAGCCCAGGAGACGCATACCCAATGCCATACCTGCAACAACCGGCCAAGCAGTTGAGGGTGACACCCTTTTTTGGGACGGGAGGAAAATGCCTTCGCATCATCCACCCTGCCACGGGAGAGCAGGGTACCACCACATGTGGGGCTCGAGCCCGCTAAAATCCCCACGGTGTCAAACGTCACTGCCGCTTTTGCCGGGACTATGTGCTACTCCGTAAGCCGTGTGGTTTCAGGGATGTTACAGGCGATCATGCAAAGCAGTCTGGCATAGTTGCGCTGGGAGCCTGTCTCGTAAACACGCGAGGCTATTAGGGAATATACTTAAATGAAAATATACACCTATTGCCTTTTATTTTCGTTTGGCATTCCAAGAGTATTAGCCGTGTGGTTTCCGGCAGAGTAGAATAGGACCACTCTTAGTCTTCCCATGGAGGTCGTAAGAGGCAACTTAGGAAATACAAGCTAAACAAAGCTCATAAACATCAATGAGACCTCTTCAACCCGTCAGACCAGCGAGGAGAGTGTAGGCCAAATCCTCTGTCTGGTCTGGCCAAGTATGGCTCCGGTAGTACAGAGAGGGTCATACGCCCTGAGGAAGACCTGCGGATGAGGTTGAACCATGTCAACCTATAGATGACTATATTGAGAGTAACCCGTGATAAAGGAGTCTTAAAATACTGACCTACACCTCCGGAACAAATACTTGTTGCCGTTCGGTGGCTGACACGTGATCTTCAGAAGCGGCGCCCGGCGTTCCGACGTCGACCAGATGTTGGCGATGCCGTCCTTTCCGATGCTCACGAGCTGCTTGTCGCACGGACTGAAGTCTAAATCGTCCAGCTGAAACAATTACATTTTAATGTTAATGTTTTGTTTTTTACCCGACTGACCCACCCAGAAGGAGAGTAATGTTTTTATATAAGTATGTCTGTTCCATTGTCTGAAGTCAGTATTCTGAAGTGTCATAGGCTATGGCAAAAACTTGAAAAGAGTTGTTACTTCATGTAGCCCTAATGGCTTGACGTGTCCTAATTGTCCCTCCACCTGCACAATTAACGGGGTCCAGGTATCCGTGGACCGTGGCCTTCTACTGGTTAAAAACAATATAAACATTGTCTGGACAAATATAACCATGACGACTCGAAAAGAAGAAGAAGAATGCCTTGACCAATTTTGAAGAATGTAGCCTCATTAGATTTGTATTATTTAATATTTGAAATTCTAATTCAAAAACATTTTTTTAATTCAATTTATAATGAGTTTAATAAGGACAATGTATACTCAGTCCACATACCTAGTTTTTAACATAAACTAAAATTGTAAGTTGACGTCCATTGGAGAAAATGCGCTGTGCAGTTTGTTGCTGTTTCTTCTGCACTCCGCTTTGGAAGCGGCATTAAACTTAGCCATAAGTAAATTACTGACGTCAACAATTCTCAATTGAAAATGTATGACAAATTTTACCACCGAATTCATCGTATACATTTTTTTAAATAATAATACCACTCCTCTTTTTAAGACGACATTGAACCCTTTGTCTTGTAAGTTGACGTCGATTGGAGAAAATATGCATACTGTGCAGTTTGTTGCCGCTTCTTCTGTACTTCGCTTTGGAAGCGGCATTAAACTTAGCCATAAGTAAATTACAATTACGACATTGAACCCTTTGTCTTGTAAGTTGACGTCGATTGGAGAAAATGTGCATACTGTTCAGTTTGAAGCCGCTTCTTCTGCACTCCGCTTTGGAAGCGGCATTAAACTTAGCCATAAATTACTGACGTCAACAATTCTCAATTGAAAATGTATGACAAATTTTACCACCGAATTCATCGTATACATTTTTTTAAATAATAATACCACTCCTCTTTTTAAGACGACATTGAACCCTTTGTCTTGTAAGTTGACGTCGATTGGAGAAAATATGCATACTGTGCAGTTTGTTGCCGCTTCTTCTGTACTTCGCTTTGGAAGCGGCATTAAACTTAGCCATAAGTAAATTACTGACGTCAACAATTCTCAATTGAAAATGTATGACAAATTTTACCACCGAATTCATCGTATACATTTTTTTAAATAATAATACCACTCCTCTTTTTAAGACGACATTGAACCCTTTGTCTTGTAAGTTGACGTCGATTGGAGAAAATATGCATACTGTGCAGTTTGTTGCCGCTTCTTCTGTACTTCGCTTTGGAAGCGGCATTAAACTTAGCCATAAGTAAATTACAATTACGACATTGAACCCTTTGTCTTGTAAGTTGACGTCGATTGGAGAAAATGTGCATACTGTTCAGTTTGAAGCCGCTTCTTCTGCACTCCGCTTTGGAAGCGGCATTAAACTTAGCCATAAATTACTGACGTCAACAATTCTCAATTGAAAATGTATGACAAATTTTACCACCGAATTCATCGTATACATTTTTTTAAATAATAATACCACTCCTCTTTTTAAGACGACATTGAACCCTTTGTCTTGTAAGTTGACGTCGATTGGAGAAAATATGCATACTGTGCAGTTTGTTGCCGCTTCTTCTGTACTTCGCTTTGGAAGCGGCATTAAACTTAGCCATAAGTAAATTACAATTACGACATTGAACCCTTTGTCTTGTAAGTTGACGTCGATTGGAGAAAATGTGCATACTGTTCAGTTTGAAGCCGCTTCTTCTGCACTCCGCTTTGGAAGCGGCATTAAACTTAGCCATAAATTACTGACGTCAACAATTCTCAATTGAAAATGTATGACAAATTTTACCACCGAATTCATCGTATACATTTTTTTAAATAATAATACCACTCCTCTTTTTAAGACGACATTGAACCCTTTGTCTTGTAAGTTGACGTCGATTGGAGAAAATATGCATACTGTGCAGTTTGTTGCCGCTTCTTCTGTACTTCGCTTTGGAAGCGGCATTAAACTTAGCCATAAGTAAATTACAATTACGACATTGAACCCTTTGTCTTGTAAGTTGACGTCGATTGGAGAAAATGTGCATACTGTGCAGTTTGAAGCCGCTTCTTCTGCACTCCGCTTTGGAAGCGGCATTAAACTTAGCCATAAATTACTGACGTCAACAATTCTCAGTTGAAAATGTATGACAAATTTTACCACCGAATTCATCGTATACATTTTTTTAAATAATAATACCACTCCTCTTTTTAAGAAGCGGATATTTTTTTAGACGACATTGAACTCTTTGTCCCAGTTTTATCTACCGGCGATAAAGAGTCGTCTACACGTCTACGTGTAGACTACTCTTTATCGCAATCTTGCTGACCTTACGTCTCGCATTAGGCGCAGATACGGCAACTAGTTTCATGCTTATGGAGCAACAACATTCCATATTATTTATATAGATACACTAGTTTTTGCCCGCGGCTTCACCCGCGTAGACTACACAGATTGTTTTTAAGGTTCAGTACCCAAAGGGTAAAAACGGGACCCTATTAATATGGCTTCGCTGTCCGTCTGACTGTCTGTCTGTCCTTCCGTCCGTCAGGCTGTATCTCATGAACCGTGATAGTTAGACAATTGACATTTTTACAGATTATATTCTTCTGTTGCCGCTATAACAACAAATAGGTACTAAAATAAGAATAAAATAAATATTTAAGGGGGGCTCCCATACAACAAACGTGATTTTTTTTCTTTTTTTATAGATAATATTACGAAATCCTTCGTGCGCGAGTCCGACTCGCACTTGGCCGGTTTTTATTTTTAAACTTAATCTATCCAATTAATGGATTATTATTTTTTACTACCCACTATTTCAAAAATGTCATGTGTTTTGCTTTGTAAAATTACGAAGAATCATACAAACTTGCAACCCCTATTTCACCCCTATAGGGATGTCATTTTCAAAATCTAATAAATGCATTATTATTTCCTACTAACTAATAAAAGACACATTTCACTGGCCATCCGGCGTGGTAACGCGGCCGGTGTGATGGGCACTTTCGAGCCAGGTACTCTCTGGGGAGGGCTATTCGATTAGCTTTAATATTTTTTTTTTTTTTTTCTCTTTCTTTTTTCTTTCTACGTAGTTTTAGTCATGATATATTTTTATGATCACTTTTTCACTAATTAAGGGTTTTTCTGGTAGGTTTAGTTTTAGCGATTATGTTTTTTCTATCTTTTTTGTAAGTTTGTGTTTTTTTTTTTTATATACTATTAAAATAAATTAAAAATGTCATGTGTCTCATTTTAAAAATTACGAAGTGATTTTCGCTTTTATATGTTTATCTTATTTATTTTTTATTATTGGATGTTTATCTATATATGTATTTGTTATATAATATAGTATCGTTGAGTTAGTATCCCATAACACAAGTCTCGAACTTACTTTGGGGCTAGCTCAATCTGTGTGATTTGTCCGTATATATTTATATATTTATTATTTATCTAATATATAGTGTTTGCCGCATACATGTATAATTATTTAGAGGCGGGAAAACGACTTTACCTAAAGCGCTTTTGCGGCGATTTTTCTAGAAATTTAATATTTAAAAAGCAGTTTTTAAGCTTTTCCTTATTTTTTTCGTACCATGCTTATTTTGCGTGTAAAGTTTTTTGATTCTTTCATTCACTAATCACGGTCATAAACGACCAAATTCATTTTACGTCGACAACACAAGCGTTAAGCCTCCGCGCATGAAATTAGGCACACTTACTGTGATAACAAAAATCCCCCTAAACAAAAAACGTGTTAGCAAAGTTTTAAACGAAAAAGCAGACGATTCGACAAAACTAAAACGATCTGAAAAAACAGTTAAAGCAATCAGACTAAAATTCCAATCAAAATCTTTATCCACTTAACATAAGGTTTTTATTAGCGAGGCACGAAGTCTGCTGGCGTCGTCAATAGTTTTTAGGGTTTCGTACCCAAAGGGTAAAAACGGGACCCTATTAATATCGCTCCGCTGTCCGTCTGCCTGTCTGTCACAGGCTGCTCTCTTGTGATAGTTAGACAGTTAAAATTTTCACATATATTGCTAAAATCATAAACAACAACGATTTTTCTCGACTTTTGTTAAGTCGTTGAATGTTATAACTCTACGCGCATCGCAAAGAAAGATTACGCGCGAGCGCCGTTTCATCCTTCCGTTTACATAGACTTACAAATGTTACGACAGGACATTAAAAACTCGAAAGATTTATATATTTTTTTTTATATTTTATTAAGTTATGTCAGAACTCTCGACTACTCGTGACAGTCTAAAAAATAAAACTGACCTCTTTACTATGTCCCTCCAGAACAAACAGCAGCTCCAACTTGGGGAAACTCCAGACTCTGACTTTGGTGTCCATGCCGCCTGTAGCCATCAGCTTGCCATTATGACTGATCCTCACTATCCGCTGCAGGGGGTCGTTGCTGGAATAAATTATTTCATATAAGTTATTACTCATTATTATTTCTATGTTGACATCATGGTAAAAAAGCCATGGGCCTCCACAATGTGTCACAACCAAACATGCGCAAATTGACTAGTTGCTGAAAAATAACAAAAAAATCTTGTCTTTATAGTCACGGAAGACGGAAGATAATTTTACGTGATAACGGTGGAAGAGAGATAGATGCGTTACAAGCCGAACGCTTAGGAGGCCGATCGTGTTTCTCTATCACTTGTTCCGCGCTCTCGCTTGCACACAGAATGAGACACTTTTTCGAAAAATTGATAATTTTTTTTTTATTCAGTTAAAAACAATAGGCCGACTTCCTCCATCAATAATAAATTATGAAATATAATAATACTATTTATACAATTTTTTTAATAAGAAATATGAATGTAGTACTATTTTGTGTTTAAATCATAGAATAATTTATCCAAGCCATGACTGTGACCATGTTTTCTCGTGAGCAACATCAGTGGAACGAAAACACGTTTTTGTTTATAGACAACAGTGGAATGTCGAGATGTCTTTATATTGTACATTTGGGGCTTTAAATGAGTGGTTTTAAGTTCAATCAGAACATAGACCAATAAAGGTTACACACATATTTGAAGTCTTCATTTCTGTCCTAATGATGGCACAATTGACAAAAAGCGGCTGGTGTTTAGACGCGAATATTCCTCCTTTGAATAATTAACCTTTTATCTTTGCAGAAAGCGATATTATTATTTGGAGGAATTAAAAATATGAGTATCGAGGTTACTATTTTCCCAAATATATAAATGTTTGTATGAACAAACATTTATATATTTGGGAAAATAGTAAAATAGCCTATTGCTGCCTATAAAATCTGCAGCTTTAGGCTCCAACCTACTAGTTAAATAAGGGTAATAAAAAACACACCCGGACAAATCACGCAATTAGAGCTAGCCCCAAAGTAAGTTCGAGACTTGTGTTACGGGATGCTAACTCAACAATACTATATTTTATAACAAATACATAATAAATATCCAAGACTCAAGCCAATCTGTAAAAGATCATTTTCTATCTTGCTTGACCTGACCGGGGATCAAACCCGGGAACTCTAGTGTGGCATAAATAAATATATAGGGACACATCACACAAATTGAGCTAGCCCCACAGTAAGTTGTGAACTTGTGTTGCCAACCTGGCATGATGACCACTGGCCTAGTGATACAAAGCTTGTCGATACGCTCCTCTACTGGTTAAGTTGCTAGTAATAAGACAGATTGTTTTTTTTTTGTGAAGCTGCATATGTTGCTGGGCAAAGGTCTCCCCCATTTCCTTCCAAACATCCCTTTTTCAAGCCACTTCAGACCATTTCTTTTCATACATTGGAGTCCGTGATAACTTTTGCTCTGGTCGTTTGACAGTTTGATTTTCACCACCCGGGGATTCTTCGCACCCCTGACTCTAGTGCCATCCCTGCGTCTGTCACTGCTCACATCATAAATTAAATAGGTGTTTTTTATAGATGAATATCCAAACAACAGTAATGTTTACAAATATCTGGATAGAAGTGATAGTGACATTATCATGCATTCACTTTCAAATATTTTTCACTGAATAACAAACATGATTGTGAAAGCAATGATGCTCGCTATTGCTTGCATTCATTAATGGAACTAGTACTGTTGTAATGTAACAATGTTGGGAAATGATGATTATGCTATAGGAAGTACTTAAAGGGAGCTATGAACTGGTTTAACTATTAGCTAAGGCTTGAATAAAAAAAAAAAAAACGTTCAAAAAGCGATACATGTATCCTTCTTTGAATAAAAATTATTCATTTTAATTTTTTACAACTACCTGACCGCCTTAAATAATTATAAGAACAAAAACAGATTTTTTGAAATGAAAACTTATTTAGTTGATACAATTTTGGATTTGCGTGACACATAGCACAATTCTACAGATTTATATGTTGTGTGCAGTTTTATCGGCAGTCCCTGTAACTGCCTGAACTGTTGGTAACATGCATAAATGTAGAGAAGCAGTTTCTAAAACGATTAGATCAACTCTTAAAAGTATTACAATCATAAAAAACAACAATTACCCGAAATCTGTCTGTATACTATCAGTAGGCCGTATCTCAAATGATATTCGTTTCTCTGTAGTGTTGCTATTGCTGTCCGTTCTAGAAATATTGTCGTTCTCCGATACAGTCCGCCTCCTGCGCCGAACAAGTCCATTTTCAGCACGGAAGCTGCCTCGACGCATCTCTGCCGGGTCCACCATACGGATGTTAACTTTGTACAGCTGACAGTGACTCTCCTGACCCGCAGTCAAGTACGTGCGGTTGTTGCTATTGTTCACAGAGCACGTCATCACCACGTTAGGCCCAGTCTCATGGCGCATCACCTCTTCAGCCACAAACCTTGTTCCGTTGTGCGATATTTCGAATATCTCCTACGAAAACACAATAAGGACACTTTAAACGAAGAATTCATATTGCTATTAGCTTGTGCCTTGTTTTATGTCTTGTTTATACAAGGTTTTCTGTCACTGACACGTATGCGAAAACATGAAGCAGAATAATCGTTTTTGATAAAGAACTCGAAGGGTATACTCACAAATCCATTAGCCACGCCTGTATTGGACGCTCCTCCACCGCCAGCGACCAGGACATGGCGATTAGTCAGCGTTTGTAACGTGTAAAGGGGAAAATCCACTCGGGCTAGGAGCCCGTCGCATCTGTTTCGGGCCATTCTCACTTATAACATCTAAATAACTTATACAACACGTACTAATGCTGCAGCATATACTATCTAGGAGACGTGTGAAAGCACATGTGTTTGTTTTTATTAATAAGATAACGTAAATTCAGCAGAAAACATTAATATTTCACATTCTAAACTTTAGCAATTCCTTTAGTTCCAACATGACAAAAGTCAAAATTGACGTTTAATCATCTGGGTTGCCATAATATTTTCAGAATCATTTGACAGTTGTTTTTATTATAATCGATCGATTTATAGAGAGATAAATTTTCAAATCAATATCTGATAAATGAGGAAGGAAGGTATAGCAAGAAAAGTAGCTTTCATTTATTAATTCAATAGTAATTGTGTGATTTTCTTTAGATTCGACACAATGACACTGTCAGCCACGAACGTTGAATATACTAGTTTCTACTACATTGCATTAGCCGACAACTCATAAAAGTCTTAGTTATTTATTAACTGTGCCCGCGACTCCATTCGCGTACATTTGTATGGAGCCACATCGTCTTACCATAAATGGAGAAAAAAAAATTGCCTACCCTGTGTCTTATGTCTAAATGTTTATCTACTAAGTTTCATAAAATTCAGTTCATTCGTTTAAGATTATGCAGTAACACAGGAATAAAATTTTAGTTTCAATATCATGTCAGAGATTATAATAATGATATCTCTGAAATCTAAGTAACTTACTCCACGTCCGAATCTTACAGCCTGGCTTGAAGGATGAGGTACATACATATAATTTACAGTTTACCACAAACCCCCGTATGTAGTCGACTGACACGAGTCTGCTATACGAGGCTCTGGGTTCGATTTCCAGCATGGGCAAAACTTAATTATGACAATAAATATTTTTGTTGGATTCTGGAGCTACCTAAAAATGGACTAGGATGGTTTTTTTAAATGGTATTTCTCAAACAAATAAAGAATCGTCATCAGAAGTTAAAATTACTAGGGGTGTAGGTATACCCTGATGACTATTGACGTCAAGGCTGACTGGTAAATCACGTGTCATATATAAGGGCATAATAAATAATGATCACACGTAACATTAAAAAATATAAAACTAACAAAACTTATTAATTACCTACAAAGAAAAAAAAAATGAAATTAGACCGAAATCTCGGAATGTCAGGAAGTGAAAATCTGGAAACCGCGCGCTGGCTACCCGCATTCAGCTTAACTTGTTTTTATTGGGTAAATTGGTCAAATTTTAATCTTATATTTTGTATATATTTGGAACGGAATCGAGTACTGGCCCTTTTAGTATTTAACGAGATTTATCAGTCAGCCTATTGGTAGAGAATTAAAAATTCCGCCTCATTATCTCGAAATAAAACACCTAAAATTATTTTAACACGTCTTTATTTCCAAATACTGTGTACAATGTTCCCTACATCATAAAAAACTAAGTGTCACACACTAGAATTCATGTAAAGTTTTAATAATTTCAAGCAGCGCCTTTTAAAAAGCTGATTACAGCATTATAGTTACGTTTAATAATTTATTCAGTTCCTTTTAGTTTACATATAAACTGATACTACACAAACATCTATCGCTACATAGCCGCGAATATACCGGGTGTGCTTTAGAATAGATCAGCATGAATTTATAATTTCAAAGGATTACTTAGATACATCTCATAGAACTTACTTTCCCCTTCTTCACAATATGATTTTTAAAGCGCGGAGAAACGTTCGCCTGCTTGTGTTTTGGTCACAAGTAACCTAACCAAAAGTTACTCGCTCCTATTTGATCAGAAGGAAACCTATCGAGTCTAATCTACCTTCTGGTCTGGTTGTTTTCGAAAGGGCGGGAGCAAAGCCCCCTATTTTTTTAAATTACTTTTGTATAAAAAAGAAAACAAAATGCTAATAATTAAAATAAATTAAAATAAAGTTCTATCGATTCCAATCTGCAGAATATCTAAATTCGTTCATGTCAAAGAATAAATACACTTGTTTATGCTTAAATATTCTAAAGCCGACCCATTATATCTGTTGGGGTGAAATATATTATCAATCAACGCGATCAGCCTGCAATATAAACAGTAGCTAATTCCGATATTACTTACTTATATCAACACATTTAAATACACCAACCGCCTCAACTTCCAGGATGATCGCGTTATTTTAAATTTACATAGGTATATAATACAACCATATACATTATAATTCTACACGAATATATATCTCATGGGCGTCGGACACCCACCTACCAGCCGGCCTATTTGCTAACTTAGTGTACTTACGTTTTGATAGTCACTTCAAAATACATTACGTTTTATATATCTTACATAAAAATTAACAATCATGCGAAACCCGCAATGTTAGCAAATAGGCGCCGGCCTATACCAAGGTTGCAGGGAAACGCTGGTTGCAAGCCGCTTCCAACCGGTCATTTTGGAAATCTTTAGGAGAGGCCTATGTTCAGCAGTTGACTTCTTGCGACCGATATGATGATGATGACGATATGTCTTATCCGGCGGCACGCGATCTGGGCAAAGGCTCTAGCAAGATTAGTTCCAAAAGTCATTGTTAGATGGCAGTAGGTCCACTGATAATTTACTAGATTATTTAGAATGTGTTTAAGTGTAAATATATATATTACGCTATTATTTAAATTACTTAAATGTTAATAAATGTTTTAAACGAAAATGCTTTGTATTGTTAATTATAGTCTTCAATCAAATATAAGGGTAGATACACAATTCGCGCTCGAAAAGTGGCACCGGCAAAACAGCGCACTAATCGAGTTTCGGAGCTGTTTCGTCCACAGTTTCCTAAACCGCGCTAGCATTCACACGTCTCGCGATAACGAAGGCACAGTGAAAAGATGCAAAAACTATGCATCAAATGTGAAAAAAAAAAGATGGGAGATGGATGGGAGTTATACTTTCAGTATGTACTGTCTTTGTCGTTGTTTGTAAGTATGCTTTGCATGATGTTTTGACTCGGGGACGTTATGAAGGTTTCATCCTAACAAATGCGAAAGTGAGTTTGTTTGTTTGTTACGCTTTCACGCCCTAACTACTGAACCGATCATCATGAAGTTTTGCATACAAGTTCTTTGGAGTACGGAGAAGGACATAGGCTACCTTTTATCCCGGGAAAAAGTACTGTCCCGAGGGATCGACATTGACGCGGGCGGAGCCGCGGGCGAAAGCTAGTTTTGTTAATACTGTGTATCTACCATTATATCTTCGAAGATTGTAGTATAATTATCTGTACAATTTAGAACGTAATGCCCTCTGTGTATAGTTGCAGCGCAACACTAATTTTTATGAAACATCGTGGAAACGTCTAAGATGATACCATAACGATATAACATTTATAAAACGGCAGTAATTCTCACCAACATGCTTGTGCCTTCATATACTCGTCTTGAATGGAACTGACTTTTCACGGGGCGAACTGTCCAAAATAGATTGTTGAATACAGTACTACCACTTTTATAAGATAAACTGATGTACAGTCAGGGACAGAGATACCTGACCAGGCCCTCTACCTATATCTTGAATTTTCTCATATACTATAAATAATATTAACATGAAAAGTTTTATTAAAAAAGACTTCATTTCACATCAATTTCATTAAAATCTTTCTTTATATACCATTTCATTTCATTATTATTTACAATTTAAGAGAAAATTCACGTAGAGATATACATACACACAGATATACGTAGAGGGCCGGTTCGGTTAGGTTAGGTTCGCCGAAGCGCCGCGCCGCGCCGCCGTTCAAGTATGAGCGAGACAGCACACGTCCTGTTGTTTTTGTATTTCAAATCTAATGTAATGGGATTATGTTCGTTTTTCATTAATGTTATAATTCGGTTTGAGTCGGCGGTAAGTTGGGCTATTCTGTGTGCAATACCGAGGCGACTTATAAACGTGGTAATACTGTATCTTATTATTAGGGCGCAAAGCATACTTACCTAAACAAACATCAAGGAAGCAGTTACCACTCTTTTTACCTATCACTTGAAAGTTTTGGTAAATATGCTCCACGCGTCCCCACTGCTATTCTTTCTTTCAATATTAACTTTAGTATATAACGTGTCAATACAGACTCGATCTAATACCATGGTTTCTACCATTGCGGAGCCGCACGTGTGCGTCCTTCCGAGCAGAAGACTTATATTCGTAAAAGAGAAACCCTTACAACTTTGTCTTTTACATATATAGGTCTGTCTTACTTATAGGACGAACGGAAGTCATCGCAGCACCGAAATGGTAAAAACCAAGACATACGTTTTCAGAAGGTAGTCAAATTTATTTACTAAAATAATAATTTTATGCTTATACCCCCTTTACCTAATCTATTTTAAGGCGCCCTACAAATGACCGAGAAAAATAGAAGCCGCCATCCATAATCTCTATAATTTTTGCCACCACGCTCTTGACGGAGCAAACAACTAAAAAGTGACAGTATGCAGGGTAATGGTCAGAGGTGTCATCCTCTGCCTGTCCGGTGGTTGCGGGTATGGCATCGGGTGCGTACCCGATGCCATACCGTTCGTGGGTCGTGGGTTCGATTCCCACAGGAAGCATACTTTGTTTAGTTGCTTCCAGTTTGGTTAGGACATTGCAGGCTTGAATCACCTGATTGTCTTGATAATAAAGATGATTCCGTGCTTCGGAAGGCACGTTAAGCCGTTGGTCCCGGCTGCCATCTGGTAGTCATTAAAGGAACCACGTCAGAGGCCGAGAGGCGGTTCCGAAGAACTCTAACACCAGGGTGTGCATGGTCGATTGACCGTGACACCTACTCGAAATGATGATGATGATGACAAGATTTTTATTTCATCCCTAAACGTAATATTACGAAAAGATATAAATACTCACTTCACACAATCAAATAAATAAATAAAAAAAATGATAATTTTCACAACTTCAAAGTTGAACCTCACGTATGGAGGTGCGCAGATCTGCGCAGAAATGCATTGTTTAACTATTGATCTGGAATTACAGGATACAAGATATTAATCATACTGTAAAATCAAATCTCACTTCAGACAATCAAATAAATAAATAAAAAAAAACCGGCCGAAAGGAGCGAAATTAATATGATGCGGTTTTTACCCTTTGGGTACGGAACCTTAAAAAATAAAAAAAAAACAATTTCAAAGTTCGTGAACCTCACGTATGGAGATGCGCAGACTACGCAGAAATGCATTGTCTATTGATATGGTATTACAGCATACAAAATATTAATCCTAAAGGCTATCTACTTACAAAATAAAAATTACCAAGTCACAACATCCTCGCAAACAAACTATTGATATAAATAAAAAAGCAATAATTTCGGAAACATGTGTCCAAAACATAATGGCCGTTTTAGGCTGTATTAAAGGGGGCAAAGGGGAGCTTGGGGAACTTGGGTTTTTAAAGTTTTTTTTATACTTTTAATATATCTCCAATCTACAATGGTATACCCGTTTTTCGTATAAAGGTCTTTACAAAGACCGTAACACTTATAATACAAAAAATATCACTTGTAACCCCGCTCCCCCTCTTCGCCGAGTTTTTTGGCCCTTTGACTCAAAGGCTGGCTATGCTTAGAGTACAGGTATTTAAAAGTAATAGGCTAGTTTCCTAAAAAAATATAATTAGTCCGTCAGTTAGATATTCAAAAAATATTGGACACGTATTTTTTCTTTTGTCGATTAAACAAAAAATGACAAAGATATAGCCCTTTGAAGTTCCGCGTGACGTCATAGTTTGCTACACTTTTTAGCAAACTTTGACGTCACGAGCCCCCACTCTTGAACTTTGACGCGCTTTATCTTTATTATTTATTTGACAAAAGAAAAAATACGTGTCCAATATTTTTTGATTATCTAACTGACGGACTAATTGTTATGTTATTATTACGACCCAGGAAACTAGCCTATTGTGAAATAAAGACATTTACAAATACATGCATCAAATCAGCCGCCAAGACAACAAAAACGGCGGCGGCCCCTAGCGACTCGCACATGACCGATTTGTAATCACCCAAGTGCGAGACGGAATCGCACAACCATACAATATTTAACTAAAAAAAATCCTTATCCTTACTAATATTATAAATGCGAAAGTGAGTTTGTTTGTTTGTTTGTTACGCTTTCACGCCGTAACTACTGAACCGATCATGATGAAATTTTGCATACAAGTTCTCTGGAGTACGGAGAAGGACATAGGCTACCTTTTATCCCGGGAAAAAGTACTGTTCCCGAGGGATCGACATTGACGCGGGAGAAGCGAACAAGTCTCTGCCTATTACGGTTCAGGAGATATACTGTGACAGACAGAAGGAGGGACGCACAGCTGCGGCTTATAATAGTCCCAAAAAAATAAAGACACATACATCCGGCAACGCGCTTCTACAAGCGTGATCAGTGTGATCACTAATCCGAAAATGTCACGACTTTATCGATAATAACCAATACATTGCTTGTTTTAGGCTGATTACAGAGTGACGCGTTTGAACAGCGCCGTCCAGACGCGCTTGCAATTACACTAGATAGTAATCTCCTTTCATAGCTACTTAGTTGAAACTCGCCGCACGGGAAACGCGCGCCGCGGGCCAGCGCTGCGAAAGCGCGCGCTCAATTTGCAATGATTTACAACGTCGCTATTGCAGTATCTACCATACAAAACAAATAGCTTAGGTATCCTGTTATTATATGTGTCCCAATGACGATGACTATACACCTACGAATAAGCTATAAACAACTGTACATTGCAGCGAAATGCGTGATACTTAAACTAGTTTCACAATGCACGCCGACAGCGCGCGTTTGTGAAACGCGCCGGTCAACCGCGCATCCACGGCGCGGATTAGTAGCAAGTCGTCATAAACGCAACTCGTCATGCGGAATGGTCATTTTGCCACCAGGCGACATTTTGAGAAAGGGACGTTTTGCGCAAGGGACATTTTGCGAAAGGAACGTTTTGCGAAAGGGACATTTTGCATAAGGGACATTTTGCTACGATACGAATGTAATGTCTAAGGTTCGTTATGACAAGTCGCGAAAATGACGAGTTGCGAGAATGACGAGCAGCGAAAACGAACAGATGCGAAAATGACGACTTGCGAAAATGACGAGTTGCGCCAGCATGACGAGTTGCGTTTATGACGACCTGCTACTAATCCAACGGCGCGTCTCGCCGGTGTCACTCTGATATCAGCCTTACTCTACACATTGCTTCATCGACACTGACAAGCAAGCAATGAACGTGATCACGAGAGCACGATCGGCGCGACCACCGGCTGCTAGTACGTGAAGATGATGGACCGGATCAGGCCGTCGCGGACCGAGTCGCTGCTCTGACCGATGCCGAAGTTGAAGAACACGGATTCTGCCTCCACCTGATGCGCGCACGTGCCCATGGGATACCAACCAACTTTGTTGAACACGATGCCCACTTTGTAGACCTGTGGAGGATTTACTTATATTAGTGGAGACGAAAGTAAAGTACGAATAAAGCATGTTTTGTGAAAGACATGGCACACTGACATAGACAGCCTCCGTGGTCCAGTGGTTAAGGCGTTTGCCTGTTGACCCGGGGGTCGTGGGTTCGATTCCCACCGGAAGCATACTTTGTTTAGTTGTTTCCAGTTTGGTTAGGACATTGCAGGCTTGAATCACCTGATTGTCTGATAATTAAGATGATTCCGTGCTTCGGAAGGCACGTTAAGCCGGTGGTCCCGGCTGTCATCTGGTGGTCGTTAAAGGAACCACGTCAGAGGCCGAGAGGCGGTTCCGAAGAACTCTGAAACCAGAGTGTGCATGGTCGATTGACTGTGACACCTACTCGAAATGATGATGATGACTGACATAGAGGTAGATAATGTTTTCGCGATTGTTACTGTTAACTCGTTCACGGACACTGAACCAGACACAAAAGAAATAACAATAGAATTACGTCTACAGGCGGGCAATGTCCGCGAAAGTGTTAAGATCGTTTTGTCAAGATATAACCTGTTTACGCCATAGAACACTGGCCACTAATAACACAGTAAGGAATAGTTTAAGAAAGAGCATTCTTGATTTGAATATTTTTTTTTCTGTGACTTTTCCATGCTGTGATTGTACCAAGGACGTAAGGAAAAAACCGCATACGCTTAAAAAACATCCGAGTGATCCTATACGGGTTCCGTTTAGTCACTCGGTTGTACGGAACCCTAAAAATAGAGTTCCTTTTCGCGAATCCTAATCTCGTACAGGCTGATGCCCGGGATACCCTTTGGGTATATAAAAATGCAGCCCGATTAGTATGCTGACATATTATCAGACATTCAATCTGAAATCGATTACATTTTATTTAGACACGCTTTATCAAACACTGCGTCACTGAAATGGCAAAATCAATACATTAATCAATACATATAATAAAACTGTAAAAAAATGTGTCTGTACATTGATTATATTTACAATAAAATATATTGGGCGATGGAGACATAGTAATAGAGTGAGAATAAAAAAAATGTCTGTATGTTTGTACATGCTAATCTCCGGAAATACTGGACGGATTAAAAAAAAAAAACTTTTTTTTATATACCTATTATGCCTGGGTATAATTGTTTTTGAAAACTGGATTACCTGCTGTAGACCCATAATGGTCTAACTAAACTACCAGAAATATAGAAATAACGACTAACAAAAAATATTTAGATGATAATCTGTAAGGAGCATTTTCTGTTGACATAAAAAGCTAAAGTTTTTTATTTGCATAAACATCAGTTAACACAAAAAAAACTCCTAAACTTCAACAGGTACTAATTGATTTTCTTTTAATTATTTTACTTATTATATTATTGATTATAATTATATTATTTGTATATGTGACTTGTGAATGACAAACATTTGTGCACCTGCATGCAGGTTAAATACATTAATTTGACTAGCTCCGTGGCGCAGCGGTCAACACGCCAGCCTGCGACACAGAGTGACCGGGTTCGATCCCCGGCCAGGTCAAGATGGAAAATGATCTTTTTCAGATTGGCCTGGGTCTTGGATGTGTATCTATATATGTATTTGTTATAAAATATAGTATCGTTGAGTAAGTATACCATAACACAAGTCTCGAACTTACTTTGGGGCTAGCTCAATCTGTGTGATTTGTCCGTATATATTTATTTATTTATATTAAATGTATAGTTTTAAGATTGTATGTAGATGTATTCAATGCAAATAAAGATTATGATTATGATTAAAGAAATATGTTTAGTGATCGTAAGTACCCTCGCTGAAAGTCTCTAAACGTGTATTGAAATCATTTCAACCCCAAAGATTTTTGAGTAAATTTGAATTTTCCAAAACATCGATCTAGCGGGGCCCTCCGTAAATACTTATAAAATCAACTGTCAGAGCATCACTTGTTTTTCCCTCGTACAGCATAAAAAGAGTGCTTATGGTACTAAGATATAATGCAATGAGAAATAAGGTTTTTATATTAGTTACATGGGGAATTTCTGTCGCCCTTCACTTCCATCTTTACACAATCATCAGGACACGCTGGCTCACTCCGCAAAAGAGAAGGACAATCTCTGGGGTACTCTCATTGCGTCAAACCCTTGACGACGGAGGAGCATCGCTGCCCTTTTTACCGCAATGCGAGCACGCGATGCTCGATCACGCAAACTGTAGTGCCATGTGCTCTGTTTTCCCTCGACGTCAAGAAGTCCAGCGGGCCTGATGGCAATCCCGCAATTGAGCTCAAAACATGCGCTCCTGAGTTGGCTCCGGTATTAACACGCGTATTCTCGCTCTCTTACACCTCAAGAAAAGTTCCGTCTTCGTGGAAAGTAGCCTACGTTCACCCTAAGGGTGATGTATAGGTCTCTAGAAATCTGTCAAGAACGTTATATACGACTGACTCAGGACGTCTTATCCCGGGGGTGCAAGAGGTGCGGCGCCTGGTATTAGGGATCCCCCTTTGTGCGTATTCGCACATCGATTTCTAGGTCTCTAGAGACTACTGAGGAACATGAGGTGCGTCTTAATGATGCTGATCGTGATCATCATTTATTGTTTTTTTTTATTAAAACTAACGCGAGATAATTTGTCATTTATTGTCCCGAACCCGCACACCCACTGTTACATGTGTTAACAGTTTACCATCCTTTAACTCTGCAACCCACCTTCGAACTAGGAATATGCCTTTATCTCGATTGAATGTTCGGGACCATCGCAGCGGAGCCGATGTATTGTTAACTAAGCTCCACTGTCATGGGAATTCAGGATAAAAAGTATTCTATCGATATGTAAATCCAAGTTATACCCTACCGGCATACAAAACTTTATTGAAATCTATCAGTTTAGGCGTGACAAATATCATTACTTTCATTCAGCTGTTGGTCCCGGCTGTCATCATCGATAGCAGTCGTTAAGCTATGTCTGATGCCTTTAGGCAGCTTGAAAAATCTGACGCAACGAAAAAAAGAACTTTCGTATTTATAAAAATAAACGCCGGAGTCATAAAGTCCACGCGTACGAAGTAGCAGGCATCAACTAGTACATAAATAAGTAGGCATGTATTTGATCGCTGATAAATCTTAATGGTTTAGACAATCTTACTGTATATATAGACTGCGTGTCCAACTTCTGTAGTGATAAACCATGACCCGATACGTGTTGAAGTGCGTGACAGCGATCCTGCTTGCAAATGCCGTGACCGCAGGGAGGGCAACAGGCTTAGAACTGGCGACCACATGCGGAGGGACAATCACACAACCCACCACTATTACCGTGAGTCACTCTCAAGATGATCCCAACAGTTTAAGTTGCATTTGGACGATTCAAGCAACAACAAATGTCAAAGTTCTGATCCAATCTAATTACGTCAACATGAATACGGATTGTGACGACAACTATGTTAAAATCTACGATGGACTACTCGTTGATGCAGAGAAGGTACTAGCTACAATTTGCGGCAATACCAACTCGCGTTTAATTATTCCAGCCTCGGTAAATACAATGACTGTTCAATTTAGTAGCCGGCGACGAGGCAACGACTTTTCAGGGAGGGTTTATTTCTCCGACTCGGAGACTGTTGGCTGTGGCGGAGTTATCCACATGAGAGACAATCTGCCTTTTACATTAAGAGCTCCGCCAATGATTATGGACGGCAGAGAAATGAATAATTGCATATGGAACATTTGGTCTTCAGAGAACAGGACATTGTCGGTGAAATTCTTAACTGTCGATTTTCCCGTATGCACTACTAAAATGCATAATTTAGATACGTATCGTCAGCATCATAAGAACCAAAATCGGAGAGCCTGGCCTACGACTTGCGACAGTACATGTGGTTGTAATTTTGTGGAAGTGTGGGATGGGACTGTTCCAGACAGTTATAAGATCGGTAGTTACTGCGGGCAATGCTCGCCGCCAGATGTCGTCTCGTCTTCGAACAGCATCAGCTTGTGGATGTCGGCGGTGCCTTCGATGGGATTCTCCGTCAGATTAAGCGTTGATACTGCACCGTCGTGCAAACCAACTATTGTAGCCGTGTCAAGTGACCCAACACGGCTCCAGTCTCCGGGCTATCCGTCGTTAGCGCGCGGAATTAATTGTGTCTACGAATTTCAAGCGGATACCTACCCCGTACACCTCACTATTAAAAACTTAGACATTCAGCCTGGCACGACTACGGGCGTGTGCGATAAAGACAAAGTTGTCATTGAGAAAAGATCAAAGCTGAGCTCTCTGGGGAAAGACTATGTTATAAGCAATGAAGTTTTAGACGTCACCCAAACTAAGCGCTATGAGTTTTGTGGTTCCCGCGAAGTAATTGAGCTGCAAATACAAGGCAGCTTCTTCTTGAACCTGGTTACTTCTCTAGATAATGTTTCATACAAAGGTTTAGAAATAGAAGCAGTCCGTGGTTAAATACTGTTACTACTAGCTGGAGCTACGCCTGTTACAGCCCGACCAAAATATAAAAAAACCTACCATGGGGCGCTAAACACATGCGTCATGTTGACAACAAGGGCTGTGATGATATTTAGAAGAATAGAGTCCAAATCGTCACACTATCACTTCGACAAATACTTCGTTTATAATGAACATAAATATTTCTTAATCGTTTTCGGCCATTTTTCGTAATATAACTCACAATATCCAAGAAATAGACCACTCACAATCAACGTCACTTTGACGATTCGATTTGATTGCTCGATTTTGACATTAGTTCCAATAGTTTACCGCAATATTACGAGGTTTTTTTTGGTAGGGCATTACTAACAAAGTTGTATTAAATAATTAACGAAATAAAACATTGTATGTAACTGAATCAAATTTGATTTTTTATAACCTCACGGAAAGACCTAAATGGTGAGTATTATGGATTTGTGTTTATGTAAGGCCTTATATATTTATGAATATGGAAGTCTTCATTGATAGCAAACACAAGAGGATTAAAGGAAAATGTCTTTGTTACTTATATTTTATCTTGAGAATCTTTCTCTTCCATGCTGGCGTGAAAGAATCGTAAATACAGAGAATGTACAGTCGCCTGCAGAAAAATCTGACCCCCTCAGGCGGGCGACTGTATTAGCTCTTTCTCTTTCCGGGAAGATCGTAAATCCTGGTCGTGGGAATGGGAGAAAAATCTGAAGAATCATGTTAATCACTCTGAGTGTGAGAAACCCTGAACGAAGCCTTGGGATATCTACCCCGTTAGGAATTAAACCTGTATGGGATAATAAATAAATATATATGGTCATATCACACAAATTGTGCTAGCCTCAAAGTAAGTTGTGAACTTGTTTCGTAGGATCCTGGTCTGGATGTGTAAGAAAAAGTTTGAATAACCTCACAAATTAAGAGGTCGCATGAACGGGGTTTCATTCACACTTTTACACATGGGTCGACTATACAAGAAACGTGGTTTTAAATTGATATATAGTACGGAGGGGAACAAGCCTTGGCCGCACTTTCATTTTTATTGAGCGCGGACAATAGTTATGTGCCACGCGAGAATATGCTCAAAATCGAACTTACTGTACTTTCCGGACACAATCTCATCACGACTATTTTCCCTCGTTTCTGGAAACGGCATATCTCTAGCTCTCAGTATACGCTGCCGTCGCCAGCTGCCGTGTACTCACCTTGTTCCGCTGTATGTACACCGGCCTGTTGAACATGATGTCCAACAGGTGGCGGTAGGGCACGCGGCTGGTGTAGTGTGTGTAGGTGAGCCGTGCACCGTCCGCGTCCAGTAGATGCGCATACAACAGCTCGGAGTAGCCGGCGGCGGGCGGCGCGCCCAGCCCCGCGCCGCATAACGCACTGCCGTCACTCGGCGCCTGCGTCGGCACCTGCATCGTGACGACACAAGGGTCTAACATAATACTTTTTTTCTTTTCTTCTATTTGGCCCTCAAACTTCATTTAGAAGCTTAGGTTACCTATCATAAACAAGAATAGGTTATGTACGAATTTTAAAACACCAAAAACGTTTCGTAATTTTTTTATTTTCTATAGTTTCATTTGACCGAAAATTCATTTTCCATATTGTTGAAAGTCCGATTTTTGATTGTTATATTTTTAAAAGCTATATGTTTTGTATTGCAACCCAACGTTAATCCGCAGATACTACTGCTATAATTTTTTTTAACAAAAAAAAAAATGATTTCCATATTATTAAAAAACAGCATTTCAAATGATAAATAAATGTAAAAACATTTCAAAATTAATTAAATATAATTTATTCTGCATACCAGCTAGTTATCCTAACTTATGTGAATTAATTTTAAAATTGTTATATTTTAATTTTGCATGTTCAAAATTATTATTATTCAAATTAAATGTTATTTATATTTAAATAATTAGATAAAAAGGTAGGTGTTTTATTTTCAAAAGGAAACCTTACAAACCTACGTTATTTTCCACGACAAAGTTGTTTTTGGGTCTTTATTATTTTCGCTCTAAGCTTGAGTGATGTTTTGGTCACAAGATAACCTAACGAACCTAACCTACCCATCTTGGACAAGTTGTTTTGTTGTGGCGGGCTTCGTCCCCGAGCCCCCTTATTAATATACCCGTACTATTTTTATTTGGTACCAATTCTTTTTATTTTCTTCTAAACTTTTCCAATTTGTCGTCAGTAAGTAGTTATTGAAAATCTGTGTAAATAATAATATGGAAAAAGTTACTTCTATCGCTAATACTTCTAGAAAATGAAATTATTCTTACCAAAACATCTATCAAACTAAAATTACATGTTTTGATTTTCCGTCGACAGTTGTTCTAGAAGAAGAAAAATATGTTTATTAAGTTTATCGAAGCAGAAAATATGGTAAAGAAGCCATTTGCCATTTAAAACTTCGTCGTACCGTTTTCGAACAAATGAAATTCGAAAAGAAAAAAATCGTGTGTATGATAGGTTACCAGAAGCTTATTTTAGCCAGTGTCTAGTTATTTTTCGATATAATCTTGCTTGTGTATCAACGAAATGATGGTGTAATTCATTTCGCCGGAGCCCCTGGCGACAATTCCCACGAATCCATTGGTTTGATCATATACGATGCAGTAAGGCGAACAAACACCAGCCCGCTACGTAAATCTCACTACAACCGCACCATGACACTTTATTTTAGTTATTCCACATATTTTTCATAAACATGAGCATTTATAACACCAAATTACACCGACTTCACATTATAAACTCCACTAGAAAAAATTTGCCAAACAATCCAAAACAAAAACCGTGCAGACCGTAGAAATTCCCGCTAAGAACTCCTAACATAATACTAATACAGTCTTATTATTTTTTTTTGAACTGACTATGTCGCTAGCTCCAACTGAGCTTTCGCTACTTCACCGGGCGTTTGAGGCGAGGGCAGAATGCCCTCAACCTTTATAGACAACATCACCAAAGGGCAGGATGGACGGACCTCGGCTTTGGGCGTTGCCTGTGTGCGCAAGGCTTGGAGAGACAGCAAACTCTCATATTGCCTGATGGGCCGCGTATACGTGCATGCAAGCCTGAAGGGCCAATCTGTGAAACAATGGCAAAAGCCTTTGGAGAGCAGCAACTCTCATCTTTTGCCTTATGGGCCGAAGGCTACGTTGCCAGAAGGGCCTATCCTGGGTGCAAGTCACTCGGGACCGCCGGGCGGTCACCAGTAATCGGAGCTAATCCTACTCTACGCACTCTATTCCGGTGGAGTCTTATTATAAAACGAAGACTAACTTTAGTACCTGGCTTAAACCATTATCCGACCAAATCAAGTTGACAATTATAGTTGACCAAACGTCAGAGTGATAAGTGTAGTCTTATTTTGGTCGGATAATGGTTTAAGTTAAGTACTAAAGTTAGTCCTCGTTTTATAATAAGAGTAATAATGTTTGCGCAAGCGCAGGTCGATGGCTTTCACGGTGTAGTGCGTAAGCGAATCGCGTCACTGATGTGTCGATTGCGCGGGAGCACCAACATTGTTCTGAGGATTATTAGCGATAAACCAGACTGTCCGATCGTTGGTCACTAGATACATACTCACATGCATGTCCCAGGATCTAACAATCGACCAAGGAAGTATGTAAGGTACTAATTAATATTAATATTTTTAAACTAACATAGATTATAGGTTTTATTTTGTATTTTACTAACTTATGGACGGTATTAGTCTGAAATAAATGCATTTTATTTATTTTATTTTAATACTTTTCGTCTCATCTGTCTACGCCACAATACTTTGCGGTGAGCGGGCGCAGGGGGGACCGCTTCGCACAAACTCTGCTCTTATGGACTCCAAACCGAACGCGCGCTTAACCTTCTATTGATTTGTACCAGTTTTTATTATGATTACAGTCCATTTATACTACTAGTATCTTTGATTCAACCTACCATCCTAGAAGAATACTAAACACATCTTTTCAAAATAAACAAGGAACGGTTGTCCGTATACAGGGTCTCATCATCATCGGTTTTTTAAGTCTCCATCACTACAGGAGCATGACCCTCTCTGTAATACTGGATCCATACAGAGAATTTACCTACACTCTCCTCGCTGGCCGCGGGTTGTAGAGAGCTTTGTTAAGCTTGTATTTCCTAAGTTGCCTCTTACGACCTCCATAGGACGTCATGTCGTGATTTTTTCCTAATAAAAGTCGCTTCAGCGCCTGAGCTTCAGAGAAACCAATCTTTAATTTGTCTATGGCAATTCATCCAAATTGTCATTGGTATAGCTTTGCGTTATCAGTGACATACGCCAGAAAACGTCATGTCTTAGTGTGACGGCCGTGTGGTTTCCGGCAGAGTAAAATAGGTACACTCCAAGTATTCCCATGGATGTCGTAAGAGGCGACTTGGGACATACAAGCTAAACAAAGCTCAGAAACATCAATGAGACCTCTCCAACCCGTCTGGCCAGCGAGGAGAGTGTAGGCCAAATCCTCTGTCTGCTCTAGGCAAGTATGGTTTCGGTCACAGAGACAGAGAGGGTCATGCTCCTGCAGTGGAGACTAAAAAGACATGATGATGATGATGGTGTGCCGGCTGGTTGACGTCTGCCCAAGATTGTGGGAGTTTTGACGGATAAATGGAAGATGTGTTTTGTTTTACATCCATAACCTTACTATCCTTACTAATATTATAAATGCGAAAGTGAGTTTGTTTGTTTGTTAGATCATTGTTGTTTTCTTGGAATGAGTTGTTAAGATACTTCCATGTTTAAACAAATCGGTTTTGCCACAGTTTGGACCCGATTTCTGCTTTTCGTCATCAAATGGGAGAATCTCCCGACCCAAATGGGGTGATAGGATCACCATGCATTCCCATGCGTGTTCCCACACGGAAGGAGCCATTTTTGAGAGTAGGGCATGGACGAAATATATTTATTTCGCAATTTATTCCTTTACCTGTGCTATAAGACGTTGCTTCGTAACAAATTTTCAAGATTCTGAGTTGACGGCTGTAGGTTTTGATCTCTTGCGAAAATTTGCAGCATAAACGGCTGTATCTCTTGATTGCGTTGGCTTAGAAGCTTGATTTTTTCACAGCTCCAAGGGACAGCAGATCTGAGTATTTGATATGAATTTCAGCTTGATACCTCTACGCGTTAAAAGGGTCTTGACAGTCAGACAAACGGACAACAAAGTGATCCTATAAGAATTCCGTTTTTTCCATTTGAGTTACGGAACACTAAAAAATAATTAAAAAAAACAGTTAATAACTTTGTAACAAAACACTGACCTGAACTCCAAGCAGACAGATGTTCTTATCGACCATGAATGTAACCGAGCAATCCAAAACACTCGTATTCAAACAGTCCGTATGCTGCACAATCGCCCGCTGACAGTATAACTTGGTACAATCTGCAGCGTGTCGCCCGAGCGGTTGGCCGATGGGTTGTCCGATGGAATGTGCAAGCGGGTCGAGCTGGTCGGCCGAGGCGGACGCCACGCACCGCGGACCGTTGAGGATGCCGCTGTTGACCATGCGGACGCCGGAGAACGGGGCTGCAACACGTTGTCGTATTAAAATCGAAAATATGTGATGAAAAAATTTCGCCTCAGGTAGGATTTGAACCTACAACCTTCGACATCTAGCCCGTCGATGCTATCAACCACTGAGCTGCCGTAGCTTTTAATCACCGCGGCGAATTTGTTCATCACATATTATAGGTACACGCATTCGAAGCATGCGTAATCTCCATTACTACCCACTATTTAGAAGTGTGGTATCCAACTTAATTCATATCAGATGAATTGAAAGTTGATTAAAGTGGAGAAAGCTTTCTCAATTAATTATATTAATAGCATTACAATGCTCGGTTTAATATTAAAATCGAAAATATATGATGAAAAAATTTGGAGGTTGTAGGTTCAAATCCTACCTGTGGCGAAATTTTTTCATCACATATTTTCGATTTTAATATTAAACCGAGCATTGTAATGCTATTAATATAATTAATACGTTGTAGTATGTTAAGTATGTATATGTTGTCGATGGCCATATCGACAGACGACAGGTTGTGTTGTCATGATATTAAAATGGTATTACTAAAAGCAAGTCTTATTTATTTTACTCCTTGACATATACAATATAGTACCTATTCATATTACTGCAAAGCTTTTTAATACACCTATGAACTATATTAAAATCCTGGAATCATAATCCCTAATTGAATACAGAATTGTAAAAAAAGGTAAAAACAAATGTTGGCGTCAAGTAAAAACAACACATTATGGCGCCATCTGTTTCCCGCCGTGACGACATTGCTCGGTTGACGCATTGACAGCGACCCTAACGGTTCTCCCCGCTACGCTGGTGCGCCCCACCAGTTACGTTCGACTTAAGCACGACGTTATTGATTCATTCGTTTACTTACCTTGAGAGGCATAAATTGTCTGCATTAAATTAAGTCTATCTAATTGTTGGTTTACTTTTGATTATTTAATATTATATTTCAATTAGAGAATATATATTGGTAAAGTATAAATCTGAGTTTGTATGTGATAATGTGAAACTGATTTATTAGTGGGAATTATAATTAAATTGTGATATTTATATAATTACGTGTTTTCTTTCATCAGAAGTGGTCGTTACCAATATGGGCCGAAAATCTCGTGAAAAGAAGCGAAAATCCAGTAAGAGGAAGCGGAGACAAACGTCGTCTAGTTCGGCAAGAAGTTTATCGACTGGTAGTAGCCTGACGCAGCCGCGCCGCCAAAAAAGGAAGGTACTATCGGTACAGCAAGTAAGTGGATGTGCAAATTTAACCTTGAATGCTATGATACCAGAATTTGATCCCCTTAAAGATAAAGTAGAAAATTGGTTGTCCATCGTAGATTTGCAAGCTAAGACGTTTAAATGGAAAGACGAGGTGATAATATTTCAGGCTTTAAATAAATTGAAGGGCACTGCTAAAGTTTGGTACGATTCTTTTCTTAAAAATTGTAATGACTGGGCTGGCTGGTCTTAGATTTACTGGAGGTTGCGTTTGTTGGATACGTTCCAAATTCAGAGAAATATGTTCTTATTACTAAAAGAGATAATAGATAAAAAGCCTAGCCCTTCTCAATCACTTTATGAGTTTTGCTTTGAACAGAAAGCAAAGATTGATCGTTTAAACTTAAATTTTACAGAACTTGATATGATTTCAATAATAATTGGCAATATCGGTGATACCAATTTGACTGCTTCTGTAGAAGCGGGTAATATTAAATCTTGCAACCAACTTTCGTGCTCTCGCTCGCGCACGTTAAGTTTGAGCTCCCGTGTTATTAAATATTTTCAATCAGTATTTCTGCTCCTATCTGCCAAAATTTGTGTTAATTTGTTTTAGAAGTGTTCTACAAACAACTCAATAAAAGCTCGAGTGTCAAACAGTGCTCCAATTTGGAGAATAATCAAAATAAAACTCAAGAATCCATAAATCTCCAACGATAATAGTGCCGTGTGCAGTGCGATGACTCATTGTTTTGACCGTGAGTGACCGCAGCCATTGGCACCCGATAAAACCGTTTAAGGCAAGCAACAGTTTACTATTTACGTCGCACACTTCTAAATTAAGTTGGTCTCGAGGTCTCGACGGGCGGCTGTCACCCGAACGGGCCTGAGTTCGAATCTGCTACGGCGAATTCAAATTTTTATTTTTCTTTCAAAAATTTAATTTTTGCCCTCTCTTTTTCTTCCATTTTTGCCACTAATAACTGGCACACAATTCTTCTTAAATATGGCACCACGCAATTGTGCTGGCTGTAAACACAATATTGACTTAAGTGATGCTTACATGAAATGCTCTGATTGTAATAAAGATTACGATCTAATATGCGCTGGGGTCTCTGAGGAGGTGTACATTACGCTATCAACTGAGACAAGAAATACATGGTTGTGTGTTATATGCCGGAGTAAGATTCCTAAAAAGGACAATTCCTCAACACCTGTCCGCCTAATACCAAGTTTATTAATTACCCCTAGCGGAAATGTCACCGAAACACCCATTTGTGAGCCTGACAATGTAACTTTTAGGCGTAACCAGAGAAACCAACCTAAATGCTGCTGTCCTACCCTTAGCAGCATACGCGATATTATACGTGAAGAATTACAATTGGCCATGAACAATATTACTGAGGAAGTTTCGAATCAAGTATGTGCTTTTGAAGATAAATTGTATAAAACATTGGTAGAGAAAGTTTGCGGAGATAAGAATAAAGACCTACCAACAGCCATTAAGTCAGCCAAATGTCTCATGTTTGCTGACGATGTAAAATTATTTCTTGGTGTGAGTAGTAATGCTGACACTAAAAGATTGCAAAAAGATATTGACGCATTGGCCGCGTGGAGTCGGACTAACAATCTCTATTTCAACGTGGCCAAATGTAAAGCCATTACTTTCAGTCGCTCGACTTCACCTGTACGTGCCACATACCACCTTAACGGTAAAATTATAGAGCAAGTATCCGAGATCCGTGATTTGGGAGTTATTCTTAACAGTCACCTTAACTTTCATGGTCATATCATAAATGTATGCAAAGAAGCTTCTCGAACACTAGGTTTAATTCTGAGAGTGGCATCGGATTTTGACGATAATAAAGTTGCTGTAACATTGTATAATGCCTACGTTAGAAGTAAATTAGAATATGGTGCCATAATTTGGGATCCTTATGAAAGCACTTATGCTTTAATGATCGAGAAGGTCCAGAGAAAATTTGCCAGATGGTTATTTAAAAGAACATACGGATATTACCCATACCTATATCCATCCATGTTTGTTGTGGGTATGGTGGGTCTTAATACGCTGGTATACCGTAGAAAAATGATGCTTTTGATTCACTATTACTTATTACTCAATAGCAAGGTAAATAACGAAACCGCTCTGGAATTACTGGGCCTTCGCGTCCCTTTGCGTTGGAATCGAGGTGAAGGTGCTGTGGTGGCGCCTCGTCGACGACCGCGGTTGTTCATTCCACCGGTTGTTCGGACTGACTATGTCAGAAATGCTCCAACTTTGCGGGCCCTGCAGATGCTTGGAGATATGCTCGTCAACGTCAGTGAAGCAGACATTTTTAATGACTCAATTGATGTATTTTTACACAATCTGTTGACTTATCTGAATTCATTTAATTTTATTATATAACTTTTGACATTTCAGTTTTCTTCTTTTCTTTATATATTTTTTTTTTTTAATTTATATTATTGACATTATCATTTACATCTTATTTGTTTGAACTCATTTAGATTCGTGTTATTTAATTATGATTACTAACCATATTTGACATAACTGTATTCGTTACTGACTACCATGCAGATGTTTTGGATATATATCTGTAAATCTGTGTGTGATTTTTTATAAATAAATAAATAAATAAACTTTCGTCCTTTTTACACGGTCGTTTTTGTTAATCAAATAAACCAAGTCTCTCGGACCAACGGAAACCACTTCTATCTAACAACGATTCTAAGCAGGAAAAAAATGCCACTGAGCCTTCTACATCAACAAGTCATGTTCGCCCGCTTAACCGAGACCATACATTAGTTTTGACATCAGGCAAATCGTCTCGCCCAATTAAATGTTATATATGTGACGGCAATCATAAAAAAAAGGACTGCCCACGAGAATGCACTCACTGTGGCAAAAGAGGTCATTCCGAAAATTTTTGCTTTCATAAAAATAAATCTGCACTGAAAACTAAAAAAAAACTGAAGAAGTTAAGGCTGTCTCTAGTACATTACATAAAGAAAAATTTATTAAAAGTGCTTTTGTTGGAGGTTACTGCTTTAAAGTTTTTATAGATATAGCGATTGTTCTCTGATTTCATCAAAAATTGCGAATCAATATGGATTTAAACGTTACAATATGGCTCAACCCATTAAATTACAAGGGTTTTCAAGTGATTCTATTTCCACAGTTAATGAATATGTTACCACAGATATAAAGATGGATGTTGTCGAATTAATGAATGTAAATTTTACGTGTTAAGTAACTTAAGTGGCTGTGACTTGTTGATCGGAAGAAACATAACTGAGGATCGTTCTATTATGTATACTCGTATTGGAGATATATTAAAATTTCAAAAGGTTAACCTTCACCTTATTATTAACACACAGTCTGAATTTTTCCAAAAAATTCACGACCTTCTTGTGAATTATCCTCGTTGTGTTTCAACAAGTATGTCTACGTTGGGTAAAGTTACAGGGTTTAAAGCGGAAATACATTTAAATTCAGAAAAGCCAGTACAATTTAGACCATATAGGCTTCCAGAGAAAAATAGAATCATTATGCGTCAAATAATACAAGATCTTTTAGACAATAAAATTATCCGTGAAAGCAACTCACCATTTGCTAGTCCAGCGCTACTGATCGATAAAAAGGACGAAAAAAAACGTTTATGTATCGATTATAGATCCTTGAATAAAATTACAATTCAAGATAAATATCCTATGCCCAGAATAGAAGATTTAATTGACCGACTTAAAGATTGCAAGTATTTTACTAGTTTAGATCTCAAAAGTGGATATTATCAAATACCTCTCGATGAAAATTCAATTTCAAGTACATCTTTTCTCACGGAAGATGGTCAATATGAATTTCTGCGCCTTTCTTTTGGTTTATGTAATGGTCCATCCATTTTTCAACGCATGATGAACACAATTTTGGGAAATTTAAGATTCAATGATGTTATAATTTATTTAGATGATGTCTTAATTGCCACTGATACCATAACGGCAAATTTAACAATTCTCAAATCTGTTTTGGAACGTTTTGTTCAATGCGGGTTAACTTTAAATTTAAAAAAGTGTTCTTTTCTCCTATCTGAAATAGTATTCTTAGGATATGTTGTAAACAAAGATGGTATAAAGCCTACTCCTGAATAAATACAAGCAATCAAAAATTTTCCAGTTCCCAAAAATGTTCATCAGTTACGTCAGTTTTTAGGATTGATTAACTATTTTAGAAAATTTATTAAAAATTGTGGCGTTATTGCCTCACCATTAACGAAGTTACTAATAAAAGACCAAGTTTGGCGCTGGACAAGTGAACATGATAAAATTGTTGAAGTTCTCAAAAATGCTTTAGCCAATGAATCAATATTAGCAATATTTGACCCTAAAAATCAAACTATTTTATACACTGATGCTAGTCGAGAAGGTATTGCTGGAATATTGATGCAAGTACATGATGAGGTTGAAAAACCAGTATATTTCTACAGTAGGCAAACGTCTGATGATGAAAAAAAGTTCCACTCTTTTGAACTCGAATTATTAGCTATTGTAGCTTCATTACAAAAATTCAGATTGTATCTTTTAGGAATTAATTTCAAAGTATTTACTGACTGTAATGCGGTAAAATTTGCAATCAATAAAAAAGAAATTTTACCCAGAATTGCACGATGGGTACTACAAATCCAAGAATTTACTTTTGAAATTTTCCATAGACCCGGTGAACGCATGTTACAAGTTGATGCCCTTTCTCGGAATCCAACCAGTAATTTATCCGAAAATTCAATCATGTTTATAACGGAAGATGATTGGCTTCTTAGTGTCCAAGAACAAGACGCAGATATATGTAACATTCACGAAATAATTATGTCAGGACATACCGAGCAAAATAAGCAAATTTTTAATGAATACGAGGTCCTCGGGAATAAAGTTTACAGACTCACTCAATTTGGACGCCGTTGGGTTGTACCCAAAAATTGTATTTGGCAGATTATTAAATATAACCACGACAAAATTGGTCATTTTGCTACGGATAAAACTTTGGAACGAATAAGACAGTCTTACTGGTTTCCTAATATGAAGAGAATCGTCACCAAATATATTAGCAATTGTTTGAATTGTTTATATTACAAAAGCAAATCTGGTAAGAAAGAAGGAGAGCTTTATCCTATACCTAAATTTGCTCGTCCATTCCATACATTGCATATGGATCATTTGGGTCCATTTATGAAATCTATTAAGGGAAATAGTTATATTCTGGTATTAGTTGATGCATTCACTAAATTTGCGTTTATATTTGCTGTACCCGATACACGAACTGAACCAGTTTTAAAAGAACTACCTGATTTGTTCAAAATCTTTGGTAATCCCAAAAGATTAATAACTGACGCGGGCACGGCTTTTACATCAAAGGCATTCCAAACTTTTTGTCAAGAAAGAAATATACGTAACCACACAATCGCTACTGGAATGCCACGCTCAAATGGTCAGGCTGAGCGATACAACAAAACTATCCTGGAGGCTTTACGTGCATTAGGAGCAGATGTGGATTACAATAGATGGGATGAAGTACTTATTACTTTACAGCAAGGTATTAATAGTACTTTACAGAAAACAATAAGCGCTGTACCTAGTGAAGCTTTCTTCGGCTATAGATTAAGAATGGAAAGCGACGAATTTCTCCCAGACCATGAAGACTTAATTGACGTAACTCTATTGAGAAAAAACGTAGACGCTTGCATTAAAAATAGCGCTGAGTATCAAAAATTACAATTTGATGCCAAAAGAACTACAGCAAAGGAAAATTCTGTTGGTGATTTAGTCCTACTAAAAATACAAAGTAAAAATAATGCTGGAAGCAGTACCAAGCTATTACCTGCTTTTAAAGGACCTTTTAAGGTGACAGAAGTACTAGGGAAAGACAGATATCGTGTCAGTGATTTAACAGGAAGCAACAGAACAGGGAAAAAGTACACTGGCATCGCATGTGTAGAAAATATGAACCCGTGGATTAAACTAAGAAACTGGGAATACTAGCAAATAGTAAGTAAAAGATTTAACAAATGTTGTGAGTACAATTCAAACTAGTATATATAATTTTACGTAGTATATAGCATGTATGGTCAAATGTTGGCGAAAATGCTAAGGAGTGTTTGCATTGAAACACTTTGAATTATGAAAGTGTTAAAGTGATCAGTTGAATATTCCTTTGATTACAAATATTTTGTACACGATATAGGTTTCGGCCTTTTGCGGTCCATAGTTGTCTTTCCTAAAAAACAAGTGGGACTATGATCTGGTAGCTTGTGTAAGTGAAGAAGGGATAAATGATTCAATATCAAATAAATAAGCCTTGTTTTCGCGTGGAACCCCGTGGAGCTCATGGCTCTGGTTCACTCGATACAAGGAAAACGCTACTTTTATGCATGAAGCATGTGATAACCCTTAGTAGTGGTTGGGATATTGAAATCATTTGCGGTCAGAGCTTGAACACTTACTTGGAAAGGATCAATGGGCCGCTTAACATCAAAACTACTATCGCTGTTATACATATTGTCGCGAAGCTCCCAGAACAGAATAGTCTAGAACTTTTCCGAACATCGTACATCTTCCATCCTGCTCACACATATGTATTCTATCCCGCTCATACACATACTCGAATATTCTGGAATGTTTTAGTTATCGGCCGTCGGGACCGGAAGTATATGGAACTTTCTAGAGACCCATTAGTCAGTATATAAGGGAGTGGACGTGGCGATCGTTAATCAGTTGACCGCGAGTGTTCTTAGTGAGCGATACTAATACGAGTGATTTGTGTGCGACTGATAAGTGATAATTTCTGCGACCACAGCAACGGACCAGGACTACGAGTGCTTTGCGTTTTGGATATTCGACGTGTTGGAAGACCAGTCAGTGTTGGGATTCCGTAGTGAATAAATTCCCTCTGAAGAGTTTGGTATTTTACTCCAAATCCTGAACCCTAACCACGTAACATTTGGTGTCAGAAGTGGGATTTGGAAATGCCAGTGTTGCCGAGGGACGAAGAAGATAAGGAAGGCGTCAGGACCCGGGCACAACGTGCAATGGAAGCTACCGCAGCAGCCGCCCAAAACATCGCAGCCGAGCAACTGCCGCCCGTAGCCCCAGAGGTCGCAGCCGCCCAAGACATGGCAGCCGCCCAGGACATGGTAGCCGCCCAGGACATGGCAGCCACCCAAGACATGGCAGCCGCCCAAGACAGGGCAGCCGCCCAGGACATGGTAGCCGCCCAGGACATGGCAGCCACCCAAGACATGGCAGCCGCCCAAGACAGGGCAGCCGCCCAGGACATGGTAGCCGCCCAGGACATGGCAGCCACCCAAGACATGGCAGCCGCCCAAGACAGGGCAGCCGCCCAAAACGTCGCAACCACCGAAGCCGTCACAGCCGCCCAAGAAGTTACGGCCTCCCAAGAGATTGCCGCCGCCCAACAGATGCCAGCCGCCCATCAACAAGCCACGTTCCCTAGCCCCTCTCACCAGGTTCCCACTCAAGCATCTTTTGATTTTGGTAGCTTGATGTAAATGTTGCAGTGCATAAATGAGAACCAGAGTAAACTGCAACGCATCAATGTGGAACTTAATGGAGAAATACAAAATATGCGGGAAGAGCAGAAGGAGGAACAAAAGCGCACGAGGGATGAGCTGCATCACATGAGTGAGGACCAACGAAGTGTATTAGCAGCTGTCAGCAAAGTCAGCAACGTGGTGGACCAGATCCGTAAGGATGTGGATTTAGTAGAGAACCGAGTGACGGATTTGGAGACTTTGGTGGATAATCGCGTGACAGGTCTGGAAACAAACTTCTCCGGACTAGAGAAGAAAGTGCTGCGCCTGGAGACAGTAGGCGTGAAAGTCACGTCGAGCGACGCTGTTGCTTATGCACCTGGACCCAAGGTGAAAGTGCCATCTTACGACGGAACTACTTCCTGGGCCGCGTATAAACAGCAGTTTCAAACTGTTGCCGCAGCAAATGGATGGACTAATGAACAGAGCCTGACAGCCCTCATCGTTGCACTAAAGGGCTCCGCTTTGACAGTATTAGAAGCACTACCTAACTCAGGTAGTGACTTCAAGGACTTGTTGGAGGCTCTTGAAGCAAGGTACGGAGAACGCCACTTAGAGCACGTATTCCGAGCCCAGCTTCGCGACAGAGTCCAGCGCTCAGGCGAGGGGTTACAACAGTGGGCACTAGAGATCGAGAGGCTCGTAAGGAAAGCGTTTCCCTCAGAAGACCCCCGGATGGTGGAGAAAAATCTACTGCAAGCCTTCGTGGATGGAATTAAGAATTCAGAGGTAAGGGCTACAGTAAAGCTCCAACATCACACCTCGCTTAAAGATGCCCTTGCACACGCCCTTGAAGTGGAAGCGGTAAGACAAGATGTGCAAGTTCATAAATTGAGAGAAATTAACGAGATGAGCGAGGTAGTCAAGGCGGTTAAGGCCCCTTCAAAGAAGGATAATGGAACTGGACCTATGTGCTGGAATTGTGGTGAAAGAGGCCATTTACAGCTCAATTGCCGCAAAAAGAAACAGATAAAGGAAGAGCTCAGGGAACAGCTTAAAGAAGAGATCAAGAAAGAGATAAAGGAAGACCTAAGCAATCAGTTTATGATCTCTCCTTCAAAGAAGCAGGGAAACGAGTAACAGCCAGGACTAAGGGGCGGGTACTGGCTGGCTCAGAAGAAGCCCCAGCAATAATCATCTCACAGGCAAGCAATGAAAATTGTCTGGCAATATGTGGTTCAGTGGATGGGAAAAACTGCAGGATGACAGTAGATACAGGTGCATCTAGGACTATAGTTAAGCCACATCTAGTGAGAGCGGCAAGGGGACGCAAGAACATCAACTGTCGGCTTCTTTCTGCTTCTGGCCAGCCAATACCTGTCCTAGGAGAAATGGCAGTTACGATGTACGTGGGAGAGACACCCTATACTCACAATGGCATCGTAGCTGAAATCATTGATGACTGCATACTGGGCCTGGATTTTATGAAGAAATATAATTGTGGAATTGATATCACGAATGGTGTTTTCAAGTGTGGTAATGAAGAAATCTTCATTCTTGGAGCTTCCACTGGAAAAGTAACCTGCCTTAACAAAATTGTTATTCCTGGACGAACACAGGCTCAAATAATGGTGAGACTGCCCACGACGGCTAAGAAAACGGAGGCAAAGAGATGTGTTTTGATTGAGGACACATTACACAAACCAACTGCGAGAGGACTCCTAACAGCAAGAACCTTAGTGCGTGGAAGCGATACTGCAGTGGTTAGAGTGGTTAACCTAGACTTCCATGAGGTTAGCCTCAATGAAGGAGATACTGTGGGAAAATGCGAAGAAGTTGTGTGGATGAGAATGTGTCAATCAAAGCTGAGCTCAGTGTCACCTAACATCGCGAATAACTCTACAATTATTGATCTTCTGAAAGACAGCAAAAATAATCTGACTTTTAAGCAATACTCGGATGCAAAGAAGTCACTGCTGCGTTTTGCTGATGTCTTCTCTTCGAAAGAAGAAGATCTTGGAAGAACTTCATTAGTTCAGCACAGGATTGACACTGAAAGCCAAAGACCTATTCGTCAGCGAGCAAGACGAATACCGATTGCCAAGGAGAAAGAAGTTGAAGAAATGTTGGAGGGCATGAAGAAAAGTAAAGTTATAGAACCATCTGCAAGTCCTTGGTGTTCTCCTGTGGTTCTAGTTAAGAAGAAAGATGGCAGTACACGGTTTTGTGTAGATTATCGACGACTAAACCAGATCACTAAGAAGGACAGTTATCCGTTGCCCCGAATTGATGACACCCTGGATACTCGAAGTGGAATGCGATGGTTCTCTACTTTGGACCTAAAATCTGGCTACTGGCAGGTAGAAATACACCCACAGGATAAAGAAAAGACCGCATTCTCAACTGGCAAAGGTTTATGGCAGTTCAATGTTATGCCCTTCGGATTATGCAACGCGCCGGCTACTTTTGAGCGACTTATGGAGTGTGTACTAGCTGGATTAGTAGGAGATGCCTGCTTAGTATATTTGGATGATGTCATCATCATGGGCAGAGACTTTGATGATCATTTGCGGAATCTAGAGAAAGTCCTAAGGAAGATACGGGGAGCAAATTTAAAACTGAACTCAAAGAAATGTCATCTATTCAGGAACAAAGTAAACTACCTCGGTCACGTAATTAGCAGTGAGGGTGTACAAACCGATCCTGATAAAGTTGAAGCAGTGCAAAAGTGGCCTACCCCGAAGGACAAGACAGAGGTGCGAGCCTTCATGGGACTGTGCTCATACTACAGGAGATTTGTCAAAGGATTCTCAGAGGTTGCTAAACCTTTACATCGCTTGACAGAAGACAAACGTGTTGGCAACACCAACAGAATATTTTTTTGTGTATTGCCTGGCAACACTGAGTCTCTGCTCTACTGACAAATGTGGTATAGCTATTTGTTCTTGTTTCAATATATTTTTATATCAGTCATCTTGTGCATTATTATATACTACAATACGACGATAGAACACCCAAGATCCCTACAGAATGGTCCTTCGATAAAACTGGTGTCCTATGGTACGGTGGTCTTCGTATTGTTGGATTCGAAGTGCAAGCGAGGGACTGCGACGCGACAAGAACACAGCAAATCTCGAAAATAAAGGTTGCTGCGATTAGAATAGCAGAAATAAGCAAGAGGGAGCATCCTATAAGACCCATCGGAAGTCATCCAGGTGATACCGCAACACAAAAGGTACCCCACCTACATACCTACCTATTCCGAAAATTTCCATTCAAAAGTGAAAGAAGCTTTTGCTCTGCAAGAAGCCTGTGCGGTGCGGCCCGCGCTTTTCAAATCTGGTGCAATCTGGCAAATAGTTCGCTATTTCCGAACGTTGAGTCGGCGACGCGTGGGCAATTAGCGTCCTGTCATCCCGCGCGAAGTTAAACCCGAACACCGAGCGAGCGCAATTTCCGAACGACTCGGCGGCCTGTGGACCAATCACAGCTACACATCGTGCGGATAAGCGACAATCGGCGACATCTTGCAAAAAACGGCTTACCTTACCCTTACTCGAGTGAAAGTTATATGGATTTTAAGAAATTGTTCTGTTCTCAAAGTGTGTGACTTGTGTAATTAGCGATTCCTCGTAGTCAAATTTTTTATTTAGCTAGTAGCATTTAAGTGGTAACATTAAGTTTAATAACAAGGTTAAATAGCATCATGGCAATGGCTAAAGAGCTGCAAGATTTGCGCAATAAAAGGGGTTACATTAAAGGGTCAATTACACGGCTATTTGAGCAATTAGAGCAGGAGGAGAATGTGGGGAAATATACGAATGAGATGCTAACAATCAAAAAGGAAAGAGCCATTGCAGCTTTCCTCAAATACGAAAGTTTAAACGAAAGTATTGTGTGCCTAGATCCCAGCGACAATGAGGACGTAGGACAGTACGAAAGTAAGTATTTTTTCCTTCTCTCGACGATACAAAAGGAACTGAATAAAAGGGCCTTTGATTTGCATCCGACACATACCAATCAACGTCAAATTAAATTACCTGTCATACATATTCCCACATTCACCGGAAAATATTCAGAATACACTCCATTTAAGGAATTATTTAGGTCTATAATTGAATCGGATCCTACATTAGACAAAGTTCAGAAATTACATTATTTAAGATCATTTTTAAAAGGTGAACCTTTGGAGTTAATTAAAAATTTGCCCCTTACACAGGCCAGTTTCCTAGAAGCAAATAGACTGCTTGATGAAAGATATTTCAATAAATACAAAATAGTCAATGAAATAATTGCTAGTTTGTTAGATTTACAAGCAATTTCCAAGCCTTCACCTAGTAGTATAAGGCAATTTGTTGCCTCGATTAAGCAAGCCTTGTCTGCCCTCCGTAATCTTGATGCAAAGGTTTCTGAGTGGGACCCTATACTAATTTGTATTTTCTTGCGCAAAATAGATACTAACACTGCCCACCAGTACCAGCTGGACCGTGATGATAAAAAGGAGCCCATGGTAGGTGACTTGCTCACATTTCTGGAGAAGCGAGCATTAGCTATGGAGAATGTGGAACCATCAAAGGAAAAATTTGCTGCTTCAACTAGAACGGTCAATGCGGTAACTACTAAGGAGAAGCAAGGCTGCCACTACTGTAAGTCTAAGGATCACAAATTATATACTTGCAAAAGCTTTAAATTAATGCCTTCTGCGGAAAGAATAACTTTTGTAGAAAAAAATGTGCTGTGTAAGATTTGTCTAAATTCTCACCCTGGCAAATGTAAGTTTCACTTTCGATGCAGTCAGTAAGCACATCATACATTACTGCATCGCGATGAGGGGAAACAAGAGCCAGTTATAATGTTGTCAGGCAATAATGTCACTAATGTATTAATACCCACAGCACGCATCAAAATTTATGGAAAGGAGGGACGTGTGGTGCACTTAAAGGCCATAATGGACTCTGGCTCGCAAGCTTCACTGATCACCAGCAAGGCGATCAAAGTGCTAGGATTGACACCTATGCGAGAAAATACAAGCATCATAGGGGTCACAAACACAGAAAATAAAATACATTATTCAATCCCATTAGAAATTCACTCACTAAAAACACCTTTCAAAATTTTGATTAACTGTCATGTTGTAGACACTATTACCTGTAATTTGCCTCAGACTAATATTGACCCAAGCATAGTAGCCATACCCTCTGGAGCACAGTTAGCTGATGAGGAATATTATATACCATCAGAAATAAATATGTTAATAGCTGCTGATGTATTCTTCCAGGCTCTCCAGCCGATGGAGTCTCCACTCCGTTGCACCGAGCCGGCCGACGCCTCCGTGTCGTTGCCGCAGCCTCATGCTGAATCCTGCGAGTGCCTGCAGCCATCATACAAGGCTAATAATGGAGAGGGAACGCTGCGAGTAATAAACACTAAGTTTGGTCATATAGTAGCCGGTGGCTTACCATCACAAAAGGAGGTAAACAAAATTATTTCACTTGTTTGCACAAAGTGTCTCGAAGGCGTCGATGACTCAATTGCTAAATTCTGGGAAGCTGAAAAGGTACCTGAAAATTTTGCAGAGCAAAGTTCAGAGCATGATATAGTAGAAGCACATTTTCAGTCTACATTTCAACTCTCCGATAACAAATTTCAAGTCGATTTACCTTTGAAAGTTCCACTGTATGACGTTAATTCAACATTAGGTGATTCGTTTAATTTGGCCTTATTTAGGTTTTTAAATCTCGAAAAAAGGCTGCACAAAAATTATGAATTACTAATGCAATACAAAAAAATCATAAATGACTACATAGAGATGGGCCATGCCAGTTATGTAAAGTTTCAGTCCTTTAATTTCAAAAAGGACCCTATCTATTTTTTGCCCCACCATGCGGTAGTTAATGAGGGCAGTAAAACTACCCCAATGAGAGTAGTTTTTGATGGCTCAATGAAAACAAAAAACAAGGTCTCTCTCAATGATATTCTACTTAATGGGCCTATAGTACAGAGAGATCTCTTTGATATTATTTTATTGTACCGGTTAGGAGATTTTACATTCAACAGTGACATAAAGAAAATGTTCAGGAATATATATGTCAATCCCGCTCACACATCACTTCAAAATATTTTGTGGCGCGACTCACCTTCTGATGAAATAAAGTGCATTCGCCTTGATACTGTAACTTATGGTTTAAAAACTTCAACTTACCTTGCAACACGATGCCTGCTCGAGCTTGCATATCAGCATGCATCGGAATATCCACTAGCCTCTTTTATAATAAAAAATTGCATATACGTTGATGATGTGTTGTATTCACACTCAGATTTAAGCACATTACTTAAGGCTAAACAACAACTCACAGATTTGCTTGCTTTGGGTGGCTTCGCGATGCATAAATGGTCATCTAACTGCGATGCTGTCTTGTCTGACACGCCTATGCATGAAAGACAGTTGGATGATATACAGCTACAAAAAGAAAACTATAGTTTTAAGGCTCTAGGCTTAACGATTGACGCAAAAAGGGACTGTTTTGTTGTAAAATGTCCTGCTAACTTTGTTGCTCAAACAACTACGAAAAGACAAATATTAGGTCAAATAGCAAAATTTTATGACCCTCTTGGGTTCGTTAGCCCTCTAGTTGTAAAGGCAAAAGTAATAATGAAAAAAATGTGGTGCGAGAAAGTTGACTGGGATGACAGCCCCTCTCAGCAGTTGCAACAGGAATGGTCAGAGTTTGCTAATAGTTTGGTAGCTATGAAGCCTATATTTATTGACAGAAATATACACATTCTTGCCACCACAGAAACCATACAACTAGTGGGATTTGCTGATGCCTCGAGTACAATAGGATATGGTGCTTGCTTATACTTACGTGTGCTTGATAAATCTGGAAAGGTAAAACTTTCCTTGTTATGTTCTAAATCCAGAATTAATCCACATGCCAAGCAGTTAACAATTCCAAGGCTTGAACTCAATGCTGTTTTATTGCTAGCAAAATTAACAAATAAAGTATATGACACACTAAAAATAAAACTTGATATAAAAGATGTGTTTTTATTCTCTGATTCTAAAATAACCTTGGCCTGGATTAATACTGAAATCACAAAGTTGCAAGCGTATGTAGCAAACAGAGTAAAGGTAGTGCAGCAGTTAACAAAGGGATGGCGCTGGGGGTACGTGAACACGCACCAAAATCCAGCTGATTACATCAGCAGAGGAGTGGGTCCGCAAGAGCTAATTTCATCAACGATGTGGTGGAATGGGCCGGAATTCCTGCAACAAAGAGAATACACATTTGTTGAAAATGTGTCCTTAAAGAACAGTGAAGACTTACCTGAGCTAAAAACCAGGGGTGCTCCATCCAATCGTGACGAAACTGCTGCTGTAGTACTCCTTGCTCTGAAACAAAAAGAAATCTCGCACATATTAGATAAATATTCAGATGTCAATAAAATGGTAAGAGTATTGGCTTACGTTTTACGTTTCTGTCAGAATTGCAAACAAAATAATAACAAATTAAGGATGAATTATTTGTCTAGCAACGAACTAGATCAATCATTATTATTGTTAATTAAATATGAGCAGGAACGTTACTTCAATGTTGAATTGACGTCATTACAAAAAAGTGAGAATGTCAAGGGAACTCTGAAACCTTTGCATCCTTTTATTGACGAAAAGGGTTTGTTACGTGTGGGCGGAAGGCTGCAAAACTCAAACCTTACTTATAATCAAAAACACCCTATTATTTTACCCAAAGGTTCGAAATTAACAGACTGTCTTATTTTGCGTGAACACCTTAGGTATCTTCATGCTGGTGCAAAATTGTTATTGTCTCAATTGAATCAAAAATACTGGCTTGTAAACGGCCTACGTCAAATTAAGAAAATCACTCATAAGTGTTTGGCGTGTTTCAGAATGAAAGCCACTTGTGCGAAGCAGCTGATGGGCTCCTTTCCGAAACAACGCGTAACTGCTGCATCCAGAGCATATCAAATTGTCGCAATTGATTTTGCCGGGCCAGTGCAAATAAAAAATTCGAGGGTTAGAAGGGCTGTGATTTCAAAAGGTTACATTTGCGTATTTGTTTGTTTCACCACAAAGGCGATTCACTTGGAATTGGCCTCCGATTTAACCACGGAAACATTTCTTGCCTGTTTCAAAAGATTTATCTCGCGACGTGCACTGCCCAGCGAAGTTTTTTGTGACAACGGGGGTGCATTTAAAGGAGCTGCCAATCATCTAGCTGATTTGTACAAGTTAAACAGCTCAAAGACCCATCAAATGCTGGTTAGTGACTATTCAGCCCAGCAAGGCATTAAATTTCATTTTACTCCTAGCTACTCTCCAGTGTTTGCTGGACTTGCTGAAGCTGCAGTAAAAAGTATGAAATTCCATTTAAAAAGACAGCTTCAGAAAAGTATACTTACATATGAACAGCTAATAACAGTCTTGTGTCAGATTGAAGCAGTCTTAAACTCGAGACCTTTACTACCGATGTCGTCAGAAATATCTGACTTTAGTCATCTCACCCCAGGACATTTTTTAGTAGGTACTAACCTTACGACTTATCCTGAACCTGACGTGTCCGAGGTGCAAATAAATAGGCTCAAGTTCTGGCATATGGTTGAAAATATCAAACAAGGGTTTTGGAAGGTTTGGCATAAACAATACCTTAACACGCTCCAATGTAGACAAAAATGGCGAGATAGTGTCCCTAACATTTGTGTTGGAAAATTAGTATTACTCAAAGAACCACATTCTCCTCCTCTATATTGGCCAATAGCGCGAATAAGTAAAGTTTTTCCTGGAAACGATAATAAAGTAAGGGCATTTGAGGTCACTGCCCCTAATGGCAAGGTATATACTCGATCCCTCTCAGGTATATGTTTATTGCCTATTGATGATAGCATATATATAGCAAGATATTATAGCATGTAATTTGTTTGTAAGCCTTATAAGACATTTATAAGAAATGCATGTTGTTAAGAACATTTTCACATATTATAAGTTTATCATACATTTTATATAATGTTTTAAGTTTAGCTACTTTTATTTGTTAAGTGCAGAATTTAACTAAACTGTTGTAATTTTTGAAATAATATATTAACGTAGTTGTGACATACAATTAAGTGCAGTTATGTACCTATGTTATTAAAAAGACACTGATAATAATTAGTAAGAAAATTGTAAATCAACCTACCTCTAAACGAGGTCGTATTTGATATTTAAGAAGCCATGCAAGGCCGAAAATATAGTTTCTTTAGTTGTTCCTTAATTTATGACAAAATGTATAAATTTACCTTGTTGTTGCATTGTTTATTTTACTTGGGAAATGGTGTCTTCATGTATTTACAGTCATATAATTGTAGGTGCTCATTTAATTGTTATGTAATTAGTGCATATCTAAATACCTAGTTAAGTGCATTTCCTAGGCGGCAGCATGTTGGCAACACCAACAGAATATTTTTTTGTGTATTGCCTGGCAACACTGAGTCTCTGCTCTACTGACAAATGTGGTATAGCTATTTGTTCTTGTTTCAATATATTTTTATATCAGTCATCTTGTGCCTTATTATATACTACAATACGACGATAGAACACCCAAGATCCCTACACCTTTCTTCTGGGACGAGACTTGCGAGAATTCTTTCCAAAAATTGAAGGAAAGTTTATGTAAAACTCCAATTTTGGGATATCCACAGACTGATGGTCAATTTATCGTTGATACAGATGCAAGTAACACAGCTATTGGTGGAGTATTATCTCAGAAACAAGGTGACGCAGAAGTTGTAATAGCTTACTTCAGTAAATCTTTGTCAAGGCCTGAGAGGAACTACTGCGTTACACGAAAAGAACTCTTGGCTGTGGTTAAAACGCTGCAACATTTCAACAAGTATCTCATCGGCAGAAAGTTTAAACTAAGAACTGATCATGCTGCTTTGAAGTGGTTGCTTCAGTTTAAAAACCCGGAAGGTCAAGTTGCTCGTTGGATTGAACAACTCCAAGAGTTCGACTTTGTTACTGAACATCGCAGTGGAAAGTCACATGGAAATGCTGACGCGCTTTCAAGAAGGCCTTGCTCAGAAGATTGTAAACACTGTGTCAAACATGAGTCTAAAGAAATCGCTGTGAAATTAACAAGGACGAGTCCGCCGGGACCATGGGATGACGCGATCTTCAGAGAAGCTCAGGAGGATGATGAAGACATACGGCTTATTATTGCATGGAAGGAACGCGGAGCAGAAAAACCTAAATGGGTAGAAGTTGCACCTACAAGCCCAATCACCAAAGCTTACTGGGCTCAATGGGACAGTTTTGTCTTGGAGGACGGAATACTTTACCGTAAATGGGAAAAACCAAACGGCAAAGAGTTTCACCTACAAGTAGTTGTTCCAAGAGCTAAAATAAAAGACCTTCTACGTGAAGTCCACGATGGGGTGTCCGGCGGACATCTTGGCGTCAAGAGAACATTAACAAAGATACGAGAAAGGTTCTACTGGCTCAACTGTCGAGAAGACGTGGAGGATTGGTGTCGCAAATGTACCATATGCGCTGCTGTAAAAGGGCCATCGACAAGAAATCGCGGTAACCTCAAGCTCTACAACGTTGGTGCACCCTGGGAACGCATTGCAGTTGATGCGGCAGGACCATTTCCTATAACTGAGTCGGGAAATAAATACTTCATGGTGGTAATGGATTACTTCACCAAGTGGCCTGAAGTATTTGCCATACCTAACCAGGAAGCTACAACAGTAGCCTCCAAATTAGTTGAGGAAGTGATATGCCGGTTCGGTGTGCCCTTGGAAATCCACTTCGATCAAGGACGGAACTTCGAATCACAACTATTTCAAGAAATCTGTAAGATTTTAGGAATGCCAAAACAAGAACCACGCCGTATCATCCTCAGTCAGATGGCATGGTGGAACGCTTTAACCAGACGCTGGAGAGGCATTTGGCGAAACTGGTTGATAACCATCAAAGAGACTGGGACAAGTACATACCGCTATTTCTCCTCGCTTACCGGACTTCAGAACACGAAAGCACAAGGGTGACCCCAGCTTTTATAAATTTTGGTAGAGAACTTCGGTTACCGGTAGATTTGCTAACGGGAAGACCACCAGAAGCTTCTCACACTGTGACAGATTATGTCTCGGATCTCCGGGAAAGAATGCGAGATGTATATGACTTAGTTCGGGAAAACGGGCTGCAAGCAAGTGAGAACATGAAAACTAGATACGACCGAAGAGCAAATACGAGTGGCTATGAAGAAGGTGCTTTAGTGTGGCTTCACAACCCAATACGCCGCAAAGGAAAATCTCCAAAGCTGCAGACGAAATGGGAAGGGCCATATAAGGTGATCACCCGCATGAACGATGTGACATATCGCATTCAACGACAACCAAGAGGAACATTCAAAGTGGTGCATGTGGACCGTTTAGCACGTTATCATGGCAGCAACAGTGACGCTCGGGACGAGCGTCTCTAAGAAGGGGGCAGTGTCGCGAAGCTCCCAGAACAGAATAGTCTAGAACTTTTCCGAACATCGTCTGTCGCGCTCATACATCTTCCATCCTGCTCACACATATGTATTCTATCCCGCTCATACACATACTCGAATATTCTGGAATGTTTTAGTTATCGGCCGTCGGGACCGGAAGTATATGGAACTTTCTAGAGACCCATTAGACCCGTTAATCAGTTGACCGCGAGTGTTCTTAGTGAGCGATACTAATACGAGTGATTTGTGTGCGACTGATAAGTGATAATTTCTGCGACCACAGCAACGGACCAGGACTACGAGTGCTTTGCGTTTTGGATATTCGACGTGTTGGAAGACCAGTCAGTGTTGGGATTCCGTAGTGAATAAATTCCCTCTGAAGAGTTTGGTATTTTACTCCAAATCCTGAACCCTAACCACGTAACAATATAAACATTAAAGAAAGGCAGAGATTTAATTTTTGGATTTGTTGACAGGAGGTGTCTGAGGGCAGCCACCAGCAGGAGGGCCGAATGTTGGCGTCAAGTAAAAACAACACATTATGGCGCCATCTGTTTCCCGCCGTGACGACATTGCTCGGTTGACGCATTGACAGCGCCCCCAACGGTTCTCCCCGCTACGCTGGTGCGCCCCACCAGTTACGTTCGACTTAAGCATGATGTTATTGATTCATTCGTTTACTTACCTTGAGAGGCATAAGTTGTCTGCATTAAATTAAGTCTATCTAATTGTTGGTTTACTTTTGATTATTTAATATTATATTTCAATTAGAGAATATATATTGGTAAAGTATAAATCTGAGTTTGTATGTGATAATGTGAAACTGATTTATTAGTGGGAATTATAATTAAATTGTGATATTTATATAATTACGTGTTTTCTTTCACGAAAAAAAAAACTGATTTCCCATAGAAATTCGCCCAGCTGATCGGCAATTTTGTATGAGAGAATGGGAGGTCCACTTTTATTTTTCGTTTTTTTACCTTTTTTTCTCACAATTCTGTATTCATTTAGGGATTCTGATACCAGGATTTAAATATAGTTAATGGGTTCAAAATACGTTGTATTTCAATCATAGACATACCTTAGACTTTCAAAATGAAAATGAGTAGTACGTCATTATACGGCTTCACTGTGCTTTAGAAAGAGAGATAAGACTGCTGACAGCAGGCCCATTTTTAATGACATTTAACATTACCTGGGCACAACAAGGCCTTATTTTACCTAAAATATAAATAATCTTTTAACTTACACAATAAAATTAGGTAAATACCAACATGGTGTCTTGTGCGGTTGTCGAGTGCTGTACGGGCCACGGCACGTACAAATCACGAGTGTCAGCGAATCTAGACACCGCGCGGCGTTCGGCCGCATAAAACAATCAGTTCACGTCACGTTCACGTCGACGACGGTACAAGCAAAGCAGTGTCGTGTGCTCGCTATCATTCTATCAGTTCTTCTATCATCTTATCAGTGTATTCCGGTCGAACTATCATCTATCAGTGTTATCATCTAGTGCATCTATCATTTCTACTATTTAGAGTTCTATCAATAAACTCTTTTACTCTCTCCAGTACTGGCTATCATTTATATCAATCTATCAGACTCTATCATTACTCTATGTGTGGGTAACAAACCGCACAAGTGCACTACAACCCGTAGGAATAATCCTAGCAAATATACATTTCATCAGTAAGTATACATTTTTGTCACCGGTATAATTTCGGTAAAAAACTCGAACAGTTTTGATTTCTACTAGGATAGTATTGTTAAGTATGCTTCATAATTGATAGGAAAATGAAAACATTTAAACATAAACGAGAATTAGCGAAAATATTATGTGAAGAAAGTTCGCACACGTTTACACTAGTGCTTGAAGTTATTCATATTTTATCGACATCGACAATAGTTTCGATTGCACTCACTGAAATATTGTTACTTGATATTTTACCCGACTGCGTCCGGAGCAGGTTTATTGTAGCTTTCACGTACTTATATGTATGGTATGCTATTTCACTCTTCCATACTGTTCAGACAGAAAAGAATAAAACGTAGAATGAACCGACTGCTTCTCTTCCAAAAAAATCTTGTAAAAGCCGATCTAGGAAATGGGCAAAAATCTGATAAATTATATTAGTAGGAGATGCAGCTAGCAACCCATCAATATTTTGATTCCGTGCTGAACATGGCTTTTGGGTTAGACCTGTCTACCTCGCGAGGGAATAAAAATGTAATAGTACGGATGTATCTATACATTTTATGGTACGCTCCATAGCCCAAACTAACATAATTGTTTGTGTTTTATTTATTGCATTACAGTTTTTAATAAGAGCAGAGCTATTATAGCATCATTAGCATACTTTGAGTACGATGACCAATTTGTTAAATATTGCATTGTTGTAAATTGCTATGAATAACAAGTGTCATGGTTGTATTATTTCTTTTAATTTTTAACTTGTCCATTGAAGTTATTCCAAAATTAACGTCATCATCATCATCATCACATCAGCCACAAAAAGTCCTTTGCTGGACATAGGCCTTCTCCAAGGATTCCCAGTACTATAATTGGAAAGGTCAACTCAGGTCGTCAGACCACCTGGTCTGTGGGTGTCCAACGCTGCGCTTGCTGGTACATGGTTGCCATTCGAGAACCTTTCTATTGCATAGGCCGTCCGTCTACTTCACGTAACGATATCTAACAAAAGTGTGCTCAAAAGTATTTTCAGCTAGATGCTTACGTCGCCGTATATTTTTTTAGAATCTATTTGTTATGCATGTTTCTTATTCTTGCAGACTCGCGGGTGAAACTATTCACATGGACATAAAAAAATCATACAGCGAATCTTTAATAAACATCATAGAGTTTATTCAGGTACGACTAACTAAACAAATTATGTTTAGAGTAGCCTGAGCCTGTATATCAGGTGTGAAATATGTTTGTATACTTATGGTTTATTTTTCGTAAAATATTTTGATATGCATAGTGAAAATGTACGTATTATATATCCTCGGTGGGGTCATTTAGTCTGTGCACATGACAAATTTTCTCTATAGGAGCAATACTAGTTAAAATACATTGCTAAATCTATTGATTGTCTGGTTAAATTATTTTCTTTTTATCTATTATTATTATATATTATTAGCTGACCATTCAAAAATGGGCTGATTTGTTACCCGACTTCAAAAAAGGACGAATACTACGAATACATACGACTACGAATTCTGCCGTATGCCTTTTTTAATCGCATGACTGTTTGTGTCCTCATAACCGCATAAATCTTTTTTTATATAAAACGGTATACTTTCAAGTTTTTTCCATTTAAATTTTATCAAAATAAGTTCTGTAGTTTGATTGAAGTCGGTTTTTTGTATGAAAAATATTTAAACTATTATTTATGTGTCAATAAAGAAATGAAAAAGGTATCTATGTTTTATTTGCTGTGTTTCAATGTAAATAAATTATTTATAGAAGTTCATTGCCTTTTACTCTTTGTGAAGTTTCTCTTCGGAAAATGTATATATCCCTGTAAAACTGTATAATTTTGCTTCGTTTCTCAATGGGAAGGTATAATGATTTGACTATCGATACATTGACATACACCAGGTACATTTTAGCCAAACACTACTGAATACATATGCAAAATCACACCCACAACTGCATTTCAAAATCGGTCTCGTTTGACAGCATCCGTTTGGATCTCTATCCGTCAGGATTATATTATCTCTATGATTTCAATCATCATCATCATTTCGTGTAGGTGACAGTGTGACTCTGACGTGGTTCCTTTAACGACTACCAGATGGCAGCCGGGATCAACGGCTTAACGTGCCTTCCGAAGCACTTAATCATCTTTATTATCAGACAATCAAGTGGTTCAAGCCTTTCTTCGTTCAAGCAATGTCCTAACCAAACTGGAAACAACTAAAAAAAGTATGCTTCCCGTGGCAATCAAACCTACGATCTACAGGCAAACCAGGCAGTTATTGGCAAGTGGTAATCGGTCCAACCATTTTCTGCGAAAAGGCAAGATATCATGCCTATGACCTGATGGCCAAGCCTGATGGTAACAAGGGCCTGGTTCTATGGAAACATCAAACTACAGCTTACTGTGGTTAGAAAAATCCAATTTCGGCGCCGTGATTGAATTGTGCAGTAGCTCAGATGACAGAGCATAGGTCGTACATAGACCTAGATCGCCGGTTCAAGTTCCGCCCGCATGAAATTTTTTCGCTATATTTTATTTCTTAATTTATTAAGAGTATATCAAAATAGCAAAATAGCATGTGAATGCAAAATAAAACACTTATAAAAAAAGCCAAATTGTTAAAACCAAAGATTGTATGTAACTTTGACAGCTCCGTGGCGCAGTGGTTAACACGCCAGCCTGCTACACGGACTGCCCGGGTTCGATCCCCGGCCAGGTTAAGATGGAAAATGATCTTTTTCAGATTCCTGGGTCTTCGATGTTTATCTATAATGTATTTGTTATAAAATATAGTATCGTTGAGTTAGTATCCCTGTACAGATTTGTGAAATGTAAAAAAGGTTACAACCATATTATAACACTGGCCACTAACAAACGGTATCCTAACTAATATTATAAATGCGAACGTGAGTTTGTTTGTTTGTTTGTTTGTTTGTTACGCTTTCACGCCGTAAGTACTGAACCGATCATCATGAAATTTTGTATACAAGTTCTCTGGAGTACCGAGAAGGACATAGGCTACTTTTTATCCCGGGAAAAAGTACTATTCCCGAGGGATCGACATTGACGCGGGCGGAGCCGCGGGCGAAAGCTAGTGAAGAATAAATTAAAATTGTAATTCTACACTCGAATTTCTTCTGGCATAGAGATATTTTCCCGCTCTCGGAATTATTGTATTTGATTTATTATAAAAAAAAATATTTACTTTTATTGTTTGTTACTACACAATCTGTGTGATTTGTCCGTATATATTTATTACTAGCTTTCGCCCGCGGCTCCGCCCGCGTCAATGTCGATCCCTCGGGAATAGTACTTTTTACCGGGATAAAAGGTAGCCTATGTCCTTCTCCGTACTCCAGAGAACTTGTATGCAAAATTTCATGATGATCGGTTCAGTAGTTACGGCGTGAAAGCGTAACAAACAAATAAACAAACAAACAAACTCACTTTCGCATTTATAATATTAGTAAGGATAAGGATTTATTAACTCACCTTCCACCCTGGTGGGTCTGGGGAAGGTAAGAACAGCATGCGAGGAGGCAGCCAGCGGATTGGCGGCGCGCGAGACCTCCATGCCGAACACCTGCTCCAGCATCACGGGGCTCGGGGTGTCTACCGTGAACGTCGCCATCTGGGAGAAACGAACACATCATTTTTAAGGTTCCGTACCCAAAGGGTAAAACGGGACCCTATTAATTTCGCTCTGCTGTCCGTCTGTCTGTCTATCTATCTGTCTGTCCGTCTGTCACCAAGCTGTATCTAATGGACGGTGATAGTAAGACAGTTGAAATTTTCACAGATGATGTATTTCTGTTGCCGCTATAACAACAAATATAAAAAAATAGAATTAAATAAATATTTAAAGGGGCTCCCATACAACAAACGTGACTTTTTTGCTTGTTTTTGCTCGTTATTGATAACGGCAACAGGTAGACACTTGAAATATTCACAGAATATTAAGTTACTAGCTTTCGCCCGCGGCTCCGCCCGCGTCAATGTCGATCCCTCGGGAATAGTATTTTTTCCCGGGATAAAAGGTAGCCTATCTCCTTCTCCGTACTCCAAAAAACTTGTATGCAAAATTTCATTATGATTGGTTCAGTAGTTACGGCGTGAAAGCGTAACAAACAAACAAATAAACAAACTCACTTTCGCATTTATAATATTAGTTAGGATATATTCAATTTAAAAATAAATAATTAAATGAAAATAAAATTAATATTAAAGGGCTCCCATTCAAAAGACATTATTTATACATATTTTTTTGCCGTTTTCATAGATAACGGTACGGAACCCTTCGTGCGCGAGTCCGACTCGCACTTGGCCGGTTTTTGGGACTTAGTATACGCTTCTATAATAGAATTCCTGCAGAAATATTGGCTCTGTCATTAGTTAAGTATAAGACTGCTGTTAAAGATCAATTACTTAAAAATGCCTACTGTTGTATTAATGACTATCTAACGTAAAATTCCATGGAAGTAATACATTCAATAAATTGTTAATCAGTATACATCAGTAATTAATGTTAAATAATTCAATTTGTTATATATATATGTGAAAGCGTAACCCTTCAGGCACGTAGGGACCAATACTGGACTGAGTTTCTTTCGGCGTATTCTTCTAAGCAGTGGTCGTTCCGAAACGCTAGTAGTTTATCGATTTCGCAAATATTAAAAATAATAATATGACGTTCAAAAAGAGATACATGATATCCAAATTTGAATAAAATTCTATTTCATTTCATTTCAACATTACGTCTTTTTCCCTAGCGGGGTAGACAGAGCCTAGGTCTATAAGACCTTATGGCCAGATTTGGAGATGGAGAGTCTGTAGATGGAAAACGGAATCAATATAGCGATAGGTTGCTAGCCGCATCGCCTATTGACATGATTCCGCAGATTTTAGCCCAATCCCTCGATCGGTTTTTACGAGGGTATGTGCATACGCGTAATGTAATAAAAAAAACAATCGGTAGCACTCCGGTAGAAGTGAAAACTCCGCGCGGTAGAAAGACAAGGGGATATTACTTCGTCTCCCACGCCACGCCGGCGGTCTCAGGTCACGGTCCCGTCCTGACGCGACATATTTTTTTTTTACCCATCCCAATAAGTGCACTACGCCGCTAAAGAAGTTTTTACTTCAAAAATGTTATGCAGCTATTATGTGCAAAATTGAAACTACGTTATGAGTCTGAAATATCATGGCACCACCTACCATAAGTAAGTTTCATAATATTGTGTTTGTAAGGCATTTTGGAGCAAAAACTTGAAAGATATTTAACTGGGGACATCAGTACAAACTAATTTCGGCGGGAAACCGATCTAACCTAATAATATTCTGATATCTATGGTTTTAACAGTCACACCAGTGGCGTAACTATACCATCTGGGGCCCGGGGCAAACTTTTACAATGGGGCCTATGAGAGTTTTAGTTCAGCGAGCGGATACTTGCTTGCTTATCATGCCCCTCTTCTACTCCTGGCCAGGCCCCCTAGTATTAGCGGCCCGGGGCATTTTGCCAGCACTGCCACTCTGTAGTTACGCCACTGAATCATATGTAAATATTTTTAAGTGTTTATACATATTTTGCATTCACAATGCTATTTTGATATACTCTTATTAAATTAAGAAATAAAATATGGTGAAAATTCCAAGCGGGCGGGATCTGAGGTTAGAACAGGCGGTGGCTCAGTTGGAAGAGCGTAAGTCGTACATAGACTTAAGGTCGCAGGTTCAAATCCCGCCCGCATGGAATTTTTTCACCATATTTTAATTCTTAATTTAATAAGAGCATATGTAAATATGCTTGATTTAAAAAAAAACCGGCGAAGTTCGAGTCGGACTCGCGCACAAAGGGTTCCGTACCGTTATCTATAAAAAGGCAAACAATTATGTCTGTCTTATGGAAGCCCGCCTTTTATATTCATTTTATTTTTATTTAATTATTTATTTTTAAAGTGAATTTATTACTTAATATTCTGTGAATATTTCAAGCGACTACCTGTTGCCATATATATAATATCGAGCAAAAACAAGCTGAAAAATCCATAAACTCTACTTAATCATAAGAATCTCAATGGAAATATGAAAATTAAATCCTAGGTAACAAAGTACTCACATTGGAAGAAGGTCCACCGCCAATCAACTGTTTCCTAGGCACTCTGCAGGTTGAGAATCCTCTAGGCATCGGCACGTCAGAACTGCTTGACAGAATATTCATGAGCACTGCAAAGGCCTCCGACTCTGTGAGGAGCGATGACCGCGCCGGCCCTTCTGCGAACTGCTGCGGGGTGAGGGTCAGGAAACGGATCTGCTCTATGGCGCTGCGGATTGTCATCTTGTCTTTGGCATCTGAAAAAGGATGCAATAGCACTTATGTACCAACTTTTTTTTCTATATTCGATTAACACCAACAGTGTAAACGAGAGTGCGGAACAAGCGATAGAGAAACACGATCGATCTTGTGACGAATCCTTACTAATCTTATATATAAATCTCGTGTCACAATGTTTGTCCTCAATGGACTCCTAAACCACTTAACCGATTATAATAAAATTCGCACACCATGTGCAGTTCGATCCAACTTGAGAGATAGGATAGTTTTTAACTTATGGCGAAACGAAGTTCGCCGGGGCAGCTAGTATTATAAATGCGAAAGTGAGTTTGTTTGTTTGTTACGCTTTCACGTCGTAACTACTGAACCGATCATCATGAAATTTTGCATACAAGTTCTCTGAAGTACGGAGAAGGACATAGGCTACCTTTTATCGCGGGAAAAAGTACTATACTCGAGGGATCGACATTAACGCGGGTGGAGCCGCGGGCGAAAGCTAGTCTATAATATATCCCTTCCACATTTATCACGTACCAGTTGTTTATTATTTAATTGGTTCAAAAAGTATATTCTATTCTACTCTATTGTATTCTACTGTACGCGACAGCTCGACATGGCAATCGGGGTATGAGCTGAGGGGCGGAAGCATTTTTAAGCTAGGAAAGAATAGGAATTTGTTGGATTTGGGAAGGGAATGGAAGCATTGGGATTACTTCTCACTTGGATGAAACGAAAAAGCAAGCAGCTCGGGAGGCCGGGCGCGCCTACCTGATACTATACCTGCAACCACCGGACAGGCAGTTAAGGGCCCGTACTACCTCACACTGCTTTGCATGATTGACTGTTATTTCAATAATAATTAAATACTCAAGTTGAAATAAAAATGCAGCAAAGTTCAGGACTAACTCTGGTAACTATCTGACTCAAAAACACGATTGCGTTAAATTTTCTCGATAGAAAATAATTGCAAAGTTGCCTCCAAATCACGTCTAATTTACTCGGTATATAGCATTATTCACCAAATACATTAAAATTAACCTTGAAACTTTTGATTATTATTGCATTACAGATAAGGCAGCCATCATATGTTTTTCTTTTTCGAATAACCCTTGAATATTCCTATAAAACGAAAATATCCAAAGTAGCCAACGCGTTTAGACCATCCGCGTTTGTACCGCCACGCCGCCTGGCATATGGCGGGCTCTTAAGGATGACACCCCAATTATCTATCACTATCCTCTTGGCGTCCTACAAGGCGTCAATTTAACACAGATTGTACCCATTAGCCCCCAGTAAGTCAAAGTCAAAGTCAAAGATTTTTATTCAAAATAGGATACATGTATCTCTTTTTGAACGTCATATTTTTATTTCTTATATATTTTTGAATATATGCAAAATTGAAATACTACTAGCGTTTCGGAACGACCACTGGTGAGAAGAATACGCCGAAAGAAACTCAATCCAGACTTGGTCCCTACGTGCCTGAAGGGCTCTGAATACATTGTTAACATTAAACACAATTTTTCATACTATAGATTAAATTGTTAACATTAAATAAATTTAAATAAATTTCCACGCATTTTTATCAGTTATATAATCATCAATGCAGTAATAAGCCTTTTTTATTAACTGGTTTTTTACAATCGTTTTGAACTTAAGTAAAGGCAGACCTAATATTTCTGCAGGAATTTTATTATAGAAGCGTACTCCTAGACCCAAAAATGAATTCATAGTTTTCTGCAATCGCAATACTGGTGTAGCTAATTTATTTTTATTTCTCGTGTTTCGGTCATGGATATCACTATTTTTCTTATATAAATCAAGATTATAGCGCACAAACATAATATTCGCAAATATGTACTGAGAAGGTAAGATGTCCAATACTCAGTAGTGGCGATTTGACGGTGATGCTCACCATTTTTGTTGCTACTGTTGTCTTCTGTAGAAGGCCCAGGAACGGGAGTGTCGCCGACCTTGCAGGGCTCCGGTGGCGCCTCCGGGCTATTCTCGGGACTACTTTCCACATTTACTACCTAAAAATAAAAAATATTTTTATTAATATTTCTATGAATTGAAATTTATTTGCTTAAGTGTCGTACTGGTGGAATACATTAAATGAGTAATCTAGTAGGTTCTCTGGTGTAGTTGTAGGTTTTCGTGTGTGTAATTTTGTAATTTGACTAGCTCCGTGGCGCAGCGGTCAACACGCCAGCCTGCGACACGGAGTGACCGGGTTCGATCCCCAGCCAGGTCAAGATGGAAAATGACCTTTTTCAGATTGGCCTGGGTCTTGGATGTGTATCTATATATGTATTTGTTATAAAATATAGTATCGTTGAGTTAGTATCCCATAACACAAGTCTCGAACTTACTTTGGGGCTAGCTCAATCTGTGTGATTTGTCCGTATATATTTATTTATTTATAATTGGTCAACACTGGTATCAGGTTATTCAAGCTGCCTAAAGGCATCTGACATAGCTTGACGACTGCCATCAATGATGACAGCCGGGATCAACATGCTGCATACATTTGTGTGAAAAATCAGTTTTTTACTTATATCTATTTAATAAATAAACATGTCACACAAATTGAGCTAGCCCCACAGTAAGTTGTGAATATGTCTCGGAGTATACTAACTCAACAATATTATAACTAGCTGTTGCCCGCGACTTCGTCCGCGGCAATTTCTGTTATTATGATTAATTAGTATAGATGAATATTTATTCCCTGTTTTCAAAACAATTTTTATTGATGCTTCGCTCCTATTGGTCGCAGCGTGATGTTTTATAGCCTTAAGCCTTCCTCAATAAATGGACTATCCAACACAAAAAGAATTTTCCAATTTAAACCAGTAGTTCCTGAGATTAGCGCGTTCAAACAAACAAACAAACAAACTCTTCAGCTTTATAACATTAGTATATATATAGTATATAGATAGATACTTATATTAATAAACATCCAAGACCCAGGTCAATCTGAAAAAGATTGTTTTCCATCATGACCTGACCGGAGATCAAACCCAGGAAACCTCATGGCGCAGGCTGGCGTGTTAACCACTGTGCCATGGAGCTCGCCAAATTTTATTATACTATGATGACCTAGAATAGCCTGTGGTTGACTTATTACACCTATGAGTTTCACACATTGTATATGTTAAGTGTAACCTTTTCTGCTGAAGTGGAAGGTCCTGGACTCTTAGACCTCTTTTCCGATGGGGGTCCATTTTCAGCCAACGGGCTCACACTCCTGTCTGCTGGCCTCTTGTCTTGGGCCTTGGCATAACGTGCGGCAGCCTCAAACAGGTCCAACTCACTATCAACATTCAGGTGGTCCAAGGAGAAGACCGTTATCACTGTGTTGAGCTCCACCTCCTCAAAGCTGCTGTCATTGAGGACTTCTTTGGTGTTAGTGCTGATAATCTTAAATAATGGAAAAAACATTATAAGCAATTTATTCTTTAAAATACAAACAATAATAAAAGACAAGATAAGAGCAAAGTGAAAAAAAGGGGTAGGTTTTGCCCAGTAGTGGGACCTATACAGTTAATAAAAAAATAAAAGACAAGATACTTGTATCATAAGTGACAAACTACTACAATTCTTATTAGTGAAAACCTATCCACTAATAAGAATTGCTCAGAAGGATCATACTATAATGTCTCTATGATGAATGTGTGAAGTCTATGAACGAAATGTAATAATTCAAAAACAAAATATATTTTTTATTGTAGATTTCAGATTAGTGTCTTGCCTGTTAAAAGTGAACTTAATAACAATAAAAAAATTAATAATAATAAATAAATATATATGGACAAATCACACAGATTGAGCTAGCCCCAAAGTAAGTTCGAGACTTGTGTTATGGGATACTAACTCAACGATACTATATTTTATAACAAATACATATATAGATACACATCCAAGACCCAGGCAAATCTGAAAAAGATAATTTTCCATCTTTACCTGGCCGGGGATCGAACCCGGTCACTCCGTGTCGCAGGCAGGCGTGTTGACCGCTGCGCCACGGAGCTAGTCATTCTTTCAATTCTTTATGAACTACACACCTGTATACATTTCTCCATTAACACATTCTCCTCAAAAAGCCTAGCAAACTCATACGCCCGGCAAGCATTCCTTGGATACAGGTCTGACCAGAGATACCGGGTGCACTCCTTGACTAGATGCGGCAGCATGTACTTCTTAGCACCATAGCAGAGCTCACATGCTTTGTCGAATGAGCTGATGTTTATATTCTCTGTGTATATGTATCTGCAAAGAAATAACTAGCTAGTCGCTCAACTTCAACAACATTAATTATCTTTACACGCCAGCTCCAGGCGAAGCTCACAGGTCTACTGTTTGAGCCCCGCTCAATGGTAACCATAATCACAGATTTTTTATGTTTTTTAAACAAATATCAGTATAACAATATACCATAAGGTCTAAAATGCTTTGTAATATCTTCTCGTAAATGCCAGCATTTATGAAAAACAGTTGTTTTTAACCTAGGTATGACTGTTGTACTGGTAGTGACAACTTGCCTTACTTACTACCCTAACAAAATACTGTTCTTCTTCACGCTACAACAGACATTACATTAAAGAAGAATACTTTTATAATATCTATTACTGCGCAAAGAGTGAGATTAATTGTTGTTAAGAATAATATCAAGACTGAGCTCAATGGCGTGTCATGGGAGAGACCTATGTCCAGCAGTGGACGGGTATAGGTTGATGATGATGATGATGATGATGAAGAATAATATTATTTGTAAACTTTTCTGTTTGTTTCAAGGTCAGTTATACATCTTTTAGGAAGAAATATTACAGATCTCCTAGTCAATTGATGGGCGATGGCAACAACATCGGTATCGTATTAAATAAATAGTTTACACTTACTCTAAAAGTGCTTTAAATGCGTCAGGCTGGACATCCAAGATTGGTATGGGATCATTCCTCTCTGCCATGCCTCCAAAGAACATGGCCTCGAACACCGGCGACGCCATGGCCAGGATGAGCTTGTGGCCCGGGATACTGACTTGGTTGGGCTCCGCGCCCACCAGGAACGTGCAGTCGGCCCACTGTCCAGATTGTAAAAGATGGGCCCCTCTCTGCTTCATCTCCACACATCCTAACTGCCAGTCGTTAGGCACTCCCGACATACTGATAGTTACCGCGAAGACAATCTATCTTTTTGAGTAAGACTTTATGAACAATTCACTGGAATAATGAGAATTTTCTTTATCAAAATCGTAATCGTAAACAAAACAAATCGCAACAGCACATCAATCTGCAGCTGTTACAGTTTATGGAGTAAGCCACGAGTAAGCTAATTAGACAATTTATTACATAACTAGTATTTATGGAAAATAATATTTTAAATAAAACCACTATATTCTATTACATAGATATGTAATATTTTTAAATTCAAATATATTTCCTGATCTTAGTAACATAAAGAAATAAGACGACGACAAGCAATCATATCAAAATTATTTTACATTCGTTTCAATTCAACCTTACTTCAAAAACCTATGTACAATGTCATTGGTTGTTTCGATGCGTTCAGAAATCTCATTAGAAAAATGAAATATTTAAGTGAACAAAAAGTTGTATTAAATGCTTTAATAATATATTTAATGAATATTGACATTAATAAACCAGACATCAGATATTTAACAAACAAATGATTTACTTTATCCAAAAATCATTGCCGGCCGTTTCTCCAAAAATCATTGAAACCTTCGTTTGGAAATAGTGAAATATGACGTTTGTGTACAAAATGTCAACAACGACCTACGTATTTTGTAGACGATGTAGGAATTATGTCAAAGTTAATCGATTCACTAATAATTAAACTAATGAAGCAAAATGAATCATGAGGAAATAAAATCTGTGGTCCAGGAGAAATTCCTATCCAGTGAAAATGTGACAGCTTTTCTGTGCGACGCGAAGTTGCACTGCGAGACCGTGAAGAAGGACAGGCTCCTGGCGATCGTGGAGTATGGAGACGAGAAGGCAGTATTTTGTTTGTTCACATCATGTCACCCACCTAAATCATTTACCGACCTATCCATAGAAATAGTATTACCCATCGACAACACTTTCAAATGTGAGATCGATAACAAGCCATCAGACCCGGAGGCGGTCTTGTACCTGAATTTACAATCCCGTAATTCTAAATTTAAGTTTGAAATTGATATGACTCCACGCGTGGACAACTTTGTCGACGATTTGTTCAGAGGCATAGAAGCAGTGAGTAAAATGCCAACACAGCCAGAGTTCGTTTGGCTGAAAAAGTACAGTGGCAAAAATGAGGAAGATGTGATCACAGAACTGGTTGTGCCGAGGAGCGGCGTCGCGCACACGCAAGGATCCGCTCCCGTTGCCATTAGAGAAAGTCTCATTAAGAGGAAAATGTGTGACAAAGAACTTGACTACACATTCACAAAGAAGTTCACTGTTTTCTGTGGAACCTGGAATGTAAATGACAAATCACCAGTGATCCCTTTGGAAGGCTGGCTGAATGTTGACAAGGAACCACCAGACATATATGCAGTTGGATTCCAGGAGCTTGACTTGTCAAAGGAGACATTTCTCTTTGACCAGACATTCCGAGAAGATGAATGGTACAACGCAGTAGTAAGATATGTGGGTAAGAGGGCCAAATATGTTAAGGTAGAGAGAGTGAGGCTGGTTGGAATGATGCTTATTGTGCTCATTAAGCAGAAACACATGTCCCATGTACGTAATATAGTGTGCGACACTGTTGGCACTGGGATCATGGGCAAAATGGGCAACAAAGGAGGAGTGTCCATCAGGTTTGACCTACACAGTACCTCCATGTGTTTTGTCAACTCACACTTGGCTGCTCATGTTGAAGAGTTTGAAAGGAGAAACCAAGATTTCAGAGATATCTGCAGCAGAACACGGTTCTTGCAGCTTAATCAACAATCCAAAGCAATAAAGGACCATGACCAAATATTCTGGTTAGGAGACCTGAACTACCGTATTACTGAACTAGACCCCAATACTGTCAAAAAAATGGTAAATGAAAGTAATTTCGGAGCAGTTCTGGAATGGGATCAATTGAAACAGCAACATAAAAATAATCATGTGTTTGCTGGCTACACTGAGGGGCCAATCACATTCAAACCTACCTACAAATATGATCCAGGTACTGACAACTGGGATTCCAGTGAGAAAAACAGAGCACCAGCATGGTGTGACAGGATATTCTGGAGAGGAGAAGGGATTACACAGCTTGGCTACAGGAGCCATCCAGCTCTGAACATCAGTGACCACAAACCAGTGTCAGCTATTTTTACATCATCCGTCAAAGTCATTGATGAGGAAAAATATAGAAAAGTATACGAGGATGTTATTAAACAATTGGACAAAATGGAAAATGAGCTCATCCCACAGGTTAAAGTTGATGTAACAGAAATAGATTTCGGCACAGTGCAGTATTTAGAGCTGCAAGTAAGAACAATAACTATAAAGAATATCGGCAAGCTTCCAGTAGAGTTTGAGTTCATAAAGAAACTGGACGAAACCAGCTTCTGTAAAGAATGGCTGATCGTTGAACCATACAAAAAGTGTATCTGTGCGGATGAGTCCTGTGAAATTCAATTAAAAGTACTTATAAACAAGACTTCAGCTTGTAAAATAAATGCTGGAACGGACAAACTGTATGACATTTTAGTACTGCATTTATATGGAGGGAAAGATATCTTCATAACAATATACGGCACATACCAAAGAAGCTGTTTTGGTTGTTCCATTGAAGTACTGGTGAATTTGAATATGCCTATAAGAGAAGTTCCTGTCGGCAAACTTATTGAGTTAGAAAATAAGAGAGACCAATGTTCTTCCAATCAGTCCACATACTCCATTCCAAAAGAGATCTGGTTCTTGGTTGATCACATCTACCTGCATGGATTAAAGGAGCCGAATTTGTTTGAGCAGCCAGGATTACATTCAGAAGTATTACAGATCAGAGACTGGCTTGACACTGGCTCTGTAGATCCCATTCCTGGAAGTATTCATTCAGTTGCTGAAGCTCTTCTACTCCTGCTGGAGAGCACTGCAGACCCTATCATACCTTACAACCTTCAGTCAGTATGCCTGAGGGCATCAGCCAACTATCTACAATGCAAGCAAATAGTTATGGAATTACCAGAGTTTAGAAAGAATGTTTTTTTGTACTTGTGTGAATTTCTTCAAGAGGCATTGCAGCATAGTGCCGAAAATGGACTGGATGCCAAGACATTGTCTACATTGTTTGGAGAAATATTCCTTAGGGATAACCCTAATCAGATTCAGGAGCCCCAATCGAGGATCAACAAGCAAGTGATTGACAAAAAGAAAGCACAATTTGTCCATCACTTCTTGGTGAATGATCATAGTGACTTAATTTTTACTAGATAAACTTATTGTATACTAATTATACACCATTTAATGTAGACCCTGCATGAGGAAAATGGGGCAAGCACCCCTAAAGGGTAACACTGACACTGGGGTGGACTTCCCGACGCCTGCATCCACCTCTTCCCCCTATTCCACACGACAGGGTGTAAGTTAAGATGTCTAGCTATAATAAAGTTATGTACTTGATAATCTTAAATATTTGTACTCTCTGAAGAAGGGAAACAAGTCTCTGTAATAATTCTAATACTCAATCTTTTCCATTAGTATTTTAAATTATTTAAATTATTATTAAACATTTTTATTATTATAAGTAACTTTGAAGGAAGAAGACACATTCTTGACTTAATGTCAATTGTCCTTATCAGTACATTTAGAACTGAATGTCCATATTGTCCATTTGCTAAAAGAGCACATGCCCCTTTTCTAAATCACTTGTACCTTTTAAAGGTCCCCTCCCCTACCTCAAATGGCAAAAGTAACCCTTATGGGATCACTTGATTGTCTGTCTGTATGTCATTTTTCTCAGAAACACATTTCAATATAAATATCACATATTAAAATGTGTTTCTGGCATGAAGCATGAATTAAGGAAAATATCCGAAAACCGTAATCAATCAATAGTTTATTTGCATGAATACAAGAAATACTATTGACTAGCTCCGTGGCGCAGCGGTCAACATGCCAGCCTGCGTCACGGAGGGACCGGGTTCGATCCCCGGCCGGGTCAAGATGGAAAATGATCTTTCTCAGATTGGCCTGGGTCTTGGATGTGTATCTATATATGTATTTGTTATAAAATATAGTATCAGCTAGCTCAATCTGTGTGATTTGTCCGTATATATAAATAAATATATACGGACAAATCACACAGATTGAGCTAGCCCCAAAGTAAGTTCGAGACTTGTGTTATGGGATACTAACTCAACGATACTATATTTTATAACAAATACATATATAGATATACATCCAAGACCCAGGCCAATCTGAAAAAGATCATTTTCCATCTTGACCTGGCCGGGGATCGAACCCGGTCACTCCGTGTCGCAGGCTGGCGTATTGACCGCTGCGCCACGGAGCTAGTCAAGTTTTTGTCAAGACATATTTATAAATACATAAAGATCTTAATATTGATTGATTGAAAACCGTTAATTTTTTGTGGGCGCGAATCCCACTTGCACTTGGCCGGTTATTTTTAAAATTATTAAACATTCAAGATAGTATTAAGATTTTTAATTTGTTTTAATACCAATTCAAACATGGTCTTAAATTTGTTTTGAGCTGTCACAAAGTATCGTCTGGGTTTTCCTTCAAAAAGACGTGTAGCGTTTTATTCAAATGTATATTCATATTATGTATACTAAAAATTAATGGACATGTATCGGACTGCTATGCTTTTGATGTATATTATATTCAAGGGGCATAAGTTAATGGATTATAGTTTAACTGCTGAGTTAAACTGAACTTTATTTGCTAATGTTTCCATAAACATACATTATGAAAGTGTTGCCATTCTTTTGTTTTTCTTATCTTTAAAGTCAAGACATTGTTTACGACGACATTAATACATGTATACCAAACTTAATATAGGGAATGTACCGACCGATGTTGTTAGTTATATAATATTTATAATTGATTAGTATGTTTCAAGATAAGTAGGTACCACTGTACATCACAATATTTAATTTGTAGGTACATATTTGTATTTTATGTATGTAATTATTTCCAACCAAAACGAAAATGACAAGTAGTTTTATATAATTTTGCGAAAATATATCTACATTTTGTATAATTTAAATAAGTACATAGTAATATTCTCCATAAAGGTGCCGTAAATACTTTAAACATTATAATAAGAATGCCAAAAACATGCATTTGATTTTGAAATTGTTATTTGACTGGTTTATACAAAATGTTAGCTTGAACACCGTTGTTCCTCAAGCCACCACACCAGGCCGTCAAAATAAACAACTTTTTGTATAAGAACAATGCTAGCAACTAAAATAATCGGCATTTTCATAGAAAAGCGCTGGGTTGGCCCGGCTATTAGTATGAAAATGTCGAAAAACTTGTACTCCCAGCATTGGTCCCATAGGAAAAGTTATTAATTTTGACGGGCTGATTGGATACTTTGAGGGACAACGGGTTTTGATTGCCCTAAAATCTTGTATTTTGCACTATTAGTTATCTTTTTGAAGAAATTTTCTTCAGCTTAAAATCTGCGGCCGATTATGATGCATTTTCTCTACAATTCGCTCTACTATTACTGCTTGGAAGCCTTGTATCACTCAGTCCAGTATCTGAACTGATAGTGCAGATATATCTATTTTCAGCTAACCTTTATTAATTTATATTAGGAAATCATTGAATTACAAAAAAATATGGAAGCATAACTCTCATACAACTAACGATTCAATATCAGTCCCATTTATGCAAACAAACCTAAATCACAACGAAAATCTTACGCACTCATAGACGGAGCAAGTTTGCGATTAGCCGCGTCAAGGTCACGGGGCGGTGTCAACATATCTAATGAACGCTATGGTGTCAACATAGCGGAGTAGGGAACGGTGGGCTAGCAGCTTGCCTCGCTCGCTATGATAAGTTACTCCGTTGTCAATTTTCCGTCTTTCCTTGCGTTTCCTGCACCACTTCATTACCCAACAAGTATTTTTTTTCTTAAGTCGTTAAGATTGAGCTGATGTTCACAAAATGCTTTTATCGACGCGTTCTTCCGTTACGGAGTGCGCGGCAGACTAGATTGCAAAAAATATACTTACTTTTTAAGCCCCGCCCGCTTTGATATATTTTGCGTGATGTCAGTGTAAATGCTGCTTCCATAGTTTTTCTGATTCAATGCAGGAAATAGATTTGTTTGTACCTTAAATTAGAAAGTATCTGCAATATCTATGCTGGAATCTAAGTTATGGTACAAGAAGAATTGATTGGCTTAAGTATTTAGCACATTTTACTTACTAATATCAGAATAGTATTAATTTTATAGATCTGACTTAAGTATTCCAAACTAATTAATGAAAGATATAAAATAAATTATATTTATTTGGTGCATAAAATTAACGTTTATGAAAACAAACAACAACAACTATAATTGCTAAACTTACACGAGATATAATTTTTAAAAACGGTTTCACTCTAGTGATGGCTACTGACTAGGCTGAAACTGTCCATATTTTCAGACTAAAAATACTTGAGTATGACCATTTACAACATACTAGCTTTTGCCCGCGGCTACGCCCGCGTTACCGTCGATTCCTCGGGAACAGTAGAATTTCCCGGAATGAAAGGTCCTTCCCAGGGCCTCAAACTACCTCCATACTAAATTTCATCCAAATTGGTATAATAGCTAAAGCGTGAAAAGGAGACAGACAGACAGAGTTACTTTCGCATTTATAATATTAGTACCTACATTTGCCGCTAGCCGACTACAACGATTAGGATGTAGAATGCAATATTAAAACGGGCTATTTTTTTAAATATAAAAATCGTACATTTTTGCAGTCGCCTTTTCAAAAACAGTTCGCGCAAAATACGAACTGTAATAAATTCTAAAACATTTAGGACCATTAGGACGCTCTCCGTGAGACAACAAATGTTTTTAGTTTTATACTAATTTCTTCGTAATTTATTTTATTAATGAGTCAAATCGCGAACTGTGGCGTGCCCTTGGGGAGGCCTACGTCCAGCAGTGGACTGCAATAGGCTGATTGATGATGATGAAATCGCGAAAGAATCGCATCCGTGACCCTCACATCACATGGACAAAAGGATGCGCTGCGCTTCCATCTGCACCGTCAAACAAAAATTCTGATACAAAAAGAATTTCAGGTCTTCATGAGTTAAGAACTCATTTGTTTATCGTTAATAATCTATCTGATTTAAATACGATGCATTATTTTATGTTATAGGTATATTTTCTTCAATGCATTCTGCATCTTTTTGTAAATAATTTATCGTAACTTATTTTCTAAACATCTGTTTAATAAACCACAAGAATTTGTTAATTTATTAAATGATTTAAGACAATCTACACGCATTTTTTTTTTATCTTTTGCTTTTAATTTTAAGTAAATTCCTATGTATACAGGGATTTAAAAAAAAAAATCTCTTTTGCTACACGTCTTTGATCGAAGTACACGTCTCATAATTTATAAAAAATGTTTACAAACTCTTTCTTGCGATTGGCCTTTAATATTTTTGCGTGAGAAAAAGCAAGTGGCCGACTAGAATTCGACATTATATTTTTATATTCTTTGGCGAGCGCCGTGGCGCAGTGGTCAACACGCCAGCCTGCAACACGAAGGTGCCCGGGTCCGATCCCCGGTCAGGTCATGATGGATAACAATATTTTTCAGATTGACCTGGGTCTAGGGTGTTTACCTATAAAAGTATCCTAAATAATATTATAAATGCGAAAGTGAGTTTGTTTGTTACGCTTTCACGCCGTAGCTACTGAACCGATTATCATGAAATTTTGCACACAAGTTTTTATCCCGGGAAAAAGTACTATTCCCGAGGGATCGACATTGACGCGGGCGAAAGCTAGTATATATTATAAAATAGAATATCGTGTTAGTTAGCATTGTACGACAAAGTTCACAACTGAATGTTGGGCTAGCTCAATTTATGTGATATGTCACATTCACATAAATCGTACAATCCCTCCAGATGCTCGTCCCTGGACATCGTGCCCAATAGGCTGGCAGCATTGCCGAGTTTAATGGCAACGCTGATACGCTAACTACAATAGTAGAAATAATAATAACCATGATAGCTACTTGAACATCATTATCCTCGGCCCACTGCAGCATGGCCTCATATATATCCGCCAACCATCTCGGTCGTGTGCTAAGTACTCTCATCCAGGCATGACCACGGAGTAAGTAATAGTACTAACGACATGACTTGACCCGTGACTTCTATCGTCAAGACAAGGTCAAGCCACATCTCCTAGGTAGATGGATGTCCATCCGGTAGCGATCACGTCGTGCCTGCGGGACAGTTTCACTTCACCCCATCAAATGAATTAGGTCTGGAGTGCTATTTTTGAAATGACGCCGTTCATAAACGAGCGATATTTTCATACAAAGGTCGCTCGAAGACGAATGTCACACTTTCAAAAATAGTACCCCTGATTCGATGTAAAGGTGCATGTGCATCGTCACGCGCAGCTGCTTCGATACAATCACTCACGCGATGCAGCAATCGCTACATATGCGCGTTTCCATCGATACAAACGTGCGAATAATTCAATACAAATCTACTAACTACTAACATAAGTTTGTTGTTCTAGGTTGTTCTGAGATACACATGCATATAAGACGCAATTTTTTTTTAAATCTATGATATAGTCGCATGTCATACAAAGAAATTCATATTGATGAAGTATGTACTGTACCTATGTAAATTTTCTCAACGATTTATCTATTACTAATTACGATGCAGTAATGTCCGCATCACTGTTTTATTGAAACGTTATAAACGCGCTATGTTTATGGGCTCTAAGGTTTTGAAGTGATATAATAGTATATAAATACTATTTGTTTAAACTTTATTTTATTTTCAGCATATTTTTATAAATTTATTCTAAAATAAAAAATATATTGATCACTGTTTCCGAACGCACCACCACGCATAGATCATAGGTCGATATTTTCAAACGAAGAGCGGGAAGTTTGACGTAAACCAATCACAGCGCAGCGTTCATCCGTTCTGTCAAAATACAACTTGAAATAGCAAGAAAACAAACAGTTGCTTCAATTCGGTTTTTAGTTTACTGACTTTACTCGACTTCCAGTATAGCACCGTTTTATTTGAATTAAAATAACTGACTGACCCACCCGTTGTGGACGGTGAAAATAAAATTAAATCATTCGTGTGCTTGCAACAGTCGCCATCGCGAGTTGCTTACTAAACTTACGCTTCTCAAGTTCTTTGTTACAACTTGCTAACTTGCGGGTTCCTGGAGCTTTTGTTCAAGCCAACTACCATGGAAGTTGAAACGAAATGTAAGTACACTTTACTTAATTATGCTGCAACTTAATACAATGTTTTTCATATTTGTGTGCAAGTCTAGGCCAACTTTTTTCCGATCTAAATATAGGTAGGTACCTATCAAACAATAGAGTAAATAATTTACAGTTTTACAGTGATCGTTAAAAGTTTCCCGGTTTTCTTGCATAAGTACATACGTATCTAGTTATTTTTTTTATTCAAACTATTTTTTGTCGATAATGTAATTCTGCAAGGTGTCCTTTTGTCTGCTTCTTGAATAGTAGCTATTTAAATTATTTTGGTTTTGGATCACTAAGAAGTATATCTTATTTATTCCAGAATGAATTTGAATTCTGGATTTATGTAGGTACTCCTAAATTATTTTAAAACAAAAGTGGTTGAACCTATTAGTTTTTTTTTCACTAGGCAGGTACTCTTACTTCTCATTAGGTACTTCGAATTCCAAATCCAAACATCTTTTTTAGGAAATCTATACATTGGTAATAAAAATTCTTATTAAAAGAAGTATGTATGTATATTTAAAACAATTTAACATATAATACTTAATTTAAAATAATTAAACCAACTTTTAAACTATCTCAAGCTCTACTGAAATTTTATGAAACTTGCACTGTTACTATACTTAGTACAACTAAACAAGAATATTTGTAATCCAATACCTATATAGTTTTTGAGATATGTGCACCCAAACATACAAATATAAAATCATACCTACACTTTTAAATTTGGCACACATGTTTAGAATTTGTAACTAGACCAATGTATAAAAAAGACAATTCTGAAACTCAAAAATAAACATACATACAGGTCAAATCAATAATCTTCAATTTTTTAAGTGAGGTAAATGTTTTGTTGCATATTTGATTTAAATTAATTTAACATAAATAATTTAAAGTAACAAAATCAAAGCATATTCAGGTTTTTGTCTTTACTGTATGTTCTTATTAGCTAAACTAAAAAAAAGCTAAACCCATATAGAGAATATTTTATAGAAAGTATTTATTTGTTTTCTGTCTAAAGCTGCTTTTTGGACTCCCCAGTAAGTGCAGTTTTGATTATGGAATGAATTTAATAATTAAATTAGTTAATGAAATAATATTGCCGATCATAAATAAAATGAGAACAGAACTTCAGATAGAGTGGAATTGCATGGATAGCTTGACAATATTCTGTTAGACAAAATTCTTATTTTGGAAAATTCTGTAAGTAAATATAAATAAATATATAGGACATATCACACAAATTGAGCTAGCCCCACAGTAATTTGTTAACTTGTGTCGTAGGATACAACTCAACAATACTTTATTTTATAAATACTTATACATACAGATAAACATCCAAGACCCAGGTCAATCTGAAACAGGTTAAGTATGCCAAAAGTTTTTAAAACATTAATTGCTCCTTCAGTTATTAATAATGAATGATTATGATTCATTGATGATGATGATGAGATAAGTAAATGGTTATAGATGAAATGGAATACAGAGACAGATGTGGATGTGTGAGTGTATGAGACGGAGAGGTTGGGGGGTAAATGAGAATATGGTTAAAGACAGGACGAAATGGAGGGAGTTGAAATGCCAAGCCGATCCTGAATAGGAAGCTGGGGTAGATGATACAATACAAACAAAAGCTTTTACTAAGTACCTTTTGTCCTCAATAACTAGGTATTATATCTTAATAAAACGAAGTATATTAATTTAGTCAGTCGGTTCACTGTTTGATCAAAGCCAATGTTACTTAGTCTAGTTTACTGTTGTAACATTGCTGAAAGTTTTTTTTGTAGTTTTTAGAAAATAAAATAAAACTATTATATCCTTTAAACTTTCATATCCAAAGTATTATTTGGATTAAATAACACAAGATTATGTTTAATTACATATCTACTAAAAAAATCGACTTATCCAAATATAAGTAGTACATATTTATGCTCTTGTCAGTGGATTAGAGGGCCCAAAAAAGAAAGACAGATGTTCAACTGCTGCTTAGCTGTGGGTCTATAAAAACTAGCCACGCATCCCCGCTTCACTCGGGTGCAATGTAGGTACTAATATGGGCAGTAAGTAATACATATAAACTTTCCTCTTGAACCAGTCTGTCTATTGTTAAAAACTGCATGCATATTGAGTAGTTTAAAAGATCTAAGCGAACAGACTGTTGTAGGTTATTGTCATAGTCAAATAGTCTGCCCTGCATTGCATCCAGCAGGCACGGAAAATTTCATATTTACGAAACGTCGGTAATTAAACCTCGTAAATAAACCTCTGTAAATAGAACCTCGTCCATGCAATTAGATTTTTTTATCTAGTGGTAACATTCTAGATAAATGTTTAATCTCTATGGTTTCGAGACCCACGCAGTATTTTAGGATGGGCGCGAATTAATTAAAATGACCGTTAAACAAGTTCCAATTTCAAATAACGGACTTCAAAACTTCTTGCGTGTGTCATCGCAAACGGTTGAACTCTCTCACAAGGTCGGTCACTGCAACCGCCGCGGTGACTCATGCACAGCTAAGCCATATCTACTCAACCTTTTACTTATTTAATTATAATCATTTATTGTTTTTGGAAGGAGCAATGAATGTATTAAAAAGTTTTTGAACAGCCTGTTTTGTTAGGCAACCAGTATGTAGGTTACACTGTATTGTCAATACTTTGAACGTGGCTCACCGTAGTCAAAGAATATATACACTACGCCATAGTGGCTCAGCGACTCTTATGCCGTGGCAAGCTTTGGAGTAATTCATTTATTTTATTACGTAAGACGATTTAGTGGGGTAGGGAGTTCAACCATGTTTATCAGATTCTGGAGATCCGACCGGTATCATCATCACTAACGTACTATCGTCCACTGCTGGACATAGGTCTCTCCCAATGGCATGCCACTGAGCTCAGTCTTGAGCTTTTCTTATCCGACCGGAATCATCATCATCAGGTCTTCTTAGTTTCCACTCATCATCATTATCATTTCGTGTAGGTGACACGGTCAATCGACCAGCACACTCTGGTGTCAGAGTTCTTCGGAACCGCCTCTCGGCCTCTGACGTGGTTCCTTTAACGACTACCAGATGGCAGCCGGGTCCCACGACTTAACGTGCTTCCGAGGCACGGAATCATCTTAATTATCAGACATTCAAGCCTGCAATTTCCTAGCCAAACTGGAAACAACAAGTATACAAAGTATGCTTCCCGTGGGAATCGAACCCCGGAGTTGGACCACGGAGGTTGTTTGGAGTTTCCACTGCAGGAGCACGACCCTCTCTGTACTACCGGAGCCGTACTTGGCCAGAGCAGACAGAGGATTTAATGACCGACCGGAATGACTCTTCTTATTTATTCTTACAAGAGGGTGGGAGTTTTCGTGTTGTCGTAAGACCACTAAAATGCTGCAGTTTTAGTGGCACAACCACTGTCCGAATAGGTTTTGAAAACCCCTGGACTGATCAAAATCTTATGTACTAACAAATATTCCTTAAAATTAATTATTTTAAAAGTATAAATTAAAACAAACCAAACGTGTATTCAGGTTTTCATTGGATCCTTACATAATAAAAAAACCACACCCCATATGGTAGAAAAAAATTGGTTATCTGTAAATTCTGTTTACGGACGATCATTTTTCGTGATATGATAACGGTTAGGTCATCACGGAAAACGATATTTTACAGATTGACTTGGTTCTTGAATGTTTATCTATACACGTTGAAATTTTGATCGTTCTAGACCTTTAAAGGGGTGATTCAGCCCGTCGATATGAACATTTTTTCTTATGGGACCAATGCTGGGTACTCCAAAAAATAATCAGGGACAGTTCCATACATAAAATTTCCGCCGCCCGGTCAATTTGTACGGGGAAAGTCAAAAAAATTTTTGAGTTCCTAGCATAGGTCCCATAGGAAAAGTTGTTTATATCAACAGGCTTAATCATCCTTTTATTTAAGGGTCCAGGACGATCAAAATTTCACCGTGTATAGGATCTTTGAGTTAGTATCCTGCGACAAAAGTTCACAACTTACTGTGGGGCTAGCTAACCCAAATTGGGATTAGTGGATTAGTAGCAAGTCGTCATAAACGCAACTCGTCATTTTCGCAAGTCGTCATTTTCGCAACGCGTCATTCTCGCAACTCGGACGTTTTGTGCAAGGGACATTTTGTGAAAGGGACATTTTGCGAAAGAGACATCTTGCGACTATACGAATGTAATGTCTATGGTTCGTTATGACGAGTTGCGAAAATGACGGGTTGCGAGAATCACGTGTAGCAAAAATGACGACTTGCGAAAATGACGAGTTGCGTTTATGACGACTTGCTACTAATCCCTCAATTTGTGTGATATGTTTAATAATAAATAATTATTTGCAGGCCGCTGGTTAAGTACATCTGCCATGCATTTGCGTTTCCAGCGCGGCGAGTGTTCTATATTTGAACATTATAGCACCTTATAGAGAGTATTATCGACGCCCTTGGTTTGCTCTGCTAATGGAGTTTTGAAGTTTTGTTTGCATTGTAATAGTACTTTGTTGATATTACTAGTACACCCTATTTAAATTAATCGCGTTTAATACATTATTTTTACACTTCAGTCTTATCTTTTTACGGTCGCAGGTAGACAAGTTAATTAAATAAACGCAGAAAACAAATGAAATAAACGCGATAAAACCGTATTAATTAAGTGATTTAATTTGAATGTGTAACAATCGCGAAAACATTATAGAACCTTATATATAATAGTTCGCCCTATTTTTTGTCCAATATGAGCTGTATTTAAACTTCTTAGTTTAACATTGTCAGGGTTAAATAATCCTATACACCTTGTTTAGCATATGTCTGAGTATGTCTCAGATCCAAGTATATTTCCGGTTGCATCCGTAGGTAGCTATGGTGCTTCGCCTGTGGATCGCTATTTACACATGTTAGTTTCTATTATTTATGTTATTGTTGTTTCCGTTTTCCACCTACTCTACCAACATTCTAAACGTGGCCTTAGGGTCTTAGCCTTGGGCTTTGTCTACCCCGTAAGGGATAAAGACGTGAAAATAATATGTATGTAGCTCGAAGTGCCCCACATAGTTAATCCGGCCCTGATGGCGTTGCTTTTGCCATTAAATCTCCTCCTAACATATCTGTAGGAAGAGACGAAAGTGATTCTACATCACAGAAATAGATCGAGTTCTACCTAGTACATATAATACTTGTATATGTATGTATACATATCCTAAAATCCTAGGTCAAAACCACAAAATCATAAATTGTTTGTACAATATGAACATACTAGCTGTAGCCCGCGACTTCGTCCGCGGCAATTTCTGTTATTATGATTAATTAATATAGATGAATAATTTTTCCCCGTTTTCGAAACATTTTTTAATGATGCTTCGCTCCTATTAGTTGCAGCGTGATGTTTTATAGCCTAAAGCCTTCCTCAATAAATGGACTATCCAACACAAAAAGAATTTTCCAATTTGAAACAGTAGTTTCTGAGATTAGCGCGTTCAAACAAACAAACAAACTCTTCAGCTTTATAATATTAGTATAGATTATACCCTTGGGGAGGCCTACGTCCAGCAGTGGACTGCAATAGGCTGATTGATTGATTGATTGATACTGTTGTAATTAAACTCTGAAACAACGGTTTACTCACGTAGGTATTAGTAGTCGGTATCACCGACATTAAAGGACAAGATGGCCTTCTGTATAGGCTGAAACATGTCGGTGATACCGACTAATAATAATACGTGAGTAAAACGTTGTTTTATAGTTTTAAGTTTTATTAATATACTGTTCTAGCCAGCGACGTGCACACACATTTTTCAGAAGGTAGACAAAAACATATTCTGTTAAAAACCTACCTAATAAAATACGACTCGTACCTAAATAAATACATATTTTAAAAAAATCAAATTCAGTAAAAACTGATTTACGGAGCATTTTGGTTGTGATTTTTTTTTGGGGCAACGATCTAATGTTTGTCTTGTAAGAGAAAAAAAATTATATATGTTTAGTGAGTTCAGGGTAGACAGAGTCTAACTGTCTGTATAGACTGCACGTCACTGGTTCTAGCTATAATATCTGCACAAAATTAGACAATGTTTAGTTACTCTCGCCTAGCCAACATTATGTTGATTAAGTGCTGCATAGGCTATTGTTTGGGTTTATTCAAGCGGATAATGAGAAAGCGTGTATAGAATGCATGGATCTTCACAAGTTTAGTCAACGTTAGTTATATCGTCCTAACAGGCGCGGTCACAGCCTGAATTTTCGGAGGAGGTCACTACCGTCGCGTCGCTAGCCGTTTAAACGCCCTTGTGCAACCCTGAGTGAACTACCGCCGAGGAGGGGAAAATGGGCTGCAATCTAAACAACCTCGCCCAGTCGCCCAAGCACGGCATTTGCTGCCCCTACTTTTGGCTGTCACGCATGCTTTGAATTTGAATATAAAATGCATAGGGACAAGTTCTGCACTCTGCACATGCTATTGTTTGGGTTTAATCAAGCGAGTAATGAGCTATTCATATGAGAAAATGCATAAGCGATAGAATTCCTGTATCTCAACTATCCAATCTAACTAATAACTTTCTGCTGATAAATTAGACAAATGTTTAGTCTCGCCAAGTCGGCTTCATGTTGATTAACTTCTGCACATGCTATTGTTTGGGTTTAATCAAGCTAGTAATTAGAAAACGGCTATGAATATGAGAAAATACATAACAGACAGATTTCCTGTATCTCAACTATAACAAATACAATAATATATATATATAATAACTAGCTTTCGCCCGCGGCTCCGCCTGCGTTAATGTCGATCCCTCGGGAATAGTACTTTTTCCCGGGATAAAAGGTAGCCTATGTCCTTCTCTGTACTCCAGAGAACTTGTATGCAAAATTTCATGATGATCGGTTCAGTAGTTACGGCGTGAAATCGTAACAAACAAACAAATAAACAAACAAACAAACTCACTTTCGCATTTATAATATTAGTAAGGATATATACATAAAAAATACAATACATAACAGATATAATTCCTGAATCTCAACTTTCCTATCTAACTAAAATCTATCTGCTGATAAACTAGACAAACCTTTAGTCTCGCCAAGTCGGCTACATGTTGATTAAGTTTTGCATGCTATTGTTTCGGTTTAATCAAGCTAGTATAATTAGGAAACGGCTATGAGTATAAGAAAATAAATAACAGACAGATTTCCTGAATCACAACTATCCTATCTAGCTAATATCTATCTGCTGATAAACTAGACAAACGTTTAGTCTCGCCAAGTCGGCTACATGTTGATTAACTTCTGCACATGCTATTGTTTGGGTTTAATCAAGCGAGTAATTAGAAAACGGCTATGAATATGAGAAAATACATAACAGAATCTGCATGCTGTTAAACTAGACAAATGTTTAGTCTCGCTAAGACTACATGTTGATTAAGTTTTAAAGAACAAGAACTTTTATATTATGTTACTTGCTGCTACGGAACCCTTCATGGGTGAGTCCGACTCGCACTTGACCGGTTTTTTTGTTAATCAAGTCGGAATGCTCATAACGTCGCAACCGCGCCTTATCTCTTAATTTCCGTCCATAGAAATGTCTTTGTTTACGCGGTCAGGACAATTGTCAATATTTACGTAGTCGCTATAGGCATTTTGGAGCAAAAACTTGAAAGATATTTAACTGCAGACATCGGTAATCAAACTAATTTCGGCGAATGCGAAACTTGTCAATGAACATTCGTCTAGATGTCTATATCTATAACGACTACATGCCTGTTATTTATTATATATAAAACTTCAACATATTTTCTTAAAACTGTCCAACCTGAAAACACGATTAATAACAAAAGCCTCGATACTTTTATTTTGCAAACATAGCCCCTTTATTTGATGTTTGTGGTCAGAACGGCGAAACCCTAAGGTCTTTAGAAATGATTTTTAGTTTCCTAGCTTAGCAATAACTAGTTCTAAAATCTGGCAAAGTTTTTTTACTCATTAACCTCGTACTTTTATTTTGAATAACAATTAAGTGATTTGGCGCTTACGCCCGTTAATTCTAGGACACCCGCTTGTGCCTACCCACTATCTTCTTCTCATTTTTTACGCGTTACGGTCATTAGATCTATCCTGCTTTCGCGCGGGGCGCGGGGTGCGAAATGGCTTCAGCCGGGTCGCATTGGTGCGCTCTTAATAATATTCTTATATCTATGGTATGGTATCATTACCGTGTCTATGGGTAACATTCACCTATCGTTCCGGAAAAAACGACTTGTCTAAGGAATCTTTAAAGGGAGCGGGGACCACGGGTGAAAAATGGTATTTACCTATATTTAATTATTGTTAGTGAAGTCGGAATGCTCATAACGTCGCCACTGCGTCTTATCTTTTATTTTCCGCCCGTAGAAATGTCTTTGTTCCCGCGGGCAGGACAATGGTCAATATTTACGTAGGCATCACGCTGCGAATCCCTTTGTCATCTGCTAGCTGGTAGGCTTAAGTATTTATTAGCGCTTACGCTAAGCAACCCTGGGCGTGGTCCCTAGTGGGATGTCTACAGGTGGTAAAAATGTCTCGACTTCACCGTGCTTTAGAACGCACGTTTGTCCCGGCCCGGCTATCATCATTGTTGGCAGTCGATACGCTATGCCAGCCTTAATGTCTTTTAGCAGTTTGAAAAATCTAACACCAGTATTGGCCAGCTACATACACGAAAAACAAACAGTCTACATACACTATATTAAACATGCTGAGTGTATTATGCTGTTTCCCAACCCGGACAATTTAGAGATTTTCAAGGCGATTGAATAGTTATTATGTGCCTTATATATAGTAAATAAATAATAAATAAATATATATACGGACAAATCACACAGATTGAGCTAGCCCCAAAGTAAGTTCGAGACTTGTGTTTTATAATCCTTATCCTTACTAATATTATAAATGCGAAAGTGAGTTTGTTTGTTTGTTTGTTTGTTACGCTTTTACGCCGTAACTACTAAACCGATCATCATGAAATTTTGCATGCAAGTTCTCTGGAGTACGGAGATAGGCTACCTTTTATCCCGGGAAAAAGTACTATTCCCGAGGGATCGACATTGACGCGGGCGGAGCCGCGGGCGAAAGCTAGTAAATACATATATAGATACACATTCAAGACCCAGGCCAATCTGAAAAAGATCATTTTCCATCTTGCTCTGGCAGGGGATCGAACCCGGGCACTCCGTGTCGCAGGCTGGCGTGTTGACCGCTGCGCCACGGAGCTAGCCTTATGTCTACCTCATGCTTACCATCGGACAAGATAGGGGTTAAACGCATTCAAATCAACGATAAAATAAAAAAAACGGTTCGCACTACGGGAGTACTGGTACTCCCGGATCACGTGGCCTTCTTACGAATTTTCGATCAAGTCACGTGTCCTGGCGCGAGTTAACATTTTTACCCATTCAAAAAGTGCACAAAGCCGCTAAAGAAGTTTTAACTTAAAAACAAATTCGTTGTTTGTTAAGTCGGTTTACGGATGATAATTTTACATGATAACGTTGGTTAGAAGAGAGATAGATGCGTCACAAGCCGAACATCATCATCATCAGGTCCTTTTTAGTCTCCACTACAGGAGCACGACCCTCTCTGTACTACTAGGGCCATACTTGGCTAGAGCAGCCAGAGGACTTGGCCTACACTCTCCACGCTAGCCAGACGGGTTGGAGAGGTGTCTTAGATGTTTATAATTTTTCTAAGTCGCCTTCTACGATATCCACGGGAAGACTTGGAGTGGTCCTATTCTACTCTGCCGGATACCACACGGCTAGCCGAACGCTTAGGCCGATCGTGCCTCTTTATCGCTTGTTCTGCGCTCTTGCTTGCACACGGAACGTGACACTTTTTTATGCGTGTAGTCGGTATTCGTAGAAACCTATATAAGACGTTATCTTATCACGTCAAAAAAACAAAAAGAAATCGGTAAATCCTGGTGGGACGACCGTGTATTGGTTCCGAGTCTATCGTTCCATCGCAATTGTATTTGCCGGCCAATGTTATGTACTGCAATATTAAATTGACACTAAGCGCTCCCCACTCGCGAAGGGAGGCTGATTAACAGCACCAGAGGCGCCTTAACTGCTGTAGGTAAGCGCGATGTAATCAAACTGGTAATGGAATCTGCAGAGTGCCTGCCTAATGGCCCGTTTTGTAGGCGAAACAAACTTTATTCATTGGTGAGCGAGACCGTCTCGCGCTTGGCCGTTATTTCCAATGGCCTCAGATTTTCCGATGCTTTGCATGGCATTTGATAATATTGTATACTCCCAAACGAGGCTAGCCGGCTTAACGCCACTTGTCGTCACGAAATGCCACGTCCGAGGTTGCTTCGAAAGGGAACTATGTATTTTTATGCCACTTCCACCTTTCCTTTAGCTGAGCTGGCACTGTTTTTTTTTCACCAGGATTCAGACTTCAGACGTAGCTAGGCCATTTATGTCAAAACTACTTATATGAGAAACTAATAGCAGAAAAAGCCAGCAATTGTTGGCCTAAAAAGATTTTATTAATTCCATGTAGCAAAGACACTATGGCTAGGTGACCGGCCATCCTAATGTCCAAATGAACGGTCACCCATAACTCTTTTATTTCTTCTCAATTATGATGGAAGCAATTGTCATCTAATTAGAAGCAGCTGGCAGCAATAGGGAAGCAAGAAGGGTTACGCAAGGCAATATAAAAAAAAAAAACACAGAAGGGTGGGATTCTAGCGTAACCCCATACGTCCAAAACCGTTAAAGCATTTAGAAGTTATGGTAGAATAAATCAACTCGTACAGATACATCCTTACATACTTCCATATTTACACATTATGCGGTCGAAAAATAACACCTTTTTTGACAGTCATGTAAAAAGAATAAATACATTACCTATCTGATTATCTGGCTTTCTCATTTTATAGGCTTGGCCAGAACTAAATAGGCTTGGTTCTTTGCTATTGACTCCTTGTATAGGTTAGGTACTTCTAAAATAAAACGTAAATTCTACAGGTGCAATAAAAAGAATGTACCTATAAGGCTTTAATTTTTGAAAACGGCAGCCATGTTGTTTAATTAATAAATATCTTTTTTCTCGTACAAAAGAGGGGAGTTCTTGGCGGGAGTTTCAGTGGAGTGCTCGGTATTGTTTTGGATTGCTTTGCAAATTGCTTCGTTTAGTGGACTTAATGATGTGAAATTTGTGTAATTTGGTGTAATATACGCCCATTTTTATGAACAATGTGTGGAATAACTAAACAAACTGTCATTGTGCGGCTGTAGTCATGAAGCTATAGTATGCTGTAGTGAGATCGCGGGCTGGTGTTTGTCCGCCTTGCTGCGTCGTCAGTCTATGAGGAGCAAACCAGTGGTTTTTTTTATTTACTTCATAATTTTGTCTATATACGATAAACAAGCACCCTAATTAATCCTTACTAATATTATAAATGCGAAAGTGAGTTTTTTTTGTTTGTTTGTTTGTTACGCTTTCACGCCGTAACTACTGAACCGATCATCATGAAATTTTGCATACAAGTTCTTTGGAGTACGGAGAAGGACATAGGCTACCTTTTATCCCGGGAAAAATTACTATTCCCGAGGGATCGAAATTGAAGCGGGCGGAGCCGCGGGCGAAAGCTAGCACGCACCCTAATTAATATTATTATAATTGTAAGGCAATACAAACAATTGAACTCGCTCAAGGAACAAGAAAAAAGGTCTATGCTCTCCGCCATTTGTGTGAATTGTCGCCAATATCTCGCCTCCGTCGGATCAACGAAATGAATAACACCATCATTTCGTGGATAACTTAAATTGAAAAATAAAATGTGAAGGGCTAAAAGGCGTAGAAAGCCATCGCTCTTGTCACAACCGTGTTGCAGTTGTCCATGGGCAGCGGTAATCAATTACCAGCTGGTGACCAGCTTGCTCGATTGCCGTCCTATATCATAAAGAAATAAGCCCAACGTCGTAAAACAAGTAAATAAAAGAAAAATATAAATGAGGGATATTTTATTGAGACCCATTGACCGCTACGCGCCACTCAAAAAGGCAAAAATTCGTCTCTTGATTAAACGTGAAGTCATTGGGTCACGAGGTTTAATCAAATCTAGGTTTGCCTTCCTTTTTCGGCATTCATCTCGGGCGTCAATCTGAAAGTGTTTCCATTTGTAACATACAATGCTTCTATCGCAAGTACAATCGTGTAAAAAGTTTAGGCTGCGACATTATTTTTTTAAAGGAATTTGAACCGTGGATTAAATTCTTTGCTTTTTTATTTTATTTCCTTATTTTGTTGAGAATACTGCTACGAGTTTGTTTATGCTTCCGTTTTGTCCAGTTGTCTTTGTCATCTTCATCATCATTTCAGCCGTAAATAGTCCACTACTGGACAAAAGCCTCTCCCAAGAATTCTTCGTTCCATGGGTATTGCCATACTCGCTACGCTTAGCAGGCGAGTTTGCAAACGCATTTTCTTTGGCTTCTTGTGCGTCCGATGCTGCTGCCCATCGCAAGCATTTTGAAGCTGTGGAAAGATAGGAATTTGTTCGATTTGGAAAGGGAATTAAAGGTATTGGGACTCACTCAGATGAATGGGGGAAAAGCAAGTAGCAACTCGGGAGGCCGGACGCGCTTACCCGATACCATACCTGCAACCACCGGACATGCAGTTGAGGATGACACCCCTGACCATACTTGTTGGTGACTTGAAATATCACCGTTAAGGGCCCGTACTACCTCACACTGCTTTGCATGATTGACTGTAATATCAATAATAATTAAATACTCAAGTTGAAATAAAAATGCAGCAAAGTTCAGGACTAACTCTGGTAACTATCGGACTCAAAAAAACGATTGCGTTAAATTTTCTCGATAGAAAAAAATTGCAAAGTTGCCTCCAAATCACGTCTAATTTACTCGGTATATAGCATTATTCACCAAATACATTAAAATTAACCTTGAAACTTTTGATTATTATTGCATTACAGATAAGCCATCATATGTTTTTCTTTTTCGAAATAACCCTTGAATATTCCTAAAAAACGAAAATATCCAAAGTAGCCAACGCGTTTAGACCATCCGCGTTTGTACCGCCACGCCGCCTGGCATATGGCGGGCTCTTAATCAAATTCTTTGCCTTATCCATTGAACTTGTTAAGAATACTGCTCCGCGTTGCCATTTGCCTGTGGTTTGATGTTTTGCATTTGTATCCTTGTGTATATTCGATCACCATGTGGCCGAGAATCTTCCTCAAATTTTGGCTTGATCGATATTGACGTTTTTAATTGGACGATGCGCCTCGCTTAATTTTTTGACTGTGCCATATAATCGGTTGGCCGTAAAATGCAACTCAACAGAACCGTTGATGTTCAATAGAACGAACCGTTGATACTCAACAGATCCGTTGATGTTCGTAGCATCGATATTTATAGATCGTCTTAAAAATTATGTTTTCGAAGTATTGACGCACCCGTTTTCATTAAAAAATATAGCCTATGTCAATTTCACCCGCTTATAGCCTCTTACATGCTGGTCTGGGTGAAGAGATAAATGGTAATGTACCTACGAGCTGCTTCTCTTCTCGCGCAGATTGTTAAAGCCGATCGAGGGAATTGTCGTAAATCTGAGGAATCATATAAGTAGATGAGTCGGCTAGCAACTCGATTACAATTTTTTATTCCGATTTCCACCCAATACCCACCAATAAGCCAAACGTGGCGTCTACCCCGCAATAGAAAAGAAGTGATAGTATATGTCGTATTCATTCTGGACTTAAATTGTTATCATTTGCAATATACAAACGACAATACGGATATCGCGCCTACAATCGGATAAAAAGTTAATCGAGTGTTGACAACCGTTTTTATGTGTCATCAACCGTTGATAATGGCGCAGACATTGATATGAGGTGCCTTAGACTATTATAGATAGGTCTTCAAAAATAGCATTCAATATGTTCGTATCAATTGTGGTGACGTGACACTTAAAATATATTTTTTTCAGACAAGATTTCTTCGCGAGGTTAAAAATAAGCTCAACTTTGTTTTACGAAGCTAATGAATCCAATGCTGAACTTGACCGGAGATATTTTCGAAACAATAAGTTTGTTCATTGATTTGATTTTTCTTTTAACTGCATACAAGACTCCTGTTACATTACTGCCTACGAAGTTAATCTGAATTTGGGGGAATTGGTCGTCGTTTCATATTTTGAATTGGGACATTTCACATATCATGATCAGGTCTTTTTAGTCTCCACTGCAGGAGAATGACCCTTTCTGTACTACCGGAGCCATACATGGCCAGAGCAGACAAGAGGATTTTGCCTACACTCTCCTCGCTGGCCACGGTTCACATAGGTATAACCTTTTTTTAATTAAGTGAGGATGAGACCATTTTTCCTTTCTGTCATTATTTACAGTAATGTTGTTGCGGCGGCGGCGGGCGCCAGTAGTTTGCTCGAACGGGCTCATCTACATTTACCGTACACAAACCTATGCAACTTTCTTTCTCAATAATCAATCACTAATTGTACGTTGAAAAGCCTGTCGTTGAAATTGCAGTCGGATTAACTGAGCCTGTCTTCCTACGCTGCTTTCTAGGTTCCAGGTCAGCTTGCAATGAAAGAAATAAAAATGAAAATACTCTACTATCCTAATAAAAATATTTGTCCAAACATATAATTCTAATCAATTAACAAATTATCATTTAGGTAATCATTTATGTTATTATAGCATTTCTTTGTCAAAATTGATTTTAATTAATTTTTAAATGTCACAAAATCTAAAATTTTAATGCTATCTGGCAATTTAATAAAAATAATTGGAGCCTGTTTTAAATCCACCAGTTACCACCAACTTATGTTTATACTAGATTTCGCCCGCGGCTCCGCCCGCGTTAAGGCGCTGTGCATCAGAAGAATACCGTAAAACGTGTATTTTTCGTCGCGCAGTTAGCCTTATTTGTCATGGAATACTAGCATGAAAAAAATATGACGTACAGTTCAAAGATTAAAATAAATGGTTACACAAAAATATTTTTAAAAATATAATTAAAACGTAGCTAAATAAAATAGCAAAAAATCTATATCCAGAAAAATTTTCGTCGCGAATTACTTGATATTTTCAGCGACAACTACCAACTTTTTTATATCTATAAAAAGCTTATCTGGATAAGCTAGATGGATACCTAAAAAAAATACAATATTTGGTTATAATTATTGAATTATTAAATTAAAAGTGAAAATTAACACGGAAATGGCAGACACGGGTTTGAACTGAGACTGATGACAAGTATGACACGATTAAATAATATATCGCGCGATGTCCGCTACAAACGGTTAAGGGATACAGCGCCTTAATGTCGATCCCTCGGGAATAGTACTTTTTCCCGGGATAAAACTATGTCCTTCTCCGTACTTCTCCGAACTTGTATGCAAAATTTCATGATTATCGGTTCAGTAGTTACGGCGTGAAAGCGTAACAAACAAACAAATAAATAAACAAACAAACTCACTTTCGCATTTATAATATTAGTAAGGATTACTGTCTAATATGATCTACCCTTTTTCTTGTGTCCATCAGTTTTACAAACGGGCCCATCTATATGTTGTTTACCGTTCACAAATCGAGTGCAGATGAGTCAACCGACTTTCTTTTACAATAATCGATCACTTATTGTACGCTGAATAGACTGTCGTTGAAATTGCAATCTGAATAACTGAGCTTGTCCTCCTACGCTGCTTTCTAGGTTCAAGACCGGCTTGCAACGAAAGCGTGTACGCCGTCCAGAAAAGGCAAGACGGGCGTGGGTCGGCGCCCACTTTGCTTCACTGCAGATAATGTGGGCTCTGAGTCATGTGCACAATCGCCTCATGTACGCTCCTAATAATAATGCTAGATATCAACATAAGTTATTTATTTACTAGCTAACCCGACCGACGATGTTCTGTCTAACTATAAATAGACGCAAAGTTTTAAATACTGGCAATACGATGCTAAGGTTATATTTAAAAAGTTTTCCTTGAAACCTACCGAGGAAAACGTACACGACAAAAATAATTGGCCAAGTCGGTCTAGCCATTCATATGGTGATGCCGTGACCAAGGGCGATAAATTTTTATATACATCGATTGATTTAAATTTTGGGAGTCTTACAGTAACTATGTGACATGAAATATTCTTTAAATAATATCACTTTGCGAATGACAAGTCTCCTTTTATAGCTAGCCAACAACCACTAAGTCCACAAGTTGGCAATAAATCTTGCATATCTGGATATTGCCTAAAGCCATTTGATTCATTTAGTCCTTTTTCGCCGATGCTTTTAACGCTTTTGGTTTGAATTTTAAAGAAATTTGATTATAATTTGATCCTCTACTTTGTTTGATTTATGCTGTTGGCCATCAAGTAGATTAGTAAGTGCTGACAAAGTTATTATTTCTGTCTACTAAAAGGTAAGAAAGAGAACGAGTAGCATGGTTACTTTTTGAGCAATCAATTTGTGACAGTTAAAATGTATACGTATTAAAAAGCAAGGAGTATATAACAAAAATTTGACCTTTTACTTACTTGTTCCATTGCCCTTAGTTTTCCTGTTTCTGTCCATTCGGTATTCGCTTTAACATTCCTTCTGATAAAACATTTACGTACATCTTCTTCTATCGAGTCGTAAAATGGCTATACATCATCATCATCAACCTATACTAGTTCACTGCTGGACCTATCTCTCCCATGGCACGCCACTGAGCTCGGTCTTGAGCTTTTCTTTTCGAATCACTGCCAGCATCCTTCGTAAAATGGCTATACACACACATTAAATATATTTCAACCAGTGTTTTGCTATCTTGATTGCCCGTTCGTTTGCCTCATTTAGATCTTGTCGAGAACAAGACGTTTAGTTTTCTGAGCACACCAAAAAGTGACCCATATATATGATTGGATAGCACCACAGTCGTACTCGCTTTTGTTGGAGAAACCCCACCTCACTATTTTCGTCAGGACAGATTGCCACCTGGTGGTAGTTTCTCAGCAGGCGGTATCTGATTTGATGATGGCGGGTATTTGTTAAGCCATTTACGTAGTAATCACTTGAGTTGTCTATAATAGAGGCGGACAAACATTGGCGATTGTGTACTAGATTAGGGGCCTAAAATCTCAGTATTCAATTGACTCCAAAGGTGACCGTTGTTCATGGGAATTCTTTGTAGACGTGGTCGACTGATAGCCATTTTAGGTTGACATTCTTGTTTCTTGTTGAACCTCCACATAGTTCTCAGTTGCTTTGAGATAATATCTTTGTCCAGTACCATGTTATACGTTTTGTTTTACGGTATCATGGAATGCCATGATACCGTCATACAAAACGTATTGGTCGTGACTGTACATATGTAATGACATATGTACAACCAATTATATCATAATAACATCGGTTCTTTAGTCAAAATAATAAGGTCTAAAATGGAATATGTACAATTGTATATATCAATGCTGTACTGTACGCGTAAAGATACCTTGATAGGTAAAGGATAAGGTCGTCTCTCCGTCCAGCTGTCTGGATCTAGAAATAGGGTGTTAAAAGTTCGCCTATGCCTGAACATGACTGTGGCATAGGCGTAACTCCTTATCAAATGGACTGTCTTGAATAGTTATGACCAGTGTTTAGCCAAGATCTGAAGAATAAAGCATTCGGATCATCTTGTTTGGTTAACAGCCTCCGTGGTCCAGTGGTTAAGGCGTTTGCCTGTTGACCCGGGGGTCGTGGGTTCGATTCCCACCGGAAGCATACTTTGTTTAGTTGTTTCCAGTTTGGTTAGGACATTGCAGGCTTGAATCACCTGATTGTCTCATAATAAAGATGATTCCGTGTTTCGGAAGGCACGTTAAGCCGGTGGTCCCGGCTGCCATTTGGTAGTCGTAAAAGGAACCACGTCAGAGGCCCAGAGGCGGTTCCGAAGAACTCTGACACTAGGGTGTGCATGGTCAATTGACCGTGACACCTACTCGAAATGATGATGATGATGTTTGGTTGAGTACGGAGGATTAGGTAAAAGACACTGTATCTTAGACACTTTGTTTATATTTTAACCCACAATTGTATAGAATTCGTTAGAAGGCTGAAAAGGAATAATACTGCATCGCGTGACTAACCGAGCACGCTCGAGAAGCCAAGACAATAAGCGGGTCATCAAACTTGCAATGCCTAGATTCAAGGATAGCAAAATATAGATCTTTTTTTCATCAAGTTTTAAATAAGAAGGAATTCAACTGTTATATTAGCATATTATCAAAAACGAACACATATTGCTTATATTCCTATTTCGCTCAATGGATTGAGACAAAAGGAACTGGGGAGGTCTTTTCGAACCATTGGCAGTCAGTATAGCCTGCCAAAAGTTCGAAAAGACCTCCCCACACAGGGAAACTGTCCCATTCCATACTTGCATCATCATCATTTCAGCCGCAAAAGTCCACTGCTGAACAAGGCTCCCAAGCAGTCTTCGTTCCAAGGATATTGGCATACTCACCACGCTTGGCAGGCGCAGCTTTGGCTTCCGACGTAACTGCACATCGGAAGCATTTTCAAGCTGGGGAAGGATATGATTGCGATACTCGGATGCATGGAGAAAATCGGCCCATAAGGCAAAAGATGAGAGTTGCTGCTCTCTAAAGGCTTTTGCCATTGTTTCTCAGATTGGCCCTTCAGGCTTGCATGCACGCATACGCGGCCCATCAGGCAATATGAGAGTTTGCTGTCTCCCAAGCCTTGCGCACACAGCAACGCCCAAAGCCGAGGTCCGTCCCTCCTGGGGGCCCTTTGGTGATGTTGTCTATAAAGGTTGAGGGCACTCTGCCCTCGCCTCAAACGCCCGGTGAAGTAGCGAAAGCTCACTTGGAGCTAGCTACACAGTCATAAAAAAAAAAAAATGCATGGAGAAAAGCAAGTAGCAGCTCGAGAGGCCAGGCGCGCGTACCTGATGCCATACCTGCAACCACCGGCCTATCGGTTGAGGATGACACCCCTGATTTTATTACAATCCATCTGTCAGACAGATGCCAACATATCCGAAGATATGGGTTGGCAAAGAGCTCCTGTAAAATATGACTGCGAACTTTGCTATTGCCTTACCAGTATTAGCTATATCATTTGTGTGCGGTATTTACAACTTTACGTATTACGTATTTACAACTTTTGGCGAATGGTAAATCAAGGGCACGTAAAGCCAAAGCCCAACTGTATCATCATCAGGTCTTTTTTAGTATCCACTACAGGAGCACGACCCTCTTTGTACTTCTAGAGCCATACTTGGCCAGAGCAGCCAGAGGACTTGGCCTACACTCTCCACGCTGGCCAGACGGGTTGGAGAGGTCTCACAGATTTTTAAAAGCTTTGTTTAGCTTGTATTTCCTAAGTCACCTTCTACGACATCCACGGGAAGACTTGGAGTGGTCTTATTCTACTCTGCCGGATACCACACGGCTTCGCCCAACTGTATAGCAATGGAAAAATAATGACAAAAGTGGTTCATGTGTACATATAAGAGTCAATAATTTCCTTTTTACGAGTTTCCGCAATGTGTTCATTTTTAGCTTTTCTCAGAATACGTTAGCAATTCGCCACACCGCCACACAGCTTGTTTTCTATATCTTGTTAAACGCCTACTTTCTGCGTTGACTGTTTGCTCGTATTATTCACGGCCTACTTAACAGGTATTCATTTGTTCCATGGTGGACTGGTAGTGTGTACGAGTACCAGCTGCTTCTAACCCGCGCAGACTGTAGAAACCGGCCGAGAAATAGGCGAAAATCTAAGGAATCGTGTCAATGGACGATGCGGTTGCAAGCAAGTTGTCTGTGGCAAGTTGCAACCTGTGGTTCAGTTTTCCACCTGTACTCGCAAACACGCTGAACGTGGCTTTAAGGTCTTGGTCCCGTGATAGTATAATACTAATTTATTAGGTATCGTTTATGATATGAATCATTGCTGCTAATTTTTGACTGAGCGAGCACGAAGCGTGATCGTGATCTCCGATTCAGTTAAGTTTGAACAAAATATCTTTCGTACAGTCAGGGACAGACCAGGTCATCTCTCTGTTTGGAATTTTCTCAAACTATAAATAGTATTAACATGAAAATTTATATTAACAAAGACTTGATTAAAATCTTTCTATAATACATTTTCATGTTAGTTTATGAGAAAATTCAAGATTAGGGCCTGGTCTGGTCAGGTCTCTTTCCCTGACTGTACGTCTGTCTGTCCCTTTGTCTAGCTGTGCTCTACAATTCGCATTAAAATGTATAATCCGACTAACTTTCGCCCGCGGCTCCGCCCGCGTCAATGTCGATCCCTCGGGAATAGTACTTTTTCCCGGGATAAAAGGTAGCCTATGTCCTTCTCCATACTCCAGAGAACTTGTATGCAAAATTTCATGATGATCGGTTCAGTAGTTACGCCGTGAAAGCGTAAAAAACAAACAAACAAACTCACTTTCGCATTTATAATATTAAGAATCACATTAGTTAGGATTCTCGTGAAATTTCGTGAGCAGGTTTGATAGTCCGCGTTATAGAGCTCAAGCGCAACAACTGTGCCGCGAAATACTGCACAAAAGAATTCTAAAACCACTAAATCTTACAAAAATGGAAGTATTCTTTTGTGGAACATGCTAGCCTGAAAAGTCCTAGTTCCATCGATCCAGGAGTTGGCCTGAGCCCAAAAGCTGTATGGTTCATCGCGCATGACCTGCGTAGCGGTGAATAATCTATATCTGCATGGTTGCCGGCACACAACGGTACCGAGTGCTGACACATGTCGATGTTCTCGATTGCATACGGTTTAAAGTAAAATACTTTTTAGTATATATAATCTGACCACTGTTAGTTTACCCTGGCCGCGTAGTGTATTCTATTTTTTGCCCTGGCTTGGATTTGTATTTGGATGAAATCAAAACTAACAATTTTGCACCAATTCATTACATGTACCATTTAAATTTATGACAAAAAAATATTGTTACTTTTTTAGCAGCTTCGTCCGCGTAAAGTATAAGGCCCTACTCTTCCTTAAAGCTTTCTAATGAAAAATTTCAAATCGGTGGTGTTTTTGAGTTTTGACAAATGATCATAAAATATTTTTTGCTACGTATAATTTAGATTTTTTGTCATATAGTAGGTAATCTATGACAGTATACAAACGTTTTTCCGACTAAAAATACGTGACTTGAACCGTATAGTAATAAAATGATATCTCGCGTAAGTTTTATTAATATACTAGCTTTCGCCCGCGGCTCCGCCCGCGTCAATGTCGATCCCTCGGGAACAGTACTTTTTCCGGGATAAAAGCCTATGTCCTTCTCCGCACTCCAGAGAACTTGTATGCAAAATTTCATGATTATCGGTTCAGTAGTTATGGCGTGAAAGCGTAACAAACAATCAAACAAATAAACAAACAAACAAACTCACTTTAGCATTTATAATATTAGTAAGGATAAGGATTAGTAAGAATGCAGTCACCTCTGGGATGGCTCAGCTAAATACCAGCTTGAAGCATTGGACTCTGTTAAACGAAGAGTGGAAGAAAAATAGATGCATCTTATGTCTTGTCCTACTTCAACTCCTTCTGTGGTCCAGTGGTTATGTCATGGTTGATTAACCGTGTCACCTACGCGAAATGATGATGATGATCCTAATCCAACGATACAATAACAAGAACAATGTAACAGTTGTTTCTGCTTGCCTCATCATCGAATTACATCAGCTCATCGGACCCTTCGATTCAGTGCTGCCATATGGCGGTAAGAATCTCAGAAAGCCCTCATCTAATGAGGTCTAAAGCCCCGTATCTTACTAATAAAGCAATTGCTTCCAAGAAACCAACATCAAACTGAGACAGTAAAACGTCACTAAGAGCTACCGGACTCGGGCAGGATTAATAGCTGCTGTAACGGCCGAATTGATGACCACCTTCCGTCCGCTGCGTGATAAAAACATAGGCGTTTCCTTTAGTTATGTGGCACTTCATTACTGAGGGAGAACCTTCATGTACTAGTTCGGTCAAAAGCAGCCACCTTTTCTGTCCATAAAGGATATCGCAGAATATAAACTACCTTAAGGCGCTGTATCCCTTAACCCTTTGTAGCGGCTGAAAGTGGCGATACCGGTTGGCCTGTCCCTAGTCTCATTTCAAACCCGTGTCTTCCATTTCCGTGTTAATTTTCACTTTTAATTTAATAATTCAATAGTTATAGCCAAATATTGTATTTTTTTTAGGTATCCATCTGGCTCATTTAGTTATACTTGTTATAGTCGTAAAAAAGTCGGTAGTTGTCGCTGAAAATATCAAGAAATTCGCGACGAAACTTTTTCTGGGTATAGCAATTTTGCTATTTTATTTCGCTAGATTTTAATTACTTTTTTGAAAATATTTTGATGTATCCATTTAATTTGATCTTTGAACTGTAATTCATATTTTTTTCATGCAAGTATTCCATGGAAAATAAGGCTAACTGCGCGACGAAAAAATAGACGTTTTACGGTGTTCTTGTGATGCACAGCGCCTTAAGTCCTTTGAATAGGTCAAACTAGGTATATAGTCACTGGCACCAACGATGACAGCCGGGACCAGACGAAATCGTAGGGCCGTATTTCCATACAAGCGTAGTCCCCCCTGGTTTCTCGCCGGATAATACCAGTAGTTTAATTATTTTTTACTAAAAAAACTATCAATATATTAGAGCATGTCCCGATGTATTTCCATACAAGCGTAGTGCCCCCTGGTTTCTCGCCGGATAATACCAGTAGTTTAATTATTTTTTACTAAAAAAACTATCAATATATTAGAGCATGTCCCGATGTTTTTTTTTTTTTTCATAATTAAATTATTTAAAGAGATATGAACCATCTAAAGCTTGAAAATTTGGTGAGAATTTCCGTTGTGTTCAAACATCAAGAAAACAAATTCGACGCTATTATATTAGAAGAAGAAAACATAGAAATACAGCCATAGCTTTAATTTTTTAATGAAAAAAGAAATTAAATCGGTTAAGAAAGAAAGTATTTATTTGCATTGAATGGGTACAATGGTATTATTTTATATATTAGTTCCAACATTCAGCCTATGATGGCATACAAATATAAAAGTATTTCCAACTACTTGTACAATAATTAAAATGCATTGTTATTTCTATAATATAGGCAAATTTCAATTCATGGCTAATAATAATATTAATGTCAAAATGTCAATTAATGTTATGTCAATTTACTATTTAAAAATTCCTGAACACAGTAGAAGCATTTATCCCGTGGTATTTTGGAGAAGAAATCAGGGGACTATGAAGCGTTATTTTGTGTAATTTTCATAGGTATTTTCTTTGGTCCGAGCTGCAGTTGTCTCTATCGCACTCTGCGGGGGTTTGGGAACACAGCGCGACAGCAATAGATTTACCAAATTCCTATTTTTCAATTCTCTCGAGCGCAGTGTGCCTTCCGAAGCACAGAAAGATCATTATGATATTGAGCGATTGCGTCTGAAGGTTTCAAAGTGCGTTCTTTAATAACAAAAACTGTTTAAAGAACACGAGACGATGATTAAACTTTCTGAATTCATGTTTAGCGCCTCGCGTGTCAATGTGTTAAACAAAACCGGCCATGTAAGAATTAGACTCGCGAACCGAGGGTTAGTATTTTTTTGTGATATTATTGTTATATGTTTACTTGCTAAACCTGGCCTTTGAGCATAGGCTCTGTCTATCTAGGCAGGGATAAAGATGTGACAGTATGTATGCTAATGTTATATACATATAATACTGATTTTTGAAGTAAAAACTTCTTTAGCTGCGATGTGCACTTTTTGGGATGTAAGTAAGACAAACCGTCACCTTCAGTTTTTAACTGACTTGAAAAAAGAAGGAGGTTATAAATTCTGAACCAATTTTAAAACTTCTATTTGAAATATATGTTTTCAAATTGATCCTATTTCAAATTTAATCAAAATCGGTTCAGTTGTTAGATTGAAGTCGGTTTTTTTATATGAAAGATTTGCACGCTGTATTGCGGACATCCGTCTCGGTGGCATCCACGCCGACAAGTTTAAAATTATTAAAAATATTTTTATTATATGATGTAACTAAAAAATTTATGCTTTTCGCAATGTTTCCTTTATCTGTGCTATAAGACGTTGCTTCGTTACAATTTTCAAGATTCTGAGTTCATGGGAAGTACCCTGTAGGTTTTGGATTCCCTTGCGAAAGACGAAAAAATACAAAAATTTGCAGGGACTTATCCTTCGATCAAATATAATGGTAGATACACGATTCGTGCTCGAAAAGTGGCACCGACAAAAAGCGCGCTAATCGAGTTTCGGAGCTGTTTTGTCCACATTTCAATAAACCGCGCTAGCACTCACACGTCTCGCGATGACAAAGGTCAGTGAAAAGATAAAAAAACTACGCGTCAAAAGTGAAAAAGAAAGTTTAATCTTTCTTTAAGTATCACTTTTGACGCGTAGTTTTTCATACTTTCATTATGTACCCTTTTTGTTGTTGTTTGTAAGTATGCATGATGTTTGGCTTGGGGATATAATTTAGGCTTCATTTTGTATGAGACTGTGTATCTACCATTATATTTGATCGAAGGACGACAGTAAGTTGTGAACTTGTGTCGTGGGATACTAACCCAACGATACTTATATATATTCAGATTGACCTGAACGGGGATCGAACCCGGGCACCCTCGTGTCGCAGGCACGCCAGCCTGCGACACGAGGGTGCCCGGGTTAACCATTGCACCAATTGTAGTCGCAGTTATAAATTCTTCGTATTCTAGGTTCATTTTCCCTGTTATTGTGCGATGAACTGTAATTGCTATCCATTCACTGCTGTTACCGTCGAGTTAATGACCTGCGACTGCGACATTACTCGTACAATTGAAATTCACAAATAGCTTCTATATTACTATCACCTCTGGTATTCTCATCCATTAAAAAAGCGACGTCGCTTCGTATATACATACATCTTTTTCCCTTGCCTTGCCCTTGCGTCCCATGGGAACCCAAGAAAAAGAAATGGATATTTCCATACAAAAATACTCGACCGCCCGGTCAACTGTATGGTTCACCGGGTACCTACTTGTATTATTTTGAAACCGTCGTCCCAACGCCATTTTCTGATATATTAGATAGTGTTTTGAAATATATAATTTCTTACATCCGGTTAGGAAGCTTATAAAAAAAAAAATTAAATAATATTTATTTGTAATTCAAAGAGAATTATTTGTAATTCAAAGAGAATGCTAACTAATATTATAAATGCGAAAGTGAGTTTGTTTGTTTGTTTGTTACGCTTTCACACCATAACTACTGAACCGATCATCATGAAATTTTGCATACAAGTTCTCCGGAGTACGGAGAAGCACATAGGCTACCTTATATCCCGTGAAATACTATTAAAAAAAATACTATTCCCGAGGGATCGACATTAACGCGGGCGGAGCCGCGGGCGAAATCAAGTCAACAATAAAATAACAATAAGCGCCGCTGTAGCAAGTGTAAATAATAAAAAATATATATTAACGGCATGGAAAACCCCTGGGACCTAGTAAGCTATGCTAAACTGTCTTTTTGACTTTTTTGATGATGATGATGATGATGATGACTGTCATTCATTACCTTCAAAAAGTCAAAGGCGCAAATTGCACAAATTCTAAATACTTTTTGTAAGTGTTTCATTTCATCCCATTGTGATTGAGACGAAACGCTCAATTACTCGGGCCGGAAGAAATACTCATAAACTCCCCTACCCTTAATTATGTATACTCGTATGTAACGCCGTTATTTGATAAAAGAAAGACGTGCCCCACTTCTATAGATAATGTTTTAAAACATATGCGTATTAATTACTTTTTACGCCGCAAATACAATAAATAATACAATTTACAATGACATTGTTATTGACTTAATGAGAACAAGACAGGAAACAAAGCGAACAATGTAAACATGGGTACTTGACCGATAGCAGGATATTTACACATATGCCTTTTAGAAGATATATTCGCATTATTGTTAAAGATACCTTGATACTAGAGCGAATAGAATCAAAAGTTAAAAAAGGTTCATCCGATTTCAAAACGAGATCTAAATTTGGTTTGAATTTTTAAAATTTTCCTCATACTAAACACCGTCATTTATGAACCGATTAAAAAAAAAAATACTTGAAATAGTAGAGCAAGAAAGCTTTCCAATTGACCCCATTTAATTTTCATCAAAATTGATTCATTATTTTTATTATGTTTAACTAGCGATCCGCCCCGACATCGCACCGGTGCGATAATTTATACATATAATATAAACCTACCTCTTGATTCACTCTGTCTATAAAAAAAAAAACCACATTAAAATCCGTTGTGCAGTTTTAAATATCTAAGCATACATACGGACAGACAGCGGGAAGCGACTTTGTTATACAGCCCCCCCCGTATGACAACGCACCGGTACATCACTGTGGCTTCGAAATGTTAAACCGTCCTCCCTATAGTCCAGACTTAGCCCCCTGTGATTATTTTTTATTTCCCAAATTAAAAAAAGAGCTTCGTGGGAAGAAATTTTCCGACGATGAAGAAGTCAAGTCGGCGATTTCGGCCTATTTTGAGGACAAAGACAAATCATTTTTTTTCGATGGTATTAATAAGTTAATAGAGAGATCTGAAAAATGTATTCGAGTTAAGGGAGAATATATTGAAAAAGTAAAATAGTACAGTATTTTATTTCACCTCCCTTCCCCTCCGTTCCGCGAACTTTTTGACCCCCCCTCGTAGTTATCACCGAATCGAAAAGGAATAAGTTTACATTACAAACCTCCAAAAACATTATTTTTTCTAAATATGTTTGTAGGGTTACATTGGCGACTAAATTAATAAAGAAATAGCTATTTTTAACACTTTATAGGTACCTATTCGCCTAAATGACAGTAAACAAGTTTACAGTAAGGGCGAGATAAAAATGTGGCTTGTAGGACTTCCCAGGTCCCTCGGGACGCGAGGGTGCCGCCCCAGAGCAATGGCTTTCTAATACGAGGCTCGACGAGGCTGAATCGCCCCCTTAATTACTTTATTGCATTATTTAGAACTAACCGGCGTCGTTTGTCTTTGTTTATTTTGATTACGGCAGTCGCAGCTACGATTGTTGGATGTGGAGGAATAACAGGGAATAACACATTCCTATACGAATGTTTTGTAAACTAGTACCATAGGCATTATATTCAATAGTATACAGCGTGTAACATTACCAACGACATTACCGTGAAGGGGTGACTCAGCCCGACAAAATGACCAATTTTTCCCATAGCGCCAATGCTGGGAACTTTCAAAGAAATTCCGCTTTCTTTACCGTAAGCATAAGGTTGCGCTTCTGGCCAACCCGTTGTAGAACGCGCTTACATTGGTCACTTTCTGGGTCCAACTAATGGACAGCATACGCCCATATGTCCACATCTCAAGTGCTTCTATTCGTCTTTTAAGTTCTTCTTTAATGGTCCAAGCCATGGTCACATCCATACAATACAAAGGGCCAAATATAACAATGAAGTAAACGAGTGCGTAGCGCAGTGTTGATGCTACGACTACAGAGAATGTTATCTATGTAAGTATTAACCAGCCCACATTTAGCCTGTGCTAGATTACGAAGGCACAAATACTGCTAACGCCAATCCGCTTGGATTGTCGCGAATAATACGGCTTCTGGTGTCGTGTTCCACCGGTTAGTTGACCCCTGCGGTCTGCGTAACCTTAGACACTCTTGGATTTATTAGTTTTTAGCTGCAGGTATTATTAAATCTATTACATGTTTTGGGAGCAAGGAGAACGTAGAATTGGCATATGCTTTTCCTCTCTTGTGTTCCTCTGCGGTAGACTCTTCGGTCATGTTCATTAGTAACAGCAGATGTTACTGTTGGATTATTGTTGTAGTCTTTGATGCTGGTCTGAGAGCATGGAAAGGAAAATGTGGATGGAAAAAAGCTCTTGCGGAGTTTGTTGAAATCGGCCGAGGTAATAAGCATAAATTGGGGATCTTCTTAAATGTCAGAAGATATGATCTAGTAGAAGATAGATGATCTGCTATCTTGTTAATCGCGGCCTTTGGCTTCTTATCTATGCCTCTTTCAAACCACAAGTCAATAGGCGGGATAACTGTATCTAGTACAGTTGTTTGTTAACCAAATGTGTCACGTTCCAACTTTTTAATCGTCTATCCAGAACTCAGAACTGTGTTCTCCATAAAGTTTCAGATATATTAAAAAAAAACTCTCGAAAATCCATCTACTTTGAAACGAATATCTGATTAAGTATTCATTTCGTTAGTGTGATTCATAACAATTCTGTTATTTCGCATCGTTGGTCTTCGTTACTGTATAGTTTTTGTTCATGCGATGAAAACATGAAATTGCTGTGAGTCATATGGATTAGGCTAGTACGTTATAGGATATTGACCCAATCTTTAACTATATTAAACATTGTCGACACAATAATCTCATTAAGATTAGACATTAAATTGCTTATGAAGATAAAATGTTTCAAATTTTCTACTTCTTATTTTATTTATCAAGAAGAAACTAATTGCCTTAATGGCACTGATAGAGAAGCGAAAAATCTTGCAGAAGATAAAAAGAAAAGTGGTCCACATTAACAAAAGCTTAAATATTGCGATGATGATTTTGGTAATCATAGTCATCCAGTCTCAAATTATCTGGATGACTGGATCGTTCTATACATTTACTTAGACTCCGTTTGTGTCCTTTGTTTGTCAAGTTCCATCCAAATCCATTTCATTTCATAAGAATCGTCGAAACTCTCTCGCTCAATATTGGTAGTATATTGTGTTGCCAGGTTTAGGTCCCGATTTGTGCGGAACATCCCATTAATGAAAAAATATCAATTACGTATCACTTTAAACACATAACTTAAAAGACAGGCTTAAAATTTTTAAAACGCTACTACTTTTATTGCGGCTTGTCTAGCAAGCTTAGAGCTACGAAATGAAATGAAATGAAACGAAATACAATTTCTATACATTTAGAGTAGCAAGTCTAATATCGTGACACGATATTAGACTTGCTACTCGTAGCTAATAAAATCTGTCAATAAGATTCTACTAGTAATATTAGTTGCGAGAAGCAATAAATTAAATATTAACATATTACAAGTATTTTTTTTACCGTCCGATCTGATATTAATTTAATTGAACCTGGCAAGACAAGTCGTCTTGCCGGTTTTTCACTTCAGCAATAAGCAACAAGTCTGTGCTACTTACCGGAATTACTTGCAAGTTAAAAATCAACCCATAAAATGCGATTGTTATTAATGCACAAACCTTGGCCGCGTCGATGCGGAAACCGAACAGGTTTGCCATCCCTTTGTTAGGCTATCTGGATAAAGAAACATGTGTGGCCGCGCCAGACAAACTCGTGGGCGTCTGGCCTTGATCGATCTGTGCGTGTCATTCCCTTTACAACGCTAGCGGGAGGCGGCTGAGGGCTGAGGAGACTATTAGGCTCTGTTCAGGGTGTCAAGGTGTCAGCGGAACGGAGCTATGCCTTATGTTAGGCTATTTGGATAAAGAAACATGTGTGGCCGCGCCAGACAAACTTAACAGATTTGTCCGTGCGTGATAAATTCTTTGCGCTCGCGGGTGAAAGCCGCGTGCTGGGGAACTTGGTTCAAATTTAAGCAGGGCAAGGGGTACTGAGAATATTAAATAAAACTTCGGTTATTTGTTCAGCAACTTCGACATCTCCGTGGCGCAGTGGTTAACACGCCAGCCTACGACACGGAGTGCCCGGGTTCGATGCCCGGCCAGGTCAAGATGGTAAATGATCTTTTTCAGATTGGCCTGGGTCTTGGATGTGTATCTATATATGTATTTGTTATAAAATATAGTATCGTTGAGTTCGTATCCCATAACACAAGTCTCGAACTTACCTTGGGGCTAGCTCAATCTGTGTGATTTGTCATTATATATATTAACTGTGTAGAAGAGAATTGCAACGAACCAACTAATTGTATTCAATTTTAATAAAATCTTAGAACCCGACGTCGTTTACACAAAGCTATGCAGCGGCACCATGATTAAACTTTAGCTAAATTCAGGATTCGTCGAAATATATAAATATCAAAATTCAGCGTAGAGCTAACTTTTGTCGAGGTATTCATGATTTTCGCTTACGCTTCTCCACGTCTTCTATAACCGCAGCGTTACATCTGCAAAATACGCCCAGTATTAGGGTCAGCCGGGGCGATATTATTCTTGAGCCGGGGATTTTGTGTAATAATTTCTAATACACCTTCTTGATCCTACTGATAGTCTTGAAAATAGTGGCCGGGCCTCCCGGGGCCTAATGGTGCGATGAAACCTTTTGTTGGTTTTGGTTATCCTGGCGAAAAAGAAGCAAGCATTTCATATTCTAATTTTGTTGTAATAAGTATTACATTACATAATAAAAGGTTCGTGCTATGTCCCGTTTATATACATAATTATGTGTTTAAAGCGCGAAAATTTAAAGAATAAGTGGAATTATCTCTTTATTACAAGCTTGTATGGGTCAAATCTAGCAACTCAATTTTGAAGTACTTATCCCTAACCGGTTGAACTGACATTTTTGTACTAATATAAGTCAGATGTCAATGTAATATTATGGTACCATAGACCTGATCTGATGATGGAGTCCGAAGGGGGCGAGGCAATTAAATTAGAAGCCCATGGTGTTTGGGCTCATTTGATTTGCCTTGGTAAGCACTTTATAGTATGAATCGCTCATAATAAGAGCTTGGTAAAAAATGAAAATTTTAAAATATAAAAAGTTGAACTTATACTGAATCTTAGAAAAGAAAATTCAGAAATGGACTATTTCGGCTTTTTCTTCAACGACATTCTAGACTTCCGATTTTTCTTTAGTCAAATTCAGCAATATCGCACACATTAGACGCACACTTAATAATTTTAGTAATAAAGACATTTTTAAATAGTTTTCAGTTCAGTTTGATAGACCTTATTTTGTCTCTATGATTGATCGACTTTTTGATGAAAAAGGTAAAAAAACGAAAAAAAAAAAAAATCGACCCTCCATCTTACTTGATCGAAGCCCTCATATTCGCCCAGCTGATAGGCGACTTAGAACGGGAAGCATATATTTTTTTTCGATTTAAAATTTTTGTCTAGCTTTTCTAAATTTTATTAGAGATTCTGATTTCAGGATTTCAATATAGTTCATATGTTCAAAATCACGTGGAATATGCTCTTAAATTTCACTCGGTTTAATTCGCTTCAGTTCGTAATTTTGCGACTCGTTTTATAGTCCGGTCAAATTAGACCAAAAAATAAGAGTAAAGCTATATACATTCCCACCAAGCTGGAAATGAGTAAGATTGTGTAAAATATGTGATTAAAAACAATATTTGAACGTTCCCTATCTTTCCCCTGTATGGAAAAAAATATTGAAGGTCAAACGTCAAAAAAATTTGTTTTTCGCGAATTTTAGCAAAACTGTAGTTTTGCTGAAATCACAATTTTATCACAAAAATACTTCAGACAAAAATTGTAGATCATTATTTACAAAAAATGTATCAATACTTTTCTTCCTGCGAGCCACCGTTTTTAAGATCATTATCATCATCATCAGGTCCTTTTTTAGTCTCCACTACAGGAGCATGACCCTCTCTGTACTACTAGGGCCATACTTGGCCAGAAAAGCCAGAGGATTTGGCCTACACTCTCCACGCTGGCCAGACGGGTTAGAGAGGTCTCACAGATGTTTGTGAGCTTTGTTAAGCTTGTATTTCCTAAGTTGCCTTCTACGACATCCACGGGAAGACTTGGGAGTGGTCCTATTCTACTCTGCCGGATACCACACGGCTACGGTTTTTGACATATAACGATTCAAACCGGACTATTATGCGTCTGGTGACATAACTTCACCTTTTGACCGTCACGCTCGCCATAGGTACGGTAATTAACACATATTAAAAATTTCATCGCAAGGTCATTTTTTTAAATATAGTTCCATTGTTCGAGTCACGATCATAATCTTCACCAAACTGTTTAAAGGACTCTTAAAGGAGTTGACCAGACTATGGTATATGTAGTTTTTGACGTCATAACATGGACTAAATTACTTTGTTTTCAGAGATATCATGTATATAAGCTCTATACATGATACTAAAACTATATTGAGGATTTTTAGATTTTTTCTGTATGTGTGTATGATCCTCCATAACTATTAATCGAATAAACTGAATTTTATAAAACTTGGTAGATATTTAGGCGTACAGGACACAGGATAGGCTACTTATTGTTTTTCTCATGTCAAGATAAGACGTTGCCGCCATACAAACATAACATAAAATATACGCAAACGAAGTCGCGGGCACTGCTAGTATAGAATATGTTTGTCTTGATACCTGCAACTACCGGCCAAGCAGTTGAGTGATGGTACGGAAATCGGGAACAGGGTGTCATGGAACAAAAATAAATATATACGGACAAATCACACAGATTGAGCTAGCCCCAAAGTAAGTTCGAGACTTGTGTTATGGGATACTAACTCAACGATACTATATTTTATAACAAATACATATATGTATAGATAAACATCCAAGACCCAGGCCAATCTGAAAAAGATCATTTTCCATCTTGACCTGACCGGGGATCGAACCCGGGGCCCTCGTGTCGCAGGCTGGCGTGTTAACCACTGCGCCACGGAGCTCGCCAAATATCCTTGGTAGCCTTTGTCCAGCCGTGGGCTTCTTACGGATGAAATGATGATGATTGATAGAATGTGTTACTAATGTCACTTTTCTTTTTTTCAGGTACGTACTTACAATAATAATTATTTAGCGGGACACGGACGAATAATAAATCAGTCAAGATCTTCCGATATTCGTTCTTTAGATAATAACACATGGTGAGTGATTATAATACCTCCCCGAATATGTACATTAATATGCGCCCGATTGCTGGAATCATAGATGTGTATGAAGGCTAGATAATGCTTGATGCTTGTCGAGCGCGTTTCGAGTTTGAGTCTTTCTCTCACTTTGACTACTCCTACTTCAGCACGTAATAACAGCCTCCGTGGTCCAGTGGTTAAGGCGTTTGCCTGTTGACCCGGGGGTCGTGGGTTCGATTCCCACCGGAAGCATACTTTGTTTAGTTGTTTCCAGTTTGGTTAGGACATTGCAGGCTTGAATCACCTGATTGTCTGATAATAAAGATGATTCCGTGCTTCGGAAGGCACGTTAAGCCGGTGGTCCCGGCTGCCATCTGGTAGTCGTTAAAGGAACCACGTCAGAGGCCGAGAGGCGGTTCCGAAGAACTCTGACACCAGGGTGTGCATGGTCGATTGACCGTGACACCTACTCGAAATGATGATGAGCACGTAATACGTACAGATTAAATAGTGACAATGCTTACCTAAATTAACCACTGTCTATGGGAAAATTAAAATAGAACATTGGGCCGAGTAAAAGAGAAAATACCTGAGTAATAAGTAATTGTACAAATTAAATTATAAAATAAATACAAAGAAAATGTTAATTTAATTCAATCGTTTATTTACTATAGGGTTTTTTAGACACTTATTAATTGATAGTTTTCATTTTACAACTGAAATTTTACGTCTCGGTTTTTTTCGTGTTTGTTAGTGGCCAACACTGGTGACACTGGTGTCAGATTTTTCAAGCTGCCTCAAGGAATATATTTAAAGACCACCATCAATGATGACAGCTAGGACCAACGGCTTAACGTGCCTTCCGAAGCACGGAGGAGCTCGAGATATTTATATGCCACTTTTGGTCAGCGGGGATTGCGCCCGGGTGCCTAACATGCGTAAGCGCTAATATCGCTCACGCCCAGTGGGCCATCGGGCCCTTGTTAATTTACTTATAGCTAAGAGTGGCTTCCAAAGCGAGAGTGCACTTCTTCTTATCGTGTTATATTTGGACAATATTATATTTTGCCCCTCCAGTAGGTTGGATTGGTTGGTTGGACAGTCACGGCACTCGCTGAGGCAGAGTTGAGGTCGTACTTTATGCAGTAAGTAGGGCATAATGGACACGACAAAAGGTGTGACATGGTCTGATCTCTGTAAGTTTACACCTGGTCGACGTAGCCCTGGCTAGGTTGTGCTAGTGCGCATTTATAAGCTCGGTTTCCATTCTAACCGAACTTCAGGCGGCATCTAGCCTAATTTACCAATCTGTGGCTGGAATCGATACGGAAATTTATGGATTTCGTTTAATATTCCTCCTCGACGTAACATTTGGGGTTGTGTTTAAGTTGTACCGCCGCTGCCTGTATAAAATTGAGTCGTTATTTCTTATGTAGACCCGGTTCAGTGGCATAAAGAACGTGAATTGTATTTTTTCTTTCATCTGCGTGGGATTTTCATAACTTGAAAAAGATTATTGTTTCTCCATAATGTCTCGCCCCTCTTTTTTCTGGAATTTCTACTTTCTTATATCTTGAGACGTTACTCTTTAGCTGTGTTCATACCAAAATTTAGTCGAAACTTATTTAGTGATAAATGCTAAAAGGTGTTTGTTGCCACCCAACACAGAAGTATATTTCTGTGGTTGCCACAGACTAATAGGTGTTATGTGGACCCCTTTTTTGGTCTCTGGTTCACAAATTAGATTCAGTAGTTTAAGATACAAAGTATTACAATCTATATCCATCATCATCATCATCAGGTCCTTTTTAGTCTCCACTACAGGAGCACGACTCTCTCTGTACTACTAGGGCCATACTTGGCCAGAGCAGCCAGAGGACTTGGCCTACACTCTCCACGCTGGCCAGACGGGTTGGAGAGGTGTCTTAGATGTTTATAAGCTTTGTTTAGCTTGTATTTCCTAAGTCGCCTTCTACGACATCCACGGGAAGACTTGGAGTGGTCCTATTCTACTCTGCTGGATACCACACGGCTATCTATATCCATACTTCCATACTATAAGACTATAAATAATATTAATTTAATATTATAAATGCAAAAGTAACTTTGTCTGCCGGTCTTCTTTTCACGTTTTAACAAGGTAGTTTGAGGCACGGGGAAGGACAAGCATCATCATCATATCAGCCGCAAGAAGTCCACTGCTGAACATAGGTCTCTCCCGAAGGACATATGGTACCTTTAATTCCTGGAAATTCTACTGTTCCCGAGGGATCGACTCGAACACGGGCGGAGCCGCGGGCCAAAGCTACTAACACTACTACTACTACTAATATCGTGTTCTTGTCGCCAGATGGCCTATTGGCCATTACCCAGCCACCTCCGGCTCCGGCCAACATGTGACGCGAGTTAGCAACTTCCCGCCAGCTCGGACCCGAATATTGAATCTGGTGTTATTGACATCGAATATATGAATTGCTGACATATTCGCTACTTGAAACAACCGTATAGTTTCATAACTAAGTATTTCGATAAGATCTTTGTTAATTTTGTGTTGATCTCTTAATACACGGGTACTCTAAAACAGTTATCCAGTTAAACAGTACATACATTTTCATTTATGTATACAGACAGACTACTTAAACAAATTTTAATTTAAGAATATAATTTATTAAGTTAAAAACAAATTTTATCTGTTTTTGTATATGTTTTGTGTTTCTACGATTTTCATTAAAATTTTCACTTTCAAAATTTCGCATTAATAATATTAGTAAGCCAAACGTGGTCGTTAACCGAGGAGTGAAGTCCAAGCTCAACATTTGCCAGAGAGCCATGGAGCGAAGTGGCGGGTTAAGAGGGTGGGTGGATAGAATCCCCAATGCTACGCTCCGCTCAAAAACGGGCATCACTGGATACTTTTCAAAAAGACTGGTCGAGGTTAACATCCGATCGAGACAGGTGGAGAGAGATGAGAGAGACCCTTGCTCAGCAGTGGGACAATATAGGTTAAAAAAAAAATTTAGTAAGATAGGATTTATAGAACAATTTGTCTCAATTACAATAACACAAAAACGAATCATCTTCTTTTATAGAAGTTTGGAAGCTCTTGTCGATGAAGTATGCGTCAAAGCTCTCTATTATAATTAAATAATTGATCTAAGATGTGGAGAGGATGAAATCGGGAGATGGTTAATCAATATTAATGACGTGACTTTAGAACTCTGATTACTTATCCCGCGGACGTGGATTTAATAAATTAATACACAACCCGACGGAATGGAGAAAACATCTGTAGATATTGGATTGGTAGATTAGGGTTACCATCCGTCCGGATTAGTCCGGACATGTCAGGAGTTTTAGACTCTTGTCCGGACTTTGTCCGACCATTTAACTTGTCCGGATTTATGGAATATGAGTAGTAAAACTTTTTGTTTTTTTTTTTCAAGGCGAACAATCCCCGCTCGCATCCCGCATCCTACCCCTCTCACAATGCGCCTGCCTGCCTACCATGCTTACCATAGCACTGAACTAAACTAAGTGGTTAATGTTTCCAAAAAAGTCCGGACATTTATCGAAATTCGGCTTATTTAAATTTCTAAATGGTAACCCTTCTGCTCGGTAATGGAATTAAATGTGAAATCAATACTTATAAGGGTTATTTTCAAGTATTTTCAGCCTCTTCTAAACGCCCTTCGTGTCGTTAGTTGGTTATCAATACTTTTTAGGGTTCCGTACCCAAAGGGTAAAAACGGGCCCTATTAATATGGCTCCATTGTCAATCTGTCTGTCCGTCTGTCACCAATTTGTATCCCATGAACTGATATTAGATTGGTATAAGATTAATAAATAAGCAAATTTATTTCGCTTGTTCGGTAATGGAATTAAACGTCCATCCATCCATCAGCAGGTCCTTTTTAGTCTCCACTACAGGAGCATGACCCTCTCTGTACTACAAGAGCTATACTTGGCCTGAGCAGACAGAGGACTTGGCCTACAATTAAACGTGAAAACGTTAAAATAAAATAAACATTCATTGGGAGCACCCATACAACAAAATTGATTTTTACGGTACCGAACCCTTTTTGCGCGTGTCCGACTCACAATTGGCAGATTTTTTTGTTTCTTCATTGCAATAAGTCACTCTCGCAAACAACGCCTTCAAGAAGGTAGTATCAACATCGAAATTGCGAAAATAGGAAACTGCCTTCCTTGGTCTTGACGACTAATATAGTAAAAGAACATTTTGAATAGTCATAAATTTTGAATAGTCCAATGGAAAAACCATTGGACTATTCAAAAAATACACAGTCAGGAGTGGCACTCCGGGAGTGCCGGCTGAAGTGAAAACTTGAACAATTACGTGTGTATTTTTTGAATAGTCCAATGGTTTTACTTATCTAAAAAATCTAACAGCCTCCGTGGTTTGCCTGTAGACCCAGGGGTCGTGGGTTTGATTCCTACGGGAAGCATTCTTTGTTTAGTTTGTTCCAGTTTGGCTAGGACATTGCATCACCTGATTGTCTGATAATTAAGATGATTTCGTGCTTCGGAAGGCACGGTAAGGCGGTTGGTCCCGGCTGCCATCTAGTAGTCGTTAAAGGAACCACGTACAAGGCCGAGAGGCGGTCCCGAAGAACTCTGACAACAGGGTGCGTATGGTCGATTGACCGTGTCACCTACACGAAATGATGATGATGATGAGTGAAACTAAGAAGACCTGGTGATGATGATTCTGGTCGGAGAAGAAAAGCTCAAGACCGAGCTCAGTGGCGTGCCATTGGGAGAGACCTATGTCCAGCAGTGGACGAGTGTAGGTTGATGATGATGATACCGGTCGGATCCTCAAAATCTGATAGACATGGTTGAACTCCCTAATCTCAAAATTTGCCCAAAGCCTGAAGAAGTTTTTACTTTAAAAATATACGAAAGAAAGAATTTAACAATATGGTTAGGGTGCATGTGAAAGATACATTACATCAGAAGAGAGAGATACACAGTAGTTGTAGACTAACTCATTCTAGCACGATAGCTTGGAATGAATTCTCCATCGACCGTCGGTAACAGTTTGTTTTTACGACGATCAGTTGCTATAAATCCAAATTATCGATAGGAATGGACTTACGATCGAACCGGGAGAGGTTGAATGTATTCGGTGTTTTTACCTAATTATTAGAGTTCCGTACTCAAAGGGTTAAAATAGGGAAGTTATTCATATGGCTCTTCTGTCCGTCTGTCACCAGGCTGTATCTCATGAACCGTGATAATTGGACAGTTGAAAATTTAACAGATGATATATTTCTGTTGTCGCTATAATAACAAATATTAATATTTAAGGGGGAATACCATACAACAAACGTGATGTTTTTCTTGATATTGATAACGGCAACAGGTAGACGCTTGAAATATTCACAGAATATTTAGTTAATATATTGTATTATATCATTAAATTAAAAAAAAATTAACATATTGTGTTCCATAGAACGGACATGTTCTTTTTGCCCTTTTTATAGATAATGGTACGGAACCCTTTGTACGCGAGTCCGACTCGCACTTGGCCGGTTTTTCTTTGTAACATCTGTTCCTGATTTGTATGCGGATTAAATGAGCCAAGAGGTGTGAATAAAAGTTTTTTCTTTTATCAAGGCGCTCCGCTTCGAAGTTAATTTGCTTTTTCGATCTCGATCGAATAAATTGTCATTCGCTATTCTGAACGTATCTCTTATTTTAATCTACTGGAAACTATTTGATAAGTTTCTACGAACCAACCGGCCCATTTGCTAACTCAGTGTACAACGTTTTGATAGTCATTTCAAAGTACACTACGTTTTATATATCTTTAATAAAAATAGTCAATCATAGGAAACCCGCAATGTATTTTGAAGTCACTATCAAAACGTAAAGCGCCTATTATACTATCCTGAATTTAGGATCCTGAATTCAGCATCCGATAAGGACAAGAAATTCAGTCGTCGGAGCTCCTGATTACACCGTCCGGAACGTGTCCTGAACGGAGACTGCGCGTCCTGAGTAAGCCATCCGTTGGCCATCCTGAATGCGTGAGAGGGACGCCGCTATACGTGCGATGCGATTGGAGATATTATCGTATCGTTTCTAACGTATAGCGGCGTCCCTCTCATGCGTCGATCCTAAATTCCGGATGGTTTCACTTTATGCTTCCGATAAGGACGTCGGAAGCCATTCTGTCCTAAAAACGGATCGACCGTCCTGAATGCGATTAAACTGTCCGTTGACTATCCGTTGACTGAATTCCGGATCCTGAATTCTGGATGGTCTAATTGGCGCTTTAGTTACTGAGTTAGCAAAAAGGCCGGCAGATCATCTATTAATGTTTGTTAGTGGTTGCTTATCCGTATCAAGAACAGGGCTACTCGCTTAAGCGCCTTTAACAATCCTGAATTTAATCACTGATGAGAGGGACGCTGCTATACGTTCGACACGATACGAGATATCTCCGATCGTATCGCACGTAATACGTCAGTGTACCATCAGTACCATCCTTAATTCAGTCTGTCGTCAGTGACTGAATTCAGGATGGTATCACACCCACGGTGTACAACATTTAAATCGTCACTTCACTATACATTGCAGCTTTTGTATCACTGACTACTTTTAATTTATATCTATACTAATTAACTAATTAATATTATAAAGCTGATGAGTTTGTTTGTTTGTTTGAATGCGCTTATCTCAGGAACTACTGGTTCAAATTGGAAAATTTGAACCAGTGTGTTTTGTGTTGGATAGTCCATTTATTGAGGAAGGCTTTAGGCTATAAAACATCACGCTGTGACCCATAGGAGCGAAGCATCAATAAAAAATGTTTTGAAAACGGGGAAAATTATTAATTAATCATAATAACAGAAATGGCCGCGGCCGAAGTCGCGGGCAACAGCTAGTTTCGATATAAACCAAAATGGTTGTCGAAGTGATCATCAAATCGTTGTACTAGTTGTCAAAAGTTAGCGAGTAGGCTGCTGTTTTTAGGGTTCCGTACCTCGAAAGGAAAAAACGGAACCCTTATAAGATCACTTTGTTGTCGGTGTGTCTGTCAATCAAGACCCTATTTCTCAGTAACGCGTGAAGGTATCAAGTTGAAATTCATACCAAATACTCAGGTCTACTGTCCCTTGGAGCTGTGTTAAATTCAACTTCTAAGCCAACGCAATCAAAAGATACAGCCGTATATGCTCAAATTTGCGACATTCGCAGGGGAATCAATAGGGTATTTATATATTAGGGTACTTCCCATGAACTCAGAATCTTGAAATTTGCTACGAAACAACGTCTTATAGCACAGATAAAGGGAAAATTGCGAAAAGTTTACATTTTTAGATACATCATATAATAAAAATATTTTTAATAATTTAAAACTTCATATAGATAATGGCACGGAAACGTTCGTGCGCGACTCGCGCTCGGCCGGTTTTTTTTATATCTTAACAAGTGCCATCTACCGATAACAACGATATTATTACTTAAAGGTATCCTAGTTTGGTGTATTTCAATTGCGGTAATTACTACACATTAAGTAGTAAACTTACAGGCAAAATTGAATCCGTAACGGTTTTAAAAACGGCCCCTTCAAACCTTGCGTATTCATTTAACTTTATTCTCAGCGACGGCCACCCTTTAACAAGTTTAGGCCAATTTCTGCCAGCAGGACCAAGTAATACCATCGTCGCTCGTGGCTGTTTATTCTTTTTATTTTCAGTTGTTTATAATTAGTTTGAAGTTGATAACATTTGGTTTTTAAAAATTTAATAATTACAATTTTTGACATTTTTAATTAAAAGTGTGTTTTTGCTATGCTTTATTATTTCAAATTAACTGTTTTCTGCGAATTCGTGTGAGGTCGGTTATATTACGAACATCGTATTTCTGGTCCTATCTAGTAAGCAGATGGAGAGTCCTGATAACCCGCAACACAGGTTCTTTGGAAACCTAACACGGGCATTAGATCTCTACATACATAACTTTTTGTTAATGTTTAGGTACCTACTTTATCTTATCTCTAGTGTGTTTTGAAATTGCCTGATTTCCTTTCTCATTTACATACATATGTTTTGGAGATAAGTAAATATATTTTATTATCTATCCGGAATCCGGACCGACCCTGGGCACCGAAACATCTTAGGTGAGGATGCCACTAGAAACTTTCATATGACTGAATAGTTTTTGCAGCCCTCGCCCAATAATGATAGTCTAGGTAAATTTTTGAAACTTAGTGTTATATTTTTGTAACTTTCATACGAATCACTAATTGTTTTAAAAAATTGTTTGTCTGTAAAGTCGGTTAACGGACGATAATTTTACGTGATAATAGCGTAAGAGATGCATCACTAGTCGAACGTAGGCCGATCGTGCCTCTCTATCGCTTCGTACTGTCGCTTGCATAAAGAACGTGACAATTTTTCGTGCGTGCAGTTGGCGTTCATCGATTTATAAGACTTTATCACGTCAATAAAATATAGCCCTTTACTCTCTTATAATGTTTTTTGTATTGGTAAAACTAAATATCCAGAAGTTTTATGTTATCCATTGCAAATAAACACACAAATCATTCCTCTTTCTAAAAAAGTCTAGACAGATAATTCCAACAGCATAACGTAGCTATCGCAACAAACACATATAAAGTCGACTTTATTAAGATGCTATCTACATTCTACATTAACTTCCTTTTTCAGAACAGTCCAAATACAGGGCATTCGTATGCTCTACATTAATACATCTGCATGGCGCTTGTGTAAGGATGTTAGGCAACACTCGCTGATGTTTAAACAAAGCCTGAAACAAGGCAAAATCGATACGACTGCCGTGGCAGGCGGACGCGCGCCGCCGCCTCCAAATTATATTCTCGGCGAAATCCAGCCGGCACGTGACTCAACTTGTTGCCGCTACAAAAACAGGATACATAATTAGGTTCATATTTGTTCGTGACGCATTTCTTCGTCATTCTAAGATAGACATGTAAATCCTGTGTCATCCTGAAATTACAATTTCTTTTGTTGTTTGCTTTTTTTTAACAGGCTAAGGCTAGTTTATTATTTTCCAATTGAGATATACTTCATTAAGTAAAAAATATTTGGAGTCTACGTGTAATATATGTACGTACGGCGTCAATTTGATTTGATACTATTTTGTAATGTTCCTACTTTGGTTCACAGGAAAAGTCGTTTTAATTAAATAACAATGTTGTCTTTTATTTTATACATATTAAAAACAATCGGGTACCACGTTGGGCGCCAATCATCTATTTTAATCGATTTATGTAGTTTAATACTTAATTTCTTCAGCTATAAACATTGTTCCTATAGTTTTAGAAAGTATGAGTAATTATGTTCTTTATAAGTGTTTTATATTCAAAGATTCAAAGATTCAAAGATTTATTCAGAAAATAGGCCTTTTCAGGCACTTTTTCACGTCAATTCACCTTTAAAATTAAATAATACTTATTATATTATATTCAAATTATTAATTCTTGTTTAAAAGCTACAAACTACTAGCGTTTCGGAACCGACCACTGCAGAGAAGAAGACGCCGAAAGAAACTCTTCAACAGTATTGGTCGCCTACTTGCCTGAAGGGCTTTGTATGATATTTAATATTTTTCTTTTCTTTTTTTTTGATGTCATGTTATATACAATTTTAATTAACATATTTTTGTGGAACACGTTAAGTTAGCGATCGAGCGTGCAACAACAACAGATATGATAAACAACAGATATGATAAAAGTGTCAAAGAGGCCGAGCAGACCTGTCCCCCCTGGCAGCACCCGTTCACGAGTTGATTATTGCATTCATGTACTATTTTTTATATAATACTATTTTGATATTTAATAAGAGTATGTGCAATTATATTAAGCATATCGTTTTGATTAGTAATAGCTTTTGATAAAATCTACTTGCATCAAATAAAATTCTATCTAGCCGAGAATGTTAAAATAACCGAGTTCCACGTTGGGCGCCATTAACTTTAGTTTGCTACAATAAGGTAATCTTAAAAAAACTGCTAATGGCTTATGTGCCTTTACGGTCTAAATTTGGCGATTTGCCATACACTGAATGCAAGAATAATGTACAGACAGGATTAATTTAAATTTTCGAAAAGAAAACGATATGGTATTTTCTTCGTCGCTTATAACTAAACCCACTACGAAGTGCCGACAAACTTAACGGAGAAACTAATTTATTGTTGCTCAGATATGATCTATCTTGTTGACTTCAGAGGGGACACATTCAAAGTCAAAGTCTATCTTGACATTTACGACATTTGATTTAGACAAATATTTATAGTTTTTATGCCTTTAAAAAGTATGAGAACTTCATTCATGGATAATGGATCAATGGGCAGATCTAAACGTAATTTTGTTAAAATTGTTGATTGAAATAAATCAACAAATTTATAATTAAAAAATAATAATAATGATTCGTTAACTGCATATTGAATATAAAGAATTTCAAATATTTAAAGTCAATAACATTTTTCAAGCATATAATCATAAATTGTAATTCTTTGAAAGCTATGTCGACAGCCAGGCAGTCGCCGAGCGGCGGTATTTCCAGACTATTTTCAGGAGTTCTATATAGCTGGCTCATGCCTCACTCCTGGAATTCCCAGTTATTATCGTAGGGGGACGAGTCCTTGGGGTTGTTGGCCGGAATCGATCCACGTCTCTGTAACCGGTGCATGGGGTTATGACACCAGGGTCATATCATACTGCAGTCTCGTAGATACTGTTTATTTTGTGATTAAACTATGCTTTTCTTTATGTCGATGACGTCGTTTTCTTGAATATTTTTTTATAGAATAGAAAAAAAATACCGGGTCATTGTAGAGTCTTGCTGCAATTTCATGAATAATTGACATTCCTTAGCTATAAGAGATGTTGCGTAAGAGTCAATCTATGAAAGATTTTAAGAAAAAGGAAATCAATCGGAAGCATTTCGAGTGGCGAAACAAATTCAGCGTGGCGTTGCCGGTTGTTAATTGGCTGCGGGTGGCGGCGCCGAGACGGCGGTGGAACCTCCGCATGGAACCCCCCTGCCGCACCCCCTAAGTAGTCGCCCGCCGCCCCGCGACTGCTCTGCGTTTTTATGAGCGAGAAGCCCGTCGAGACCCGCACGAGTCTGGGCGGCTCTTAAATTAGTTTGTCTTTCTCAACTCATGACCCCCGTAGTTGCTAGGTGAGGTTTGGAGTAAATCAACATCAATATATTCTTTCATGAAATTAGTTAGGACCTATGAAAATGGTTCTTGTTTACGTTTGATTTCGTTTGCGACTCCAACGAGTGGAGCACGCAATTTAATATTATTTTAGGCATCGTAAGGAAAAGGACGAAGGTGTAAACATCCATCGCTACAGGAAAACTGACATAAAGTAATAGACGTCGTGAATGACATTATTTTTCCATTTGGTAGGCTTATTTTCTTGTGCGGGTTATCAAGTTAGGGACGGTAGCGCGCAAGGGGTGTACGGGGGTGGGTCCGCAGGGCGGGGATGCGGGACGAGGGGTGCAGCTATCGACCGGCGCCCTCCCCCCGACGTGGCTCAGTTTCCGGACGAGAGTCGCGTAGTTCGCCGGCGCCGTGACGCGACTCCGTCACTTCGTTAGATAGTCAATTTGAATCTGTCACCATGCTGATAGGATTGGTTCGGGACTCGGTGATGCAGTGCTTCTGTCACTCATGCCGCGCGCCCGTTTTACCAGCAGGTTGGGACGACGGCAGCGGAGGCCAAATTGGACACACTTTATATCAAAATTTACCGGTGACGCCGTTGCCATACTCACTGCGGGGACAATCTTCCAATTATGTGTTGCCTGATCAGGATCTTTCGTAAACTCTTTTTTATCTAGCTTATTACATTATATTAATTAATTTAGAACAAAAAACGGTATATTTACCATATCCTTAAGAATTTGTCATATACCAAAAAGCACACCTCAAGATTCTTTTTCTCAATACAAGGTTGATCTAAAGATCTTAAAAAAATATTAGCGTCTCGCTTATAATTTTATCTTAAACTAAATATATCTTTCTTGGTTTATCTGGTCCGGCTATAGCCGGCATCTTGGCATGGCCGGCCGGCGCGTCACCGGATGCCGGCCGGTCTTTTGCATGATTTTCTATTATGACATAAAACACGTGGCCGATGGCACGGGCAGGTGGATGTTTAGAGTATAATCTTAGTATGTCAGTGATTTATGAAGGGTTTATGAAGAGATGATTTAACAAAATGGCCTTGACGTAGTGTAATGATAGTTAGATTTTTGATACAACAGTAGAGCACCTTAATAATAGACGCAAGTGTGATGTAACAACAGATGTTAGAGACTTCTTGCACTTTTTCTATCTTCATTTTCGTCCTGTTTTGCTTCTCGTCTAGTGTTAACTTGATTCACAAAACGCTGATCAGATACATAGGTAGAGAGGCTTGTGATTTTTTTCGGTTCTAACTATTAACCCGTGTGTAGATTATCCGTGATATGTTAGTCCACAACCCGCGTATATACTCTAATAGAAGTATTGATTATACATTATACTGCATTATGTCCACCATTTTGTTCGTCGTGATATCACCACATGCGTCCACCATTTTGCGCAGTCAAAACAAAAAATACCTGCTTTCGTCTAGATCGACACGTCATAGATTAACTACGACACGTAACTTTACCTAGTACACACTTATTATGTAATTGATTTTCGGCTTCTTATGTTTGTCTCGTTTTGCAATATGTAACAGAATATAGCATTATTAAGCCACAACACGCAAACGCAACATATTCACAGTAATGATGTTATTAGCATTTTCATATTCGGTAATGTTTTCGGGCTTTCTATAAAGGATATATCTAAATTGAATCACATTAGGCTAGGCGTTACTATACATTTTAGGCTTTTGTCTTTAGATTTTTGTAGGTAATTATTAAGTACTAGTTCAAAAGCTGTATCACCTCTCGCTGTTATTAGTTAATTACATATTAAATTACTGTCACAGATTGTATGCTCTCCGTCTGCTATTAGTCCATTATTAACATAGTTAAAATATACAGATACAGCTTTTAGTCGGGTAAAATTGATTAATTTTAGCCGTCTAATTACAGAACTTTGCTTCGCAATCTAATTAAATTGTCCACACGCGTCGAGTGTATGTCGACACGCCATTTGACATCGAGCTGAGGGATTACAAATTACGTAATTGTTAGGGGGTGATTATAACACTCGAATTCAACTCAACAAGTTAGGATCCCTCGCTTCCGGGCGCAACAGGAGCTCGGGATGAGGATATACCCGTCGTTATTGGTTCTCATGCCCTCCCTCTTCATGTTTCGGCGGTTTAAATTTATGTAAACCTCTTGCTCCGAGGGGCTGAGTGCGGATACATGCTGACCGTGAAGGGGATAACTGGGTTTTTCATAAGTGTTATTTTAGCATAATTCCTTTGTAAAATACGCTTGATGGGCATAGATACTTGCGTGTGTGTGCTTTCATTATTAATGCGGTGTTATACATATCAAACTTGTACTTTTATACACATTTTTAAAGATTTACTGTTTCTTCATTAAATAAGTTATAATATTCAATGTTTTTAGTTTAATTGATTAAAATGCTAACTGCAATTAACTATATGAAGGATTCCGATCCTCTATGTATGACACTTTGATGCATTGCGGGTTCGTAAAGAGATCGCGTGTCTGACGCTTACCGCTTGCTAGGTCCTATGAAACTTTAGAATTTCAACAAGCTACAACCTGCCGGGATATTAAAATAAAATAAAACTAACCCGCGCACGTCGTAGGACTAAAGCAAGTTATAATATTTCAGAATAACTGAAGCGAATACGGGATCCATCTCACTAATAAGCGCGCCCTTGAAGAGGACGCCAAAGGAACAGGCAGATATGGAACCGGCGGTGCATTGAATTTCTCCTACTTCATTTCTGCAATGGCTCACCCATATGTGCTACGTTTAAAACACTTTCAACATTCGTATTCCCGGAGGTTGTAAATTCGCTTTCAGCTCCCCTCGCGAGTTTAAAGGCAAGCTCTAAATATTTTATCAGCGTTCATGTTGTATCGTGTGGCGCCGTAAGGGCGGCCGTGCGTCGCCCTACCAGTAACTATACTTATTCGATTTTCAGGTAACATTTCTTTGTTTACTTTAACTGATATTCCTTTCAGTTAGTCTGTTTGCTGGATATTTGATTGTGCTCTGTCATTGGGTGCATGAGTTTTTATTGTCAGTTTTAGCTTGTAAGTGTTTTCGGCGTTTAGATTACACGTCATGCGTCACATATGCGTAAAGTCATGTATTCAGTTACATAAACGAGCTACTTGCATCGAGATAAAATACACTGTATGTAGGAGGTATCACTTACGCGATTCGTATAACCGAGACCGAGATTGGTCACTAATGCAATGCGTTTCGTCATGGTATTTTTCGACCGACGAGTAAAGGATTAATTTTAAAAAGAAAATAAGACGAGTTAGAGAAAAGATTAGAATTCCAATTTCTCACCTATACGTACACGGGACGCTCAAATAACAATAGTTTTAATATCACAGATTTAGTAACGAAAATGTTCGGAAGTGTTTAGTGAAATATATTTAATTTGTGTTATTGTGTATATTCGTGAGTTTGTGTATATTTATTTAACCCGGAGTTTTATTATTATCTATAAAAAAAATATATGTGGAAAACGACATAGATTTTAGTGTATTGATTGTATACGTGTTAAATACTTAAAATGTTGATATATAGTTTATTGTTTTCGAATAAGTATTGCAATTTGTGATCAAGCTATTCAGTAATGAAGAATTCTCCAACATCACTCTGATTTATAATGCAAAATTACAGCTTAATCGGTCGAGGATTAGAAATTATATTCCAAGACTTGAGTACAAACACAGACACCGAGACAGGTGATAATGAATTAGCTTGTAATACAAATCATCAACGAGCTCACTTGCAGATCATCGAAATTTTAAATCTAACATGAATTTAAGTGTTTTGTGATATAGGTAAATACTTTCCGAATAGTCTGTTGACATATATGGGTGCGATTACCTTCTACTTCTACAAAATTAGTCACCAACCGAATCTGGTAATTGCTTATTGAGTATATTCGCAACAAACAGTAATAATATCTAGTCCCTTATGATAAGGATGGTGATAAAAGAAGATAAATTGTCGACTAGAAAAGAAGGGCTAAGATAAATTGAAAAATTATTGAATGATGGAAAAATTATGGAATTAATGTTATTAGAAACCATTTAGAAACGTATTAGGAGGGTAAAGTGAAGATAATCTGTGGCCACGAAAAAATCAAGGAAGAGATAAATTAGTCTTTTACTAAGTCCAATTTCGGTTTTGTTGTTTCTTGAATATGACGGAAGGTGAACCAATCGCGGAAGAGAATTACAGCGTAAATTAAACCGCTGTTGACAAAACGCTTGTTGACGTGTGGCGTATAATCCACACTTTCCGTATGTTCGTACCCGCACTACCCTTACCTTTATTAGAAACAAGTATATTCACACAAAAAGTTTACATAACTTCGAACAAAAGCTGACTCACCGTCATGTCTTTCTTAATAATTGAAGGGGGACAGGAAAAAATACAACTAAATTATAACTATACCCACAATATAAAAAGCCCGGTGTCGAATGGTCTGTAACATTACACAATTTGTTACGTGTTTAGGATAGTTCGTCCGTTCCGTTATATTTTGATATTCAGTAATGTAGATTTCTAGAAAGTTCCATATTCTTCTTTTTTCTGTCTCCTTGGTGAGGGTGATAGAAGATATATTTGACTGCGATACGGAAGACATATGAGCGGTACAGAAGATGCGTATGAGCTAGACAGACTATAATATGTTCGGGCAAGAAAGAACAACCTACCCTAGTGTCGCGTAATATGTTGAAATTTTAGAAGATAGATCAGAGTTAATGATCCGGTTTCCTGATGGCAGTGCTTCCTGCGTCTCACCGTCTGCCTGTCTGTAAACCGGAGCTTAGGCACAACGTGACGGATTATCTTATCCGTATTTGCGGCAAATTTCCACGGCGGCATTCTGCGCACGTACGGGCCACATCTCGCTGTCGAGGGCGTCTCGTCTTATTACCTCGCAACTATTACCGCGCGACCGAAACATGATTTTAACTTCAAATAAGGGTAGTGACTATACTAATAAACACAATAATGTTTATGTATTTATTAGTCAACACTTTCCTGAACATGTTTTAGTGCTAATTGTGAGCTTGAAAAGTTTAATGTAAGATAAGAAAGATTGTGTGAATAAAGAAGACTAATGATAAATTGATAATTATGCACGAGGTAGTTCTTGAAAGTGGTTGTGTGAGAAGTCAGTATAAGATGAAAGCTGGGAATAAATTTCGTTTCTTCGTAAATTTTGGAACCCGATTTCACTAAGTAGATTATCGTGAAATCTTTTCTGTTTTAGTTCCCATACCGCCAGAATTTACATATTTCTTTTCGGACAAAAATGTATATACTTAGTATAGTTATGTAGGTATACTGTTAAGAGAATCATACCTACTAGGCCCTGCTATAAAATGACCCTTGTTAAAAAACGAAGGACCAATTTTATCAGGTACGAGTACATGCACTAAAGATAAGTTAAACATTGCTCAATCTACTTATTTCATGACGGCTGATTTTTGTGATCAATATTATCAGGCACTTCCCGTGGGTGGTTTTTCAATCTAGACGCTTTAATCTTCTTAAAGTATCGACGCCTACACTAATTTTAATAACCGTAACTAATTTTGTAGACGAGAGCGCCGTCTGGCACTTTGCTGTTATATTTAAGTTTGACGTTTATACTTAAAAGGCTATCGCCTACCTGAAAACACTGCCCTCAAGAAATGTCTGGCAGTTTAATTGCTAGATATAAGAAATATTCTGTAACACTAACATAAATATCAGCCGTCATAATATAAGTAGGCAGTTTTTTAAAGTACCTTTTCCACCTGGCACCTTTAGAAATTACCCTCGGCCTAAGTAAGCACGTATGTCTATCTTCTCGGTACATACTTCGCTACTCTTCTATATACATTTTATTCGAAACAGAAAAGTTAAGTCTGGTGGGGTTGGGATCTTGGACAGTCTGGCAAGTTGCATTGTTAAAGAAATTTAAAATTTACGTTCTTGATCACAACAATTTCCATCGTTTGGCCAAATTTGAGTTCTGTACTGTACGATACGAAGTTTCTAAAAAGTTTTTAGTATTGGCTTTCGAAGCACGTACCGGTTAAAGTAAAGGTATCTTTATTTACCAAGGACCATCATTAATCTAAATATAAAAAAAAAAAAAACATAATTAAATTGCTGGAAGTTACAACTAAGCTTTGGCGAATAATCCTACATCAATACAAAACCAATCTTATTTTCATTCTATAAAGTCGAATTTCGAAATTTCACCGTCGCGATGTCACACACAAATTAATTTTATTAGCAAAATTAATATCATTTGAAATATTTTACACCTAATCAAATGTTTTAAAATTTTGGTGCGTTGGTTACTAGAAATATGTTCAAAAAATGCCTCTGATATTCAGAAAGTGGCAGACAATTTTCAATTGCTAGAGCGGAATGATCCAAACACTAATTTTAAAGAGGATTGTCAGAGCATCAGTGTTAAGGTATTTGACCATGAGTATTCGTGACTAAATATAATTTAAATATATTTTTACCCCATTGACGTGACTATATTTCGTGCGTGTGTTTGTATAAACAGCCGTCTGTACATTACATACGTATGTGTCCCGTAAAAAATCATGATGGCAGACATTAACTGTCAAAAACTTGAAACTGTTATGACTTGCTTTAGCTTCAATGGGTTCACCGACTTATACGTGCGGGAATAATTAGGGGTCCCTATCTATAAGCATAAAAATTTAAGTCATAATGTAACATGGCATACTGATTTCTGGCATAATGATTTTAAAGCATAACGTTCTTATGTGTATACGCATAATTACTAAGCATAATGTACCTAAGCATAATCATATTTAGGCATAACATTACTAATGAAATGAAATTACTATTCTGACGTATTTTATAAATATTATACCTTATCACTATTAGTCTCATAGTTATTATGTCTATGGAGATTATGCCAATCATCATTATGACAAAACAAATTAGCCTAAATGATGACTATGCCAAAAATTATATGCTAAAACAGGTATGCCAAAGCTTAATAGGACAAAACAAATTATGCGTAGAAAGGGGTCCCAATAATTAGATCCGTATTGTATAGGTTATATGAACTCAGTTGGGCTTTTTAATCCTGTAAATAATATATTTTTTAAAGAATTTTTTTTTGTAGGTATTTAATAAAACAAATATTTTTTTTAAAAGGGACAGTTTTTCTTACCTTAAAAATATATTGTTTGTCTTATATCTCATTTTTACTTAAGGTTTTTTTTTTTCAAATACTGCGGTTGATATTAAAAAATCAAAGTATAACGATATAAAATCTGAAATAATATCATATCCGGATCCAAAATTTCATATAATCTTAATGTCCCTGATATATTCATAATCAGCGCAACAAAATATCCTAACATCAGTCATCAAATCCAAAAGGAGACGACAATTAGTATAAAAACTAGATCTTCCAAAAAATTATTTAGGCCAGTAAAAAGCTTATAATTGGAATTAAACAAAAGTTTTTTGAATCTACGGGCGATGGAAAAATATATTTTAATAATACCAACACTATGGTAGCTTAATAGGAAAATATTTTTCTGTATTTAATTTTGAAAACTCATTCCGATTCCAAAAAGAATGTGTTCGGTGAAACAGGGCTCCTTGAGTACTCTTATGAATATGTATTTAAATTAATATAAATACCCAAAAGAAAATAAGATGCTTCTTCATATAAACAAAATAAAATACACGCTAAAAAGTTGTTAAATTAATAAAAACTGTCACTGGTTTCGTTGCACCAACTCTCCGTGCGATTTTTATTCCCAGCAAATAATTAACAAGAGAATTGAAAATGAAATTGATGAATGGAAAGCAAGAATGGATGATACAATATACGAATATTTTCCGTGTTAATAGTTTGCTTATTTGCTTTTTTGTTACCAACTTAACAACTTTAAACTTGGATTGTTCAAATTATGATTTTATTCGTTAATCATACATTTTTGTTTATTTGAATGACGAATTTTTATTTATTCGTCCTTTGAATAAAAGTATAAATACAGAATTCTGCTGAAACATCCAGAAATCGCCATAGTAATTTTTGTATGCGCCTTAAGTGTGTCCTAAAATGTAACACGCGGTTTACTTTGGAACATTATTAAGTAATCTGTTTTAATCTCTCCTTGTATTATTAGAGGTAAAACAGACTTCTTACTAATTTCAAATTTTATATGCGAGTGCGCTTTCTGGAAATTTCTGTATTCTGAGGAAAAAGTGTCATTCCTTTTCAGGCATACAAATGTATGGAAATTGTTTTTCCGACTTCATAATATAATAAACAATTTTCATACATTTCATTTCATACAGGTCAATGATTAAATTGGTAACAGGTAGTTTTTGGTAGTGGTTGGTATTTTTTGCAGGTTATGAGAGAGGTTTGTTTTAGTTTGGTTTCCACTAAAAAACCTGAGTGCGCGCAGGTTTTTTTGTGGTACCTATAAAATTAGGACTACAGTTTCCGGGACTGTAGTCCTAATAATTTTTAGGACTAGAGTTTCCGGGCTGTAGTCCTAAAAATTCTTCTATCTATTTTTCTAGCTATCTTATGGTTAAAAGGTTTTGTGGTATGTTAATATTTGGTATGGTATGAAACGTATTTTTGGTAAGTATGACAGGTATCGGCGATTTATGGTAAAGTATGCTATGATTCTTATTTGAAATAACGAATAAAATCATTAACGCAATAATTTATTCACGAATAACTTTCTATACTAATACAACTGCTCACTACTTACGCATACATTACAGTTACGTCTCCTGAATTTATCTATTACTTACAGGCTGATAATGATGATGACTTACAAACTCTGAATACAGAAATCTCCAGAAGCCACCTCCTGTAATTTTGATATGCAAAAAGTATGTGCAAAATGCGTCGTACATATCGCGTGCGTTTACTCCCACGAAGTGATGCTAGAGTAAAAGTTTTACCACTTTAAAGATAATATTAAATTAATATTGATGAGATAACGTATCTTCATATCAGCCGACCGGAGTAGGCCGATAGTTTTCTCTGTGGTTTCTAGATATTTCTGTATTCTGAGCTTACTGATCAGTTGTTTCCGAAGTTAACACAAAAAGGAACATTTCCGTTTCGGTTGTAAATACTGCCCCGCGCACTCACGATTGATTGAGTCCGTTACGTTTTTTCATTCGTATGCAAGCACCTCGTTACATTTCGCGTCGTATTTGTTGTTGAATATGTGTGGTGTTTCCTTTTAAGGGTGAGCAGGTACAATACAATAATTTATTTATTTCAATAGGGATCGTTTCAGATTTGGATTTATTGGGAGTGGGTTCGAACCTTTACTATTAGGCGCGTCAACTTTGCTATGTCTTATGCCAAATCGATCGAGCAATCGTCTTATGCAAGTCTCTGCAAATTTGAAGCATCCGCGCAGTATAAATATTAGTCTTCCAACCGTTCGGCTACCAGGCAATTTGTATGGGAAAGTCGACATTTTTATACAACCGGTCAATAGTACCAGTCGAATGCCCAAAAACAAAATTTACGACGTAACACATCGGTAAATATGTCCATAGGGAAACGAAAAATTTTCACATTAAAATATGCTAATGTAGCAACTCTTCAAAAATCTTCTGAAATTTAAAATTCTTAACTCTTCCACCATTTCAAAGAGCACGGCCTCTCTAAGCATCCTTTCGGTTTGTTAATCATATCCTCCTCCTTGACGACATCAAGCCAGAGTTTCTTGCACTTGTCTCATCTGCCACAGCCCAGCATCATGCCTGCACATAGGCGTACAAATATAAGCGTCTATGAATGACTCATTTTAATTGATTTATTACTGAATCATACAAAAAAATAATATATAGTTAGTCAAGAATTATGCAGAATATAAAATATTAATTTTATCCGTCAAAAATTCATTTGTCTTAATAGGCTTTATCAATTAAAATAGATTTTAAACAATTCTCAAAATGTTAATATTGCAATCTGCGAGTTGCCTATAGCTTGTTGTAGATTTTTCAGTCATAAAAAGAAGGCTTTTCCTTTTTAACTACATGCTGGACATTGGTGTTATTGGTGTTCTTATCTTATGACCATGACGTTGCAATCTTTTACTAGCTGGATTAAATTGTTTTGGGAAAAGCTCCTCATTACACTTTACGAATAATGCTGTTTCATATATGTATAGCGAGGGAACTGTAAGTATTCTTAACTCTTGGAAATGTTTTTTACAACTTTCAATATTTTTAAATTCTCAAGAAAAAGGATTGAACAATTTTAAGATTTCTTTTTCTAAAAACTTTCAGTGCCACCAGATTAGCCCCCACATGGAGGTAGCTCCTGAATTCAACCCGTATTTTGAAGCTTTGGGTAAATTGCTCTAAGATATAAAACCAAATTTATCGAACTTATAAATTCCCTGTGGACTTATTAACTGAAGAATTACGACGCAGTTTTTTGACAAACATTTAAATCTAAATAACGCGCTACGAAAGAATCCACCACAGGCAAGGTTCATACCCAAGTCTCGTTCGTTAACGGCGTAAGAGTGCTACCACTTATTTTTTTTTATCGTATAGTTTTTACAATTGGGAGCTTTTTATCAATGGCAGCGGGGCATTTTCTCTGGTATTCGGCATCGCTCGGACTAGAAGCAACATAGAAGAAAGAAGTAAAGGAAGACATCTTGATTACAGTCCACATGAAAACGTCGAGGAAGACTGAGAGCGTTGTCTGTTAGTGGTTTGGAAATTGCCCCCTTGCCCTACCAAAAGTTAAAAATATATATAAAATTCCTGTTTGTACTAGATTATAGAGCTTTTAAAAGTTATTCAAAGTGTTGGCTTTTTGCGTCAGTACCGTCTGTCGTTAGATGAGGGGTTGTCCGTATTTGCGGCAAATTTATCACTCGCCGAATTCCGCTCGCGTTTCGTTCATCTCGCGTTGCCGTTCGTTGTCTTATTACCTTGCAACTATTACCGCGCGACGCGACTAAAACACGCTTCCAAATTCAAATAAGATAAATTACTAGTTTCGATATTGGACATTTTGCTCTCTTCTATACTTATAGGAGCGTGAATGCAAAAGCTTATCCGTATTTGCGGCATATTTTTTCCATTCGCATTCAACGCATTCCGTCGCGTTATCTTATTACCTCGCAACTCGCAACTATTACCGCGTGACTGATACAAGATCTGATGTGTGATTTTTTCCTATTATTATTTACTACAATTACCAAATTTAAACGTTTATTTTAAAAAAAAGCTTTTTCATGTCAATTTGTTTGTCGCTTTGAACAATATTAGGTAAATTATGTAAAAGTATATTGAATCAATATACTTTTACATAATTTACCTATTTTTGTTCAAAGCGACAAACAATTATTGTTCTCAAAGTAAATTGCGAATTTAAGTGATTATTGAGGTGCTATTTTTGAACGGGAAACATGCTCGTCTCTCGAAGTCGCACGATCGAAAATAGTACTTCTCATATTCACGTAATATTTTTTATAAAAATATTTCTGATTGATGATTCTAATTGAAAGATTGCTAGAACTATAATGCATATTCAGAAAGATTTTGTGTGAAGTGGTAAAAGCGTCGATGAATGTCGATGTTATTGATAGCACGAGTGTTGTTATAAAGTGACAGTATAGTAAGTCTGAAAAAAGAAATGTCTAAAAGCATGGATGAATTTTAGTTAGAAACATTATAAATAATTGAATGAATAGTCTATTGTTGTCTGCTAATGGAACGTGTCATCGGCCCTGAAATGACGAGGTGTATCTATGTTCAAATAAGTGATATCGTGACACTGCGACGTTTCTAAATCTACTCGAATCGATATTTTCAGTTAGTGTTGTAAGACAGAATTTTAAAAATTATAGGCTCAACTTCGGAGTCTTAAGGTATTCATACTTGGAATGTTCAATCCTTTGAGTTTTTAGAATATTTTATTCATTAAATTATTGGATATATCCACGTAATTCCATAGTTCTAAATATAAATAAACTTAATATAGATAGGCTTGAGACTAATTGTATACTTTGAAGCATCAATTGACGTGAAGTCAGTAAACTGAGTAATTTGCAAAGATAAGAGACCTTATGAGTGACGTTTCATTCCTTGAGACGTAACTTTGAGCGCTTGTAATCTTTAGTCTTTTGGGTTTTTACTAATAATATTTGCAAAAAATTACAGTAACGATGAACACTGCAGCTTTGAAAGCAAAAAATAGCCTGAGTCCTCAGAGTGATGACTCCGAGTCTCTTGCTACACTACTTCAGGCGATCACCCGACCATTGATTCCCTTTTCATTAGTCGGTTTGAAACTGTTCAAATAAATATTAGCCCGCCCAAATTGACCGGTCGTAATCGGTTTTCGATTTGCGACGGTATTGACACGGGGCGGCGTTTAATGATGTTGGGTCGCGCCCCTCGAGGTTTCATACCTGTTTGTCTTCGTTCCTTTACTGTAATTTAATATTATGCTTTGTTTTGGGATTTGTTTCGGTATATTGAGACATTTGGATTCGTCGCATGTCGCGCACTAAAGAACAAGAAATAAAACACACTTTTTACTTATATGGATGACATCTTAATGATTTCTACGGCTATTCTTAACACTTTACATAAACCAAGAAAGATAGAAATACTTTAACATTTTTGAATTTAGACTAAGTGACATTAATATCTTCCATTTGCCGGGTTCTTAGTATATGACTCTTTGGTATGTTGTGTAAAGTACTAAATTGTTGTGCTGAAATGAAAAAAATATATAATAATGAAAAACAGGCAAGATAACTGAACAACGCATGTCCATTATTATAGAGTAACAAAAGAATTTAAAAATAATCTAGATTTTAAAACAGATTTTAACCCTCGATCGGCTATTACGATCTGGGTGTGAAGAGCAGCTGGTACATTCTACATTTTTTCTTTTTTCCCAGACATAGCCAGCATGGAAGCAAGAAGCCTCCGAAACTGTTACGAGTCATGCCTTTTAAGTTTTGTCGTTGAAGAAAAAAACAACTAGAACCTTATAGTACTTTTTATTGTTTTTCAAAGTATTAACCACGTCGTCATCGTCAGCTTTCCACGACCCACTGCTGGGTATAAGCCTCCTTTTGTGTGCGCCATTCTTCCCTATCATTACCCTTCGCAATCCAGTTCTTACCTGCCAGTCTCTTCTGCCTACCAGCAATCTGCTTTATGTCGTCGACCCACCTAGCTGCTGGACGCCCAACACTACGTTTCCCATTTCTGGGATACCACTCAGTAACAGCCTTACTCCATCTACCATCGTCCCTTCTAGTCAAGTTTCTTGCCCAGTTTTTTGCCCTGCCAAGATTTGATGATGTTGTAGACATGATTTGACTATCCTCGATCGAACATTTGCAGAGTTTTCTTACACCATCTGACGCGGGCCGCCTTGTTATCGTCGGAAAGTAAATTCGATATCCAACGGCAAACTAGCTTTCTCACACCAAGCGGTTCATGCAAGATCTTCTGAATGATTGTCCCTGAGATGCCTAATAGAGCTTCTATCTCTCGATTCGTCACATGACGATCTTCAAGGATTAGTTTTCTCACAGCAATGATGTTATCTTCAGTGAAGGCGGATTTTGGGCGTCCTTCGCGAGAGTTGTCACTCACACTAATATGTCCACGCTGGAATTCTAAATACCAGCTTTCCACAGTCCCCAGACATGGGGCTTCATCACTTGATACAGATGTTAGCTCTTCAAAACATTGAGGCCGTGTCAGGCCTCTTCTAAAGTTGTAGAAAATTATTGCATAAACGTTTTCCTTAGAAAGATTCATTTACGTACGTAACTTGACAGATTACAATCGACGCTCTTACTAAACAATAGCATTAATAAATCCTAATACTTTCAACTATTATGCAATTAAAAATTTGAACACATTCGAATATAGAACAGTTCCAAATTCAAAATTGCCGGGAAATATGGGAACGACAGAACTTAAAAGGTATTCCTCGTATATGCTGCGAGACACAACTTTCGAAACTGCTATCATTAAATTGTAACTTTTGACTAAATTCAATGTCTGGAGACCGTTATATGCACCTTAAACACCAATATTAGTGCCCTCGTTTTCCCTATTCTAAGGAAATAGCTTTTTGGTATTTTGCGTAATTTACTGAATTGTCATTTGCTAAGATAATACTAATAAATAACGATTATTGTTGCCTTATATTATGATAAAGTGTGCTGTTTAAATGGCAGTTGGAAACAATAGGCTTTGTAAGCTTTAATTATGATAAAGGATAAGCCTAAAACAAGAGACTGAATATCTTTTGCGACAGTGTTAAGCGGATAACGTTCCTCGTAATCGGTTATTGTTAATGCGACGCTTTTTTGGACAGCTTCCAAGGCCCTCTATTAGTTCAAAATGTTGAGGGGACTCCAATATCTTAACTTTTTCCGTATAAAATCAAACCGAGAGGTCGGAAAACTAGATCAGTGAGGATTTATAAGTAAACAGGATTGTTATTAATTTGAAGGTGTTCCTTAAAAATCAAAAATGCTTGGATAATTGATCATGAGATTTCATGTGTGAATTAAATGCGAGAAAAGTATAATAAGTCTTTTAGGAAAAGCGCGGCCTTATTAATCTTTAAGAAGATCATTAAATGTTAGGTGTAGGATAGGATTAGGCATCAGATCAGGCAATACATTGTATGTCTCCAAGAGTGATGGCGGCGACGTCACCACCCTGGCTCTGCTGACGTCCCACCCTTTTTGTTTAGCTCACCGACGGTCTCAGCCAGTCAAGAAACCTGGCGGCAAACCTAGGACGAAGCAACCCAAGAAGGTCAAATTTATAAGTAAGTTATGTCTGAAGTAACTAGTATAAGTTTTCATTGATACAATTATTTCCACACGAACAACTGATCATCTACATACACAGAATTTAGATGTACAAAGACGCTTCGTCTGTCCGAACCCTGATTATATACATATAGATGTACAGAGATGACGTAAATACACCTTCTTCGCGTGTCTGAACGCCGACCAAGCGTCAAGGTTAGCCGCGACTATTAACAGTCCGCGCGCGTCTGTTGTTGCAGCCTATTAAGCTACGAAAACTAAAAAAATCCTCATTGCGTAATAATTGACCGCAAAGGCCCAAAAATTGCAAGCACTCGGCAAGGACATATTTCCTATCAGACTTTATAACAGTAGATCTATATCTCCTTTAGATGCTTGTATTATCGGCCAGGGGTCGCGCCATGGATGGTGTGATGCAAATGCGACCAACTGAACTGATCGTGCAATCAAAGATGTCTCTATGGAATGTCCCAATTTCTATGGGACGTTTATGTCCGTAATAAAATACCACAAAAATCGACACTAAATCACAATTCACATACAAACCAACAGTTACGTTTTCTTAGCCCAGTCCAAATTTGTTTTCATTTGTCCAAGGAAGCTTACTTACATTTATTAATATGAATGTTAAAAAATATGCACGATTTTCTCATATCAAAGCGATGCTCGATATTTTCTAGACACGCGAGTATTACGCTCGAAGTCATTATTTTGCATTGACCCAGATGCTGGGATGTATGGCACATCAGTCTTCCCGTATACGAACCTCTTTCTTTTGTGTAGAAACAGGTTAAGAGGACGCCGCGTATCGTATACTTCTTTGTCTCCGAAATGTATGCATGAATGGATACTCATGTATGTTTTCGTATTCGAGTGAATATACATATTGGAGAGAAAAATTCAATCTCTAAACACACACACTACACACATTTTTTCAACTACTACACACATGTTTTCAATCTGTTCTGACTTCGATTTATACCCACCACAGACAGTACATAGGTTGTATTGTCTGTGATCCCCATAAAGTTAAACGATTTTTTTGTAATTTAGTTTATTTTTGGAAAAATCATATTTACTGCATTATTTTACTAGCATAGAAAGAGTGCCAAAAACACGGAAATATGAAAAAATGCACTACCTTCTTGCTGGTTGCGGATACTGAAAAAACTAGTTCTTGAATCGGCCTTGCCCTAAATAAGAGCACGCATTATAATCGTCTGATCGATTTCTTAGGTACTTTGCATTTATAAAATTTGCAATAAATGGCTGCCATGTTAAGGCAGCCATGTTTAGGGTATTTAATTTTCAGGAAAATTGGTGAAACTTTTGTATTGAGGCATGCAGTAGCGGCGTTAGGGTAGGACGCGGTAGGGAGACCGCCCAGGGCGCTGGAATTGTAAGGGGCGCCATCAAACAATCTCCGACAATCTCCGACCGCCCCCTCATGTCAGGGGGTGCAAATTGCGCCCTTTGCCCCAAAGGGCGCAATTTGCACCCCCTGACATGAGGGGGCGGTCGGAGAAATCTCGCCCAGGGCGCCGGTATTGCTAACGCCGACACTGGAAGCATGGTGGTCATTGAAGTTTCCACGACGTTTTATATAACCTAGAGTTGCACTGTAACTATACACAGAGGGCGTTACGGTATTGCTAACGCCGGCACTGGAGGCATGGTGATCATTGAAGTTTCCACGACGTTTCATATAACCTAGAATTGCACTGTAACTATACACAGAGGGCGTTACGGTATTGCTAACGCCGGCACTGGAGGCATGGTGGTCATTGAAGTTTCCACGACGTTTTATATAACCTAGAGTTGCACTGTAACTATACACAGAGGGCGTTACGGTATTGCTAACGCCGGCACTGGAGGCATGGTGGTCATTGAAGTTTCCACGACGTTTCATATAACCTAGAGTTGCACTGTAACTATACACAGAGGGCGTTACGGTATTGCTAACGCCGGCACTGGAGGCATGGTGGTCATTGAAGTTTCCACGACGTTTCATATAACCTAGAGTTGCACTGTAACTATACACAGAGGGCGTTACGGTATTGCTAACGCCGGCACTGGAGGCATGGTGGTCATTGAAGTTTCCACGACGTTTCATATAACCTAGAGTTGCACTGTAACTATACACAGAGGGCGTTACGGTATTGCTAACGCCGGCACTGGAGGCATGGTGGTCATTGAAGTTTCCACGACGTTTCATATAACCTAGAGTTGCACTGTAACTATACACAGAGGGCGTTACGGTATTGCTAACGCCGGCACTGGAGGCATGGTGGTCATTGAAGTTTCCACGACGTTTCATATAACCTAGAGTTGCACTGTAACTATACACAGAGGGCGTTACGGTATTGCTAACGCCGGCACTGGAGGCATGGTGGTCATTGAAGTTTCCACGACGTTTCATATAACCTAGAGTTGCACTGTAACTATACACAGAGGGCGTTACGGTATTGCTAACGCCGGCACTGGAGGCATGGTGGTCATTGAAGTTTCCACGACGTTTCATATAACCTAGAGTTGCACTGTAACTATACACAGAGGGCGTTACGGTATTGCTAACGCCGGCACTGGAGGCATGGTGGTCATTGAAGTTTCCACGACGTTTCATATAACCTAGAATTGCACTGTAACTATACACAGAGGGCGTTACGGTATTGCTAACGCCGGCACTGGAGGCATGGTGGTCATTGAAGTTTCCACGACGTTTCATATAACCTAGAGTTGCACTGTAACTATACACAGAGGGCGTTACGGTATTGCTAACGCCGGCACTGGAGGCATGGTGGTCATTGAAGTTTCCACGACGTTTCATATAACCTAGAGTTGCACTGTAACTATACACAGAGGGCGTTACGGTATTGCTAACGCCGGCACTGGAGGCATGGTGGTCATTGAAGTTTCCACGACGTTTCATATAACCTAGAGTTGCACTGTAACTATACACAGAGGGCGTTACGGTATTGCTAACGCCGGCACTGGAGGCATGGTGGTCATTGAAGTTTCCACGACTTTTCATATAACCTAGAGTTGCACTGTAACTATACACAGAGGGCGCTACGGTATTGCTAACGCCGGCACTGGAGGCATGGTGGTCATTGAAGTTTCCACGACGTTTCATATAACCTAGAATTGCACTGTAACTATACACAGAGGGCGTTACGGTATTGCTAACGCCGGCACTGGAGGCATGGTGGTCATTGAAGTTTCCACGACGTTTCATATAACCTAGAATTGCACTGTAACTATACACAGAGGGCGTTACGGTATTGCTAACGCCGGCACTGGAGGCATGGTGGTCATTGAAGTTTCCACGACGTTTCATATAACCTAGAATTGCACTGTAACTATACACAGAGGGCGTTACGGTATTGCTAACGCCGGCACTGGAGGCATGGTGGTCATTGAAGTTTCCACGACGTTTCATATAACCTAGAGTTGCACTGTAACTATACACAGAGGGCGTTACTTTATTTGATAGATATTCATATTAGAACAACAATAAAAAGCATTTTCGACCATTAAAATTATCCAGATTGCATTTAAAAAAATGTTTACGCTTAAACACATTCTAATTGTAGTTTAGTTGACTAACAATGGACCTACAGAACAAACAATAAAAAGCAATTTCGATTATTGAAATTACCCAGATTGCATTTAAATTAGTGCCTTTTATAATTATTTTGGCCTACACTCTCCTCGCTGGCCAGACGGGTTGGAGAGGTCTTATTGATGTTTATGAGCTTTGTTTAGCTTTGTGTAGGCCAAATCCTCTGTCTGCCAAGTATGGCTCCGGTAGTACAGAGAGGGTCATGCTCCTGCAGTGGAGCCTAAAAAGACCTGATGATGATGATGATAATTTTTTTACGCATAAACACATTCTGTTTTTAGAGTCGTTGACTAACAATGGACCTACGGAACTAACAATAAAAAGCAAATTCGATTATTAAAATTAACCAGATTGCATTTAAATTAGTGCGTTAAACAACTTTTTTACGTTTAAACACATTCTAATTCTAGTCTAAATAGTTGACTAACAATGGACCAACGGAACTACGAATAAAAAGCATTTTCGATTATTAAAATTAATCAGATTGCATTTAAATTTGTGCGTTATATATTTTTTACCCTTATACACATTTTAATCTAAATAGTCTTATTTGACAGTAGACTGAACAGTGACTGGTTGACTCACAAATACTCACAATACTGTACAAATAATCACCTACTGCCATCTAACTGGATGTTATATCTATTCCTTTATTTCCTGTAGAATTCTTTATTTTAATTTCAACAAAAAATTAAACAAGACTATCCAATAGACAACATGCTTCGTCAAAGAGCTCAACGGTTCATCAGCAATAAGCTTCGTTAAAACTTACAAAAAATATCAACATGCTTCGTCCTGTAGAATTATAATCTATCATTGAGGGGTTATGTTGTGGTATTATAGGCGGCTTGTATAACTAATGTAAACTCAAAATTTCAATCGTTCTATTGCTAGGCTTCTATGAGCCTGTTATGAGTCATTCGTACTTTTAGTGTGAGATGTTGACTAATATTGTTGTTGAATTTTAAAGCTGCCCAAAGTTGATTCGTAGTTAAAGGCGGATATCTTTAACGCCTTTGATCACGCCAGACTGCGACACGAGAGTGCCCGGGTTCGATCCCCGGCCAGGTCAAGATGGAAAATAATATTTTTCAGATTGGCCTGGGTCTTGGATGTATATCTATACATGTATTTATTATAAAATATAGTATCGTTGAGTAGTGTCCCATAACACAAGTCTCGAACTTACTTTGGGGCTAGCTCAATCTGTGTGATTTGTCCGTATATATTTATTTCAGCACGAATAAATAAGTATGCCGTGCCGTGTGGTATCCGGCAGAATAGAATAGGACCACTCCAAGTCTTCCCGTGGATGTCGTAGAAGGCGACTTAGGAAATACAAGCTAAACAAAGCTTATAAAAAAAAAAAAAAAAAAACATCTAAGAGGCCTCTCCAACCCGTCTGGCCAGCGTGGAGAGTGTAGGCCAAGTCCTCTGGCTGCTCTGGCCAAGTATGGCCCTAGTAGTACAGAGAGGGTCGTGCTCCTGTAGTGGAGACTAAAAAAGACCTGATCATGATGATGATGAAATAAGTATGGCTTTCAGATGAGAAGGAATAATATATCTTATGTTAAAAAAAAAAGATTTTAATTATTTATAATATAAACGGGACTTAGGACGAACTCTTTTTATTATTTGTTTCGTATCATTGCGATCACAATGGATGTAACTCCATTAAAACGAACGGAGACAAATCATAAAAATATTTTTAAGTGTTATATTTTGCATTCACAATGCTATTTTGATATACTCTTATTAAATTAAGAAAAAAAATATAAAAAGAAACCTCCCACAATCCCGCCCGCTTGAAGTTTTTTCACCATATTTTATTTATTAATTTAACAAGAGTTAATCATAAAAAGGTAAGTTTAAAGCGCAAAAGTTTAAAAGAGAAGAAAGATTTTAGTCCTTTATACAGAGCCATCTCTTTAATTTCAGCTACTAATAAATACAACATATTGTACTTCCTGAACGGACATCCTGTACAAGAATATTAGGTTTACTTTCCGACCATATTACTAAAAATAGGTTCCAACGACAAACAAAACTCGCCTTACATACTCCGCAAATACGCGGTGCGTAGTAGCGAGTGCAATATCCGACTCCACATGAATCACCGGAAGGGGGTAGCGCCCACCCACCCCCTAATAATTAAACAATGGCGAATTCCTTCCGGGACCCGGGAGTTAAACGACCGACCTTGACGAAGCTCGGGACTTCGGGACTCCGTTGCATTTTTTGAATTCCGTCACTTAAGCCACCCTAAATGGAGTCTGGGGGTTAATTTACGCTCAAGTGTAATTATAAGCGGGTGTTAATTAGGTGGTGCTTTTAGTGCCGTGTCGACACGGCCGACGCCTTATGTGGTCGGTCCCGGAAGTCATTATTGTAATACGTTAGTATTCGACAGGGTCGGGATTTACTGCTTTAGGGAACGCATGCCAGACGTCTAGGAGGTTCGGAGAAGGTTAAACTTTTTATCCTATTGCCCAGAAAGGTTATGTTTAGAGTATGTTATGATTGTAAATTTCTTTATTACCCTGTATCATTGTAGGCTTGAATCACCTGATTGCCTGATAATAAAGATGATTCCGTGCTTCGGAAGGCATGTTAAGCCGTTGGTCCCGGCTGCCATCTGGTAGTAGTTAAAGGAACCACGTCAGAGGCCGAGAGGCGGTTCCGAAGAACTCTGACACCAGGGTGTGCATGGTCGATTGACCGTGTCACCTACACGAAATGATAATAATGACCCCGTATCTTCCTAGCAAGGTCCAACAAAGTGATGCACTGGGCTGGCCCATTCAGAAAAAGGAAACGGGAAAGGTGATAGGTGATAGGTTGACGAAATTAAAAAGATTGCAGGAGAAAACTGGACGTCGAAAGCCAAAGGCACAAAACTTAGGAGTAAAATGGAGGAGGTCTTTATTAGAAAAGATGTCCTTGAGAAAGAAATGATATAATAAATAACAATAGATTAAGGATAACTGAAGAAGGACAATAAAATGACTTATGAAAAAGAACCTTCCTAGCTAGATGTATTTAACCGTTACGGTGTTGTTAGACATTCGTTTAGGCTACATTTTCTAGCACCAGTAAAGTTCTTTTTGCAAAGTATGATTATTGCGTATTGCTGCCTCCAATGCAGTCATAAACCAGTCACCCTGTTCCCAAGTCTTGGTAAAGTTGTATCAAAAAAAATTAAAACAATGTGACTATATGAAAAATTAACGAAATATAGACTTAATTTTGCCATTGGGAATGGAATAAAAAGGAACACCAACTACCATTTGATTTTCTGAAATCTTTTCTTTCTTTCTAACGATTTCAGAGTACATTTTCAAATACGTTTTTAATAATTTTATCAGCTCTTCTACATGACTGTATTACCAAGGGAATAAAATAATGAAATTCCTTGCAAACTGCGGTGCACTAATGGACTCGTCGACAGCCAAGGACGTAATATCGACCCACCGGCTTCGGACGTGGAGGGGTTGGATTTGGAACTGTCAACACAAAGCTGTGCGTGCACTGGACCGGAATCGGAGCGGACGGAGCGGCCGGAGCGGCCGGATTTTCAAAATGCCGGTGGGGTGCGTTCACTGCATTCGGATTCCGGACCGGCATTTTTACAGTGTTGCCAGGGCCCTTGAGTCATAAGTTACGTTACGTTTCGTTTCCTGAAATGTTACATTTTTGCAGCAAAAGTAATAATTATATACCTATTTTTATAGATAACGGTATAGTAATAAATAGTAATAATAAAATATTGTAATTTTTTTATAGTCTATGAGTAAAACCACTGACGGACAGACGGACGGACAGACATGGCGAAACTATAAGGGTCCTATTTACTACGGAACCCTGAAAATTGGTTGACTGTAAAGTCAGTTTACGGCCAATAATTTTACGTGATAACGGGGAGAGATAGATGCGTGATAGTACTACTACTACTCCTACTGCTGCTGCTGTTGCTGGTCTGGAACATTTTTTGTGAGTGCAGCCAATGTTCATCGATTTGTTTTTTTGTTTTAATGTCAGTATTTTCATCACTCTATTTTTTCGTCTTACTCATTCACGACATATGTATTTGAGGAACACCATAATGAACTTTTACAGTTTCACTCAATACCAGCGGTAGATTTGAAAATTAGACATAAAAGTTAAATTAAAGGCTGCGTGCCTGCTGCTTGCATACTGCATGCTTTATTGAATGCTGCGTACATTATGGTTACTATATACGTACATTTTCTGTATCATGTGTTGATCAATTGCTCATAATATGTAACCTAAGCCAAATGATGATTCTGACAATACATTTTCTCAGATATGATTGACTATAGAAATGAATTGTATGGCAAAAGGCAATTGTAACTATGTGTGAATTTAACTTTCTGTGATAAAATGATTCTCCTTTTTAATTATTTTGGCTATTAAGTATATGTCATGAGATGATTAGCTATGAATTTAAAAGTTATGGATGATCTAAATCGAATTCCTACGAAATGAGGTTTCTACCATTCGCTGTTATTCATAATAATATTCCAATATAAAAAGTACTACCATAAGGGGTAGGTCTTCTTATGAACGGCAACACCGACGACTGCCGATGCCGGTGACGTCACCGGCAGAAATTCCGGTCTCCGGCAAGGAAATGCCGATGCAGTGCACGCAGCGCCATACAAATCCATACAAAGCAACAAATCCGTCCGCTCCGTCCGCTTCGATTCCGGTTTAGTGCACGCACAGCTTAACTCCGATTAGATCTCAGTACATTAGCATGACATCAATAATCAAACTGTTATATTGTTTGCTATGAATAACTTTAAATTCATGGGCATATTGTGGGTCCTTATTACTCTTGACGTTTGGTGGCGCAACCTCACTTTTCATATTCAGATTAATAAAAAAACTTTACGCTTGCCAAATGAGACCTGACCTGAACGAGACTACGGAGTTCTTGGCAAGAATTTCAGCGGACTGCACGGTTTTTGTTTCGAATTGTTTTGCAAATTGTGGACTTAATAATGTGAAATCGTTGTATTTTGGTGTTATAAATGCCCATGTTTATGAAAAACCGCCGGCTTCGCTCGCGTAGATTTAGTGACATAATATTTCTTTTTTCACACCTTGGGTTACATTATTTTCGAAGTTACATAGGGATCCCTAACCGTTTTAAAAATATTCTATAGCCTATGTTCATCAGGGATAATTTAGGAGTCTAATGGTGAAAGAATTATTCAAATCGGTCCAGTACTTTCGAAGCCTATTCAATTCAAACAAACAATCAAATCTCTCCTCTTTATAATATTAGTGTAGATGTATGGAATATTTAAAATAAACTGCCATGCGGCTGTGATGAGATTTAATTAGCGGCCTGGTGCTTGTCCGCCTTGCTGCGTCGTCTAATCAAACCAGTGGATTCGTGGGAATTGTCGCCATGGGCTCCGTCTAATCAACGAAATAAATTACACAATCATTTCGATAACAAGCAAGAATAACTCGAAAAATAACTAGATACTGGCTTAAATAAGCTTCTGACTGAAATTTGATGGCCACATAGAAGAAAAGAAAAAAAGAGGCCGCTACGTCCTATCAATCGCGTGCGTGATAAATACACACACACCCCTTGACACAAACAATTCATTCTCAAGTTTTCCTGATTCAATAATAAGTCTTGTCACGCAAACGTGTGCCTCTAGTTGTGCACCTATTTTTGTGCCTGAACGACTGCAGGCACAAAAATGGGTGATACTTTATCAGGTATACATATAAGTATGCTGTTTTGTCCTGCACAATAAAGTTAGAAGTGGCAGACGCAAAAGCGACGTTAAAAAGAGGCCAAGAAGTCACGTATAAGTTCTTTGGATAGAGGATACAGGTGACATGTGATTTAAGTAATAACATTGACAAGCAAGTTGACCATCGCATATGTGTTGCTAATATATTTAAAAAAGGAAAAAAAATATGATCCTCCTGTGTACCATAGAAATTATTAATATTAATCTGAATTTTTGTCCACAGCCACTGAAATCCGCTGCCAAGAGATGTCGAAGGGCGGGCTAGCATATGAGGTGATCCTCGCGGAACCAGTCGGAGTGCCGGTACCTCGCCGTGCTGACTCACCCGAGAAGACTCCCTCTGTCGAGGAAATACAAGAGAAACTCAAGGCTGCAGAAGAGAGGAGACGTGTAAGTACTACTACTACCTCACTCTTTAGTTTTTGGGCATATCCAAGAGACATCGAAGAGCAGCCTCGCATACGAGGTGATCCTCGTGGGACCAGTCGGAGTGCCGGTCCCCCGCCGTGCTGGCTCCCCTGAGAAGACTCCCTCTGTTGAGGAAATACAAGAGAAACTCAAGGCTGCAGAAGAGAGGAGACGTCTAAGTACTACTTCTACCTCGAATTTGGTATGTGACGTCATTCTTTTGGTCGTATCCAAGTATCCAAGAGGTATCGAAGTGCAAGCTCGCATATTTTGTGATCCTCGAGGCACCAATAGCAATGCTAATTTACTCTGAAAACACGCCGTCTGTTAAGGAAATACACGAGACGTGTAAGTACAACTTTTACCTCGCTCTTGATATGTGAAGTCATTCTCTAGTTTGTGGTCGTATCCAAGAGATATCGAAGAGCAGGCTCGCATACGAGGTGATCCTTGAGGTACCAATAAGTGTACAGGTCACCAGCAACTCTGATTACCCTGAGAATACGCCATCAGTTGAGGAAACACAGTAAAAACTCAAGGCTCCGTAAGAGATAAGACGTGTGTTAGTACTACTTTTATCTCGGCCTTGTAATCTGACCCGTGAATCTGACGTCTTTCTCTAGTTTTTGGTCGTTTTCAAAGAATGTCGAAGGGCGGGTTTGCCTGCGAGGTGATCCTGGCGGAACCAATAGGAGAACCGGTCACAAGCAACGCTGATTTATTGTGAGAAGATGCCCTCTGTTGATGAAATACAGGAGAAACTAAGGGCTGTGGACGATACGAGACGTGTATATTATGTTTCTTTTACTGTCACTTATCTAGCACTTAAAATGTGGCGTAGTGTAGTTCACGAATTGAAGAGTTTAAACACGCGATTCGCCAAAATGTTTGTATTGGCCTTTTGCGTTTTTGGCTGTTCACGTCGGAAGGGTGTAGTTGCGATGGCAGTCGTGGTGCCCCTCCGAGCCTACGCCAGACGCTTTTGGTCGAATAAATACAAGAGAAACTCAAGGTTGCAGAGGAGAGAAGTTTAAGTCGTCGTTCTATTAGATTCATTCATCAAGCGTAATTTCTGTCACTCCGTCGGAGCCAATAGGTGTTGGGTTGGAGGATGAACTCTTTAGCTTGCGGGCAATAGAGGTCATTTTTGGTCAACATATACTATGGAAAGCATAAACTAAAAGATAATTCAGTTTTTTTTAATAATTCACCTTTAAATGAAATTTCAGAATCCTCGGTTATCTTTGGTTCTTCGTTCCTATTTAAGAGCGTGGCTCTTGTCGGTGGAGTGATTTCCAATTTTCATCCCCGGCTTTTTTTTTCTATCTTTCCTTTAACTATTGTTGGCATCATGAGTAAATAATAATATATCTTTCGATAAATTGCTATGTTAACTCCCGTTCAAATTTCTTCCAGAGTTTGGAAGCTAGCAAGATGGCAGCGATCGCATCCAAAATGGCGAAGATCGAGGAAGCGTCGCGCATCCGCAGCGAACAGACCAACAACTTCATATCAAATACCAAGGAGGCGCTCGACGCCAAGATGGAAATCCACGAAGAAAAACGTGAGGCTTATATCAATGAGCTGAAGGCGAGGCTGAAGGACCACTTGGAGGGCGTTGAGAAGACCAGGTAATGTTAATTTTAGTTTAGTTGTGGTAGAGCCACGCTACAGGCAAAATTCATTTTTGCTAGTAGCATGAATGGGCCGGCTCGTCCGGGGAAGTACCACACTCTCACAGAAAATCGACGTTTGAGTAGGAGCTTTACCGCTTCTATGCTTCATTCGGTGAGTGAGAGAGCCGGAGGCCCATCCTTCCCCCATTTCCTCCCCCCATGTCCTTTCCCCAATTCCTTGAAAGGCCGGAAACGCTCCTGTTACACCCTGTTGCAGTTGTCCATGGGCAGCGGTGGTTGCTTACTATCAGGTGACTCGCTTGCTCGTTTGCCGTGCTAAAACATAAAAAAAAGAAAAGAAATGAGTTTGTCACGCCTTCTTTTGATGATGTGTTAAAGATATTGTAGTTGATGCAAGTATCACGATTTGTATGGTAACCAAGCGTGACGTGCCGCCTTTATAACATCTACTGTTAAAAAATCTGATAGGTAATATATCCTTGCCTTTAGGTGCTTGCAATTTTTGTGCTTTTGAGACATTTGTTAGTTTTCGCAGCCTTCCGCCTATAACAACAGACGCGCGCGGACTGTCAGTAGCCGCGGCCGACCTTTACGCTTGGTCGGGGTTCGGACACGCGAAGTAGGTGCATTTACGTCATATATGTTCATCTATATCTGTGGATCATTATAGTCCCAATGTTTTTCGTGATCGTACAAAACCTGCCAGGTATCGCCTAGGCCAGCAAACTTTAAAACGACACTTCTCTTTGACCTTCTCTTTTCAATTAATGGTCGCAGTCTTTCTCTGAGACAGAGTGAGACAGACAGGAAAAAAATACGCTGCCAACTGTTCCAACCCCGATGGGAAAGAAATAAAGAAAGAAAAATGTTTATTTGGTACTCGCACAGAATACGTTTGTTTACATACATAATAAACAAAAAAAGGTACCAAATTGGTCTCCTCTCATTGGGACGCACTTGCTATTTACGAAAATGTTAAAAGTCGTATAATAATGTCATACCAGCTTAAATAACGGGCGCGCGTGATATTTATTTACAAATGTGGTGCGGAAATTCTCCCGCATTTTGTTGAGCTGATATGAGGTTTAATATTAAGGACACATTGGGGACAGATGTGTTTATAAATTAGGCTTTTACATAATGTGTGAGGTAAGCAAAAAATGTATTAGCGTTATGACGCCTCATTTAACGATGCTGCGGAAATATAATGCTTTTGTTCAGTTTGAGGTTTCTTTTGGTCCCTATTCTTAAATTAAAATTCCCTGCCTCTTAATCTCTCGTTTTGAATTTTGTAAAAGAAAGCTAAAGAATAAACAAAATAATTGAACAACGTGCAACCACGACTAATGTTTGTCGCTTAATTGCAACCTTTTCTTTTGAAAGTAAACAGATTATACTTATTAAGAGCGGCTCTTGCATACCGCGACCTTTTGTTTTCGTTTACCAGAGATACTGTCTGCAAATAGAAAATCTGTTATCCTTCGTCATGTCTATTTAAAGTGACGTAACTTAGGTACGTCCGTACCTACGTGTTACGTAAATAATAATGCACGTAGATTATGAACGCCGGCTACACACATGAAAAAGTGTCACGTTCTGTGTGCAAGCGAGAGCGCGCAAAAACCGATAGAGAGGCACGATCGGCCTAAGCGTTCGGCTTGTGACTAGTGATGTGCCGCAGAGAAATTCTCTGTTCCTGCAAATTCCTTCTCTTGAAATTTGCGGGAAATTTCCAATGATTCTTGAGAACGTTCTCCCTAACATTCGTTTATGGAAATGAAATTATGCTAGAGAGTGTTTTAAAACTGTTTAAAATATTGTTGATGCCTTTAAATACCGTTCTTTACAATAATTAACTTTCTGACATTCTTATCGAGGAAAAATTGCAGGCCGTCTTTAGCAGGTAAAAATCACTGATAAGGGACGGTCAAGGTTAATCATTCAGGTAGGCGGTATTTCTATGTAATTAGCTAAACAAAAGCTACCGATCAGTAGTTGTGGATTCCTGATTGGCTTTTACACTTTTGTTAAGGCCAGGTATGTCAATTAGGAAAATTAATTTTCAATGAGGAAAATTTTAGTATAGTACTCGAAAAATTTCAAAACATAAAACTAAATTGCCTTAAATCTGTTCACTTTGCCGCAGTCATTTTGGATCCTAGAAGTCGAGGAGTTTCTCTTAGTTCTGAAGAGCATCTCGATGGATGTTCTTTAATAATGGATACTGCGGAATGTGATGCACAAATGATTCTTAAAGAGTTATCGGACTACAAATGCCGAAATGATATTTTTGAAAAAGAATTTGTGTTGCAAACGGCTGAAAACGTAGAGCCTGTATCATGGTGGCTATCACTTTATCCAAACTGTGTTTTAGGAAAAGTAGCTGTTAAAATCTTATCTGTACCATCCACATCGGCATCGGTAGAAAGATCTTTTTCCACCTTTACATTCATACTAAGAAGAGGAACAGGTTACTGACCGAACGTTGCATTAAAATTTGCTACATAGCACACAACTGGAAGTTACTGAATCAGAGAAACTCCTCAGATAAAACTGTTGAAACTTCTAAATTTCGGCCAGATGATACAAACGAAGGTATTTCTGGAATCGATTTGTTAAATTCCTCATTTGAATTAGACTCTACTGAATTAACAGCTGATTCGATTTCATTTGACGATTTTTGTCAATTTTGTAACTAAAGTTCAAGCAAGTTGAAATATTTAATAGTGTTGTAATTTTGTGATTATTATTGATTATATTTTGTTTCCTACATTGTTGATTTAAGCATTACAAATATTCATGTTTAAACTTTATTACTGAGTGTAATTATATTTTAAATGTTTAAAGTATTTACTGCTGCATCCATTCCATGCTAGTCTGAGAGAAAAGAAACAACGTGGAATGTACCAGCTGCTTCTCTTCCCGCACAGATCGTAAAAGCCGATCGAGGGAATGGGCAAATCTGACAAATCATAGTAGTAGACGATGCCTCTAGCAAACCACCACTATTTTGAGTCCATTTGCCACATAACGCCCACCAATATGCTAAACGTGGCTTTTTGGTTTTAAAGACCAGGCCTCTGTCTACCAAAAAGCTACTAAAAAAAATATTACATATACTATGTTTGTTAAAGTATTTACTTGATTTTATAATATTATTAATTTGATTTATTTTAAATTCTAATTAAAAAAAATGTATTTTATTTAAATTATTTTAAAACATGTCTTAAATTGTTTTTAAATATATTATTTTATCATTTATTTTATTTATTTATTATTAGTCTTTTAAATACCACTGCTGGGCAAAGGCCTCCCTCTCTTCTTTTCACTCCTCTCTGTTCTGAGCTTTGGTTGGCCAGTCTGTACAGTATGCCCGCCATCTCCGCCGAGGTATTCCAGGTCGCCGGTGTCCATTTGTTGGGGTCCATGCCGACAGAAATCCAGCCCAAAGTTCTGATGGCATACGGCTGACTTGCCCGGCCCAATCCCATTTTAGCTTAGCGGCTGCGACGGCTACATCGGTAACTTTAGTGATGGAACGTAGCATGGTGTTGCGGACTCGATCCGTTCTTTTGATGTTTATCATGCTGCGTTCCATAGCCCTTTAGCAAACCCCGAGTCCGGACTTTTGAACTTCTGTCAAAGACCAAGTCTGAGCTCCATATGTAAGTGACGGAAGGATGCACATGTCCATGACCCTGCGTTTATGTGATAGAGGAAGGTTTCCCTTCATAAGTTCCTTCATAGACCAATAGTTCCTCCAAGCGCTTTCGGTGCGTCTTGCAACTTCTTTTTCTTGGCGCCTGAAAGGATATTCAAGTTCTGAAGCTGTCGAGGAGAACAGGATGATATCATCAGCGAATCGGAGGTTTGTGAGTCTCCGTCCACATAACTGGATACCCCGCTCCTGCCAAGTAGTCGCTAGATTCTTAAAAACTTCTTCAAGGGTGCTAATGAAAATTTTGGGTGACAGAGGGTCTCCCTGTATAACTCCCCTTTCAATGATAAATTTGGGACCACATGATTCGTATCAAATATTTTATTTACCTCAGCATATCCAATCATTCTTTAATGCTACATTACTAAATTTCCGTAAACTTATTTTTTTTGGTTATACCTACCCGATAAAGAATTAAACATTTTTTATAACTATTAGCATACTAACAATTTTACCACGAAAGTAAAATTTTTTAAAGAACAATTTCATGGAAGTATCTTGCAAGAAATTTTCTTGAGAATTCTCTTGAAATTCTCGAGAAAATATCTTGCAATTTTGGAAAAAATCAATTTGCCGTGTTTTTTTTGGCGTGTAACCTTTAGAGTCGATTACTTTCATTATTTATAAGATATATAAAAAAAATATATAACAACTGAACAAAGAAAAATAGTACTTTCTCAATAATTCTCGCTACAGAGAACGTTCTCGGGAACGTTCTCCGTCCGTTCTCTCGGTTCTTGAAAATTTCGAGAATGGCACATCACTACTTGTGACGCATCTCTGTCTTCCACCGTTATCACGTTTTATCTTCCGTAAAATGACTTTACAGCTTCGATCAAATATATTGGTAAATACACAGTCTCATACAAAATGAAGCCTAAATAATGTCCCCAATTCAAAACATCAAGCATAATCACAAACGACAAAAACGGTACATACTGATTACTATCAGTATGTACCGTTTTTGTCGTTGTTGTGTTGTGTTGTACAGTGAAAATAAAACAAAGATGGAGTTATACTTAACTCCATCTTTGTTTTATTTTCACTGTATCTTCGTCAGCGCGAGACGTGTGAGTGCTAGCGCGGTTTATTGAAACTGTGGACAAAACAGCACCGAAACTCGATTAGAGCGCTGTTTTGCCGGTGCCACTTTTCAAGCGCGAATCGTCTACCGACTATCGAAGCTTTACAGACTACCAATTTTTTTTGATGAAGGAGTCTAACCTGTTTTCCTTTCAGACTGACACTGGAACAGCAGACAGCCGAGGTTTACAAGGCGATCGAGGACAAGATGACCACGGCCGCTGACAAACGCGACGAAAATATGAAGAAAATGCTCGAGCGCTTGCGTGAGCATGTAAGTTTCTTCTATTTTTAACCCCTGACGCGAAAAGAGGGATTATAAGTTTGACCAGCATGAGTGCGTGTAAGTGTGTGTAGACGGGTGAATCGATTATGATGCGTTTTTTTTAAAGCCGATTTTTAACCTTGTACAAGCCTTGTACAAGATGACGAGTTGCTTAAAATTGTATACTAACTTATGTCGGCGACATGATCAGCGTGCTATCCCATCAAAACAAACATGTTTTGGAGATAAAACGTATCCTATACAAAGATTTTTTTTTACTATAAAACGAATTATAAAAGATGAAGACGCAAAAAACACTCTTAAACTGTATCATTGAGATTCGTTAATCGCTACATTGAAAAATCCCAAAAGCCATTCGCTGAACTCGCACTCTCATGGGCTCTGAACGAGTTAGCCTCGGGCCCCAGATGGTATAAGTTACACCACTGTCAGAAAGTATGTTCTGCAGTAATAAATCTCTGACTAAGTTCACTACAGCGTCTGGTTCCCATCCGCAGGAGGAGCAGGTCCGCAAAGTCCGCACCGGCAACCAGGAGCGCTTCCAGCAGCTGGAGAGCGCCATCCAGGACAAGCTGCAGCAAGCCGCCGAGCGCCGCCTGCTCATCGAGGCCGAGCAGAAGCAGAAGCTGCGCAGCTATGTGAGTATACCTCTCTGACTCTTGACCCAGCACAGCGGTGACACTCCCTGTACGTGAGAGTTCGGGCACCTGTGACCTTGAGCCGGAACGTGTAAGCGCTAGGATAACACCACGGAACAAGAACTCACTACTTCGTGTCTGCGGTGAGAGAGACGCAAACATAACATTTTATTTATTAATTACAATTATAAAATCGTGTTTGAAATATAACACACACACCCCTCGACCAGGGCAGTCGGCGACGGCCCGTTCCGCGACCCTTTGGCTGTGGTGTTTTAAAGCCAGCCTCTATTATGAGTTCGCTATTATCACAGGTATGGCGCTTCATACAAGCGGAGTAATGTTGCCTAGTACTACTACAAACAAAAGTACATCCGTGCACACGTCAATGTGCGAGTTAATCAGGGTCGCCACCGCAGAATTAATTCAAGTACTAACGTACGAATAAGAGAAAGCGGAACGTGCGACCAGTAGCAGCTATGAGCTAACCCTGTTTTCAAAGCAACAACATCCGAGAACGAGGGAGTGCGGGGGCGCTGCGAGTTTCCGTTTTGTACCTCAGTTAGTACTTATTAATTATGTGCTATTATTACAGCGTCAGAGTTTCAAAGTGCTAAGTATTTATGCAGTAATAGTACAGTGTTGTATAGTAAGTAGTAAATATTTATGGCGCATATGTTTCCTCACCTTTAGTAGACTTTTTGTGTGTGTTTATTTGAAACTCATATCCATTTTAGATTCATACGTACATACAACATTTTTGTGTATTTTAGTATGCGTTTTTTATATCCTTGTTTCGAATCTTTTTAGTAATTCTGTATATAATATCACAGAAAAAAATATATTGAAATATTCATTGAGAAAACTAGTATTTTGAAGCAAGGATCCTCATATCATAGCGATCTTCTGTTTAAAAGTTAACTCCCCTCTTCTAGTTATGATTATTTAACACGAAAGAATATCATCATCATCATATGTGACGAAAGAATATATAATTAAGGCTAGCTGCTTGATTATGTGCGGCGATTATTCTATAAGTTTAGATTAGTCTGCGTACTTAAATGTTAACTAATCGTTGAGGTACTGTCCCAGTAGACGAAGAGCTCTTTTATTTGACAATTTGATATGATCTTGTAAAAACCAATTGCTGTTTAGTACTTATATCAGTGTTGAAGGGGCGTTAAGTTTTGGATAAGAGAATCTCTTCCATCTTACCATTGTAGCATGCATTATTTTATGTTATCATTGTCATTTCTCGATGTTAGAACGATAAGCGTGAGGGTGTGCGCTCCGTGTTCACCGCCAAAGTCGAGGAGATCTCCAAAGACATCGAGACCAAGCTGACTACCGCTGAGCAGAATAGGGAGAAGGAGATACAGAAGAAACTCGACTTCGTTAAGAAGGAGGTGCGTACTTGCTTCTTATTTCTCTCTCATTTGACTGCGTTCCTTATTGTTTTTTTTTTTGTTATTTTCCATGCTTCAAGTCTCCACTTGGGCCAATCATGCTGCAGTTTTACCAACGGTATTTCCACTTGAAAGTTGTAGTTCGTAGTTGCTTATGGGCTTAAAAGGAGGGCAGGTTGTAAGCTGTTCGTGGTGCGGATACTAAATGCTGTCAAACTGTGTCAGATTGACCTTTAGGCATTTTAGTCTCTACGAGTAATACGCAGAAATAAGGTACCTAACTTTTCTAAAGTCCAAAGTAGATAGAATTCAGAAACTGTAATGACCTTTCGGTATTTTTTTAAAATTTGTATTTACACAATCATTGGGACAGACAATTGTTAAGGATCAGTTTCCCATATATTTTTGTTTTTACACTGTTTTAAGTAGGGTTGACAAAAGTCCGGATAAAGCGGACACAGGCTGTATGGTTGTGTGTCCGGCAGGCAAGAGGAGACGCTTGCCCTCAAAATAATATTATCCGACCGTTTTACCCAAATATTCGGCCAAACAGGGTCTGTATAGCTTTTAGATTTGACGACCTGGCAACCCTACTCTTAACGCTTTTTCATGACGGATACTATGTGTCTGCAGAAAAATTTAAAATCTTATGTCCGCTATTCGTAATATTGACAAAAGCCAGCGCAATACTCGTATTAGGTACAATATTTTCTATTTACGAAAATAGGGTGTAACAAAATAAGTTGATTATTTTCTTTTCAGTGTAAAGGGGTATTTATAATTTACTTAGTCATAGTCATAGTGTATATGTATTTTAATCATACACACATAACCCTTGATTTACTCAAATACACTTAAATATTTTTACACAACGTCGTGACACGACATGCAATTACATGACCCTCGAGTGAATGAGTCACGTCTAGACTTCTCTAGACGGTCAGTCTAGAGAATCGATGTCCATTAATAATTTCTCGAAAACTTGACGTCGTTTGTTGGTACAATAATGCAGAATGTTCATGGGTGTGCTAATTGGTTTGAAACTGTATAATTCTCTACCTCATATGTTCACAAATTCACTATTTTAGTTTAATTCGCAAATATATGTTTTTTTTTTTTTCAAAAATTTAATAATTCCTGTACAGTTCCTAACCGGATGTAAGAAATTGGATATTTATGTTCACTAATGAAGTGCCCATCCACATATTATAGTCCCCAAACACTTTCTTAAAGTAGAATGAATGGGTATCTCTTGAATAGGCATGTAACATCCTCGTCTTCATCATCACTTACCATTACCATCAAGTGAGATGGGAGACAAATGCCTACTTCAATATTTAGTAAAAAAAAATCTTATACAACAGAAAATCGCGTTCGGAAGACGGTCTAATTACATCTGACCAGACCCTAAGCCTCAGTGCTGCCACCACTTATATCAAAACGCCCTCACTGGTGGTCCGTGGATCGACCTCCGTCTTTTGTCTACCGTTGAACTAAAGTTTTACACTACCCGTCAAATCGATACTCAGTAATAATTTTTGGGGAACGAGGGGTCGTTAGTCGATGGTTATCATGAATCATTCAGACGTAACAGCACTTTAGTATTTAATGTGCACATTGCCGATTTTAACGACCGAGTACCGAATATTTCGTAATTTATTTATGACTCTTTAAAATACAGTTTGAGAACGTAGCCATTTGAAAAGGGTATTGAATAATCAGACAGAAGATTTTTTATTAGAATCACCAACTTTAGGCTTGGGTAACAAGATATGCAGCACAAACAAATTTAATATGGGAATGCAAATAAAATCTTATAATGCAAACAGAAACTGTCATGTTCTGTCTCGTCTCTATAACAGTTAAAAAATAAAGATTGAAAAACCTTAATACTTGTTTTCGCCATAAAACAAAGCATAGCAAAATTAAAGGGCGATATTTATACCTTCTTAACGAAGTCGAGTTTCTTCTGTATCTCCTTCTCCCTATTCTGCTCAGCGGTAGTCAGCTTGGTCTCGATGTCTTTGGAGATCTCCTCGACTTTGGCGGTGAACACGGAGCGCACACCCTCACGCTTATCGTTCTAACATCGAGAAATGACAATGATAACATAAAATAATGCATGCTACAATGGTAAGATGGAAGAGATTCTCTTATCCAAAACTTAACGCCCCTTCAACACTGATATAAGTACTAAACAGCAATTGGTTTTTACAAGATCATATCAAATTGTCAAATAAAAGAGCTCTTCGTCTACTGGGACAGTACCTCAACGATTAGTTAACATTTAAGTACGCAGACTAATCTAAACTTATAGAATAATCGCCGCACATAATCAAGCAGCTAGCCTTAATTATATATTCTTTCGTCACATATGATGATGATGATATTCTTTCGTGTTAAATAATCATAACTAGAAGAGGGGAGTTAACTTTTAAACAGAAGATCGCTATGATATGAGGATCCTTGCTTCAAAATACTAGTTTTCTCAATGAATATTTCAATATATTTTTTTCTGTGATATTATATACAGAATTACTAAAAAGATTCGAAACAAGGATATAAAAAACGCATACTAAAATACACAAAAATGTTGTATGTTGCGTCTTACTGAAAGAGTCACTGCACTCTCCGATCAACCCCAGAATCACAGCAAGAGAAAATTTAGTAAACACTCACCTGGATTCGTTTGTGAACAGGATTCGAAAGGATTCGCCTTCCACGGGACTTGGTCGACCGGCCGACGACCCTTGTGCTTGAACTTTGTTATTTTCTTGCTGTCTACACTTGTGGTACACCATCACACACTCGCGGATGAGATTTAAGGTTGTTTTTGGCCAGCGAAGCTCTTAGGAGACGTTATTTTTGGAAATTGGTCAGCGCAAGCGACGCGCTAACATGACTCGATCGCCATATTTTTTTGACTGTCTTTTCGGCCAATCACAGGCCGTCGCGGCGAATTAGGAAATATGTATGGAAGGGGAAACGGAAATATAGATAGGTAATTTTATTAGGGTTTTAAAGTTAATGCTTACACACGTATTATTAGTTCACAATTACCTGTATGATAATTCGAGAGTCAGATCTTTTTATAATATTAGCTGGCAAACTTCGTTTCGCTATAAGATAAAAACTATCGTATCTTTTAAATTGGACAAAATTACAGGTAGTAACGAAGTTTGTTCAAAATCGGTTCAGTAGTTTCAGAGTTTATCCCGAACATACATCGTGACACGAGTAGGATAGGATAGTAGGATGTATCAAACAACATTTAGTAAAAAAAAAAAACAACTTTATATATATATATAGTTGTACACTCCTTTATTTATTATTTAATTCATTTTACATTATGGTAATGTTGAAAAATTAAAAACTAAAACTAACCCTAACTATACAAAAAAGAGAAAACTATAAAGAGAAAGCAAACCTAAAAGTAAAAATTTAAAGATAAAAAATGTCTAAATAGTAGTTGTACTAAATATTTACTAATTATTTTTGGGCCTTTTTATCTAAAGGCTATGAATGAATGTAGTTGTATTATGCGTTAGCCGTGTGGTATCCGGCAGAGTAGAATAGGACCACTCCAAGTCTTCCCGTGGATGTCGTAGAAGGCGACTTAGGAAATACAAGCTAAACAAAGCTTATAAACATCTAAGACACCTCTCCAACCCGTCTGGCCAGCGTGGAGAGTGTAGGCCAAGTCCTCTGGCTGCTCTGGACAAGTATGGCTCCGGTAGTACAGAGAGGGTCGTGCTCCTGTAGTGGAGACTAAAAAGGACCTGATGATGATGATGATGATGTATTATGCGTGTTGCAGGAGCGACGCGCGGAGCTGGTGCGGCAGAACAAGAGCGCGCGCGCCGAGAGCGACGCCGCCCTCCCCTCCGCCTAGACCGCGCCGCACCGCCACCGCACTACTGCCAGCCAATGTGCCCCCTGGCTAACTCTAACATCTCACGCAATTAGGCAATGGTAACTTTGCGCGCACAACCGACAAAATGTTGTGTCATGCTCATAAAACAACCTTTACTCTACGAAGACGCGGACACTTAAGTTTCAATGGAATGACTTTTGGAGTAAGTCATACTTGTACTGTAAGAAATTTGATTGCGAAGTTGGGCTGGTTTTCGTAAAGGTAACATACTGTACCTATGTTATTATGATTTCGTAGAAATTATTTTTATAGCTTAAAATATTATTACTAGCTAAAACTGACATCGTTGTGCCTGCAAAATTACTAAACCAGTATTACCACCTAAGAAATGTATTGTTGCCATTATAAAAAATTGTGCGGTGTAATATTTAGCTAAAATTGGGATAGAAAATGAAATATCCAGTCAAACTGTAAGTGTTGGTCGGCGCGGGCTGCCATCATCTTCATCTGCGTTGCACATTTCCGCATCAGCAAGGAGCGTGACGCTGGCCACGAAATTGCGTGATGAGCGACAGCAGAAAACGCTTTACGCATTCACTGCTCGCTTTGTCACCGACTATCAAGAAACGTTTGGTGTAGAACAAGCAATGTGTCAAGAAAACAGTCGCTGTCGCTGGTCACGTCATTTCATGGTCCAGAAGTAAAGAGCCTCGTGGTAACGATCATAATGTAACTTTTAAATTATAATGCGGTACGAACAACACCGACTAATGATGAAGAACTATGTTTTACTAAAGTGCAATCTGATAACAATTTGGCACAAAATGAGTTTGGTTGTTATGAATTAGCTTTATGTACTTAATTGTTGTTACATTTAAAAGATGATTTTGATAAATTGAGGCTTTATATATTAGTGTTGTTTGTACCGCATGCATTAATGCCATAGATAATAAGGATTGGCTGGTCCAGTAGCGAATCGTATCGGCACGCATCGAGGATGATCACCAGGCGTGGTGGACGCGGAAATATTGTGACAAACGGCACGCAGCATCCTCACAACTCTGTTACGTCCTCCAACAAGATTGGTGGATATTAAACACAATATTTCCCTCGTATTCACGCTTACGAAATTCCTAAATTTTATTTCCGGTACTGGCCACGACGCTGTCACAGTTTAAATAAGGCCTATTTTATAAAAAAAAAATGATCTCACTATCGACGGCCAGCTTTTAGTAGTCGAACGTAATTTTTATCTTTAGACATTATACTTTCACCGTTGGACGTCGGGCTTGTAAAGGCTGGTCGTTCGGGGTTCTGTACGCGGAATATTGCCTATTTATGTTTTAATGCGGAAGCTAGAACCCTCGGCAAAGGAACGATGCGGGCGGATCGAGGTGGCTTGACGGGGTGACGATCGTTAGTTATAGTGTTATATCATTATTTTTAATGTTTATCATACGCAACAGTATTTTAGGGGAGTATAATCTAAATTTAAGTTTCTCTCACGTTCGTATCACTCATCAATCGCCGTTGCTGACTGTCCATTGTATTGTAATATATATATATTTTGTATGAATTAGTCCCGGTTTGAGACTGTGTGCGGGTCGATGGTGGCTGCTCGTCTGTTGGTTGCTTGCTCGGCGGCGGTCGCCAGTCTACACGTTTGGTTATCGATTTTATAACAGAGAACCGCAATTGAGGAACGACGGATTTTTGCATTTAAGAGGCAATTTTGAAGTAAAAAGAATTCTGTCACAAATCAAGGCACTCATCACATTCGAGAGCCTTGAATACGATTGTGCGGGTATGGAATGCGTGCGTTCGCGTCCGTTTTAAGGCCCTACGTTATGTCCAACTTTGTAACTTCATGCGCCAATATAAATCAAGCGTATTGACGTGGACCACGCAAAGCTTCATCATCATCAGGTCTTTTTAGTCTCCACTGCAGGAGCATGACCCTCTCTGTACTACCGGAGCCATACTTGGCCAGAGCAGACAGCTTACTAATGTTAAATTAATCACAAGTAAAAAAGCTAAAAGTATACTTACAGACAGCAATAATAGTGACTTCCATTAGGTCCGGTGCTCCGAAATTGCGGTCTATTCACAACACATTCATAGACAGACGATAGCAAACATCAGAAGTGCCTCATATCTCGTGATCGGCTCTCGGATATCAATAATGTAATTTAAAACTGCCTTGATAGGGTTTTATATTTTTTTAAACGTAGTGGGCGAAGGCGCCGGCCGCGGGTACGGTGTGTTGGACACAAAACGGTTTATTCCCATCTGCTACCCAAAAACGTCCCCGTTAGAGATAGTGGTTGGAACAAAAGCATGCGGAATTTACCAACTGTTCTGTTTACCTTATTCAATTAATGGTCAATCCACCATTGTGTGATTTTACTTCAACTAAGTATGAGGGGAATGATTAATACTATCGCATCTTTGAAACGGGATTGCTTATGGAAAAAGTATATAAAAAAAAAATTTACCGAAGTATACATTATTCAAATGGAGACTCCCCATTTCAGAAGATTTTTTTAAACACCATTGGGGACAGCTTTCGACAAATAGAACAGAATTTTGAAATATAGACGAAGAAAACGATTGATTCAAGTCTCATAGCTATCTCATTCGTTTACTCTTATTTCTTCCTATTCAAAAATAGCAGTTTTTAAAAATAGTCCCTACTACTTGTGGCGGATGTTTCAATGGTGTCAGAAGGGAATAAATCCACAAACCGCTTCTGTGATGTTTTTGCTCTAGTGATATATGTATCGTATCGGTTGGGTTAGGCACAAATTATATGGCGCTCGGGCCGCGCTCGTAAGTGAGAGTACCCTGTATTTTATAGTATATTTTTGCCATTCATTTAGCGTCTGTTTTAACAAAGATAATAATATTCAGTCGCAGAATGTTCTCTTCTCAAAATGGTCAAGACGCGAAAAGTTCCTCTATCATACTTAATGAGAAAGTTGCTCAGCAAACGTGATAACTCATCAATCGCGAGAAACGCAGTCACAATTGATTATCTATTGTTATGTTGCGGGGCGGGGCGCTTAGTGGTTGACCGGAATCCATAGGACACAAAAAAGAAGAGCAACAAGTATTCCAGGAGTTGTTCATTGCAGCTGTAACGAGTATGTTGCCATCCTTTAAAAAAAATACAATTACGAGACACTTTAAGATAATAGGTACATATGTTGAGTCATTTTGAGAAAGGGTTATTCTGCAACTAAACGAATAATTGTATATAATGTTAGGAGACGATGTATCGCTTGGCGCGGAGCGACGGAGGTCGCAGCTGGTTGCTTCGGTACTAACGCTAAAGTAAGGTAAGTAGGTGTAAGTACTAAGCTTGTTTCTCGGGAGACGTGAAAACCTCTGACCAATTTGCCTTGGGTATTGTGTAGCCTTTAGATTGTCACAATCGAGACAAATCGTCAGTGGTCCGAATGCGCGGAGCATATTTACCTTAATTTCACGGAGGATGACCATCCCGCGTCCAAACGCGCACTTTTCTGCAATGGTTTTGCGACTTACCACTCAAGTTTTGGCAGTGCCGAATCTAGGGGGCGAGGGCGCCATTTAGAATCTTACCCCGGGAACAAAATTTTCTAGACCCGGGGCGAGTTTTGGTAAATATGCTGCACGAGTTCCGACTACTGCAAATCATGTATAGCGATGCAATATAGCTTTGAGATTGTTATTCATTTTGATTCAGTAATTTTTGCGTAATTAGTCCTATCTCCTATAATTATGGTGTTATTTTTAATTTTGATATTTTATGTGATAATTATTAATGTGCTTCAGTTTGTGAGGTATATGAAAATTGCTGTTTGGAGTGCAGGCAACTTTTGTAGTTTCATTGTCGTACCTAATGAATAAAGTCATAAATACTAAAAATTATGCCTTTTAATATTTGTTACAATAGCAACCCTTCCCAGTCAGTGGTAAATGAGTTGAATCAAATACCTCACTTGTATAAGTCGAGTAGTTGTGTAGGTGACGTAAGCCTTAATACGTATAGGGGGAAATGGGATATGGTGGAGAATTTCGGCGCCGAGATTGAATTGTGCGGTAGCTCAGATGGCAGAGCATAGGTCGTACATTTGTTTTTGATATTTGAAATCCTGCTGGAGTTACCCCAGCAGGATTTCAAATATCTTCGCAACCATAGCAAATATAAATACAATTTAAGTTGTACCATTTATACCAAATTGATATCTAATTATTTAGATAACTTTTATTACAAAATTCCCGTAAACAAAAAAAGATCTGGCTACGGTAACGTTACGCTAGCCGGAACTGTTTTTATCAAATAATTAAAAAAATATACGCTTACCAAATTTAAAAATTAGTTTACCATTAACAGGAGCTCTATATCTAATTATCTATTGCATTTCAATATCGATTTTCGTCAATTGTCAACAAAATCTGGCTGGAGTAACGGACACCTACGTATTTAGAATGAAATTAACACCAGAACAGAAAGCTCGCATACACGACCAATGCATTTTGCCAGTTCTCACTTACGGTGCCGAAACCTGGGTTTTTACGAAGGAGATTTTATATAATCTCAAGAGTTGCTCAGAGAGTTATTGAGCAAAAACTGGGTGTTATGCTCAAAGACAGAAAAACTAACGTACGTATGACTCAGAAGACACAGCAAAGTCACTGATGTCATCAAGCGTATTGCGAAGCTGTAGCTGAGCTGAAGTAGTAATAGGCTGGCCATGTCGCCAGAAAACAAGGTACGTGGTGCAAAGCTCTGGTGGAATGGAGACCGTGGGGCGAAAAACGCCCACATGGAAGACCTCAAATGCACTGACCAGTGCATTTGAGGTCTTCCCTGTAAGCGTTTTTCGAAAAAAGCAGGAGTGAAGTGGATCGAAATTGCCCAAGACCGACAAAAATGGCATAAGCATAAACTGGAGGAGGCCTACACCCATGCGGTTGAAAAAGGCTAAAGAGAGAGAGAGAGAGAGAGAGAGATAATGCCATTGTCAACGTTAACGTCTACATTTGCATTATGTAGCTTAGTGGTGTAAGAACTAGAGTTCTTAGCTTTATAATGCGAAAGGTGTTATAAATACACATGTTCATGAACAAATGTGTGGAAAAACTAAAATAAACTATCATGTGCAGCCAGTGCGGCCGTATTTTACTTAGCGGGTTGGTGAGGTCCGCCTCGTTGCGTCGTCATTTCGTTGATTAACAAGACTAAAACTTGCTTGGTACTGGTTAAATATGCCAATGCCACGCGTGATAGCCTTAAATAAAAGAAAAAAAAATGTCATCGTCAAAGTTGACAATGGTTGACAAGATATCGAAGATAAAAAAATATAAATAACACATAAATATATCTATTTAACTATAAACTATTCTTCTGAGCTATAAACATAAACATGTACAATCTCGCCATAAATAATAACCTACATCTAACAACAGAAAACTTAACATATAATTTTGATATACATTCTAATAATAACAATAAACATACAGAAATAAAATTATATATATATATATACTTGAACAATGAAACTAAAACTAAAAACCTTAAAAAAATATAATATAATAACTAAAATAAATTATTAAGAGGAGTCCCTTTAGGCAAGGTTCCGAAGATACTGGCAGCGTTCACCCTTTGAATAGCTAGACTCCGCTTAGTCAATTCTTTGTCCAAGGTAGCTGCCAGCTCTTCGGTCTCCTGTTATGTCGACTAACCTTTTTGCTATTTCCTTAAAAAGCCTTATAGCGCTAGGACCCCACGGACCAAGGGTAAAAAATATATAAATGTCAATGTCAACGTCACGCACGTCAATCCAAACCAAACCAAATAAAATGGCGACTAGCATCATGCTTGTTGGACTGGTGGATTTTTGATCAATTTTTTCTTGTTTCTGATAATTGTAAAGTGTACGTGACCTTTACTTGTTATTAATTGAAGTAACAATTAATTAACTTTAATTTTGTGTGTAATAAGTTAGGTACTTTGTGAGGAAAATGGATGACAGAGAAAACAAACGCAGGAGGGACAAAAACGGAGGCGAAGATGATGATTATCGCAAGGAAAGGAAGTCTAAAAGGGCGCGCACGAAGTCTAGATCACCACCCTCAAACAGAGAGAAAGATACCAGCCGTAAGCGAAGGCGCTCCAGATCGAGGTCTCAAGAGCCTGCAGTCAAGCAAGAAAAGTCCAGTAACGACCCGCCTAAAGGAAATGAAAAGCAAAACGATGCTCCAGTTCGCAAAGCAAAAGAAACTGACATGCTTAATACTAGGACCGGCGGAGCGTATATTCCTCCAGCGCGACTGAGGATGATGCAAGCGCAGATCACAGACAAATCTTCCGTGGCGTATCAGAGATTAGCTTGGGAGGCGCTCAAGAAGTCCATACATGGCCACATTAACAAAATCAACGTGGGTAACATTGGCATCATCATAAAAGAGCTGTTAAAAGAGAACATTGTTCGTGGTAGAGGTCTGCTTTGCCGGTCTGTAATACAAGCCCAGGCAGCTTCACCAACATTTACTAATGTTTATGCTGCCTTGGTAGCTGCAGTGAACTCTCGGTTTCCTAACATTGGAGAGCTATTACTAAAAAGGTTAGTTATTCAATTCAAAAGAGGTTTCAAACGTAACGACAAGCCAATATGCATTTCTTCAGCATCTTTCATAGCTCATCTTGTGAACCAAAGAGTAGCGCATGAAATCCTTGCATTGGAATTGTTGACATTACTAGTTGAGACTCCTACAGATGACTCTGTGGAGGTTGCCATAGCATTTTTGAAAGAATGTGGGCAGAAGTTAACGGAAGTATCTTCCAAAGGAGTGAATGCTATTTTTGAGATGTTGAGGAATATTCTGCATGAAGGGCAGTTGGACAAGAGAGTACAGTACATGATAGAGGTAATGTTCCAAGTGTGGAAAGATGGGTTCAAAGACCATCCAGCCCTGATCGAAGAGCTGGAATTAGTGCCAGAGGAAGAACAGTTCACACATCTCTTGATGTTGGATGATGCTACAGATTCACAGGACATCCTGAGTAAGTCTTATTCCATTATTAACCATAAATCTTTAAGTATTTTATAGTAAAATAATAATCAAGAATATAATAGAAAAAAGGACTTGAACCTATTTATAATAATAATTTCATGAAATGTATTTATTTATTTATGTCGCTTATTGACTACAGTGGGAGGTGTGGCCTCATTATGATTTTTCAGCATTTGCAAAGTAAAAAAGGCAAACAAGACCTGATATTAAGATGTTTTATCAATTATTGAAATTTAGCCTACCCACAATAAGAACATTTAGGCTGATTTCAGAGCAATGCCAGTGAGACGAGCTGTTGAACGGCATGTTTCAACAGTGCACACTTGACTACTGGTCAAGCGCACTCTTTTGAAATGTGACTGTGAAACGAGTTTTAGTATTGTGCATTTCGTTGCAATGTATCGTTGTGTATAGTCGTTCTCATTGGGAGAAATATAACAGGATTAGCTTTTTATTTTCTATGGAAAAGAGGACAGCAGTGACGTCCTAAAACATTGCAAATAGATGCTGAGCGTACGCTCAAACTCGTGACTTTGGAATCAGCCTTAGGATATATTCATATTTTTATGTGGCCAAATGTAATCCTTACTCTGGTAATTGGTATCAGGTAAATTGTTGAGATCTTATTTTAGCTTAAAAATTCATCAAATTTATAATTATTGTAATATTTTTGATTTCCAGATGTGTTCAAGTTTGATGACAAGTATGAAGAAAATGAACAGAAATACAAAACACTGAGCAAGGAGATTCTTGGATCTGATGCTGAATCTGGGGAGGAGGAAGGTTCAGAGGGCAGCGGCAGTGAGGAATCGGATGATGATGAAGAGGGGGAGGGTACACAGAAACCTGTCACAATCATAGACAACACAGAGACGAACCTTGTGGCTTTGAGACGCACTATCTATTTGACTATCAACTCCAGTTTGGACTTTGAAGAGTGTGCTCACAAACTTATGAAAATGGAACTGAAACCTGGCCAAGAAGTAGAATTGTGTCACATGTTTCTTGATTGCTGTGCTGAGCAAAGAACTTATGAGAAATTTTACGGTTTACTAGCTCAGAGATTCTGTAATATTAACAGGATATACATTGGGCCTTTCGAGGAAATATTCAAGGATTCTTACTCAACTGCTCATAGATTAGACACAAACAGACTCAGGAATGTCAGCAAATTCTTTGCTCACCTGCTGTTTACTGATTCCATCAGCTGGGAGGTCTTGGAATGTGTCAAACTGAATGAGGAAGACACAACAAGCTCCAGTCGTATTTACATCAAGATTTTGTTCCAAGAGCTAGCTGAATACATGGGACTTAAGAAGCTGAATGACCGTCTAAAAGATCCGTGAGTTCTGATAACCTTTCATTTGTTATTATTCTGTGTAAGCTGTAAATTTATTTTGCTTTTTCTTGTTCCACAGGACGTTGCAGAGTGCATTCTCAGGAATATTCCCAAGAGATAATCCAAAGAACACAAGGTTCTCTATAAATTTCTTCACATCAATTGGTCTCGGAGGCCTCACAGATGAACTGAGAGAACACTTGAAACAAATGCCAAAGGTACAGAACTAGGAAAATCCATTTCTACACACTGTTCATTACATTTAACCGTTAGTTTTCTGGTTTGTTCCCATTGAGTCACACCCCAATTAGTAACACTGCTACTCAATGGGAAAAAAAACCTGTTGTGTAGCAGTATTACACATTGCAACTATATTTTTCCTAAATGTATAATGTAATTCCTAATGAGTAACACTGTTACTTATTGGCACTCTGTGTTCCCGTTGATTAACATCTATTGACCTCTCAAACACCAAGCGGTCCAATGAGGATGCTTAACAATAGAAAATCAATTGTGTCTGCGCTTGAAGGATTAAGAAATGTTGAAAATAAAAACATGTCATTGAGATATTCATAGTTATTAAAAAAGAAACTAAGTTTTTCTACAAATATTAATGTTATTACATTAAATTCTATGCTAATTCGTTACATATTCTTTTACAATTATTACATGTAAAACAAACATTGGAAATTCTTTTATAAACATTTCTTAATAACTGTTGAATACAGAGTGCCAATGAGTAAGACTGTTACTTATTGGGAAAAGGATAGTTACTGCTAATACAGTGGGACTTTTTTTCCCATTGAGTAGCAGTGTTACTCATTGCGGTGTGACTCAATGGGACTCAGCTACCAGATGCAACACATATCATTTTAAAATGCAATTGGCAGTTTGCACTAAAGAATATGTTGTAAAACTTTTAAAATATATACCCACTAGCTGTCCCAGCAAACTTCGTTTCGTTGTAGTTAGACCAAGTACAGATAGTTACAAAGTTTGATCAAAATCGGTTCAGTAGTTTCAGAGTTTATTATATTTTTTATGTATAGATATGTTAAGGATCTTTCCATGTGTTTTCCTTTAAGCTTCTAAGAATAATCTATTGAACTACTATAATGTGCCTTTGTTACATAATGTTTTATAGTGAGATCTGAAATCATTGCTTAAATCTTATACCTTTGAACGAGCAATTCTTGTATATTTATTTATTTATATGTATGTATAAAAAATTATTTCTATGATCTCGGAAACGGCTCCAACGATTTCGTTGAAATTTGGTATATGGTTTTCGGTTTCTAATTTCGTCCTGCCATCCACAGTCCGTCTGGTCTAGCGGGATAAGACGCGGACGGCAAGAAATGAGTGTAGGTTTCGAATCCCGCTCGGTGACTTACTTTTGTTTTATTTATGTTCACGTTTATCTATACATATAATAAAACAGTAAAAATATTTTGTCTGTACATTTAGAATGTTTGACTGAAATGGATAGAGGGACACTTAAAAAGAATAACAGAAAGCAAAAAATTTTTTTTTTAATTTCTTGTCTGTCTGTCTGTCTTTCTGTCTGTCTGTCTGTCTTTCTGTCTGTCTGTCTGTCTGTATGTATGATCACGATTATCTCCGAAAATACTGAACCGATTTACTTCAAACTTTCACCAATTTCTTTGTTTTAACTCAGCAGAACATTTAAAGTTTGTTTCATCAAAATCGGTTCATTAAAAAAAAAGTTGTCGTCATTTGAATGAACTCAAGGCATGAGTTTGCCTGCAAACATATAGCAAAAATAAAATAAAATAATCTATACATATAATAAAACAGTAAAAATATTTTGTCTGTACATTTAGAATGTTTGACTGAAATGGATAGAGGGACACTTAAAAAGAATAACAGAAAGCAAACAATTTTTTTTTTTATTTCTTGTCTGTCTGTCTGTCTTTCTGTCTGTCTGTCTGTCTGTATGTATGATCACGATTATCTCCGAAAATACTGAACCGATTTACTTCAAACTTTCACCAATTGCTTTGTTTTAACTCAGCAGAACATTTAAAGTTTGTTTCATCAAAATCGGTTCATTAAAAAAAAGTTGTCGTCATTTGAATGAACTCAAGGCATGAGTTTGCCTGCAAACATATAGCAAAAATAAAATAAAATAATAAGTGACATAAGAAAATTAAAATCCAAAGTCAATTCATAATCATTATACGACAGCATTATACCTATCCATACTATCCATAGTAATCCATACTAAAAAAGGAGAAGCTGACTGACTGACTGACATATCAACGCAGGGCCTAAACTATAAGGGTTAGGAACTTGAAATTTTGCACAGGGGTTCTTTTTATAACGTTGGGGAGCACTAAGAAAGGATTTTTGGAAATTCATCTCCTAAGGGGGTAAAACGGGTTGCAAAGTTAGTATAAAACTTTGTCGATTTTGAAGTTATTCGAATTAAATTCAGCATGAAGATCCTTTACTAAAAGGTATGAAACACGAGTAAAATATTTTAGTCAAAAATCATCCCTTAAGGGGGTAAAAGTAAGCATGAAACTTTGCCATTTTTGAATTTAGTCGAATGAAATTTAGCATTCAGCAGGTTCTTTACTGAAAGGCATGGTGGCAATCACGAGTAAAATATTTTTCTCAAAAATCATCCCTTAAGGTATAACGGGGATGCAAAGTTAGTATGAAATTTTCCGTTTTTAAAGTTATTCAATTGAAATTCAATATTAAGGTTTTAGCAGTGGCGAGTTCCGGAATCCTCCCAATCGTCCTCGCCAAATAGATGAAGGCACGGGAATGTTTGGAAGTGAAACAAACGGAACACTATTTACAAAGTTTATTTACACGGTATACACACAATATTTACACATAAGCACACTGCATGAAATATAATATAGAAGGAGAAATGAGACTTAATGGAGAACTGTATGAATAAGAATTTAGAGCAAAATATTTTACAAGACGAAAAACTGTTATCAAGTATGACAGAAGAGACAGCTAGAAAAGATTTTCTTGTTAAGCACTAGGGGCGCTGCCCGTCACGGGCAATCCACAGACAGCGTCTCTGCACATGCGTGATAATGTTTGGAACTGTCATCGCCCCAAGCAAACTGTATATATAGAAATGAATGCATGTCCATGTGTACGTTGAAATTATGTTATATAAATATGTTCAGATGAATTATATAAAATATATTAACAATACTTAAAGCTAAATACGGTTTGTACATTAAAATAATAAATATCTATATACAAACTTTACAACATGGTAAATGTGTAGGCCACATCACCCCCCTCCTGAGACCGTCAATGGCGATAAAAGATGTTGGGGAAAACGCACAATACGGCCTGAACGTGTCCTTCGGATATCATCTTTTTGGGGTTCAGGTAGTGTATGGTGTGTAGTGTGACCTGGTGGCCTGATCGGTGTGTTTGTATGTGTGTTAGTGTTAGATTGTAATGGGGTGTTATGTGTGGTGTTGGTGTCATGCAGTATGTAGGCCGGCTTAATGCGGTCTACTGATACTGTGACTGGTTTGCCACGAAGTAGTACCTTAAAGGTCTTATCCCCTCTTTCTAACACTTCATGAGGTCCAGAATAGACCGGAGTGAGGGACCCACGGCATGAATCATCGCGCAGGAATATGTGCGAAGCGGTAGCGAGATCCCTGAAGATGAAAACTGACCGATTGCCATGCCTAGAAGCATGTGATGGTCTAATCTTCCTTACAATCGACCTAAGACGCGACAAGTAGTCTGTCACATCAGTGGTATACTCGCTACTATGATTGAAAAACTCGCCGGGCAACCTCAGAGGCTCACCATAAGTGAGTTCGGCTGATGAGCAGCCGAGATCGTCTTTGAGTGAACTCCTTATGCCTAGTAATACAAGTGGCAGGGAATCCACCCAGCTGGAATTGGAGTGGCACCTGATTGCAGCCTTCAGCTGTCGGTGGAATCTCTCCACCATACCATTGCAAGCCGGATGGTAGGCAGTGGTCCTTCTATGCTGAGAGCCAATCAGCTCAGACAGACTCTTAAATAGAGCTGACTCGAATTGCCTACCTCTGTCAGTGATTATACGTGCAGGACAGCCAAACCTCGCAATCCAACCTAGTAGTAAGGCTTTGGCCACTACCTCTGCAGTAATTTCCTGGAGTGGTACTACTTCAGGCCATCGAGTAAACCTGTCGATTGCTGTGAGGCAGTACCGGTATCCTTGGCACAAAGGCAATGGACCAATCAGATCGATATGGATGATAGCAAATCTGTTGCTAGGAAGTTTGAATGAGCCTAAGGGTGATGAGACGTGTCGAGTGACCTTTGATCGCTGGCAAGCGAGGCAGGTCTTTGCCCACTCTCGACAATCTTTCCTAATCCCAGGCCATACGTACCTATCTGAGACTAATTTCACAGAAGCATTCGCCCCTGGGTGGCTCAAGGAATGTAGGCAATCAAACACTTGACGTCGATACATCTTAGGGACGTACGGTCTCACTTTACCGTCTTTTTCCTCACAGTACAGCTCGTACTGGACGCCTGGCAATCTCAACTTCTTCAGACGCAACGAAGTGGTGTTTTCTAGGAGAAGTTGTAACTCTGGATCTGAGCCTTGAGCATCTGCTATTTGACTCAGATCAACAGGCTGTGCAATCTCTTCTATCCTAGAAAGAGTATCGGCCACGACGTTGTCTTTAACCGATATGTGTCGGATATCTGAAGTAAATTGAGATATAAAGTCCAGGTGTCGGAACTGACGAGGAGAACAATTCTCTTTGCGAGAACTGAATGCAAAGCACAATGGTTTGTGATCAGTGTATACCACAAAATCCCTTGCTTCGACCATGTGACGAAAGTATTTGATCGCCTCATAAATAGCCAGAAGCTCACGGTCGTATGGCGAATACTTCTGTTGAGCTGGACTTAGCTTTCTAGAAAAGAACGCAAGAGGTTGCCACCACATATCATTCTTGAACTGTTGCAACGCTGCACCAATTGCTGTGTCAGATGCATCAGTAACAACAGCTAATTTGGCGTTACAGTCAGGATGAGCAAGGAGTGCTGCTTGGCAAAGTCCCTTCTTGCAGGACTCAAAGGCTTCTTCCTCCTTGGGAGTGAAGTGGATGGGATGTGAATCTTTGACAGATCTCTCCAATAAAGCGTTCAGTGGAGCTTGATGATCTGCTGCACCTGGGATGAACCTCCGATAAAAGTTTAGCATCCCGAGGAACCGACGAAGCTCTCGTACGGTTTTTGGTGCAGGAAAGGTCCCAATGGCATCAACCTTTGCAGGAAGTGGCTTTGTACCTTCAGCTGAGATAAGGTAACCTAGAAAAACTACCTCTGACGCGCCGAAAACGCACTTGGAAGTGTTGACAACCATACCATATTCCTGCAACCTGATGAATAAAGTTCGTAGGTGCCTCCTGTGCTCCTCCAGATCCCTCGAAAAGACTAGAAAGTCATCTAGGTAAGCAAAACAGAAATCTAAGTCCCGCAGCATTTCGTCAACAAAACGCTGAAAGGTCTGAGCAGCATTACGCAGACCAAATGTCATAAATGGGAATTCAAAGAGCCCGAACGGTGTTGATATCGCTGTCTTGTGGATATCCTCAGGATTAACAGGTATCTGATGTACGCCTTCATCAGGTCGATGGTGGAGAAGACCTTACAACCCGAGAGGCTATGTGAGAAATCCTGAATATGTCGGATGGGGTACCTGTCTGGTATTGTTCTGGCGTTAAGCATCCTATAGTCCCCACAGGGACGCCATCCATTGTCCTTCTTAGGGACAAGATGGAGAGGAGACGCCCAAGACGATTCAGAAGGTCTGGCTATACCACTCTGGAGCATAGCAGCAAACTCAGGAAGAGTTTGCTGCTATGCTCCAGAGTGGTATAGCCAGACCTTCTGAATCGTCTTGCGTATCGCAATTTTTAGTTTGTCTGGGGCTAGCCTACGCGGTGTACAGAACACGGGTGGACCTGGTGTAGTTCGTATATGGTGTACTGTATTGTGTGTAGGTGTGCGGTGTGTACCATGTGGACGTGTAATGTCAGGGTATTCCCTGAGTATGTCGTGAAAATCAGACTCACCAGTTACCGTCTTTACCGAAGAAATGATATCCGCCGGTCGTGCAAGCAAAGCCACGGTCGAAAGGCTAGTATTGTTGTCAATCAAGCGTTGGTTTCTGCAATCAACCACTAAATTAAAGAAAGACAAAAAATCTACCCCGATTATCGCCTTTGTATCGTCGGCCACAATAAATTGCCACGCAAAGTCGCGGCGCAAGCCTAAATTTAAAATCAAATTTACATGGCCGTACGTTGCTATGGGCGTACCGTTGGCCGCACACAAGTCGTAGTCAGTACGAGCTCGACGCTCTTTGATATGAATACGTGGAAACACACATAAATCACTACCAGTGTCAATCAAAAACTGCACCTTTGTCTTTTTATCCGTTACAAATAAGCGACCACTGTTGATGCAATCGTCGGCCGCCATTACCGATTGCCCGATACGTTTCCCGACTCAAAATCACACGGCTTCACACATCGGCCTGCTTTTTCCCCGAATTTTGCATGGTACCAGCATACCGGGAATTTTCTATAATTCGAGTGGGAACGGCTCCTAGACCGAGAACGACCTCGGTTACGCCCGGCTGCTCGACGATGTCCATCCCTTGACGACATGCCTTCTATTTTTGTCGTTAGGGCCGCCACTTGTCTTGTCAGTTCCGCAATCTGCTGGTTGACAGGGTCACTGCACCTACCGGCTGGGGCTGCTCCTGACGTAGAAGCGACCTGAAGACTCGGTGAGACGACGTCGTGGACCCGGTCGGCTAGCTCAGCCAACTCCTCCAGCAAAGCCTTTGGCTGGGACGCGATGATTGTTTGGGTTCCAGATGGCAGTCTGCTCGTCCAAATCGTCCTCAGGAACTCCTCTGGGACGCCGGGGCCTGCCAAGTTTTGCAGGTGACGCAGGAACTGCGATGGTTTGCGGACCCCAAGCTCCTCATGGGTCAGAAGCTGCTTGACCTTCTTCTCCCTCGATGCAGACAATCTCTTTATGAGCTCAGTCTTGAGCTTGTCATATTTGTTGCTCGCAGGGGGTGAGGTAATAACGTCTTCCACTTCAGAGGCGTATTGTGGTTCCAGCTGTCCAATCGCGTAGTAAAATTTTGTCGCGTCTGCTGTGATGTTAGACAGCTGAAACTGACCTTCAAGCTGCGCGAACCAAAGTGCCGGTTTTTCTGCGTAAAATGGTGGTACCTTTACGCCGACTCGAAAAGTTTCCGCCGCCAAATTCTCAATTCCGCTCTCCTTATTGCTCATTTTGAATGTTCTGAGGGGTCACCAGTTTAGCAGTGGCGAGTTCCGGAATCCTCCCAATCGTCCTCGCCAAATAGATGAAGGCACGGGAATGTTTGGAAGTGAAACAAACGGAACACTATTTACAAAGTTTATTTACACGGTATACACACAATATTTACACATAAGCACACTGCATGAAATATAATATAGAAGGAGAAATGAGACTTAATGGAGAACTGTATGAATAAGAATTTAGAGCAAAATATTTTACAAAACGAAAAACTGTTATCAAGTATGACAGAAGAGACAGCTAGAAAAGATTTTATTGTTAAGCACTAGGGGCGCTGCCCGTCACGGGCAATCCACAGACAGCGTCTCTGCACATGCGTGATAATGTTTGGAACTGTCATCGCCCCAAGCAAACTGTATATATAGAAATGAATGCATGTCCATGTGTACGTTGAAATTATGTTATATAAATATGTTCAGATGAATTATATAAAATATATTAACAATACTTAAAGCTAAATACGGTTTGTACATTAAAATAATAAATATCTATATACAAACTTTACAACATGGTAAATGTGTAGGCCACAAGGTGTTTCATTGAAATTCATGAACTAAAGTATTCCGGGTAATTCTACTGTTCCTAAGAAATCGACACTTACGCCGGCGGAGCCGCGGGCCAAAGGCAAACCTGACTTATATATCAACGCACAGCCGAAACTACTGTGCCCAGAAACACACACACACACACACAATGTTTGGCACAGGGATTCTGTTTATGATGTAAATGAGCAATAAGAAAGGATTTTTAGAAAATCAAAGGGGGTAAAGTTTTATGGAATTTTCTCATTTCTGGACGTAGAAGTTTGAAAGGTTCACAAGTTTAAGTTTGTATGGACATTTTCTCATTTCTGGACGTTCTGGATTACAATTAAAAAGATGTATGTAGGTAAAACCGACGAAATTTTTGCCTTAAGGGATAAAATAGGGGAGTAAAGTTAGTATGGATTTTTTTCATTTCTAGACTTAGATGTATGAAAATAAGTATATACGTTCTAGATTACAATTAAAAAAGATCTGTGTAGGTGAAATGTACAAAATTCCCCCCTTAAGGTATAAAGGGGGTGGGGGAATATATGGAATTTTTTTCATTTCTGGACATAGAAGTATAAAAATATCTGTGTAGGTGAAATGGGCAAAATCCCCTCCTTAAGGGCTAAAGATATATGCAGGTGAAATGTATTAAATTCCAAAAAAGCAGAGGGGGAGGGGTTTGTATGGAATTTTTATCATTTCTACTGTTCCCAAGGGTACAACTAAAATTGGCATGAAATATTTTTTGTGTTGTTTAAATATCTGCCAACAACATAAAGTTGACAATATTATGTAGTGCAGTATATACATGTACCCAGTCAGGGTGTTGCAACAGATTACTAAGAGATCTAAAATTAAATATTAAAATTGGCATGAAATATTTTTTGTGTTGTTTAAATATAGTATAAATATTTTAATTTTTATTGTTTTTAGACAAGTTAAAAAAATTGTAGTTAATGTTTGAGTCAACAATATATATTTTTCATAAATATAGATTATCACCTAAAATTTGTCCCACGCAAAAAAAAATTAAAGGTAAACAAACCTTCTCGACACGGTTGTTGGCAGATATTTAAACAACACAAAAAATATTTCATGCCAATTTTAATATTTAATTTTAGATCTCTTAGTAATCTGTTGCAACGCCCTGACTGGGTACATGTATATACTGCATTACATAATATTGTCAACTTTATGCAACATGTAAGCGACGAATATATGAATTACTAGCTTTCGCCCGCGGCTCCGCCCGCTTTAATGTCGATCCATCGGGAATAGTACTTTTTCCCGGGATAAAAGGTAGCCTATGTCCTTCTCCGTACTCCAGAGACTTTGTATGCAAAATTTCATGATGATCGGTTCAGTAGTTACTGCGTGAAAGCGTAACAAACAAACAAACAAACTCACTTTCGCATTTATAATATTAGTAAGGATTAATGAAGGTTGTAATTGACTTTCAGAATGTACCAGCTCCCATAACTGAGATCAACCTGGGCAGCGACTCCTCCAGCTCCGGTTCCAGCTCAAGCAGCAGTAGCAGCAGCTCCGATTCCGGAAGTAACTCCAGCTCTAGTGGTAAGTAATACTTCATACATTACACTTCATTAACCCTTTGACCGCGAACGTCGGATAAATCCGGCAAACATTTCATAGAAAATTTATGTCGTTCGCGGTCAAAGGGTCAAACTACAAATTTATATTTAAAATATGTAATAGGTATTCAGAGTAAAGGCACCTGTGTCCCAGAAATTGGTTTGGTTAATGCACTTTGCCAAAAAGACTTGGCTAGATTGATTTTTCAGTCTCGAATCCCGAAAACACCTATGTATATGAAGGAAGACACTCCAACTAGTCTCTAAAGATTTGTTATTTATATATACATATAAAAAATCGCTCATATTAAATATTAATTTTCTTTAGTTACACAAAATGAAAAAGAATTGGAAATTTGTTACATAGTTATAAAACCTCATAAATCCATTTTTAATTGCGGCAGCACTGAGGCGTCGGGTTCGATAAGCTGCTATTAGGAAACAATGTGTCAGTTGTCACTGCTTGTTAAATATTATACAATGACAGCAGCTTATCGGACCCAGGATTCAGTGGTGCCATCTGGTGGTAAGCATTTTAGAAAGCACTCATTCTTTCACACGCACAGCCTCTGTGGCCGAGTGCTCATTATGCCAAGCTGTCACACCCAGGTTCGATCTGCGGTCAGGTCAAGATGGAAAAAGATCTTTTTCAGATTGACCTTCGTCTTGGATGTTTATGTATATATGTATTTGTTATAAAATATAGTACTGTTGATTTAGTATCCCATAACACAAGTCTCGAATTTGCTTTGGGGCTAGCTCAACCTGTGTGATTTGTCCTTAATATTTTTATTGTTATAGATTCTGAAGAAGAGAAAAGCAAAAAGAAGAAAAAGAATAAGAAAACTGACAAGAAAAAGAAGAAAAATGCATCACCAAAAACACCAGCCGAAGAGGAATCAAACAAAAACGCCGACAGGTGGGGACACGACGGGTTCTACGACACCTATGGCAAAGACGCTAGAAGAACGGAGAACAGACCTGACAGGAGGGAAAGGGACGACGACAACTTTGCTAGACCTCGAGATGTTCCCAGGAAAAACGATGACAGAGATAAGTATAGGGAAAGAAATAGAGATGAAAATAGAAGGCCGGATGGCAGGGCACGGGCTGATGACTTTTGGGGAAAAGACAGCCCTAGAGATAGGGAGGAAACATCTAGAAGAAATAATGAGGAGAGATATAATAGAAGTCGTGAACAAAATGACGATTCAAGGTCTAGGAAAGATGATAGAAACAGAAGGGAAGATGAAGGTAGGAGAAGAAATCGCGAAGAAAGCGATACTGGGTATGGAGATAGCGAAAGTGACAGAGGCACTAGAAGACGGGGACGAGATGACGACAGTGGACGCGACACTGACGATCCCAAAAATAATCGTGACGACAGACGTGATAGAAGGCAGGATCCTAGGAATACAGCAGATGGTGAGTCAGATCGGTACAGCTCAAACAGAAGAGAGCGGAACTATGAAAAAGAAGTTAGAAGAGATGATGAGGTTAGAAATAAAGAGAAAGATAGAAGGAATGACAATGACGAAGTTGATAGAATAGGCCGCGACAGAGACAGTAGAAGGGAAGAACGAGATGATAGGAGAAGAAAAGACAAGGAACGCGATTCTGACGATGATTCTAGGAGAAAAGACGTTGCTCAGGATAGAAGGATAAAAGATAAAGATTTTGATAATAGTTCTAGAAAGAAAGATAACAATAACGACAAAAAAAAGGGAAAGGATGGGCGTGATAAAAAAAATAAAGCGAAGGAAGATCGCAAGGAAAAAAAGAGAGAAAAGAATGAAGATTTCGACGTTGATTCCAGAAGGAAAGCGGATAAAGAGATTAAGAGGAAAGAGCGAGAAGATAGGAGAAACAGAGATGAGTCCGATGATGATGATGATTCTAGAAGGGACAAAGACCGTAGAAGAGAAAGAGAGCATTCCAGACGAAGAGACAGTGAAGGGAGACAGAGTCAACCAAACATAGGACGCTACTGGGATATAGAGCCACTAAAAGGATAAATGAGTTAGATTTAAGATTACTAGTTGGCCTGTACATATTTTTTTTCTGAAACTATGTATTGTGAAATACAAACAAGTTATAATAAATTAAAAGTTAGCCACTTTGATGTTATTATTTACATTACAAATCTTTCACCCCACCGGCACGGACTAAATAAAGAGCTGTTTGGCGTATGCTAAGAAAAATTTATTGAGTGATGTATGGTTAATATCAAGGTAGAGCCGCACTCTCATCAAAACGCATTTTTTTTTTAAATCTATGTCAAAACCAAATAGTTTGGCTAGTGTCTTAAAACGGTCCGGGCACCACGATAACTGCCTCTGTGGTCCAGTAGTTAAGGCGTTTGCCTGTAGACCCGGGGGTTGTGCGTTCGATTCCCACGGAAAGCATACTTTGTTTAGTTGTTTCCAGTTTGGCTAGGACATTGCAGGCTTGCATTACTTGATTGTCTGATAATTAAGATGATTCTGTGCTTCGGGAGGCACGTTAAGCCGTTGGTCCCGGCTATCAAGGGCCAATCGTGTGCGTTACCCCAGCAAAAAAGTACTGAATATCAAAACGTAATATTGCTAGATAATTAGTAAGTAACGTCGTGTAAATGTAGTTGAAAGTTTTAAATTTGTACGTCCATTAATTTTTAAGATATTAATTAAAATCAGATTCTGCTAGGATGACATTTCAAACGTTACGCCAGCAAAAAATTTTCTCGGATCCGAATGAAAGTTAATACAATAATTAGTAGTTGACGTGCTGTAAATGTACTTGTATAAATAGAATTTGTACGTTTTCAGACTTTTGCGATATTTGAATTTTTGCTGGGGTAACGTTTGGTCGATTGCTGGATCTCATAATCGGCACGGCGTAGGAGTTTGATTATTTTTATTTACACTGTTATGAATTTGTAGATCATGTCTGCAAAAACAGAATTTCTAAAAATGTTACTATTCAGGGATTAAAAATGAAAATATGAAATCAGGTATTTTAACTCCTGTACTTTAAATATAGGACCTAGAAACTAATTGTTGACGTTAGTTTGTACCTTATAATTGCCTACAATGCCTAGGTAAGTATCAATATGATATCTTAAGTATTAAATTAGTTATGAGGAAAAAGAACCATATCTAGGTCTCCAGGAATTTCGACAGCCGATTTGACCAGTTTTTCTATTAGTTCGGAAGTCGACAGTTATCAAACTATTTGTAAGGGAAAGTTAACTATAAGTTTGCAAAACATCAGCTTAATACACGCAGTAGTTTAAGAAATATAATTAAATATCCAACCGTAGGTGAAATACCATAATAAGCCGACCATTTTCGGGAGTATAGCAAAAAGCGACGCTACAGTATATATTGCTAACCATCCTAAATTAGCAGTAGTATTCACGTAAAATAGTACAGTCGCGTACATCGTTAAATTCAAGTATTTTTTTTAACTTCTACAAAACTATTGTTTGCTTAGGACCACATTTTTTATATTGTACTTATGATACAATCTCAATTGGAATGTGCCCAACAGTCCTATTTCAATGAGTACTATTCTCATTCCGTCAACCGGGTCAGTGCACTTACACTCATAATGTAGATATAGTTTTGGATTTATATATTTGTTTATTTGGTGGTTCCCTAAAGGAAGGTTATCATGGTATATGGTATCAATGTCAATCATGGTATATGGTATCATGGTATCAAGGTAAGATTATGCGCTTCGCGCATGTGATGTCTCATTGGTTTTTTTATATGACGAGTGGCAGAGTGCTTTACACGACCACGATTATGCGCTTCGCGCGCTTAGTTGCGTGCGCCACTAGGGTTGCCAACTCAGTTGATCAGAAATCAGGGAGGAAAAAAAGTAAATGTTAAGTTTTATTGTATGGCCGTTAATGTTTAAATAATTCCAATAACGATTGGTAAGTATTGTTCAGGTCGAGGGCATCACGACGCTCAAACGTCTGAAGGAGGAGGAAGTCTTGTTTGCAGAGAGCGATTAAGGCAGCTTTTCTACGCTATGAATATAAAAACTCATCAGCAGTATAAACGGCATTAAGAAATCGGGCTTTCTTAGTCTTTAAACAACCTTGCAAAAATAGACCACTGTATCGAAATACCGAAAATGTTTACCGATACACTACACCGGTATTTCAGAATACCGGTATCCATGCGCCAGTCCGGCCGTACGCCCCCATTCCACGACTCACCCGGCCGCATGCATACCACATATAGGTAGGTATACGATAAAGCTCATATTTCACTTCTTAGAACACAGAATAAAATTATAGATCTGTACTTTATATTACTTTGACAGGGATCTCAAGTTCTAACTAGTTTGTGGCTAAGAGTAAGGAAGTCTATGGAGAAGCCCTTGTCAACATATATGAAATTTTACTTATACAAATATCAGGCATTTATGGTACAAAGTGTGAAATATAACTTTGTCTCTTTCTTTCTTCAGTACAATTGCCTTTGACAAAAGAAACATACATATTTTAGTTTTTGCTAATTTATGGTAAAAGCTGTCAAAAGTTTAGGTACGTGCCAAAATCCGCCATATTATGTAACGAGTTTCGTGTAGTTGTGCTGTCGACGGGTGTTGTTTACTATTTGGAAATGTTGAGATTTGGGACAAAAATACGCGAAAATAAGGTAATAAATACGTGGAAGTGTGAGAAAACTGTTTATCAAGTAGACTAAATGTTGTATTGTGATGTGTGGTGCAAGAAAAAACATAAATCAACCATAATTGGCTCTTTATAGGTTAGTAACCCGTTTTCTAGCAAGAAAGCTCTATATTGATTCTGATTTAGAAGCAAAATAAAACACGATCTTAAATTTATGTATAAACTGTTGTTAACTGGTCATATTTTTGTAATACAGTCAGTATTTTCATTTATTTTATTCCTCATTTGTTTACATACTTGAATAGGGTTGTGCATTATCTAAATAAAAAATAATATTTTTTTTTTATAGGTTTGCGATGAATGAAGCTTTGAGGAATAAATGCTTAGAGGCTATCCGGTTCGGAAAAATATTAATCCTCGGCAACAGGATTATTACATCTGCTCTTTGCATTTGAGGAAAGCTGTTTCAATAGAACGCTTGAAGTTATGATATGAGACTGACAACTCATCGCCAACAATATTTTCATTTCCGGTAAGTTTAATGTATACAGTTAATGTCAATGAATAAATGTTTTAGGGTTCGGTACCCAAAGGGTAAAAACGGGATCCTAATGATATGGCTCTGGTGTCCGTCTGTCACCAGGCTGTACCTCATGAACCGTGATAGTTAGACAGTTGAAACTTTAACGGATGGATATATTTCTGCTGCCGCTATAACGACAAAAACTAAACAATAGAATAAAATAATTAATTAAGGGGGCTTCTATACAGCAAGCATGATTTTTTTGCAGTTTTTATAGATAATAGTACAGAACCCTTCTTCGTGCCTGAGTCCGACTCGCACTTGGCCGGTTTATTCGTTTTTTCTGTCAGACAATACTAAAAACCGTTGGGTGATTTGGCAGGAGTAGCCGGCTCATGCATGCAAATGTACGCAAAGTTATGTGTGACAACGTATTGTCGAATTATGGATGCGATCATATGATGTCATGCATACAACAATGCACTTAATAGATTATACTTGTACACAATCCTTACTAATATTATAAATGCGAAAGTGAGTTTGTTTGTTTGTTACGCTTTCACGCCGTAACTACTGAACCGATCATCATGAAATTTTGCATACAAGTTCTCCGGAGTACGGAGAAGGACATAGGCTACCTTTTATCCCGGGAAAAATTACTATTATTCCCGAGGAATCGACATTGACGCGGGCGGAGCCGCGGGCAAATGCTAGTTTATTATAATTGTGTTAAATATTTGCACGTTTACTTTTTAGCACCGGCTACACAAGAGAAATTTGTACTACGTGAAACAAGCAATATCAATACTGATTTTGCTAGTACGACGTTTTATTCCTATTACCAGTATCAGATGAAGTTCAGAAAGAGTATGTAAATAAAATATATTTTTTAAATATTTCGATAAAACAATACCTTGTGGCATTATCATCCAACCATAAAAATTATATGCATAATATAATATTTTTTAAATCTGAAATTATAATATTCATTTAAGTGTTAAGATACAGGGCGTATGCATGAACTTGTCAGTAATGCGTCTTACTTATTATCTCTGCTGTGCAGTACAAGTTTCAAATCTTTTCATTGGCTGGAGCTAACTAAATACCTCCCCCCCCCCCCCCTGGCCTGAGACAGAGACAGACTTATTCTAAATTTAATAATAAAATATTAGTATTTAACTAAGTATATTGAAATTTCAGGTCGTGGATTATGAAAAAAAAGGCTGTAAAAGATAAACGTTTGAACCAGCAGAAGAAATTACAATTGAAAGATATTATATTACATATAAATATCACGGTGAAATTAAATGTAAATATCTTTCAGATAGATGGTTTTTAAACAAATTAATACTTTTTAGGAATGATTCAGTAAACAAAGTTATAAAATAAATTGTCATTTTATTATCCTTTCCCAAAATGTTTTTATAAGCTCTGTCGGCTCTGTGTACAAAGTAAGAGTACTGTTTAAAGTAGATCATTACATAGTATGGAAGTGACAACCCTAGGCAATGGCAGCCATTTTATGTAACGATTCTGTGATGTAGGTATACACGATTTTTTTTTAGGTATTTCCAGTCCTCTTTTTTCTTTGGTCTGAGGTTTGTGGCCATGACAAGAATGAGTCACTGACCAGCATTTCGCAACGCTGATAACCCCATGAATGCACTCTCCTAGTGCATTCATGGGGTTGATACTTTCTTTACAATATTAGTAAACGCCCTCTATATATTTGAGTGGTGAACTCATTCTTTTCTTTCCGTTTGACACTTAAAATCGCCAATTATGAATGAGACATAGTATGAAATACTAGCATATTATTTACCATTAACTAAGTTCCTAATTTAAAATAAATAATGAGTTAACACTTGCTGTGTATTTACAGATTTATGAGTGGAGTAAACTAAGTGTTTAGTTCAGAAACTGATATTTAGATGGCGCTGCTGCAGAGCGGTCTGTGGTACTCGTGCGGGATCAACAGTTAATCTTTTTTGTGTTGACGTCTCGTCTCGTCTCGGTCGCGCACATAATACAATGATGTAAACCAAATGTATACAGCGTCAGATTTAAAAAAAAATCTTTGATTTTGTTATCCAATAATGAGATTTGTAATTTACAGTTTGCAAATGAAATAACTATTAATTTATATTATACCTAAACTTTCATAACAAATACTAAACAAGACGGAAATCCGGAAGCCTTCAAAAAGTAAAAGATTTTTTCTACTCATCTAAATAGGTATTTTGTAAACGCCTAGCGTACCTATTACTCAAAAGAAATTAAATATGGTGATAATATAAATATTATATATCTGTACCTACCTATGTATAGAACCAAGACATAAAACCAAGAATATATGCCTGTGCATTAAAAACTAATCCTCATGTTTACATACGTACACAAACTGTATTCTACACTCTCGTATGAAGAAATAAAGATTATATTTATAAATGCGAACACTTCAGTACACGAATGTACCGCAAAAATAAATGAATACACGACCAATTTCAGTAATACAACTAAATATACGGTACCGTCGCCTTTTACTATACTCCCAAAAATGGTCGGTTTATCATGGTATTTCACCTACAGTTGGATCTTTAATGATATTTCCTAAACTACTGCGTGTATTGAGCTGATTTTTTGTAAACTAATAGTTAACTTACTCTTACAAATAGTTTGATAGCTGTCGACTTTCGAAGTAATAGAAAAACTGGTCAAATCGGCTGTCGAAATTCCTGGCGACCTAGATATGGTTCTTTTTCCTCATAACTAATTTAATACTTAAGATATTATATTGATACTTACCTAGGCATTGTAGGCAATTATAAGTTACAAACTAACATCAACAATTAGTTTCTAGGTCCTATATTTAAAGTACAGGAGTTAAAATACCTGATTTCATATTTTTATTTTTAATCCTTCAATGGTAACATTTTTATAAATTCTGTTTTCACAGACATGACCTACAAATTCATAACAGTGTAAGTAAAAAAAATCAAACTCCCACGTCACGGTAAAGATATCTAACAGTATTGTACATAAACACGCGCCAGGGCTACCCACGTCTACAGTGTTTTTCATTTTCTCCCAGACTAGCATCGAAGTCATCACATTTAATGTAAATATCTTCTAGGTAGTTAACTAGCAATAATTACTAGTATAATTATTTCATAATGATATTTCGCGTATTTCAATATTATATGTAAGTAGCAGTAAATTGTTAAGTATCTATCGTGTGTCTTAATGACTAACACTGGTGTCAGAGTTTTTAAACGGCATTATAGACCTCTGACTTGGTTTTGTGTAACAACGGCTGTCAAAGACAGCGACCGGGACCGACGGCTTAACGTGCCCTCCGAAACACGGATCCTCTTTCTTATCAGACAAACAGGTGATCAGCCTGCAATGATTTAACCAAACTGGAACAAAAACAATGCGCAAAGTCGTTGCCCTCGCCGGGAATCGAACCCGTGACCTCCGTAGTGTAAGCCAAATGCTCTAACAACTACACGCGGAGGCAGTTAGTTGGTATCTATATAGCCTAGGAAACTTCCAGTTTTTTTTTATCGTGTCCCCGTTCCCGAGTTTCAGTTGGACACACGAATAGCAATTGATAAGTTTGTTGATACAAGAAGGAGATTATAGGTACCTACTTTGTATGTGGAATTCTTAAAATACTTACCTAGGTACTAAAAAGAAATAAATTGATAAAAGTAGGTAAAAAAAACGATTTTATAATCTTACTTTTCGGTGATTGCAGGTAATTTGAGGATTTTTTATAATGGGTGGCTTAATGATGAATTTACGCAACCAAAAACAGAACAATATAATCTATATTTAACCATTTTATTCTTACACCAAAATGGATGTGCTTTTATATAACAATATCTACCAATAAACTTTAAAACAATCACATACTAGTTCGTCCGTCACCGACTACAGCGCATCCTTGACTGCGAATCGCTAGTTGCGTACCAATATTGTACTTGAGTGTGTAATGACCTCGAAGCGCGAGTTTCGACCGTTTGTATGAAGACGGAATACTGTTAGATATCTTTACCGTGCCCACGTCGTGCCGATTATGAGATCCAGCAATCGACCAAACGTTACCGCAGCAAAAATTTGAATATCGCAAAAGTCTGGAGACGTACAAATTCTATTTATACAAGTACATTTACAGCACATCAACTACTAATTATTGTATTAACTTTCATTCGGATCCGAGAAAATTTTTTGCTGGCGTAACGTTTGAAATGTTATCCTAGCAGAATCTGATTTTAATTAATATCTCAAAAATTAATGGACGTACAAATTTAAAACTTTCAACTACATTTACACGACGTTACTTACTAATTATCTAGCAATATTACGTTTTGATATTCAGTACTTTTTTGCTGGGGTAACGCACACGTTTATTCATCCAAGGCCGAAAGCTACGTTGCGAGAAGGGCCTATCCTGGGTGCAAGTCACCCGGGACCGCCGGGCGGTCACCAGCAATCGGAAGTAATGAGCTAGTGCGACGGGGACGGATGGTGTGAAGCAAGTAAATTATTTTTCTTTTTTTTACTAGCTATTTATGTCCCACTGCTGGGCAAAAGCCTCCCCTTTATTTTTCCATTTTGCTCTATCTCTTGCCATCTCTCTCCAAGTTTCATCGAAAACAGTCAAAACGTCTGACCATCTAATATATTTATGCAACCAATTTAAATTACCAAGTTACATATTTTAAATATCAAAAATTGAGTCACCGAGTACATACCTACCGTTCTATAAATAAATAAATCTGATTCTGCCAGGATGACATTTCAAACGTTACGCCAGCAAAAAAATTTCTCGGATCCGAATAAAAGTTAATACAATAATTGGTAGTTGATGTGGTAAATGTAGCTGTATAAATAGAATTTGTGCGTCTTCAGACTTTTGTGATATTCAAATTTTTGCTCGGGTAACGTTTGGCCGATTGCTAGATTTCAGAATTGGCATGGCGTAGGAGTTTGATTTTTTTTACACACTATGTTATGAATTTGTAGGTCATGTCTGTGAAAACAGCATTTCTAAAAATGTTACCATTCAAGGATTAAAAATGAAAATATGAAATCAGGTATTTTGATTCCAGTACTTTAAATATGGGACCTAGAGACTAATTGTTGACGTTAGTTTGTACCTTATAATTGCCTACAATGCCTAGGTAAGTATCAATATGATATCTTAAGTATTAAATAAGTTATGAGAAAAAGTACCATAACTCGGTCGATTTGATCAGTTTTTCTATTAGTTTGGAAGTTGATAGTTATCGCACTATTTGTAAGGGTAAGTTAACTATTAGTTCGCAAAAAATCAGCTCAGTCCACGCAGTAGTTTAAAAAATATTATTAAATATCCAACCGTAGGTGAAATACCATAATAAGCCGACCATTTTCGGAAGTATAGCAAAAAGCGACGCTGCCGTATATATTGCTAACCATCCTAAATTAGCAGTTGTATTAACGTAAAATAGTACAGTCGTGTACATCATTGAATTCAAGCTATTTTAACTTATCCAAAACTGTTGTTTGTTGTTTTTTTTTTGTCGCACTTATGATACAATCACAATTGAAATGTGCTTAATAGTCGTTAACCAGTCAATCGGAAACGAACTCACAATCGAGTTTTAATTGTAATGCGACCAAATCGAAATTGCCTTTTTTAAAATTTCGCCGTTCGTAAACGAGTGATTTTTTTATACAAAAATCGTTCGAAGACGAATGGTCATACTTTCAAAAAAAGTACCCCGGGTTTCTTGGGAGCTGAAGCTGACATGTTAAAATAAAAAATCGGAGAATTGTGAACCAGACTCACGCACGAAGGATTATCTATAAAAATGGCAAAACATCGTGTTTTTTGTATGGGAGTCCCCCTTAAATATTAATTTTTATTTCTAAAGCTAATACTGGGTGGCGCAAAAGTAAAGACCCTATTTGGTTCAGCTATAACATTTTTTCTAAATTAGAAAACTAGATTTAGGTTTTTTTAAATGTATATTTGTGCCATTAAATTTCGTACCATTAGGATTTAAAGATGATGTCTTTTAAATGGTGACCTCCAGAGTTGATACACATTTGAGCCCTATTTATGACATTTTGCATAACTTGCCGTAACACTTCCTGCGATATGTTCGTTATTTCTTGACGAATGTTTTCTTTTAGAGCTGCGAGAGTCTGTGGCTTGTTCACATACACCCGAGATTTCAAAAAACCCCAAAGAAAGAAGTCTGGACTGGTCAGATCGGGTGATCTTGCAGGCCAAGGCAAATCGCCAAAACGAGAGATAACTATCACTGATGAATTATTCCGTAAGAACATTGACACAATTATTCCACGTTCTTGGGGAGTAAAACGGTCCATGTTTATTTTCAGTGTATTTTACATTTGTTCACTACACAATTTTCAAAAACAGAATGACAGAAAATGTCATATAAAAAAAATAAAAGTATTTTCTTTAGTGCCAGTACTTTTGCGCCACCCAGTATAAACTAAATATTCATAACATAGTGTGTAAAAAAAATCAAACTCCTTGCCAATTCTGAGATCTAGCAATCGGCCAAACGTTACCCCAGCAAAAATTTGAATACCACAAAACTCTGAAGACGCACAAATTCTATTTATACAGCTACATTTACTACACATCAACTACTAATTATTGTATTAACTTTCACTCGGATCCTCAGACCAAAGAAAAAAGAGGACTGGAAATACCTACAAAAAAATCGTGTATACCTACATCACAGAATCGTTACATAAAATGGCTGCCATTGCCTAGGGTTGTCACTTCCATACTATGTAATGATCTACTTTAAACAGTACTCTTATTTTGTACACAGAGCCGACAGAGCTTATAAAAAACATTTTGGGAAAGGATAATAAAATGACAATTTATTTTATAACTTTGTTTACTTAATCATTCCTAAAAAGTATTAATTTGTTTAAAAACCATCTATCTGAAAGATATTTACATTTAATTTCACCGTGATATTTATATGTAACACAATATCTTTCAAATTGTAATTTCTTTTGCTGGTTCAAACGTTTATCTTTTACGGTTTTTTTTTTTTTCATTTCCACGACCTGAAATTTCAATATACTTAGTTAAATCATAATATTTTATTATTAAACTAGCTTTCGCCCGCGGCTCCGCCCGCGTCAATGTCGATCCCTCGGAAATAGTTCTTTTTTCCGGGATAAAAGGTAGCCTATGTCCTTCTCCGTACTCCAGAGAACTTGAATGCCAAATTTCATGATGATCGGTTCAGTATTTACGGCGTGAAAGCGTGACAAACAAACAAACAAACAAACTCACTTTCACATTTATAATATTATTAGTAAGGATTATGTACAAGTATAATCTATTATGTGCATTGTTGTATGCATGACATCATATGATCGCATCTATAATTCGATAATACGTTGTCACACATAACTTTGCGTACATTTGCATGCATGAACCGGCTACTCCTGCCAAATCACCCAACGGTTTTTAGTATTGTCTGACAGACAAAACGAATAAACCGGCCAAGTGCGAGTCGGACTCAGGCACGAAGAAGGGTTCTGTACTATTATCTATAAAAACTGCAAAAAAATCATGCTTGCTGTATGGAAGCCCCCTTAATTAATTATTTTATTCTATTGTTTAGTTTTTGTCGTTATAGCGGCAACAGAAATATATCCATCCGTTAAAGTTTAAATTGTCTAACTATCACGGTTCATGAGATACAGCCTGGTGACAGACGGACACCAGAGCCATATCATTAGGATCCCGTTTTTACCCTTTGGGTACCGAACCCTAAAACATTTATTCATTAACATTAACTATATACATTAAACTTACCGGAAATGAAAATATTGCTGGTGATGAGTTGTCCCGAAGTCTCATATCATAACTTCAAGCGTTCTATTGAAACAGCTTTCCTCAAAATGCAAAGAGCAGATGTACCAATCCTGTTGCCGAGGATTAATATTTTTTCGAACCGGATAGCCTCTAAGCATTTATTCCTCAAAACTTCATTCATCGGAAACCTATAAAAAAAATATTATTTTTTATTTAGATAATGCACAACCCTATTTAGGTATGTAAACAAATGAGGAATAAAATAAATGAAAATACTGACTGTATTACAAAAATATGACCAGTTAACAACAGTTTATACATAAATTTAACATCATGTTTTATTTTGCTTCTCAATCAGAATCAATAAAGAGCTTTCTTGCTAGAAAACGGGTTTCTAACCTATGAAGAGTCAATTATGGTTGATTTATGTTTTCTCTTGCACCACACATCACAATACAACATTTAGTCAACTGTATAAACAGTTATCTCACACTTCCACGTATTTATTACCTTATTTTCGCGTATTTTTGTCCCAAATTTCAACTTTTCTAAATAGTAAACAACACCCGTTGACAGCACAACTACCACGAAACTTGTTACAAAATATGGCGGATCTTGGCACGCACCTAAACTTTGGACAGCTTTTACCATAAATTAGCAAAAACTAAAATATGTATGTCTCTTTTGTCAAAGGCAATTGTACTGAAGAAAGACAGAGACAAAGTTATATTTCACACTTTATACCATAAATGCCTGATATTTGTATAAGTAAAAATTCATATATGTTGACAAGGGCTTCTCCATAGACTTCCTTACTCTTAGCTCGGATCCGAGAAATTTTTGTGCTGGCGTAACGTTTGAAATGTCATCCTGGCAGAATCAGATTTTAATTAATGGACGCACAAATTTCAAACTTTCACACACATTTACATGACGTTACGCACTGATTATCTAGTAATATTACGTTTTGATATTCAGTTCTTTTTTGCTGGGGTAACGCACACATATTATTGTCTAGTAAGTCACTGAAGTGGTCTGATGATAGAGCCAGAAGGTGGCCACAGTATAATCTTATCTTTTTTAACAAGTTCTTACTATTATGGCCACCTTCTGGCTGCAAAAAGATCAAAACACAGGATCAAAAGGACTATTATTTTTGACAGAATACTATGTACCTTTGTTTGACTAGCACCGTGGCGCAGCGGTCAACACGCCAGCCTGCGACACGGAGTGACCGGGTTCGATCCCCGGCCAGGTCAAGATGGAAAATGATCTTTTTCAGATTGGCCTGGGTCTTGGATGTGTATTTATATATGTATTTGTTATAAAATATAGTATCATTGAGTTAGTATCCCATAACACAAGTCTCGAACTTACTCTACTCGGGCTAGCTCAATCTGTGTGATTTGTCCATATATATTTATATTTAATGTACATCAGCTCCCTCCAGGTATTTTAATTTGGGTAGTGAATATCTTGTATTTTGCCACTTCAAATTAGATAGGGGCTTGAAAATAAATAGTAGGTATCGGGTTTTATTTTCCTTACTTTTTTATTGTTTCAGTAACATAAAATAAAAAAAGATAATATTTACTTCTCTTCTTTGTTGGTGATGATTATTTAGTTAACAATATAATCATATCCAACCTCATAGCAACACAACTTCTGTCTATGCTCTCAGTCAGTTGTACACCCAACCAGTATTGGGCGATATACATAATTGAAGCACAAACACATACACGTATTTTGTATTTCAAATACATATAGCTTCAAAATACATTTAACGTAATACCTTAAAGCTATCTTAATAAAAATAGTGTATTACATATTACTAGTCCATAGCTTTCTTAAGAGGGTACTGCAAGAAATTGTGAAAATTGACGTGTTTTCAAATCATCAAAGATTTTAATTTTCAATACATCAAAAGTATTTGTATAACTAGCTGTTGCCCGCGGCTCCGCCCGCGTTAGTGTCGATCCCTCGGGAACAGTAGAATTCCCCGGAATCAAACATACCCTATGTCCTTCCCTGGGCCTCACACCTCCATACCAAATTTCATCCAAATCAGTTCAATGGTTGAAGCGTAAAAAAACGACTTTCGCATTTATAATATTAGTATTAGTATGGAAGTATGGATATTATTTATACTTCTAAGTCCGGAAATGAGAATATTTCCATAAAACCTTTACCCTCCCATTTTACCCCTTTAGGAGTGAATTTTGTCCATTTCACCCACATATATCTTTAATTGTAATCGAGAACTTACATACCTATTTATTTTCATACTTCATAGTCCAGAAATGAGAAAATTTCCAATTTCCAAACAAACTTTACCCCCCTTCTGGAGGATTTTTTTCCAGTTGACCTACATAGATCTTTTTCAATTGATATCGTGAATTAATTTACCTATTTTCATACTTCTAAGTCTAGAAATGAGTAAATTCCTATACTATCTTTACCCCGCTATTTTACCCCTTCAGGGGAAAATATCGTCCATTTTACCGACACAGATATTTTTAATTGTAACTTAGAACTTATATACTTATTTTCACACGTCTAAGTCGAGAAAATTTCCATACAAAGTTTATAGAACCCACCCACCCCCATTTTATCCCTTAAGGGGGGAATTATGCAAATTTCATCTACCTACACACATCTTTTTTAATTTTAATCGAGGACTTATATACCTACTTTCATATTTCTAAGTCCAGAAATGAGAAAATTCCATATAAATTTTACCCCTTTAGAAGTTAAATTTCTTAAAAAAACCCCTGTACCAAATTTCAAGTTTCTAGGCGCAGCAGTTTCGGTTAGTTTGCCGTTTGCCCGCGGCTACGCCGCCGCCGTTAAGTGTCCATCCCTCAGGAACAGTAGAATTTCCCGTTCAATGGTTGAGGCGTGAAAAGAAGACAGACAGACAGACTGAGTTACTTTCGCATTTATAATATTAGTATGGATAGGTATAATGCATGCTGATGATGAATTGACTTTGTATTTAAATTTTCTTATGTCACTTATTATTTAATCACCTACTATTTAAGTGCTATACACGGTGAAATTTTGATCGTTTTGGACCCTTAAAGTCACCTGAGTCACCCAGGTCATCAATATGAACAACTTTTTCTACGGGACCAATGTTGGGAACTCAAAAAAAAATTCGTCATTTCCATACAAAAGAGTCCCGCCGCCCGGCCAGTTTGTATGGGAATATATTATAGGGAATGTCGAATTTTTTTTTGAGTTCCCAGCATTGTTCCCATCGGAAAAGTTGTTCATTTTGATGGTCTGAGTCACCCCTTTAATGGTCCAAAACGATAAAAAGTTCACCGTGTATATTTGCAGGCAAACTAATGCCTTAAGTTCATTCAAATGACGATAACTTTTTTTTTAATGAACCGATTTTGATGAAACAAACGTTAGATGTTTTGCTGAGTTAAAACAAAGCAATTGGTGAAAGTTTGAAGTAAATCGGTTCAGTATTTTCGGAGATAATCGTGATCATACATACAGACAGACAGACAGACAGACAATAATTTCGAAATAATTTTTTTTGCTTTCTATTATTCTTTTTAAGTGTCCCTCTATCCATTTCAGTCAAAAATTCTAAATATACAGACAAAATATTTTTACTGTTTTATTATATGTATAGATTTAGGTCGAACATTGAACAAGATCCTTGTTCAAATTATAAACGGATACACATGAAAATAATTATTTAGTTAAAAGGGTGCCGCGCCAACGAATAAATATAAGGAAGGGGACGACCTCCGAGGTGTAAATATAAATATTGTTATGTGAGAATTATTGTTTTAGACGTAAAAATTATAAAGTTTTCGAAGAAAAATGTTTTTAGATATCATAACATATAAATATATATATCATTTTTAAATTTCTTAAGTATCTGTTTCAAATTCCAACAAGGGGCAGTCTTGTTCAAGGATCGACCTAAATAATACTAGTGATTTGAAAACAAGTAAATTTTCACAGTTTTGTGCGGTACCGTCTTAAGCTAAATTAGTTTTATATAACAATGTATTGTTTGTCTGACAGTACAATTAAAAAGTGTTCATGTAAAGAAATTCGTACACTACTAACATCCGACTGTATTTTGGAATTTGTATTTTATATTCTAAATACATGTAGTAATTAGAATTTAGTATTTGTAATATTTCTAAGATATTAATTAAGATTTTGATTAAAGCAGTGATTGTATTTTGCCAAGCCCTGTACTGTAACTTGTGTTGGGTACATACACCCAACTCTAAGCCACCAAGAGTATTCAATTCTGCAGAAAGATAACCAATTAATTTTATTGCTCTTACTCAATGGTTCAGTAGTTAATTCGACTGCGGTCACCCATCCCACTGGAACTGCGCCCAGTGTTGCTTAACAAACGTAAGCGCTAATAATGATCACAACAAGACCACTGGGCCAGGCTCCTAAAAAAAAAGTCATTGGGCTGGCTGTGAAAACTGTATATCATATTTCAGCATCATTGCTATCATAATAGCATGCAAAGACTCTTAACAGACTAAGGGTGCTTTTCCACCAGAGATGTGCTATGCAGCTATGCTGCGATTTGAAATCTACGCTACGAAAATATGTGACCATTTCCACCAACTTTAAGCTATGTAGCTGTGCGAGGCAGATGCGCTACGAAGATGCGCCGCCGCAAAGTAGCTGTGCAAGAAAGATGCACAGCTCATGCTATGCTATGTATCGACAAATATAGAATAGAATAGTTATTTATTCCTTAGAACAAATGCATACTGTACGTACTCTGCTCTGCACATAGCAACACCACTTGCGATGGTCCATAGCAGGCATCCATAGTATGCATTCATAGTATGCATCTATAGAATGCATCTTTCCATATAAAAAAACATATCTTAGTTGAATCCGTTTCCACCAATGCTAAGCTATGTGCACCAATGAATATTATTGGTGGATATCAAACGCATCCATAGCATCGTAGCATAGCACATCCATGGTGAAAAAGGACTCTAAAGCTGAGGATGCCATCAGGACAGACTAGAGGGGTAGAGAGAATCTTAAGCGCAAAATACACAGAAGCAACATAAGATTGATTGTTGGATACAATGTAGATGTGGATTGGATTTGTTGTCTCTTTAAATCTTGTTCATACAAAATGTATGAAAGAGATGCGTCGTAAATTACACAGAATGAACTTATCTCTTGCAACGATAAATCCGCGCCGCGTCCACTTTACTCATTTAAACTGATTTCTAAATATTTAGTGGAACGCCTACTAGTTTTCTGTCCTGCAGTTGTGATTTCAGGATAGTCATTGCCACTTGTACTGGGTTGCGGTGATCCTCTATGCGGTGAATCATGTCCAATACAGCGCAATTCCGCATTTCCAACCATTGACCCAATTTTCATCCTCAATTCTATTTGTTCATATCTGGGAAGCTTTTTTACAATTTTCGCTATTGAGCTAAAGAACAAATCAGTTTCATCCCAAATATTATCAGTTGGATCTCGTACTTTATATACTGTACTTTGTAGTATTTGATTAAGGGTTTCCTCGGCGTGCCTATGTTTCCGTTTCATCTTATTCCCAGTCCCTTTATACTCTTCAAAATTTTTACAATCGTCCTCACTATTGTTACTGTCATTTTCCGTAGTGGGTGTAGGTTCTATTTTGATTTGATTGTGTTTCTTAGCTAGCCTATGGTTCCATATAACATTCTTCTTAATACTCCCAGTGACGTCGCACTCTTCAACATGATTACTCTCTTCTTCACTATGGTTACTTTTATTGTATGTGTCAATATTGCTGTCTCCTTTGTCACTAAGGGGATCTTCAGTATCTTCCGTTACGTGAATCATGTACAGTTCATTGTTGTCCTGAGTATCTTCTTTTTGGTCATAGCTTGTTGTGCGTCTTTTTATCCAAGAATAGTTGTCTAAGAAAGATAGAAGTTTGGACCTCCTTTTCAATGCTTCTCCGACAAATGGTTGTTTTCCTCTGCGTCGAATATAATAATCTCTTACACAACACCATTTCTTGTAGCATTCAGAACCTGAAATATGTTACATTTTATTAATAGCCTGCTTTCAGCGGTATTTAATACGCCATAACAATAAGACCCACAAAATTTTTACGTAACTGCCAAAAAAGGAGTGTTTTTCGAGTTCATTTAAGTTTGTGAGTTTCTTTTTTCTACCATAACTTCGAAATTCCTCAACGGATGTGGACGTATGGTGTATCGTTAGAATCCTTACACCCTCCCGAGTGACTTAGGCTATATTATATTGCCAAGGCAGTGGTGTTTATACATATGAAAAAATAATCTTGAACTTTGTCCTAGTTTATATGACATACTTGCAGTGTACCCATAGACCTCAGGATTATCTTATCTCTATGAATATACCTATATGCAGAAAACAATGTCCAAGCCAAATCAAAACAACTCAATTTCCATTCCTAGAATGCTATGTACTATGCGGCACATATTTTAGATATTTGTAAAAATATATAGGTATGCTTACCTGTTTTATTTAAAATTTCCCCCACTTCACGCCACAACTCCCTTTTAAGCTGCGTTTGCCTGTATTTTGGATGCTTAACATCGTATAACACCTCATGACGCCGCACAAAATTTATTAAAATTTCGTCTTCCTTTTGGCTCCAGATAGGCATAATAAAAGTATTGTTCACCGCTGTTGAAAAGTAAGTTTCGTAAAGACAAAACAAAATAAATAGACCGTACCGCAGACGGTTGTTGCACTCGTCTCAAAAAACGCCACCGCCATTCGTTCGGTCGGTGTAGTGTTGCTGCAGCAGCTGATGATAGCGTTGCCATAGACTATCGATAAGGTAAAACAATAATATCGATACTATCGATAGTATTACTTTGCAATATCACTACATATTATTACACTGAGGTATTATAGGTATTAAGTTAGTATTATATTGTCTTGTCTTTGATAATATAAAACAAAGTCACTTCCCGCTATGTCCCTATGTATGCTAAAATATTTTTAACTACGCAACGGATTTTGATGCGGTTGGGGTTGTTTTTTAATAGTGCCAAACAAGTGATGTAGTGGTGAATGATATCGCTATACTTTTTTTAAATATAACATATACGGTGTGGTTTCCGGCAGAGAAGAATAGGATCACTCCAAGTCTTCCCATGGATGTCGTAAGAGGTGACTTAGGAAATACAAGCTAAACAAAATAAATGCTTTCTTTTATTGTTAAAATATAAATTCACTGGCACTATTTAGGTCTATTAATTTAAGTTAAATTGTGTGTACTATATGTAAACTGTATATGACTGTTTGTTGCCATAAATAAATAAATAAAATAAAATAAAAACGTTTTGATAATCACTTAAAAAAAAAAAAAAAAACAAATCTCATAAACATCAATGAGACCTCTCCAACCCGCCTGGCCAGCGAGGAGAATGTCAGCCAAATCCTCTGTCTGCTCTGGCCAAGTATGGCACTGGTAATACAGAGAGGGTCATGCTCCTGCAGTGGAAACTAAAAAGACCTAATGATGATAAAGGATAGTTTAATTATTAGTCATCATAAAAAACAAAACACTTGACAGTTTTGTTACTGTACTTTACCTCTAAGAATCTATTGTGTGAAGTATAAGCTGCACGGCGACGTGCGATCTCGCGGACAAAAAATGGGGATTTACAAAAGCGCCGGGGCAGTTGGGCGTTTACGATTCACTAGTTTTAGGGCCTAGCTACACAGACGATAGATACTCAACTCGGTCACGCCTGTGTGAATGAAATGAGAGAGAATAATTAATATCTGATCATAAGTTAAAAGTAAAAACCTTTTTAAAAATAAGCTTTTATGTTCGACGTCACTTTTATGTTTCGAGCTATTTTCAGCGAGCCCTTTAATTTGATAGGTATCCATATTGTTAAGTGCATCTAAAATAGCTAGTCCGTCATCTTGAGTGTTCCGCCATGTTGGATTTAAACACAGCTTACCACGCATTGTCATCCAAACTAAATGAGTATACAAAATTTCAGCTCAATCGGTGGAAGATATCTGCTACAAAATTGAGTTGCAAGATTCCACCCGAACAAACATAGTTACAATGTTTGTTCGGCAATGTAACTTGCAATTTATGTATGTATGTCATACATACATACATTACAAGTTAAATAAAAGCTTGTAATAAATAATACTGAATCGCGGACGCAGTGCACAAACATAAACATGTCTTTCATTGCTGCCCCCTCGGATCAGAAAAAATGGTCCGGAATGGGCAAAAGTAAAATGTCGAATGGTAAAATTACATACGTGTAGTGCACAATGGTCTGCTATATCGGACCGTAGCAAATCGGACTGCCAGACAGTAAAATTCCGTGTAGTGCACAAACGCCCTAACTCTTCTAACAATTTAGGGGTCAACGTAAAACCGATAATTAATTCAGTAAATAAATAATATCTACAATTAAATTCAGTACGAAAAAGGAGTTTATTAAATAAAGTATTTATTTTACTTATTATTTTTTTCCATGTTTCAGGATTCTCTCTTTTTTTTTTATGTATATCCGACGGCAAACGAGCAGACGAGCCACCTGATGGAAAGTGGTCACCGTCGCCCATGGACATCTGCAACACCAGAGGAGCTGCTGATGCATTGCCGACTCTTAAGATACCTGTAAACACGCATTTTGAAGGACCTCAAGTCATAGCACACAGGGAAAACCTCGGGAGGGAGTCCATTCCACAATCTTGCTGTACGAGGAAAAAAACCACGTGACGCTCTGACATTTTTGGAGACCCAAGTGTCAAGGATGTGGGGATGGACTTTACTCCTGTGGCGAGCGGTGCGGTGGTAGAAAGGTGACGATGGCACCAATTCAAAAAGTTCTTCAGAACACTCCCCATAGTATAGACGGTAAAATACACACAGAGAGCCAACGTCTCTCCGTAGACTGAGGGTGTCTAAATCATCTGTGAGTGTGGGATCGCCGATAATACGAATTGCCCGGCGTTGGATGGAATCAAGAGGAAGGAGTTGGTATTGAGGTGCACCAGACCAGATATGAGAGCAGTACTCCATGTGGGGCCGGACTTGAGCTTTATATAACAAAAGTCTATGACCCGGAGTGAAGTACTGCCTCGCTCTATTGAGCACCCCAAGTTTTTTAGAAGCCATTTTGGCTTTACCTTCCAGATGACTCCGGAATTGGACCTCCTTCGTAATATCGACGCCAAGGATCCCAATACTCTTAGAAATGGTAAGAGAGGTGTCCCGGAACTTCGGTGCCATGTTAAATGGGGTCTTCTTAGCGGAAAACACGCAGACTTGTGTCTTAGTAGGGTTGAATTGAACTAGGTTTAGTTTACCCCATTCAGAGACCTGCTCCAGAGAGGTCTCAATGTTGTGTTTGAGGGATATTTGCACGACCTGCATAATATGCATCACCCGTACTGTCGTCTGCATAGCAATGAATGCTACTAGTGTTAAGCATGTCGTTGATGTGCAGAAGAAACAGCGTAGGTGATAAAACAGATCCTTGGGGGACGCCAGCATTGATGGGCATGATATCGGAGCATAATCCGTCTACAACGACCTGAATGCTATGCCCAGATAAGAAACTAGCGACCCACAAGCATAGTCCCTCAGGAAGCCCGTAAGATGGTAACTTCGCGAGAAGAGCCTTATGCCAGACCCGGTCAAAAGCCTTTGTGATATCTAAACTAAATGCCAGTGCTTCTCCCTTGCTCTCGATGGTGGCTGCCCATCGGTGCGTTAAGTACACAAGAAGATCACCAGCACTACGCCCGTGGCGGAACGCGTATTGACGGTCACTAATTAGCTGATGACCTTCAAGATAACCAAGGAGCTGGATGTTTATCACACGCTCCATCACCTTAGAGAGCAGGGAGGTTATCGCAATAGGCCGATAGTTAGACGGGTCTGTGCGGTCACCCTTTTTAGGAATAGGGTGAACGTAGGCTACTTTCCACGAAGACGGGACTTTTCTTGAGGTGTAAGACAGCGAGAATAGGCGTGCTAACACCGGAGCCAACTCAGGAGCGCATGTTTTGTGCACAATTGCTGGAATGCCATCAGGCCCGCTGGACTTCTTGACGTCGAGGGAAAACAGAGCACGTCGCACTGCACTTTGAGTGAAGCGAATTTCCTGCATTGAGTGCTCGCATCGCGGTAAAAAGGGCGGCGATGCTCCTCCGTCGTCAAGGGTAGAATTTGACGCAAAGAGAGTAGCCAAGAGATCGGCCTTCTCTTTTGCGGAGTGGGCCAGCGAGTCCTGACGATTGTGCAGAGATGGAAGTGAAGGGCGACAGAAATTCCCCTGCGCTGCCTTAGCAAGAGACCAGAATGCTCTACTCCCGGAGGGATAGCCAACCAATCTCTTACCAATGCGTGTAGTGTGCGCAAACTTTGCTGCAGTGATCTGCTTCTTGTAGGCTCTTGAAGCTGCGTTGAACCGCTTCTTTAAATCAGAAGTATTACGATCCTTGACATTTCGCGCAGCAACCCAGGCTTCGCGCTTGAGGTGGGCGGCACGCAAAGACGAGCAACGAAACCAAGGTTGAGACCGCCCTCCGATACGAACCGCCGAGCTGGGAATGTAGCACTCCATGCCTAGCAGTATCGCCTCGGCGACAGCTTTCGCACAAATGTCAGGATTTTCTGATGAGAAGCACAACTGTCTCCAATGGTAGGATGCATAAAACTCTCGCAATCCATCCCAATCTGCTGACCTATAATGCCACACACGACGCATAACAGGTGGTCTGGATTGCGTGGTCTGACCGGATGGAACCACAGCACGTACCAGGCAATGATCCGAGGTTCCCAGAGGGGCATCACGGAATACCTGGTAATCGTTTGGATGTGAGGTCAGCAGAAGATCCAACAAAGCAGGGTTGTGTCCTTCAATATCAGGTATTCTGGTAGGACCATCAACTAACTGGTTGAGGTCATTTGTTACAGCAAAGTTGTATGCAGCCTTCCCAGCGTAGTCGGTCTTCAGTGATCCTAGCCACTCAAAGTGGTGAGCGTTGAAGTCCCCTAGGATCACAACCTCCGCCGATGGGTGCTGCTGGAGAATTTCGTCTATGCCCTTCTGTACGTGCCCGAGAAGTCGGTCTGTTTCGGCATCACCGCTATGGGACCTGTAAAGGCACGCATAGAACCGGATGCGGTCACCGTGATCTATGCGCGCCCATAACAATGACAGGTTTCTGTCTTCAAGGCTGCTGAGACGTCGACAACATACATCCTCCCGTACATACATACACACCCCAGACAATAAAACCTTGTTCAATGCTGTACAGTAGGATATTTTTTTATCTATGTGCAACTGTCTATCAAAGAGTAAATTTATAGCATCTATATAGTATGTGGTTTCCTTAGTACCCTGATAGAACTGTTTCAGATTTTGATATACGATATTAACCCTTAACGCTAAAAGAATAGAGAGCATAATGCTGTGCAAAAAAATCTAGGGTAAAGTGAGACGGAAATACCTCGGCATTTTTTCCCTCTCGCACCCTTGCCATTGCATAAAAATGTAAATAATGGAAGAAAATGGTAGTTAAGCAAAACAGAAATATTTAATTAATAATGAAATAATTCCTGTTTTATTTTACATGGAATAATTATTTTATTAACTAAACTGTATGTTTACAGTTAATTTAGAATTTTCTCTTATCGATAATAAAAGAGCAATCTTAATATAGTATTAAATTTAAATTTAGTCTAGCAACCCTAGTACGATATCAACATTGCCGCCATATTATTAAGAAATCCCGCAGCCTTCGAATTTTTTAAGCAGACTGAAAGAGTAAAATAATATAACTTGTTGTTTCAAGAGATCGAAGCGACAGTGCACTGCATTGTGCATTATCCTTTCACACACAGGTAAATAACATAACCGTTTTCAGTTAGTAAATGTTGTGCCTTGGCTAGGGTGTCCATCTTATCTGCCGAGTTTGTTGAATCTGATTTATCAGTAATGTGTACTTATAGGTACTTCGTACATAAAATCCATACTTCCATACTAATATTATAAATGCGAAAGCAACTCTGTCTGTCTGTCTGTCCTCTTTTCACGCATCAACCATTAAACCTATTTGGAAGAATTTTGGTATGGAGGTAGTTGCAGGCCCGGGTAAGAAATTCTACTGTTCCCGAGGGATCGTGACTAAACTCCCTTAAAAGGGTAAAATAGGGGGGGGGGGGGGGGGGTGAAGTTTGTATGGAATTTTTCTCATTTCTGTACTTATATACAATTATGAAAATACGTTTATAAGTTCTAGTATGCTTTCGAATGTTCACGCTTCAACCATAGAACCGATTTAGATGAAATTTGATATGGAGGTAGTTTGGGGCCCGAGGAAGAACACAGGTTACCTTTCATTCCGGGAAATTCTACTGTTCCCGAGGGATCGACATTAACGCTGGTGGAGCCACGAGTAACAGCTAGTTATAGAATAAAGTTTCGATCCATCAGGCGTACTATGAACATCTCTACTGTTGCTATTCCCTTCTACAGTTGCTATTTGTCAAAAGTGATCAGCATAAATGATCATAGCATGGGTCTTATCAATGACACCGACATAGGTACCTACCATAGAAATATATTAGCATAGAATGGCTACGCGTGGAGTTTGCAAAGGGAACGCGTTTGTCAGTTTTTGCATAAGCCACGCCACCACCATTACTAGCGAAGTTTGTAGTAACTGCCCCCGTGGTCCAGTGGTTAAGGCGTTTGCCTGTAGACCCGGAGGTCATGGGTTCGATTCCTACGGGAAGCATACTTTGTTTAGTAATTTCCAGTTTGGTTAGGACATTGCAGGCTTGAATCACCGGATTGTCTGATAATAAAGATGATTCCGTGCTTCGGAAGGCACGTTAAGCCTGTGGTCCCGGCTGCCATCTGGTAGTCGTTAAAGGAACCACGTCAGAGGACGAGAGGCGGTTCCGAAGAACTCTGACACCAGGGTGTGCATGGTCGATTGACCGTGACATCTACTCGAAATGATGATGATGATGAGCGAAATAGTAATGTTATATCCACAGAAATAAATCGCGTTATTTCGATAAACAGTCATTTGTATTTGTCGATTGGCTTGCCTTTCATTCATGTACATCAAAACGCGACTTTTGATGTATTTTAACTTTTTGTATGCCAAAGTTCGGATTATTTTCGTAACATGCATTCCATAATAGTTACTGATAAAAATTTTAATCAACAGATGGGAGCAACCTAAAAAATGTGAGATAATTATATTAACTATTAAATATTATCGATAATATCAGTTCGAGTGCAACGCAGCTTTCGTGTTGCTATCACGCAATTGAATTTACATTGCGCGTTCTCCTAGGAACGAGCTTTGGAACCCCTTTGGATGTGAATTAGTCGTATTGTCGTTTTATATTGAAAATCGTGATAGGTCTTTTAATTTATTTTTTTGTTGTTGTTAAATCACGATTTTAGTTAAAACAAAGTAATGATCCATGGAAAAAATACCTTGTTTCGACCTATTTACTTTCATACTTTTGTTTTTATAATTAAATACCGCTTAATAAAGCATATGTTCAAGTTGGGACGTGCGCGCTGACTGAATGAACGTTTAACGAATCTCGTACGATCGTACAAGATTGAGAAACGCGTGTACCACCCACTTGGCTTTACCTAAGTACTTCATGTCCGAGAAATCTATCCTATAGTTGGTCACCCTACTTTAGAGCGAGACAGAATTCCGAAGTTTGTCTTCGCTTTCTGCTCCAAATATTACTATGAGAGCTCAGTCCTTTATCATAGAGATAATATAATCCAGATTTATCTAGATTTATCGTTTATTGAGAATTTATCTGTCAATTTTTTCTAGCTGTCCATCTTGGCATACCTACTCTTCAAATCTGTGATCTTGGTCAGTGCCAGTCTGAGGTTCCAGTCAGTTCAATATAGCCCATAGAGATAAGATAATGGTATAGCCAATGTTATTACATTAATAGTTATGTCAGATGCCTACAAATTGCTTGATATTTTAATATTGTTTTATTGATTACAGTACCACTATTGTAATACTATATTTTATTTCTGATTACAGTTAATAAATTTACTCAATCTTAAAGATGTCGACTGAATTTGACTGCGAATCTTACTACAGCGTGAGCAACTCCAAGCGCTCGGAAGAGAGCGAAGGAAGCTCTAAAGCACAGCGCGCTGCGTCCGCTCCTGTCAGCAGCGTCCAGAGAAGTGACGAGCCCCCCCTGAAACAGCAGATCTCTGCGCCATGTTACTTCTACTCTCTCAGCGAAAACGAGGTACCTAATGCCTGTTTAAAATGTTTTGATCAGTGACAGACTTACATAATTGTCGTTATTCAAATCTTGCCGCCCCCAGTGGCTACTCAGCCTGCTGGATCTACATACCTACATACATTTTGAGCTGTAAACGGAGATAATGCAATTTTTTAAGTAGTTTATATCGGGACGGAACCTGTGACGTTGACGTGTTACGCGTTAAAAAGCACAAGAGATAGGAGCACCGATTGCTACTTAGTTAATGTAAACGCAACAGAGCGTCACCTCACAACGACCAGTGGTACTATTTTTGAAAGTGTGACACTCGCCTTCGAGCGATTTTTGTATGGAAACATCGCTCGTTTACGAATGGCGTCATTTCAAAAATAGCACTCCAGCCCCACCAGCAAGCGGGCGTACACAGTGTGGACACATACTGGCGGCTACTCTAGGGGGACGGCTACCAGCGAGAAGTAGGGGTGGCAGGGTCAGCCGGCTTCTCCAGGGGCAGCAGGGGCAGCAAACAGTAAGAAGTAGGGGCGGAAAAACGCCTGTCATTACTCCTAAAGGGCGACACGAGTAATCAGTACAGCGCTCGTGCCCCTGCGACTAACCTAACATATTATAAGACATGTAAAAAGAAAAACATAGGTAGCGTCAGAAGTTTCCCCGGCATCGGCATGCTTGCCAGGCACCTTGTAAGTGGGCCCAATATTTTATACGAGGCTGGCAGTCTATACGTTAGTATACCATTGTCTTTGGCTGTAGGTATAAAAAGTTAATTTTACAATTCGAGGCGCCGCCCTTCAAATACCCTGCGCCGCCGCCGCAGCACAGGCTGCTCATCGGCCGCATAGTGAACCAGGATGAGGTCATAGCCATGATCACCGCCGCGGACGCCGACAAAGTCAATGGACTCAGGAACTATCTAAGTAAGTTAGATCTTGTAAATTATTATTGAAGCTGCTCACAAATTAAATAAATATACCTATAAATAAATAAATATAAATATATACGGACAAATCACACAGATTGAGCTAGCCCCAAAGTATGTTCGAGACTTGTGTTATGGGATACTAACTCAACGATACTATATTTTATAACAAATACATATATAGACACACATCCAAGACCCAGGCCAAGGGCGTCGCCAAGGGGGGGCAGCTGCCCCCCCCCCTAGAGATTCTAAAAAAGTTGGCAAATATAATGCAACCAAAGTCCTAAGTCTAGTACTAAGATACTGTTGTTATTACAATCGCTGTAGATGTAAGGCTCGTAGTACAAGTGAAAAGCTTCATGGGCTGTCGACTTTACCTACAATTCATACCTACTTTTCTCATTCACAGAGAATGAGAAAAGTATGAATTGTAGTAGGTAAAGTCAACTTGCCCCCCCCTGCGCCATCGGCTGGCGACGCCCTTGACCCAGGCCAATCTGAAAAAGATGATTTTCCATCTTGACCTGGCCGGGGATCGAGCCCGGTCGCTCTGTGTCGTAGGCTGGCGTGTTGACCGCTGCGCTACGGAGCTAGTCAACATATATATGGAGCTACTCAATTTGTGAGATATAGGTAGGAACATATCTCACAAATTGAGCTAGCCTCACAGTAAGTTGTGAACTTATGTCGTAGGTAGTAGGTAGATACTAACTCAACGATAACATAGATTAACATCCAAAACCAGGTCAATGTGAAACAGTTCATTTTCCGTCATGACCTGACTGGGATCGAACCCGGGAACACTCGCAAACTGGCGTGTTAATCACTGCACCGTGGTGCTCGCCTTTTTACAAGAATCTCCTCCACTACAGGGCCTCTACAGGGCACAGTTGAAAAATGTGCCCTGTAGAGGATAACAGCCGGACATACAAACGATTTTTTGCCAAAGATGAAACTGAGACGCTTCGAGCTCACTTGGCTAAATAAATAACCATTAATTTCTCTATAAACTTACTTACCTACCTACCTACTTAATTATCTACATTCACAAACCAGAACTCATATTTACAGATGATTTTCTAATTAACAAAAAAATTGTTCACAAATACGATTTATCGGAGAAAAGCTTCCTCCTCAATTTCCTCTTGGAGACCATAGACTACGCAGCCCTGAGGGATTTTGGTAGCTTCAAACTGGCGGTGCTGCTAACCATCTACCTGACGATGCACTTGTACTTCAAGAGCTATTACTGGCTGTCGCCGGAGAACTTGTGGCTTTTTTTCAAGGAGATTATGATACGGCATACCATTGAGGTGAGTTTAAATTGATAGACCCCGTGTTAACAAAACGGTTTTCAACCAGGGGCGTAAACAGCGGGGGGATGGGGGTATATCATATCCCTCCCAACGTTCCGGCACTTTCCATCTCTTCCCAAACACAAATCCTGGCTGGCCACTGTTTTCAATCACTACTTTTGTACCTAAAATAACTGTAAATATTCCAAAATAGGGGTAGAATCGGATGGCGCAGACAAATAAATTGTCATCATCATAGTCAGGTCGTGGAAAGCTATGATGATGACAATTTATTGATTTTCGAGTTCCATACGACCGAGTGACAAAACGGATGGAACCGTATAGGATCACTCATGTGACTCACTGGTTTACCGATAGGCTTAGGCCGATCGTGCCTCTCTATCGTTGGTTCCGCGATCTTGCTAGCACACGGAACTTGACATTTTTTCGTGCGTGCAGCCAGCGCACGTCGATTTATAAGACACTAGCTTTCGCCCGCGGCTCCGCCCACGTTAGTGTCGATCCCTCGGGAATAGTACTTTTCCCGGGATAAAAGGTAGCCTATGTCCTTCTCCGCACTCCAGAGAACTTGTATGCAAAATTTCATGATGATCGGTTCAGTAGTTACGGCGTGAAAGCGTAACAAACAAACAAACTCACTTTCGCATTTATAATATTAGTAAGGATAAGGATTACCACGTAAAAATGCCCTTTAAGCACCCCACCCCCAAACGTCCTGGATCCGCCACTGTGCCTATCCCTTCATTTTGTCCAGGATTCTCCCAACGGACAAGAGGTGTACGAGCCGGAGGAATGCTACGACATCCTGAGCCACTTCCACGCGGTGTATCTCACCAACCTGCCGCTGATACACATCCTGACATTCGGCTCCAGCCGGCTGAAGCTCACGTGGCCTTTCAAAGCTAAATAATGCATTCTGTCAATTTCTGTCTCCATAGCGGACGGGCTTTGAACACGCCCGGAGTGAGTACACATTTATCAATAAACTAAGTATGGGTTTTCAGATCGTCTTTTTATTTAAATTGTAATATTTATTATAAAATAATATGTACCGCGTGATTTTTAACCTCTTGAACTATACTGAAATCCTGGAATCAGAATCCCTAATGGAATACAGAACTGCAAGAAAAAAAGTAAAAACCGAAAAAAAAAATTAACCATAGAAATTCGTCCAGCTGATCGCCGACTTTGTATGGGAAGCTTAATTTTTTTTCTCGATATATGTATGATGTACTTATTCCCTTCCATGCTGGTCTGGGAGAAAAGAAATAAAAAAGAACCGGCCAAGTGCGAGTCGGACTCGCGCACGAAGGGTTCCGTACCGTTATATACTCCGTACCGTTCCGCCCCCTTTAATATTAATTTTATTTTTAAAGTGAATATATAACTAAATATTCTGTGAATATTTCAAGCCTCTACCTGTTGCCGTTATCAACATCGAGCAAAAACAAGCAAAAAAATCACGTTTGTTGTATGGTAGCTCCATTAAATATTTATTTCATTCTATTTTTTAGTATTTGTTGTTATAGCGGCAACAGACATACATCATCTGTAAAAATTTCAACTGTCTATCTATCACGGTTCATGAGATACAGCCTGGTGACAGACGGACAGCGGAGCGACATTAATAGGGTCCCGTTTTTACCCTTTGGGTACGGAACCCTAAAAACGTAGAATGTGCCAGCTGCTTCTTCTCTTCCCGCGCAGATCGTAAAAGCCAATCGAGGGATTGGGCTAACATCTGTGGAATCATTTCAATAGGCGATGCGGCGAGCAACCCATCACTATTTTGATTCCGGTTTCCATCTACACGTCCAACATGCTAAATGTGGCCATAAGGTCTTATAGACCTATGCTCTGTCTACCCCGAAAGGGAAAAAGACGTGACTTTTGGTCGTACTAAACCGATGTTCGCGCGGAAAGTGAAAGTTTGTCCGTCTAAATCCTCAGATTACGCCCATTCCTTTAATCGACTTTTACTTCTTCTACGAAGAAAAACAGCTGTAGTTCATTGTGTAGGTCGCCATTAAATATGGAGAAATTAATGTGTGCTACATGCCGAGGCTACATGGTAACTATTGCGACATTGTAACTCTCTTGCTTCTTTATGTAGATACTAGCTTTCGCCCGCGGCTCCGCCCGCGCCAATGTCGATCCCTCGGGAATAGTCCTTTTTCCCGGGATAAAAGGTAGCCTACGTCCTTCTCCGCACTCCAGAGAACTTGTAAAATTTCATGATGATCGGTTTAGTAGTTACGGTGTGAAAGCGTAACAAACAAACAAACAAACTCACTTTCGCATTTATAATATTAGTTAGGACATACATGAATATTTTCTTGCCAAATAAAACAAAACTTTACGATTAACTTATTTATTATAATATCTTAGAATTAAGCGCCAATTAGACCATCCAGAATTTAGGATCCGGAATTCAGTCAACGGATAGTCAACGGACAGTTTAATCGCATTCAGGACGGTCGATCCGTTGTCAGGACAGAATGGCTTCCGACGTCCTTATCGGAAGCATAAAGGAAGCATAAAGTGAAACCATCCGGAATTTAGGATAGCCGCATGAGAGGGACGCCGCTATACGTTAGAAACGATACGATAATATCTCCAATCGCATCGCACGTATAGCGGCGTCCCTCTCACGCATTCAGGATGGCCAACGGATGGCTCTCTCAGGACGCGCAGTCTCCGTTCAGGACACGTTCCGGACGGTGTAATCAGGAGCTCTACGACTAAATTTCTTGTCCTTATCGAATGCTGAATTCCGGATCCTAAATTCAGGATGGTATAATAGGCGCTTTACTGAGAGCACTTTTCAACTGTTCCTTAACATGTTTCGGCACCTTATTCTTTTTCCTCTTTCTCACTTTGCCTTCTTTCGTTTTGCGTTCCTTCATCCCCACTGGTTTCTTAGGCTTTTTCTTCTTACATGATAATGGGTTAGGATTATGAGGCTTCTTCCTAGCCGGAACTTTTATTTCTTCAACCTTTTCTTCAACACCCAAAGCCTTTTTCATATTTTTTAATGTTTCATTTTGCGTTTCACTTATAAACATTCCTGATTCAAGATGCAGACCAGCTTTTTCATAGCTTGCTTTAAATGGTTTGTCAAGAGTTGGTGACTTATTATGTAAATAGAGTAAAGGAACTCCGGCTTTTGCACGTAATTTCTCTTGTAAGTCCCGGTCCTGCGTGGCTAGTATGTAGTGCTTCTCATTGCTTTTACCGATCATAGAGAAAATACATTTTGATCCTGTCACAGGCTCTTTGTGGCCACATTCGTGGATGCCGTATTGTTTTAGAATAGTGAGTGCTCCATGAGTCTTCTTTGATATTTTTTCTGTCTCTATTATAATACATCTTGTTGTGAGGAGTTTTACTTGGCTATTGAGATATTTTGGTAATTGTTCTCTAATGTTGATTTGCTCCTGAAAATATAACAGTTTGAATGCACGCTCATACTGGTAACCTTGACTACAAATTATTTGAAGAGAGACAAGTAAAAGACAAATATTATTGGAATATCCGGAAGAAGCATGCTTTAAATACAACACAAAAGTAATTCCTTTGGGTAAGGGTAATCAATAATCAACTTTCTGTTATCTATCTAATAGATAATCAACTAGCTGTTGCCTGTGGTTCCCTTGGGAAGAGTAGAATTTCCCGGAATGAAAGGTCCTTCCTCGGGTCTCAAAAAACCAAAACTACCTCCATATCAAATTTCATCCAAATTAGTTCAATGGTTGAAGTGTGAAAAGGTGACAGACAGAGTTGATTTAGCATTTATCCTAGTCCTAACTAATAATATTATAAATGCGAAAGTGAGTTTGTTTGTTACGCTTTCACGTTGTAAATATTGAACCGTTCATGAAATTTTGTATACTCGTTATCTGGGGTACAGAGAAGGACAGGGTACATTTTATCCCGGGAAAAAGTACTGTTCCCGAGGGATCGACATTGACGCGGGCGGAGCCGCGAGCGAAAGCTAGTAATATTATATTAGTATGGATCAATTAATTAATTTGTTTTGTCTTTATCTTTCTTTGTTATTAGTTGTAGATGTACATTTTCTGTGCTCTGTTACTCTGCGGAGCACACTTTGAGAATGGCTGGTTTAGGTCAATTTCATGATTTTGGTCCCCTCCCCAGTCCGTGTCAAAGATGCGTCACATTTGTGTGACACGCATAAGTATGGAAATGGTAATACTAAGACTAAACTCATTGAGACTAATTAGGTTTATAAACAAAAAGATAGTGGTAATATTGATTGTTGCACAATATTTTAAAGTTTACACCACTACTAGTGACTGGCTACGCTATGTACGTGTTTACCTATGTACCTCCCATCCTTTTAACGTGTGACATAATTTATGGATGGCAGTATCAAGAAAAACAATTAGTTACAAAAATTTTACAAGCTGAATATTTTTTTAACAGAAAAATTTTACTACTGCAATAACCCCATATACTTAAAAGAATCTTAAGTAATGACATTTTGAAATCAATTGCTGCAAAATTCTAACACAATCCAAAAGGGGTCTTCCGCAAAAAAGTTTGAGAACTAGGTACTGTTAGTGCTTTTAGAGTGTCAGGATGGGGTTTAAGAACATTTTTAGTTAACCTATTGAGCGCCATTGCCCACTTTAGTTGCAGAACAGCAGCTTGACTGAGACACCATTGACAACTAAATTTATTAAAATTTGTACTAGCCTGGCATCAAGGGTGAAGTAATGTTAACAAGCACTGGCATTCAAAGGGTTAGGATTTTTTTAAATCTAATTATTTTTTCGAGGCTTCAGTACACTTGGTGTAACTATGCCAGCCTCATGGGGGACCTCTAATATAAAATTTATCTTAGATTTATTATAAACCTCCATAACAGGTATACTGATTGTGCTGAATGTGACAATGGACTGCTCAATGCTACGTTCAATTCAACACAGTCAGGTGAACACTGACCACATTCCAACAAGACATGTAACAAGTCTTCCTCCTCATGACGAAAACTACATAGGTCTGATTGAGTCACAGGCATCAATAACAAAAATTTGTTAACTGGAACATGGCCAGACCTCAACCTGAATGCAGAGACCAGTAGTTCCCTAGAGACTACCACAGTCAAACCAAGGCACCAGACTAGGTGAGTTTTGGATTGTCCTGTACCAAACAACACCTTTAACCTCCTTGTCACTGATCCGTGTCGAGAGTTATTTAGAGTTCTCTATGACAAGGCAGTTATAGGTATTTTCACGGATTCATGACAAGGCAGACGAAAAATTAAGATATTTTGAGTATTCAGGCATTAGTACATGAACCAGAAATAGATGTAACTACTTAAAAAGACAAGAAGAATACCTAGTTCTAATTATTGCATGCTGGTTCTGGAAAGTTCTCCTGCCAGCGCATGCTCTGTTCTTTCAATGTCAGGTGTGAGTCTGCGCTGTCGGCCTCTGGGTCTGGGAGCTCCTCCACAGGCACCTGGATGTCCTCGTGGGGAAGCTGCTCAGACCTCCACTCGTCATCCACGATGTCGACCAAACGACCCACGCGGATGTACTTGCTATCCATTCTGTGCACACATTTTTTTATGACTAACATTATTAAAACTTTTTAAGGTTCCAAACCAAAGGAGTAAAAACGGGACCCTACTCATATGGCTCTGCTGTCCATCTGTATCTCATGAACCATGTTCGTTAGACAGTTGAATTTTCACAGATTATGTATTTCTGTTGCCAATATAACAACAAATATTAAAAACCATAAAATAAATATTCACGGGGGTCTCCCATACAACAGATGTGATATTTTTGCTCAATATTGATAATGGCAACAGGTAGAGACTTGATATATTCACACAATATTTAATTATATATGCACTTTAAAAATAAATAATAAAATTGAAATAAAATGTAATTTAAGGGGGGCTTTCATACAACAGAGATGACTTTTTGCCAATTTTATATATAATGGTTCGGAACCCTTAGTGTGCGTGTCCGACTCGCACTTGGTCGGTATTTTTAATTAATTTGCCACATGTTTCTATCTTATGGCATATCGGCTTCGAATCGTAATGTGCACCTTCATTTTAAAACTTGTTATGAGCTTATCTAAAGGCTGATACTCTAGTCTTCGATGTGCAAAAATAATGCTAACAACCTTGAACAATTAAACTATACAGTCCAGCGAACAATAGCCACAACTAGGTATCCTTCAGAAGTCCTAAACTTACTTTGAAAGCGGTAAAACAAAAGGTGCCGTCCACTAAAACTTGGTAGGGCTGGTGGAAACCGAAATTGTTGTAGTAAAATTTCATATATTTTTGAACCTTCTTGTATCTTGTTATCTTCATGTTAATGTAATGAGATATACAAACCCGTCTAAATTAGCTGGTGGTAGCAGGTTTAGCTGAAATAAATTAAAATTAGACAATTTTAAAATCCAAAAGACATGGATTTTCGATTACTTGTCAAACGTCAAATAAAGAGATACTGCTGTGCTGTCTGTCAGTATTTTCTACTGGTAACACCGAAGGATAGTGAAGTGAAATGATGGCAATGGAATGGCGAAGTTTTTGGAGAAGAAAACAATACTTCCTCACAGTACTGTCATAGACTAAGATTTTTTCTTATAAATGACGTATGCCTACCATCCATAGACAATTTGTGAAACGTCTGGCTCGTTCGCTCTCTTGCTTCCATGTTTGTTCGTGGTAATTTCTCATTTCAGTGATAGATTTTCTAGTTTATCGTGTAAAAATCGATGTTTTTAACAATATAAGTGTGTAATTAATGAAATTTTCGGCATCACGGCGACCTCGTGAGGATCTGTCGCCCGAGGAAAAGCGTACATCGGCGATATAATAACAGGGAGGGTACGTCTTTCATATCCAATATAATCCAGTAAATGCGTCATTTTATCGAATAATGTCGTGTTTGAGATACTAATTGCAGTGTTTTCGTTGTAAGACGTTCGTTAAGTTGAAAAGTGAGGTATTACTTTACAAAAATATTTTCTGCAAAGGCTTTTATGACCTCCAGCTGATTCGGAGGAGGGCGTCTAATGAGCAAAATTAGTGGTCAAATATGAAGGAAACGCTCTGATAGGGGCAGATACGGTTAGTCATCACCTCTAGAGACACGTTTACCGAAGGGAAATTGATCGAAGAATGTAATGATACGTGAATTATGGCGAGATAAGTGTCCTCGTAATGCCTTTTGTTTCTTTGTGATTTTGCGATGATACGCTGCATAGATAACATGCTCTTGTTTACCGTTCTGAGTGACTCGTTCTTTATATTTTGCTTTTGTTCGTCACTCTCATGAAGGATTGGATGTTGGTGTAGTGTAGTCAAATAGTTGTTGTGGTGGAGTGTAAGAATTACTTTTCCAAAGTAAATGGTGTCAAACTGTGTTTTTGTTGGACTACTAATAGGTGAGTGTTTGAGGGCAGTGAAGCATCCAGCTAAATAGCTCGCTTCCTGTTTAGGCAGATCTTCAAGTCATTGCTGATCAATCAGGTGTGATAAGACCATACAATAGGCATGCTATTATTTTAAACCATTGGCCTTCATTAGTTTTTCATTGTGAGGTACAAATATCGAAGCATATCTAGGATGTAGACATATGTTCAGATTTGTAGGACCTAATTCAGGTATCTTTTGTGAGCCTAAAGTGCAATTTGCATCTTGCAAACACTGAAAGTGCACAGTCTGAATATAATTATGAATTATATCTATGATTTTTTGCTAATAACTTAGATGGGAACTGAAGAGATTTGATAATTTAATTATTGATTATATTCTGTCCTTAAGTCATGAAAATCTGCAGAATCATGTCAATAGGGGATGCAGCTATCAACCCATCACTATTTGATTCTGTTTTCCATCGACACACCCTCTAAAATGCTAAATGTGGCCAAAAGGTCTTATAAGCCTAGGCTCTGTCTCCCCTGCAAGTGAAAAAGATGTGATACTATGATACTTAAGTCACTAAACATTATTGAAACCGCTTATGCGGCAATCAAAGTTTAAAAATGTATTTATGTATGTATTTACGCCAATGGCATTGTATTAAATTTTTCCTTGGGCAGCACCTTTTTCCAGAATCAAAGGTAATCCACGGGTCCTTAAACTACCTCAGCACTAAATTTCTTCTATCTCAGTTCAGTGTTTGAATTGTGAAGTGGTGACAGCCAGGCAGATAGACTAGAGTTGCTAGCATTTAGTAAAGAACTAGCTATTACCAGCGGCTCCGCCAGCATCAATGTCAATCTCTTTAGAACAGTTAATTTTTCCTGGGATAAAATGTACATTGTCCTTCTCTGTACCCCAGACAACGGGTATGCAAAATTTAATGACGACCATGTTTTTTTTTTTTATTCTGAATAGGAATTTATTTATTACCACACAAACAGCACAACTATAACTAAGTTTTTTAAAATTGACATTTTAATACTAAGTTGCAGTCCACATAATGTGTGTACATATGAATTAAACAACAGAGGGTCCAAAGTGAAAAGAATATAAACAACTAGCATTATTAAAAACACGAGTCCAGGTCCAAAGTGAAAAGAATATAAACAACTAGCATTATTAAAAACACAGTCGGTCCAAAGTGAAAAGAATATAAACAACTAGCATTATTAAAAACACATAATCAACAAAAAGAGAGGAGAATAAAAACATGTGTATACATTACACTGCTCATGACTGTACATAATGAGTAGTTAAACATTTTAATGTTCAACCATTCAAGGAAATTCCTTCCATATTACATTTGTAACTTTTAATTTCCTATTGATTTTCATTTCATTCATATAAGTTTGTCTAGATGTCTTTAAAAGGCTTAATTATTTTTAACTAGCTTTCGCCCGCGGCTCCGCCCGCGTCAATGTCGATCCCTCGGGAGTAGTACTTTTTCCCGGGATAAAAGGTAGCCTATGTCCTTCTTCGTACTCCAGAGAACTTGTATGCAAAATTTCATGATGATTGGTTCAGTAGTTACGGCATGAAATCGTAACAAACAAACTCACTTTCGCATTTATAATATTAGTAAGGATCCTGTAAATCAGTAAAAGTATATAGTAATAAATATAGTAAGTAATAAATCATACTTCATATGATGAATCATAAAAATGGTTTGCAAAAGTTCAATAAAATCCATCTAGCGGTTTTCGAGAATATAATTTACAAATATACGCTTTTCAACTTTTTATGAGCATGTTGTAGAAGATATAGCTATACATCAAAGTTCAATGACTGTTCAATTCAGCTTGTCCCTAAAATATGCAGCCATAAAGATGATTAGATTTTGTACAGAAATTTGGTGAATTATTAATTTTGGTTAATTTAGATTTCTTGACTGTTATTAAAATTTCACTGTACTATATTAATCTTTATAACGTAAATGTTGTATCCACAAGTTTTTGTATACTCTAAGGTTCTATTTAATTCTTGTGCTTTCTCAAAGGGTCTGTGGTGAAATAATTTTTGAGAGCCGTCTGGCTCTTTTAACCACTGGCCATAAAACCACAAAAAAAGTTTTTTTTTATTTTGTTATTTTCTAATATGTTCAAACCATGTTTTCTGTCATTTGTTTATTGAGCCACAAGGAATGTATGAGTCACCCGTTATAAGAATAATGCTTATGACAAGGACACATAAGAGAGCCTTTGAACCATATATTGGGTTAAATAATACATAAGTGTATTTGAAACGCAGAGGTGCTGTGTTGGATCCCCTGCCAGGTCAAAATGGAAATCGATCTTTTTCAGATTGACCAGTCTTGGATGTTTATCTAATGTATCTATTACGAAGTATAGCATTATTGAGTATGTTGTGTTGTGAACTAGTGTTGTTGGATACACAATCCTACAACACTAGTTCACAACTTATTGTAGGGCTAGCTCAATCTGTGTAATTTGTTTCTAGATATCTATCCCATCTAGCTCCTTCATTGTATTAGGTCTAATTTCTTTTCAACAAGCTCACACACACATGCCTTATTGTGGTTTTTTATTGCATGTACATTTACCTACAAAAGTCCACACACAGCCTAAAGGTGAAATTCAACTTAAATGTTTAGTAATATTATGAAAAAAGTATATATATGCTATATACATTGGGCTTAAGTATTGGTAGCTACACACAAAATTTTAAAGAAAATTCTATACAGACGAGCAGATGGCCATACAGTCACCTATAAGTTCTTACATTGCCTTTCACATTCAATGTGTTATAAAATACCCAATGTTACATCTATTTTAGACTGTTAATATGTTGTCTGTCCCCTACCATCCACTATTAGGTAAATAACACAAAGGGACATAATTATCATGCACATTATTATCAGTACTCAACACAGCTCAACATTAACTTAATTCTTGCTTTTCTTTTTTCTTGCTACTAATAATTTTCTGCACATTTATAAAGACTGCAAGTGACCACAAGATTTCCTGGTTTTGGATATGAGCCTGATATGGTTAGAGCATAGACTTCATCAGGCTAGTCCTCTCACGTCTAAGATCTAGATGCTTCTTATAAGTCGGTGATTTGGTGCTAATCACAGAATGATTATTAAATATCGCTCTCCTTGTCGACATGTTGGAGTCTATCTGCTGTTCTGCTGGGGCCTTTTTCTAGTTACCCTTTCAAGTTAGACCTAGCTAGGCATAGTTTTTGCAGACTTTTTTCTTGTGTTCCCATACAAAAAAGTGATTTTTTTAGTTTAAAATTGTATGGTAGACCTGTCGTGTTCGATTCCTTCTCGATCGCGCGTGGCTGGTTTTATTATTTCCACGGAGTCTATTATTTCATATAAAATATAAAATCATTCGATTTCGAGCGGTCGTCTGTTCAAAAATAACACTGCTGTTTCGATAAATAAAGGAATATCTACATTTAAACAAATGCTTTTATGGCAAATTGCAAATTAACTCCGCTTTTAAAGTTAACCCACCGCCTGTCAGTCTCATAGACACAAGAGTGAAACAATGTTATCGTGCTAATGATTATTTTATCCCTATGGCGAATATTCATCCATCAAGGCAATAGTTATTAAACTGATTGTCAAACTATTTGAGATAAAAAGATCGAAGCACAAGAGCTTCTTTACCATTAACATTAATATTCAAGCTTTTGTGCAACCAAACATCTTAGATACATACCTACACTCTAATTCCAGTGCTGAAAAGATGCTGAAAACACAATGATAAACAACTTTCATGTATCTATTATTTTATGATGAAAGTGTTTTTTCCAAATGTTTTCAGGCAAATAGTGATTTTATCAGCCATTAACTGATTGTGTAGGTGTTTACTACTTTTTAGGACTACTGTAGGTGAAGTTTATATTTGCAAGAATACTTATCACGTTTGCGAAAACATGCATGTTTACATTACATCTAGCGGCCGCCCCCGGCTTCGCACGGGTATTTAATCCATTGCCATAGGCCATAGGATTTTAATAAATAAATAACATTCCAGCTTAGAAACAATTCGGGAATTCCTCTGGAGAACAAAACTCAGATCGGACATCTTGTTCCACTCTCCACTGAAACAGCTATGTTCGTTATGGTATCTTTGTCGTACGTAATTCAGTGTTTACAAATATATTCTAAGATTCGGATACACGACACAGTTGGTCGAAGTAATTAATTAGATACCTCTAATTCTCATTCTGAAATTCGGCAATTGTTGCCTGACAGCGCAATTTTATTAAATTTTCAAATCAATGTGCGAATAAGATGCTACTTAAGGCTACTATCAACTTACAAATATTTGTGTTTCGGAACGCGCCGTTGATTAATTTTTACCAACGTGATGAATTGCAGACTTTAAAAAATGCACTAATTAGGGCACTAGGCACTGTAATGGAATTTTGAGCGCTAAAACATAAAAAAATGTACCAGATATAGTGCCGAAGGCACTAAGGCGACACTGTGGAAAAGGACCAACTAATATTGGGTAGATTAGGCAGGAGTTTTTAGATTAACCTTATGTTTTTGTCAGCAGGCGATGGCAACAAACAGGAGCGGCGCGGCGCAGCGGCCGAACGGCGCGCCCCAGACCAAAGTGTGCCAGTTCAAACTGGTGCTCCTCGGGGAGTCGGCGGTGGGCAAGTCCTCGCTGGTGCTTCGGTTCGTCAAAGGCCAGTTCCACGAGTACCAGGAGAGCACGATTGGTGCGGCGTTCCTCACGCAGACCGTCTGCCTCGATGACACTACCGTCAAATTCGAGATTTGGGACACGGCGGGACAGGAGAGGTAAATCTCAGTTTTAATTGTTTTCGTATGAGCGTGTTTTCATAGTATTAAACGTTTAAGCATACATAGACAGACAGCGGGGAAGCGACTTTATTTTATACTATGAAATCAAATTTTATTCATCATATTTGGATATCATGTATCTCCTTTTGAACGTCATATTTTAATTTTTATTAAATGCAAATCGATCAAATCGATAGACTACTAGCGTTTCGGAACGACCACTTTTATATTATCCTTTTCGATATTATCCGTGAGGAGAACAATTTCGTCAATCAAACCTTAGGTGACTCAGTCTTACACCGTTGATATTCAGCCCTTTATCTTTACACTGCAGATTCCTGAACACATTTTCCAAAGCTATCGTGCAAAGTTTCGGTGATATAGTATTGTCCTGGCGGACCCCACGCCTCAATTGAAAGGGCTCAGTTAAATGGCTGAGAAGAATACGCCGAAAGAAACTCGGTCCAGTATTGGTCCCGCGCCTTAAGGGCTACGCTTTCACATATTTATAACAAATTGAATTATTTTACATTAATTACTGATGTATATTGATTAACAATTGATGGGATGTAGGTATTACTTTCATGCAGTTTTATCTGCTAAATAATTGATTTTTACTAATGGCAGAGCCTATGTAGTGATGATAGTGATTAGCGTGATCGGCTTATTACAAGCCTTATTCTTTTTTAAACTTTCGCGCTTTATACACTCGTCTCGTCGACCAGTCTCGTTGCGACCACGATGGATGTAACTCCATTGAAACGTCAACGGAAACAAATAATAAAAAGGTTAAAGGTTCGTGCTAAGTCCCGTTTATATACATAATTATTACAAGCCTCATTGAGAACCTGTACCGTGCAAGTAGTGGGGCAGTCAGGGCACGACAGAAGGTGAGACATAGACTACTTATTTCAGAAAGACCATTGCAGTTACTCTTAGCTAGAAACCACACGGCTCATATTGATTACACACTCATTAGTACACTAGCCGCGCAAATACATCACCCATTCAGCCTAGGAAGCCTCTGCAGTGCGTTAAACCCCGGCCAGACATCCACTTATTTACTCTCCTATACTCGCGGTCATGTATAAATAAATATGGACAAATCTTACAGATTGAATTGAGCTAGCGCCACACTTAGTTGTGACTTTTTTATACTAAATGTTGAACTAGGCATTTGTCTCCCATCTCACCTGATGGTAAATGACAATGAAGACGAGGATGTAACATGCCTATCCAAGAGATACCCATTTATTCTACCTTGTGTCGTGTATCCGGTCACGGGAAGCCGCACAGGTATGTGTGGTTTGAATCCACTAAAACCACACGGTATCAACGCCTCCGCGTTATTGGCGGGACTATGTGCTATTCTTGCTCCACTGTCCCGGCGCGGCGGCCGCTGCCAGAGCTGCTCGGCACGCTCTCAGAGACCCAGAGCCAGCTCTTACCCTCTCTCCAGCTGGAGGGTAAGAGATGCCAGCGGGATGGCCCGTCGGCCTTCAATTTACCCGCGTGGGTAAAGGCGCGCTTGACACCGGCGCGCCTTTCAACCCGGGCCGTTAAGCTGGGCGACGAATTTCCGTATCCACCGCCCATGTACCGTGGGGTACTAACTCAATGTAGTTAGTAAGCACCAATGTCCCAGGATTACCTTATTTATTTATTTTCATAAGACACACTTAACAAATAACAAAACCTTAAATATTAACTGAAATCTATACTAATATTATAAAGCTGAAGAGCGTGTTTGTTTGTTTGTTTGTTTGAACGCGCTAATCTCAGGAACTTCTGGTTCAAACTGATCACGGTGTGACCAATAGGAGCGAAGCATCAATAAAAAATGTTTTGAAAACGGGGGAAAATTATTCATTTATACCTTATAACAGAAATTTCCGCGGATGAAGTCGCGGGCAACAGCTAGTAAAAGATAAAATTGGGTGCGCCTGAGTAGGTATGCCGTCACCTGTCATTATTATTGTCACTACGGGACTTAAGTAGTGACTAATAATAGTGACTGTGACCGCGAAATTTAAAATCGTAAACCTGTCATCTATAAAGCCCTATCACACTTTTCACGGTGGTCAGGGGTGTCATCCTCGACTACCTGTCCGTAAGGTATGGCATCGGGTACTCGCGTCCGGCCTCCCAAGCTGATAGTATCAGCTTGGGAGGCCGGAAAAGACCGGAAAGGGGAAAAGCAGGTATCAGCCTGATACCAGCTTTTCCCCCATTCATCCAAGTGTCCCAATATCTACATTCCCTTCCCAGATCCATCATATTCCTATCTTTTTCCAGCTTAAAAATGCTTCCGATGGGCATTGGCGTTATAAGCACAAGAAGCCAAAAAAAACTGCGCCCACAAACCCGTAGGCAAAGAATATATACACTTCTTCTATCGAGTCGTAAAATGGCTTTGCGTATAATTAAGTTTCGACCAGTGCATTGCCACCGCAATTGCCCGCTCGTTTGCCTCATTCAGATCTTGTTGAGGGCAAGAAATTGGGCTTTCTGGGCACACCAAGAGATGGCTCATAGATTGGATAGCACCACAGTGGCACTCACTATTTTTGGAGAAACCCCACTTCACTCTATTTTCGTGGCATCTACCAACACCAGCCCGCAGTCTGTTTGAAGACTTCCAGACTGACCAGGGCAGAGTGCCACCCGGTGGTAGTTTCTCAGCAGGTATACACTACTGTAGGGCAAATATACATAAACAAAACGATAGCAAGTCAATCAACCTTATATGTATATGCATACTAGTTTCACGTATTTGTTTTGATTTCATACTATACTTTGGTTAATGGGACGTGTTTGTTTATGTGCGCAGTGTCATCGTCACACGAGACGCTACTCATTGTTTACGGAGTTGACACGATTGATAAATCATTCGTACACATCTGCAGAGGCTGAGACACTTCATCTACTTTGTAGCATAGATGGGTCGACGACATTAGGTATTGTGCGACATTGTGGAGTGGAACAACAGGGAATGTCGCCGTACTAGAGCCGAAAACGCTGCCCATGGACAACTGCAATACCAGGGTGTGACAGGAGCGTTGCCATAAACTGCCTCCGTGGTCCAGTGGTTAAGGCGTTTGCCTGTAGACCCGGGGGTCGTGGATTCTATTCTCACGAGAAGCATAATTTGTGTAGTTGTTTCCAGTTTGGTTAGGACATTGCAGGCTTGAATCACCTGATTGTCTGATAATTAAGATAATTCCGTGCTTCGGAATGCACGTTAAGCTGTTGGTCCCGGCTGCCTTCTGGTAGTCGTTAAAAGAATCACGTCAAAGGCCGAGAGGCGTTTCTGAAGAACTCTGACACCAGGGTGTGCATGGTCATTGACCGTGTTACCTACCTACTCGATATGATGATGATCCTAATAATAAAAATGTCAACAATAGAGTCTGATATTCAAATTTTTACAATTCTCAAGATTAGATAACGGGGTGTATTGACACAGCCAGACGCACAATCAGGGCGTCGCATAAAGGCTATGTGAAAATACGCACAATACAAGTGCAGGAATGAATTGAAAACACTTACCTTGGATTGGACTGTGTATTATTTTTTACTAACTTGGTCAGGGGAATAATAAGCGACGTTGAGTTAGCCAGCTGATTGTCCTTCTGCTTGTGTATGTCACCGTATGATTGAGAACATCTTAGTTCATGATTTTATTGCAATATTATGAACTTTCGCAAAACTGTGAACTGCAACCAACTATTTACAATTTAACGTAATTCTGGATAGTTTAGTATCTATCAATGTCAAATCGTCAAATTGTGAAAGAACCTACAGTGATTATAATATGTCTTATCATCCGTAAAATTGTTAAACCGTCCCTGATTGGCTGTTTTTGTTAAACATACTGGAGTAAAAAATATATTAAAGCATTGCAATAACAACAACACCAATTTTAATTAAATCAATGCTCCGAATATATATTTAACACATATTTTGTGCTTAACAACATTGAAATATCGAGAATAGAAATACTATTCTGCGGAAGATGTATATTGAACTATTAAATTTTAATAAAGTCTACTCTTCTTCAGCAGGAGAGTTAATAATCTCATGTGCATGCCTTAGTGTAGTGTTAGGTACATTTCATATTACGCAAAATAATAACAAAGTTGCGTGTACGTACATAAAAATCACATAATTTGTGGTCAATAAAATTAAAACAGTTAATTAATAGGAAGGTAATACGTAGGCACCACAACACAATACTGCTCAAATAGTTAGCGAACGATTTCGTCGCTTAACTACGTCAGCGAGTTATCACGAATGTTAAGTATTGTTTAGGCGAACAGTCGCTGTACGGTATAAATCTTCGTGTTTCTGAGTAATAGTAAAAAAGTACTTTGTAAACCTAAAAATCCGTATGCTTAAGTGGCAATTTTATTTCTCACAGTAAGCTCGCAGTCTTATGTGATGAATAAATCTATCGCCAGTCTATAAATAAAGTTTGAAATTAAGATTTACGCTTTTGTATAAAGATATGAGAGCACTGGAGATCTGTGCCACAGGCACAGCCTTCAACAGGCTCCAGTCTGTACCAATCTATGATTAGACCACAATAACCCTATACATTGTATAATTGGATTGTTTTAAAAAACAAATATATTTTTATCTTTTTCTTTAAGCCAATAAAGGACAATACAAGCCGATTCGAAAAGTTTTTAGTAGAAAATTCATCGATTAGATGCGTTTGCTGCATGTAATCTTTTATTAAATTACATATTTGAAATCAAGTAACTTACTTAGTAAGACTTATAATATGCACTTGTTCATTATAGATGGAAACGTAAGTCAATACAGTGAAGGCCGACGAATCATTATTTCGTATATCTTAGGGCAATACTGTCAGATTTTTCAAGTTGTGTGAATGCGTCTGTCTGACATATCTGTATTTTTTTGAACTTGTATACGATGTAAGCAAACCTAAGACAAATAATGATGTAAACAAGCCCTGTATTGCTATTTTCCATTGGTTATTTCTCAAGATCATAATAATGAGATTTTTCAAGCTACGTGAATGTGTCTGACATAGGCATATTTGTATTTTTTTGAACTAAACGATGTAAGCAAACCTAAGACAAATAATGATTGAAACAAGCCCTAGATTGCTATTTTCCATTGGTTATTTTTTACTCGGGATCATAATAATGATAACACATCATATAGAATTTATGTCAGTGACCAGAAACTCATGAAACTATAGCGAATTTCAAATGGCAGTTTGTGTTCATTGTTCACAAATTCTAAAACATGTACTGGTTTAACAACATTTAAGACTTGATCAAATGCAAGAAGGAAGCTCGAGATAATATATACTTCTTAAGATCCTAACAATCCAAATGGGGTCTCGCTTGTGGATACTTAACAAACTGTTGTTTCTGTTGCAGGTATCACAGCTTAGCGCCCATGTACTACAGAGGTGCGCAGGCGGCCATCGTCGTATATGATATTACTAATCAGGTAAGTTTTTAAACAATTATATGTTCATTGTGTCTTCAATGAGATCTCACGCACAAAGATCATCTTAAGACTTCTAAGTGTAATCTGCAAGGCGAAGACGGTGACAGAGGCTGGAAATACATAGGGACAAATCACACAGATTGATCTAGCCCCACAGTGAGTTGTGAACTTATGTCTATACTAGTAGTCTTTCGGAAACTCTTGTTGTTTGTAGCTTTGAACACTAATTAATAATTTAAATATGTATTAAGGAAACAGGTACTATTTTAAATACATACATAAAAATTCAAGACTCAGGCCAAACTGAAAAAGATAATCATGACATGACGTGAAAATTTCTAAACTTAGCAACAGTTAGAACTGAGTAGGTCACAGAAGATTAACAATAATTTGTATATTATTAAGGTCAAGGATGTCACCCTCGAAATAACCGAATGTCTAAAATCGTGGTCAGTACTCGTACAGTATAAATACGGTAAACATTACCGCGCCCGCGTCAATGACCTAGGCTCGGTTACATAAGGTTTTCCTCGCGAGCTCTTCAAGGCTTCTGTTTGGCTCGGCAAGCCCAATCGAGGCCGCTATTCAAATGTTTGCGGATTGGGTACAACGTTACCATTATTAAGTACAGACGATGATAATAGTAGTTTTGTGCTCCAACCACAAACATCAAGTACATTGATATATGAGAACGGACCTATTTGACGGAAATATTCTGGTTTATTCAATTTCATGAAAAAAAATATTTACACACAAAGACACAATAAAAAAAATATTAAATATAAATGATTGTGGGGTGTAAATTATAGGTGGCGGCTCAGTGTTACGTTGGATCCAGTAGAGACCAGCTCAGTTTTGAAGCTGCCACGTTTGTGACATAAGGGCGCTCCATAAAAATATCGGCTAGGGCTCCGGTAATGCTTAAACCTAGGGGGCTGTTGACTACAATTAGTACCCGAATAAGTTTATATTACAGATTAAACTTTATTTATCGCCATTCGATATTGGAAGAAACTGGGAATCACTCCTCTCTGTGACCTTATTTTGGTGGATACTGGGAAACATGAAGGATATACAGAGATGGAACCGTGTGGTTTCCGGCAGAGTTAGAATAGGACCACTCCTAGTCTTCCCATGGATGTCTTAAGAGGCGACTAAGGAAATACATACTAAACAAAGCTCATAAACATCATTGAGACCTAGGCTAAGGACATAGGCTACCTTTCATCTCGGATACTGTTCCCGATGGAACGACATTGACGCGAGAGAAGCTGCGGGCGAAAGCTAGTACTATATGTTATTGTATATCATATTGGAAATCCTTGGGGAAGGCCATGTCCAGCAGACTTGCGGCTGATATGATAATGAAACTGAGCTAGGTCAACACCTAGTTCAGTTAGTATCACGTTGGGAGCGGTGCACATCGCCAGTCAACACTGGCGATGTGCACCGCTCCCAACGTGGCGTATAACTGCTGTTGATCACGCGAATCCGCTGTATTGTAGTCTCGAGTGTTGGCTACAATACCCGAATGTGTTCACTTTATCGACCAACGGTATTTGACTGGTAAAACTATTTTTAGCTGACTTCAAAAAAAGGAAGAGGTTCTCAATTCGGTTGTATTTTTTTTATTTTATGTTTTCACTCATACTCGTAACTCCGGCATTTATGATTTGGAAAATTTGTTCTATATCTGAAAGTGTATGTTTTCCAATTTAAATTTCATTAAAATCGATTCAGTTTGGTTTAAGTCGATTTTTTATATATGAAAGATTATTAAAGATTCAGTTGTTACTTCAATTTGATCAATAATGTCGAAGAAATACATATTAATCACGTTTTTGACCCTCACGGGGTAGACAGCGCCTAAGGCCACATAAGACCCCAAGGCCACTGTTAGCGTGTCAAAGTATAAGTGTAAATTGGAATCAGAATAGGGATGGGCTGCATCGTTTATCGATATGCTTTCCCTAAGGAAATATTATGGAATAATTATTTTTAAACAATTAAATCCTCATCATTTATTAAATCGTATATATTCTTACAAATGAACGGTTACAATTAAATAAATAATAATGGGTTCTAGAATTATAGACAATGAGCTCAGAATTTAGACATTTTTAAATTGAATTTAATTTATTCATTCATCATCATCATCATCGTCAGCTTTCCACGACTGCTGGGTATAAGCCTCCTTTTGTCTGCGCCATTCTTCCCTATCACCAGCCCTCGCAATCCAGTTCTTACCAGCAATCTGCTGCAAATTTATTCATTGTTTGTTTGTAATGTATAAACTCAAAAAACTACTGAAACTATTTTAGATGAGCGCGGGTAACATCCTTATCGTTATGCTTACTAATATTATAAATGCGAAAGTGAGTTTGTTTGTTTAATTGTTTGTTTTTTACGCTATCACGCCGTAACTACTGAACCGATCATCATGAAATTTTGCATACAAGTTCTTTGGAGTATGGAGAAGGACATAGGCTTTAATCCCGAGGGATCGACATTGACGCGGGCGGAGCCGCGGGCGAAAGCTAGTATGCTATTATTAACGCTAACGAAGTCGAGAGAAAAAAAAACACGCTCTATACTACAGCCTAAAAGACTTGATAGTTTTTAACACAAAAGTTGTTATTACGTTCTACTTGGCATTGGCAGTGTGATGTTATCATCATCATATCAGCCGCAAGAAGTCCACCGCTGGACATAGACCTGCGCCAAGGATTTTCAGAATGACCGTTTGGAAGCGGCCTACATCCAGCGTTACCCTGCGACCTTGGTCAGGTCGTCCGACCGGCAGGTGGCCGGCCTATTGCTTACTTAGTGAACAATGTAAAAAAAAAAGAAAAAAAAATGTTTTGATAGTCACTTTAAAATACATAACGTTTTATATATCTGAAAAAAAAAATCAATCATACGAAAGCCGCAATGGATTTTAAAGCGACTATCAAAACGTTGGACACTAAGCAAATAGGCCGGTTGGTCAGTAGGTGACGCTGCGCTTTTTTTTTTATGACGTCGGGCGGCAAACTAGCGCTTGCCGGTACGTGGTCGCCATTCGAAAACCTCATAAGGATACGCGCGTTTCAGTTTTTGCATAAGCCGCGCCACCAATTTGACGTCGTTACTATCGAAATAGTAATGTGACATGCACAGAAATAAATGGCGACATATCGATAAACAGTTATTACAGTTAAAAACAGCCTCCGTGGCGGGGGTCGTGGGTTCGATTCCCACCGGAAGCATACTTTGTTTAGTTGTTTCCAGTTTGGTTAGGACATTGCAGGCTTGAATCACCTGATTGTCTGATAATAAAGATGATTCCGTGCTTCGGAAGGCACGTTAAGCCGGTGGTCCCGGCTGCCATCTGGTAGTCGTTAAAGGAACCACGTCAGAGGCCGAGAGGCGGTTCCGAAGAACTCTGACACCAGGGTGTGCATGGTCGATTGACCGTGACACCTACTCGAAATGATGATGATGACAGTTAAAAACCGCAGAATAAACCATGTTTTCAAGTCGGAACGTGCACGTTGACTGAATGAACGCTTAAGAATCGTGCACGATCGTGCAAGATTGAGACACGCGTGTGCCGCCCACTTGGCCGTTCTATCTTGATATATTTCTGTGTTACTGCCCTATCGGCCGTCGGTTCTACGCGCTATAAGGCGCACCACTGTGACATACAGACAACTATTTTTTATTAGGTGTTTTGTTATTTTTTATATTAAATGGATCGACTGATAGTCTGACACAAGTAAATAATTATAATACGCAATTTCCGAGCAGACGGCCGTTATCAGCAGGTGACTAACCGTAATACAGCATTTATGCCGTCGGCCACACTGATAGCTGCATTTCTCTTATCTCGCCAGCTGTTTGCCGGCCAGCCTCATCCAAATTCCTCATTAAGAAAGAACAAAGAAAATACCTATTAATAACTGCCTCCGTGGTCCAGTGGTTAAGGCGTTTGCCTGTAGACCCGAGGGTCGTGGTTCGATTCCCACGGGAAGCATACTTTGTTTAGTGATTTCCAGATTAGTTAGGACATTGCAGGCTTGAATCACCTTGTTGTCTGATAATAAAGATGATTCCGTGCTTCGGAAGGCACGTTTAGCCGTTGGTCCCGCCGTCATCTGGTAGTCGTTAAAGGAACCACGTCAGAGGCCGAAAGGCGGTTCCGAAGAACTCTGACACCAGGGTGTGCATGGTCGAGTGACCGTGTCACCTACACGAACTGATGATCATGATGATTATTATTTATTGCACCATTATACAGAAGTAACAAAGAGTATGTATAAAACTCAACAAGAAAAATGTAGGTATAAATCTATCATGTATAGGGTTACCATTCATATCGGAAGAATTGCTTGTTGAGGATGCACAAAACGCCTCATTTTTAGCAAAATGCCTGTCTATGATAACAGCGGCCAAGCGGGCCGCTGTTATAGACAGGCATTTTTGCATGCATGATTGGAGGATGTATTAGAGCTATCGAGACATGCGAAATTCAGAAATACCTGTCTCAGCTTTACGCCGGTCGCACGCCGGTCTAAACCATAAAATGTATGTCAAATACGGCGAACGGGTGACAGATAAGTAACCCTATACATGTAAAAAAACCATTTCGGTCAATTAGGCCGATTTCGATCAAATGAAATGAAATTCTTTATTTGCTAGGGTTATACATACAATGATGATTTCCCGCCTCTTTAAAGTCAGGCATGCAAAAATTTTTAGTACCTAATATATTTAAATCCAGAATTTGTAAATTAAAAACCTGATAATATTTATAAAGCATTCGTCAAAATTATTTGTAAGTATTTATTTATAAATTACTGAATTGATGATAAATGGGACCGTTTGGAGAGCATAATAACCTTTCATATAAAATTCAAATCGGTTTTTAAATGACTGAGGTATCCTATCTTGAAGTTAGCAAGTTACCTACAAAGGTGGTTATCACAATGAAATTTCTCCTAGTTAATCTTTACCTTAGGGTAGGTTATGATCCCGTCGTACCGTATGCACCATTGACCGGTTCAGGTCAATGGTGCATACGGTACGACGGGATCAATGGTGCAGATGAGACTAAGGTTCGCTTGCACCATAATTGTACAAACGAAACCGCGGAATTAAAAGAAATCTATATAGTTCGGCGCAGTATACTATATGCTACAAATACAATACATAAATATTGGATAAATTTAGATTAAGTACCTATATAAAATACATATCGTTAACCGACCTAAATAAGGTCAGGAATTATTTCTTTTTAAAAATAAAAAAAATACCGATCATTTTTTATGACCGTCACACTCCCTAACGTCAAGGTCAAATGCCAAATTTAAAGGTCAAAAGGTCAAATTATTTTATTTAATTGATTTTTTCCTTACCGGTGAAATAAAAAAGATCATATAGCTTTTCATTCCTAACCCCAAGCTTCAAAATACAAGGACCCCACGATGCTCAAGTAAATCCACATTTGCCATAAAGGAATCCTCCACTATTATAACATTCCTCCTTTGGCTTAGGGGTTAAAAATAATAAAAATAACAATCTTTCCCTAATAGGCAAATATTTTATTCATCGTAAGATAATTTAAATATCATTTGGTGAATGTTAACTTAAATAACACATTATTATTTACAACATTATTATTGTTGACGTCAATAACTTACTTAGAGCTAAATTTACGCCGCTTCCAAGGCGGAGTGCAGAAGAAGCAGCAACAAACTGCTGAAGTAAACCATAAACCCTGCTTTGGATGAAACAATCATTATAGAAATTAAAGCTGAAATAAGAGACCTACTTCATTTATTTGAAACGCAAAGAAAAATAGTAGATACATATATGTAACAAGATAAATTAACTCATGCTTGCTCGTGAATCACACGTACATAATTGACTAATCACACGAGTCACGAGACACGAGCAAAGGTGAATTCCTGCATTATAATTATAAAGTATGGTGAGCACAGAAATAACCCCATAGGAAATCGACACAGGTTGTTTTCTTTCCTTCATTTAAAAGTCGTAGGAAGGGCAGGACAATGCTAATGGAATTTTGATTTAAAATGTTTCTTTTTAGGGTTCCGTATCTCAAAAGGAAAAACGGAACCTTTATAGGATCACTTTGTTGTCCGTCTGTCTGTCTGTCGAGACCCTTCATCAAGCTGAATGAAATTCATATCAATTACTCAGCTCTACTGTCCCTTCGAGCTGTGAAAAAAACAATCTAAGCCAATGAAATAGAAAGATACGTTTATACCGCAAATTTTAGACATTCGTAAGGGAATTAAAAGCTACAGGATGCTTCCCGTAAACTCAGAATCTTGAAATTTGGTACGAAGCAACGTCTTATAACATGATATTGGAAAAATTGCGAAAAGTATACATTTTTAGTTACATCATATAATAAAAATATTTTTATTAATTTTAAACTAATAATAATAATTGTTTAATTCAGACAACTTGATCCATAGGGGTTAGTAACAATTGGGCTTAAAACTAAAGTTAGTAACAATTACGGACAGACAGAAAACAACAATATAGGATCCACCGCTACCGCTACCAGCAAGATGTATCCATTGAGCTAGCATCGGCGAGTCCCACCGGTCCGCCAATGCGCGCAGGATAGTGTTGGGGCTGTCGCGCATGCGCCTGAGATGTGAAGCGCAACGTTTGCGCATTATGGTGGCAAAACCATCAACGGTAGCCTCCGCGAACATGGCAGAAGCGCTACAGAAACGCGGCAGCCCTATCAACACCCGGAACGCATTATATGAAACACGAATGATTATGATTGAATTTTTCTGCGTATCTATTGATGGTATTTTTATGTGTAGGGAGTAGAGATATACACATAACTTGGAGTACATATCTATCTCTACTTTTTGTATGTATATTATCTTATTAAATACGTTGTGGTATCTACCACGCGTTCGCGGTAGCTTTCTTATCATCGCTTAATTATTATTGTCGTTTTGTAGCTCACTCTTTTGTAACGGTGATTTGGAATGATATAGAATTGTAACTATATTTGTAATGGGATAACTATATTTGTATAAACACAGTTAAATAACGAGTTTCATTATTTAGTAAAAGCGAAGATAGGCTAAAGATTTTTATTAAATTAAATTATCAAGTTTTTTGCTAACAACTAATTTGCTATTCTCTCTTTTAGATAGACAGATAGATAATTCATTTATTTGCTGCCATAACACACATACAAAAAAATAAATACACAGAAATAAGAAAAAAGTAAGAACAAATGTAATTACATTAGCAATACTATCATGGACGAGTTTTTAAGATCAGCGAAATATTTCTTGTCAGAATCTGATTCAGTCTGTCAATATCTTTTGCGCTTCGTACGATTAGTACGGTCTTCGGTATCCTTGGTTGTGAGAATATTGCACAGAAATATATCAAGATAGAACGGCCGATACACGCGTGTTGTACGCGATACTCAATCTTGCACGATCGTGCAAGATTCGTTAAACATCAGTCAGCGCGCACGTGCCGACATGAGCACATGCTTTATTCTGCGGTTTTTAACTGTAAAAACTGTTTATCGATATGACGTGATTTATTTCTGTGTATGTCACATTACTATTTCGCTAGTAATGACGTCAAATGGGGGGCGCGGCTTATGCTAAAACTGACACGCGCGTTTTCTTGCCAAAATCATGGCATCCCGGTTTTATCTTGATATATTTCTGTGGTATATTGGCATACTTATCTTCTTATCATGTGTCTCTGATGCAGATCGGTCATATAGCGTGTAAATTAGCCAGCAACATTCCCTTGAAGGGGTGACCAGCCCGCCGAAATGAACAACTTTTTCTATGGAATTTGTAAAGAAAAATGTAACATTTTCATGCAAGAATGTTCGACGGGTCTGGCAATTTGAATGACAATTTTTTTTCTCGAGTTCCCAACATTTGTTGAAAAAGTTGTTCAGTTTGACAGGCTGAATCACCCTGCAGGGGAATGTCGTTGTTTGCTTTCAAGTTGGTCCCATTTCAATTTCATCAAAATCGGTTCAGTAGTTTTGATTAGTGTTTTTTTTTATATTAAAGATTATTGTTAAGTTATTTTGGTAAAAGATTACTAACAAATACTAGGTACTGTTAGCCAACTGAAATATCGACTAAGGCATTACGAATGCGGGTCTTCCAGAGTTCAAGGGCGGGTGCGGAGGCGTCAGACTTCCCGGCGACACATGCACACGGGGAGTACACGCGAAAGTCACTGCTTCATCATTGTGATCATTAGTCTTCTAACCACTGTGTCGCCTAAAGATAGAAGTTCCGGTGATAAGTCAGCTTTTGATCAGGACATCCGGTCGAGTAGTCTTCCATATTTACGCTCTTGGTTCTTTTGGTCCATTATCATCATCTAGCCACAAGAAGTCCACTCCTGGACATAGAGCTCCTTGAAGAATTTTTAATACGACCGGTTGATAGCGGCCTGCATTTTGGGGGGTTTTGACATATTAACCACGCTTGCCAGATGTGGTGGTGAGCGCAGACCATTCAGCTTATTTCGGTTCCGACGCTGCTAAGAATTTGTAAGACTGGGGGAATGGGATAAGATTTGGTATGTCACTTGCTCGGATAGATTAGGGTTAAGCAAGTAGCAAGAACCCTGATAACACCCCTGAACTTTCTTTTGGCCTATATTGATCGAAATTAATCATGTTGATAGACGATGCGGCTAGCAACCCATCACTATTTAGACTCCATTTTCCATCTTTACGCCCACCAACACGCTAAACGTATTCTTAGGTTCTTATGGCTAGCTCCGTGGCGCAGCGGTCAACACGCCAGCCTGCGACACGAGAGTGCCCGGGTTTGATCCCCGGCCAAATGTCAAAATGGAAAATTGATCCTTTTCAAATTGGCCTGGGTCTTGGATGTGTATCTATATATGTATTTGTTATAAATATAGTATCATTGAGTTAGTATCCCATAAGTCTCGAACTTACTTTGGGGCTAGCTCAATCTGTGTGATTTGTCCGTATATATTATTTATGGCCTTAGGCTCCATCTAGCCCGAAAGGGATTCAGACGTGATTATATGTATGGCTTATTTTTACTGTTCGTAGTAGGTACAATAGTGTGTCACACATCTGCCAATGGATGCCCGGACGACAGCCAGACGACAGTGATAAGATCTAGCGTGCGTGCTGGTAGGAGATAGGCGTGCCCCACTATACTCTGATCAGGACTCGTCTGTGGGAGTACTCATTGATACTGTCGAATATTACGTTTTTACTGTTACGTAAAAGTATATGCTACTGATAGTTATTCAAGTTGAAAATATGTGATGAAAAATAACTTTTTGTCACATATTTACAATTTAAATAATACACCACTTTTTTTAAAATATAAACTTACAATACATATGTAATCAATGTTCCCAAAGAGACTTTTTAATTTTTTTTCAATAATACACCAAGCGATATAAATTTGTAATGCTTTAAAAAAAACAATTTAATTGATAAATAATTCTGTATCTGTAAGATCACTTAGTGCGTACCTAATAATATTAAGTGATGGAAGAGATTATAAGGCAGTCCTTAGAAGAAAGTTATCATTGAATGGTGTGCATGGTGTCACCTACAATTGTTATAAAATATAGTATCGTAGTACCCCATACCACAAGTCTTGAACTTACTTGCTTACTTTACTCGTCCATGCTGGTCTGGGAGAAAAGAAAAAAACGTAGAATATACCAGCTGCTTCACTTCCCGCGCAGATCGTAAAAGCCGATCGAGGGAATGGGTAAAATCTGAGGAATGGTGTTAATAGGCGATGCGGCTAGCAACCCATCACTATTTCGATTCTGTTTGCCACCTAATGCCCACCAACATGCTAAACACCTTCAGGTCTTATAGACCTAGGTTCTGTCTCTAGGTAGTCTATCTGTGTGATATGTCCATATATATATATATAAATATATATGTATATTAGATTTTACAATTTATCTTTCCAGGACACATTCGGGCGCGCGAAGAACTGGGTGAAGGAGCTGCAAAGACAAGCTTCCCCCTCAATAGTGATCGCACTCGCCGGCAACAAGAGCGACCTCGCCGCCAAGCGCATGGTAGAGTTTGAAGAGGCACAGGCTTACGCTGATGAGAACGGACTGCTGTTCATGGAGACGAGCGCTAAAACTGCTATGAACGTCAACGATATATTCCTGGCCATCGGTGAGTTACAATAACCCTCCTTTTGGCGCAGTCGTGTCGGCATCAGGTAAGCGCGCAGCGTCCCGAGCTTCTACTTTATTTCTGCATTCGTTTGAGTGAATGGGATCCCAATACATTCATTCTCGTTCCAAAACCAGCAAATTCCTATCCTTCCCTAGCTTAAAAAAGCTACTGAGTGGCATCAGCGTCGGCAACACAAGAAGCCAAAGAAAGTAAGCTCGGCAACCCGCCTGCCAAGTGGGTGAGTGTCGCAATATTCTCACGGAACAAAGAAACCTTAAGAGACCTATGTACAACGGTGGACTTAGCAGCTAAAATGAAGGCGCAGTCGGGTTACTAAAGAAAAGAGACCATGCCGCCAAGCAGGTGGTGAAATTTAAAGAGGCGCAGGCTTACGCTGAAGAGAACGGACTGCTGTTCATGGAGACGAGCGCTAAAACTGCAATGAACGTCAACGATATATTCCTGGCCATCGGTGAGTTACAATAACCCTTCTTTTTGGCGCAGTCGGGTCTGGGGTCAGGGCTGTCATCCTTAACTGCTTAGCCGGTGGCTGCAGGTATGGCATCAGGTAAGCGCGCAGCGTCCCGAGCTTCTACTTTATTTCTGCATTCGTTTTTAGTGAATGGTATCCCAATTCATTCATTCTCGTTCCAAAACCAGCAAATTCCTATCCTTCGCCAGCTTAAAAAAGCTACTGAGTGGCATCAGCGTCGGCAACACAAGAAGCCAAAGAAAGTAAGCTCAGGAACCCGCCTGCCAAGCGTAGTGAGTGAGTGTCGCAATATTCTCATGGAACAAAGAAACCTTAAGAGATACCTATGTACAACGGTGGACTTAGCAGCTAAAATGAAGGCGCAGTCGGGTTACTAAAGAAAAGAGACCATGCCGCCAAGCAGGTGGTGAAATTTAAAGAGGCGCAGGCTTACGCTGAAGAGAACGGACTGCTGTTCATGGAGACGAGCGCTAAAACTGCTATGAACGTCAACGATATATTCCTGGCCATCAGTGAGTTATAATAGGCTCCTTTTGACGTAATCTTTTGATCCTCAACTGCTTGGCCGGGGGAAGCAGTTATGGCCTCGGGTACGCGCGTCCGGTAGTCCGAGAGGTGCGTAACATCTAGATGTTAACAAGATGTACATCGGTCGCCAACAAAGGTCCATATAAAAGTGGCGTAGAAGGTCGTATGTAGCTACGGATACTTTTTAAAAATAACAGCAATTTCAACCTTACATATCTGGCATAAGGTTCATGATATTTTGCTTAATATAACTAGTCTGGCCATAAATTCTGTTAAATTCAACCGTTTTTCCAACTTTTTAATTATTTTAAATTTGGAACGAGTTTTTTATTTTAATAAGTTCTTTTGATTTCGCGCCATTTTTCATATTTTTTTTCGTGTTCGTTATCAAATTACAATAATGGGGTGTTAAAAAGAAAATGGACAGGACAGGACTTCGCTTGGCACAAATGATGCGTGATTAAGTATGGAGCGTTGGTCATATTCCAGACACTTCAAAAGCTTGGTATCAGCCGCATGTTCGTATATCGTACTGCTCGTATCAACAGATACAACAACACTTCCTCAGTCGAAGACCTTAAAAGATCGGCCGCGTGCTGTTAGAACTACAAAGGCTGTTAATGCTGTTAAAACCAGAATTCATCGAAATCCTATTAGGAAGCAAAAAATCGTATCGCGAGAAGAGAAGTTTAAAAATTCGTCACTATGAATTTATAGGTACTATCTAGTGTAATTAAAGCGCGAGCGTGTGACCGGAGCTGATCAAACGCGTGTCTCTGAAATCAGCCTAAGAGTGTAAGTGTTTTTTTGTCCGCAGCGAACAAATTACCAAAGAGTGACAGCGGTGCGGCGGGCGCCGGCGCGGGCGCGCGGCGACTCAACGACAACGACGCGCCGCGCGCCTCCTCCTGCTGCAAGTGATAGCGCCAGGTACACTCACCGCACATACACTCACTAACTGCTGCAAGTGATAGCGCCAGGTACACTCACCGCACATACACTCACTAACTGCTGCAAGTGATAGCGCCAGGTACACTCACCGCACATACACTCACTAACTGCTGCAAGTGATAGCGCCAGGTACACTCACCGCACATACACTCACTAACTGCTGCAAGTGATAGCGCCAGGTACACTCACCGCACATACACTCACTAACTGCTGCAAGTGATAGCGCCAGGTACACTCACCGCACATACACTCACTAACTGCTGCAAGTGATAGCGCCAGGTACACTCACCGCACATACACTCACTAACTGCTGCAAGTGATAGCGCCAGGTACACTCACCGCACATACACTCACTAACTGCTGCAAGTGATAGCGCCAGGTACACTCACCGCACATACACTCACTAACTGCTGCAAGTGATAGCGCCAGGTACACTCACCGCACATACACTCACTAACTGCTGCAAGTGATAGCGCCAGGTACACTCACCGCACATACACTCACTAACTGCTGCAAGTGATAGCGCCAGGTACACTCACCGCACATACACTCACTAACTGCTGCAAGTGATAGCGCCAGGTACACTCACCGCACATACACTCACTAACTGCTGCAAGTGATAGCGCCAGGTACACTCACCGCACATACACTCACTAACTGCTGCAAGTGATAGCGCCAGGTACACTCACCGCACATACACTCACTAACTGCTGCAAGTGATAGCGCCAGGTACACTCACCACACATACACTCACTAACTGCTGCAAGTGATAGCGCCAGGTACACTCACCACACATACACTCACTAACTGCTGCAAGTGATAGCGCCAGGTACACTCACCGCACATACACTCACTAACTGCTGCAAGTGATAGCGCCAGGTACACTCACCGCACATACACTCACTAACTGCTGCAAGTGATAGCGCCAGGTACACTCACCACACATACACTCACTAACTGCTGCAAGTGATAGCGCCAGGTACACTCACCGCACATACACTCACTAACTGCTGCAAGTGATAGCGCCAGGTACACTCACCGCACATACACTCACTAACTGCTGCAAGTGATAGCGCCAGGTACACTCACCGCACATACACTCACTAACTGCTGCAAGTGATAGCGCCAGGTACACTCACCGCACATACACTCACTAACTGCTGCAAGTGATAGCGCCAGGTACACTCACCGCACATACACTCACTAACTGCTGCAAGTGATAGCGCCAGGTACACTCGCCACACATACACTCACTAACTGCTGCAAGTGATAGCGCCAGGTACACTCACCACACATACACTCACTAAATGCTGCAAGTGATAGCGCCAAGTACACTCACCACACATACACTCACTAACGGCTGCAAGTGATAGCGCCAGGTACACTCACTACACATACACTCACTCTGTACGTCACTAACTGCTGCAAGTGATAGCGCCAGGTACACTCACTACACATACGCTCACTCTGTTCGTCACTAACTGCTGCAAGTGATAGTCCCATGTACACTCACTACACATACGCTCACTCTGTTCGTCACTAACTGCTGCAAGTGATAGCGCCAGGTACACTCACCACACATACACTCACTAAATGCTGCAGGTGATAGCGCCAGGTTCACTCACTACACATATGGTCAATCTATTCGTCACTAACGCGGCGACGTAACGCCAAGCCGCCAACCAGCTGGTACTAGTTTCCTGGACCAAAATAATAATATTAAAATTAGTTCATCAGTTAGATAATCAAAAAACATTTGACACGGTATTTTTTCTTTTGTCAATTAAACAAAAAAAATGATTAAGGCTCGTGACAACAGTTTGCTATAGTGTAACAAACTTTGACGTCACACGAAACTTTAACGGGCTGTATCTTTATAATTTTTTGTGTAATTGACAACGTGTAAAAAATTTATTGTTTATCTAACTGACGGACTTCTTAAATTTGTATTCTGTTTAAATTTTATTATTTTTAGGAAACTGGCCTATTAGTGAACATGATACGTTCGTACTAACTCGGTGCTGTTTTGGTCTTTGCGCGTTTTAAGTGCTCTTACCGCACACATTAACATATGTACGAATCAAATTATAATAAATTTATATATACGGAAAAATCACACAGATTGAGCTAGCCCCAAAGTAAGTTCGAGACTTGTGTTATGGGATACTAACTCAACGATACTATATTTTATAACAAATACATATATAGATACACATCCAAGACCCAGGCCAATCTGAAAAAGATCATTTTCCATCTTGACCTGGCCTGGGATCGAACCCGGGCACTCTCGTGTCACAGGCTGGCGTGTTGACCGCTGCGCCACGGAGCTAGTTATGTTTTTATATAATTCGTAAAAATAATAACATCCACATGCTAAATGTAGCCATAAAGTCTTACAGACCTACGCTCTGTTTACCCCGCAAGGGAAAAACTATGTATGTATGTATTTAATAAATAAAAAAATATATTTCAAACGTTTTACATTACCAAATTTGAAAATGGAAAACTGCCTTATGAAGTACAAAATTGACGTCTCGTAATAATTTGCAGAGACGTTCGCAGCAGGGCTCGGCAGTGCGCGCGGGCTGAGGCCGGAGCTCGCTGTCGCGGACACACGCCGCCGACTCTGTCGCCAACCGACACCGCACTGACAGCTGTCAACGTTCGCGCCAAATCGAGCGCGCGCATGACAGCTGTCAGTTTGACGTTGACGACAGAACCGGCGGCGCGCAGGCGGCGGCGACCCAATATTATAAACAAAAACACGCTAAAATGATAAATAGATTTAAACTTATTTGTAATTTTAATGAGATGTAATAAAAGATATATTTAATTTCGTTTGTATCATGTTATAGGCAGTCGGCTGCACTGTTCCCATGTAGTTTAAGGGTTACTTATCGAGATTTCGGTTTTAGCCGTATCGTGTCGTTGCTATGTTACTCCGTACGCCGCTGTTGGGGGAAATATTGTGATAATTAAAGTTGCTACTTGATATCTTATAAGAATGTTTATAAATGACTAAAAATGGTAATCTGAGCGACGTATGTACAACGTGTTACATAATTGGGGTAACTATACTTATGAGGTGTAATCTGTCCATGATATTGAACACCTTTCCCCAGGTTTCCAAACCACGTTATACTAAAAAACTTTTTATTCCATAGAAAATCGATCAGCTGTTCAAATGGCGTGTTTACAGGTATTCCAACACATCAGCACCTCTGGTCCATGGGCGACGGTGACCACTTTCCATCAGGTGGCACGTCTGCTCGTTTGTCGTCAAATATACATATATAAAAAAAAGCTGATTGATTAACTTTGTATGAGAAATTTAATATTTTTTTTCGTATTTCGATGTATGTCCCCTGAGAAAGTTGTTCAATATCATGGGTTGATCATGACCCTTAATTGTTGTTACACGGTGTATACTTACGTATAGCGTTGTCCCGTTCTTTTTTACCGTCAATACGTCGTTCATAAACAGCTTCCCGATCTACTATTGTAAAAATACAGAGCGCGAGTTTCCGCCAACTGCAGCGCGACCCTTTCAACGCCACAGCCTGATATATGTGACGAATCAATTTAGTGACAAATGCATTCACAATCTGTGGCGCAACCAGACTGACCGGCGCGGGCACGAAATTCATCTGTCACATATCAGACTGTGGCGTTGAAATGGTTAATTGTCACATAGAAGCCTAAGCTTCATAACTATCAAAATTGTGGTGAAGGTGCATTTACATTCGCGATTCATTCTTACATCGCTTTAATTTTACTCCACAATCACGCCGAGGCCGTCACACAAATCCCCGAAAAATAATAAATTGTTATTAAAAAACAGTAAGTTTCCTGAAAGGTGGTAGCACTGATACGCCTGGTCCAATAAGCTCATTGGATTTAATGGACAACAGCAATAACTGGATTTTTGTCCAATCACGTGATATATTAGTGTTGCCCTCTTTCCAAAGTAATCTGAATACATTATTATCTTACTAAATTAAGTTGAGCTTGATACCTGAAGCAATAATTTGAATGCAGCTGCCCCTAGTAAAATACCGTGTATGAGCCGGTCTCATTGAAAACGATCCTTATTGCGTTGTAGATAGAGTTGTATTCACATCGCTTCAGTCGTGGTTTCATAGTCTCACAAGGTCCTAGGCTTAATTTCATTCACCAAATGTTTGTTTGTCACATTCCAATGTGTTTAGTAAAGACAATCTTTACTATACAAGTTAAGGTTTACATAGATCAACTTGTACGAAAACGTTCCCTCGCAACAAAAGTACAGAAATTTAAATATGAACCTAAAGTTTTAAAACATAAGATGCAAATTCGAAGGACCATTTTTTGCGTGTGAATATGTTATCTAAACTGCTACGATCTGTTACAATATAGGCTTCTAATACGTTGGAATGTGATGAATCAAACGTGTTTCTTATTTAGTTCAAATAAACAATATATAGTTATTTAATATTAGGTTTACACGTCTCAGTTAGATTGGTGTAGTTATTTTAAAAACACTAATTAATCAATGGACAAATCGTTCTATGTTATGTTTATGTAACTGTAAAATTATATATTTTAAGCAAAGTGTATCTCGGTGGTTTTGCTTTGTCAGTGTTTCAGCCATATGTTTTGTGAATCGCATTCCATACAGGGGTCCCTTCTGGTTTCGGAACCTTAATATACTATAAAATATCGATAAATAGAAGCATCTGTAGATAACGGTTTGAACTGCGGTCGAGTAATCGCCTCTGTAACATTTGTAGCTAATTTTGGTCAATGCATTTAGCTCGCTCTCACTTGCCGCACACCTGTCAAGACCCTGTGTATAACATAGCTTCCTAGAGACCCGGATGGCATTAATGCCATGAAGTTTTCGAGGAGATTTATATATATATTCTTCCATTTGGTTCATATTTGTTTGTCGAACCGTCTGAATGTGAAAATCTGTTTCCGCCTCACTCAAATTTGAGTTTACAAGAACATGAATGTTTCTATAACACGCATAACGTGTACTTCAAGGCTCAGCGCACACTTAACAGTTACTTACGCGGCGAAGATACTGAGAATAAATCAATTTAAAATAAGCCTTAAATACTATGACATGCGGTTGAAATCGGCATGCCATGCCACGAGAGCAGCGTGTTCCACCGCATGTCATAGTAGTTTAAGTTTTTTTTTAAATTGATTTATTCTCTGTATCTTTGTTCGCTAAGTGTGCGCTGGGCCTAACAGTGCAATGTGCGAGCGAGCTCAGTGTTGCCCCTAATAAAAATAATATTTTTTTAAAGGCTTGCATTAATTTTGTAGTAGTATCTATTGGAACGATTTATTTATCAGGCATGTTAACATCTGTAGTAGTCCTCACGCGACGAGCGATGCTCTGATATTCATTTGTGATATAAATGTCAACTGATTCCGTTGGGAGGTAGTCGTTGATGCATTTGGTGAGCCCCGAATCCCAAAAATGTATAGATATTGTCCAAAAAGGTTTTATTGTAAAATCAATTCGCGGATACTATTCGATTTTTGTTATACATAATGTTATGTATTTTATTTTGGAAAGAGATGTTTGAAGCTTGTCCAGCGCCCGCTCAGACACTATTTAGCAGTATAAGGGTGCCGGTCCACCGAAGCGGAGCGAGGCCGCGGGACGGAGCTAGCGGAGAAATATTAACCAGTAGGATTGCGGAGCGGAGATCCTATGCAATCCTATTATAATATTTCTCCCCTTATTCCGGGCCGGCAACCTAATGCAAAATAATATTGCTAACTGGGTCGAAAGAATTTTGTAAGCATTAAGCGTGTTGGTTGTCTGACGGTGAGCTGGCAGAACGCATTTTTATTAATTTTCAATACTTTCACTGTATCTACACAATTTTTGCCGAGTTCAAATCGGGCGGCTAACACGTCTGGTAGGTGCGGTGGCGTAACTATACTATCTGGGGCCCGGGGCTAACACTCACAATGGGCCCATAAAAGTTAGAGTTCAGCGAGCGGCTTTTTGCTGGCTTAGAAGCCCGCCCTTCTACTCCTGGCCGGGCCCCCTGTTTTTTTGCCAGCACTGCCATCTGTAGTTACGCCACTGGGTGTGTCGGGAGCGGGCGCCGAGCGGCCGGTTATTGTAAATTCCAATAATGCAAAGTGTCACAGGCCGGCGACGGGATGCTGATCACGGTAATATTATATGTTTTTGTATTGTGTAAATATTTTGGATTTATTAAGATTATTATATTGAATAAAAAAATATTGTAAATGGACGATTTGTGTGTTTTATTTAGTATTGCTAACTTCCTTTCTTTTTAGTATTCAAATCAATAAGATAAAATAAACCTCATCATCGTCAGCCTTCTACGAGCCACTACTGGATATAAGCCTCATTTTGTCTGAGCTATTCCCATTTCTATTATCGTAATTCAGTTCCTTCCATTCCATCTGCAGAGCAACTCCCACCAGGAAGCGATCCCCCTGGGTGGTTTAGAAAACCCTCAACAGACTCCGAGCTGGCGTGGGTAGTTGCCGAGAAAGCCGGACTAAGTGGGGTTTCTCCAACAATGACCATTACGATTGCGGCGTCACGCAATCGATGACTCACCTTATAACGTGCCCCAACCGTCCTTCCACCTGCACAATCGAAAATTTAATAAGGCAAACGACAAACGAAACTTTAATTCCGTTCTGTTCGAGGGCATTACGCCGGAGGCGTGGAACAGGGGTGTGGTGGTTTTGTTCTTTAAAAAGGGTGATAATACTCAACTGAAGAACTATAGACCCATCACGCTCCTGAGCCACGTCTATAAGCTGTTTTCGAGGGTGATCACGAATCGTCTCACGAACAGGCTCGATGCTTTCCAGCCTCCCGAACAAGCCGGTTTCCGAAAAGGCTACAGTACCATAGACCACATCCACACGCTGCGGCAGGTTATACAGAAGACCAGAGAGTATAACCGGCCACTATGCTTAGCGTTTGTGGACTATGAGAAAGCCTTTGATTCGGTCGAAACATGGGCCGTGCTTCAGTCAGCAGAGCACGAAGGCTATACCATTGCAGCGAGGTGTGAGACAGGGAGACGTCATATCTCCGAAACTGTTCACCGCTGCTCTGGAGGATGCTTTCAAGCTCCTGGAATGGGAAGGACTTGGCATCAACATCAATGGCGAGTATATCACTCACCTTCGATTTGCCGATGACATCGTTGTTATGGCGGAGACGCTGGAGGACTTAAGTACCATGCTCAATGACCTCAATGGAGTTTCCCAACAAGTGGGCCTTACAATGAACATGGACAAGACAAAAATAATGTCGAATGTCCATGTCGTGCCTGCACCGGTAACTGTTGGGAGCTCCATCCTTGAAGCTGTGGACCAATATGTCTACTTGGGTCAGTTGATCCAGGTTGGAAGTTCCAGCTTTGAGGACGAGGTCTTTCGACGAATCCGACTCGGCTGGGCAGCGTTCGGGAAGCTCCGCAGTGTCTTCTCGTCCAAAATACCTCAGTGCCTCAAGACAAAAGTCTATAATCAATGTGTGTTACCAGTGATGACTTACGGGTCCGAAACGTGGTCCCTTACTATGGGCCTCATAAGAAAGCTCAAAGTCGCTCAAAGAGCTATGGAGAGGGCTATGCTCGGTGTTTCTCTGCGAGATCGAATCAGAAACGAGGAGATTCGTAAGAGGACAAAGGCCATCGACATAGCTCAGTGGATTTGCTCTTTGAAGTGGCAGTGGGCGTGGCACATAGCTCGTAGAACCGATGGCCGATGGGGCAGAAGGGTTCTCGAATGGCGACCACGTACCGGCAAGCGCAGCGTCGGACATCCACCGACCAGATTGTCGGACGACCTGACTAAGGCAGCAGGAAGACGCTGGATGCAGGCCGCTTCCAACCGGTCGTATTGGAAATCCTTGGGGGAGGCCTATGTCCAGCAGTGGACTTCTTGTGGCTGATATGATGAAACAACAAAGGAGTCGCTGTGGCCACCTACTGGTGTTAAATGTTAAACAATACAAGAAAAAGCTTTAATAATATCATTTTGACGCAAAAAGAAGAAATTCCTTCCAGCCATAAACCTAGGGCCTTGTTATAACATTCAAAATAAAAGGCCAAGTGAGAGTCTGAATCGCACATGAAGGCTTCTGGGCCACCATACAATATTTAACTACAAGAAACGCTCAAAAAACTCGTTCTTTGTATGGGGCCCCCCCTTTTCATTTAATTCTTTTATTTGTAATAGCGGCAGTAGATATACTAGGTCCATTTAAATTAAACAAATATTTTAAGGGCTGGGTCTCATAGGAAAAATAAATGCTTTAGAAGCAAATTTCAAGAAATCAACACGCTAGCTTATAAAAATATTTTTTATACAAGCCAGGTGCTTTGATTGACCGTATTCCTGCAGCGTATATTCCCAAACAAAGTCCCGCCGGCCTTTATATGACCAAAACCGCTCGAGCCGTGTGCGCGGTCGTCCATAAGGTTTGCAATAATAGGTCTAATGAAGTTTCAAATAGAGATTATAATGGCTCGACGGTGTTCCAAAACCCAATCATACGGTTTTTGGAATAGGGTATGCGCTTACATGCAATAACACTATTCTTATGGTTAACCTTTCATCAAGTTAACTCAATGATATGATAACCTTATTGATATGGTTATTTATTTGATAGGGTTACACCTTCCATGCATTAACTCTATACTTTTGGTTAGCCTTTCATCAAGTTAACTTGATGATATGCTTACCGTATTGATAAGGTAACTGTTTTGATAGGGTCACAATAATGATATGCTAACCGTATCGATAGGGTTTTTAAAAACAATTCTATGAAAAACCCTATCAAAAACCGCGGTTTAAGGTAAGCGGTTCCGGTCCCTGCCTTATATATTGTCTGAAAATTTAAAGTCTACTTTATTACGGTTACTTATTTGTAGGGTTCAATAGTTAAAGCCCTGTGACAAATGGGCTGTGGAGGCTAAATAATAAGGTCCCGTTTTTACCCTTTGGGTACATAACACTAAAATGGCGAAGTCTACCACGTCTTAATCAAATTGGTCCAATTTGTAACTAAATTTTATGTAGGTATCAGTGATGTTTTTATTGTAAGTAACTTTTTATAGAAGTCTTATTCAATAGGGAAGTCCACCTTTTGAAACTTGTTTCTAATTATCAATGCCTCCTCGCAAATAAACTAAAAAGCAAATTTTTTAATTGATTTGTGTTGGTTTAAGCCTGGTTCCCTGGTGACCACGGTGCTGGGTAACTTCCACCCCCCAGATAAGCCGAGGCAGGATAGGAAAGTTGCTGCTGCTCTCCAATGGCTTTTGCCATCGCCTCTCCAAGCCTTGCGCGCACAGGCAACGCCCAATGCCGAAAACCGTCCCTCCTTAGGTGCAAAAAAAAAACGGGCCACCAGATGCGCGTAGCGGCGCGTATTTGGCACTGGATACCCTTACATTTTGATCCTTTTAAATACTAAACAGCTAAAAATACGCTGAATGTAAAATTAGTACGTAGTATTATTGTATTCACTTACAAACGTTGCCGATGTTGTTCCAAAAGTTGTTTAGCAAACAAGTTGCTATATCAACAACATTGATTCATACAATACAAGGAAACTACCTACCTTTTCCGGTAATAACAGATTATTCAATCAGTGTGATTTCACGCCCATGGGAAAGATAAAATTATCAACAATCTTTGTGTAGTATAAATACTTTATTCAAAATACGACATACACAATCGAATAGACTCACATTTGGTTTCTAAGTACATAATACATATGGCACCTAACTACAGTATTAAACAGTTGTCAATGGAACCCTTACATGATTGGTTTTGATTACCCAATTCTTTCAAATATAAGGGTGATCATAATTACAAAATTGTATAAAAAATGTTTTGTCATATGGACACATTGAATGATTTGGTATCTGTGGACCCTAGGGGAGGATGACTTACTTAGTTAATTTTATTACCTATCCTAGGATCAATTACTCAAGATAGAATGTAATAAAGATTAAAATTAATAATACGGTATTTTACTGTTATAGCCTATAAAAATGCATTAGATTATTTTAGATCATAAATAATCGAAATATCATCGATTCAATAAATAAAATGCAAATTCGTTTTAAAGATTCGATATCGTGTCCTTCAAACGCATAAAACGTAAGACCATGTTAACGTCAGCTTATAGTTAACATTAAAATTTAACTCTTTAGTTAAATATATTTTGCTAATATACGCTGACGTCACAGTCACGACAACAGTTTTAGGTGCTAAGTTTAAATGGAATTTAAAGGCAATTATAGATTTCTAAAACTATAATTAAAATTGAAGATAGCGATTTAATAAATTAAACCATATTTAGCAAATAGTATAATACCGTATTTTAGCTTTGTATTGAATATTTAGGCCGTCACGTTAAGTAAAATTGTGAGATTTTTTTTGTTAATTACATTAATAAAACGGCTACTGTCAAAACCGTTAAATGGGCCACAAACTTACATTTAATAAAAACGATTTTAAGGAAAAATACAATATTACTTAAACAAAAGTATTTTAAATCGAGAACATTGATGTGGTCTGGATATGACTAGTAACCTAACATTTATATGCATATATTTGTGCACTATTATGAGGATATCCATAAAGTAGGCTTCATAAATTACGTAAAGTGTTTAGGGGGTTGGAGGGAGTCCACGTCAATTTCAGTATCTGAGTTCATAAAATTTTTATTTTGAAATCTACCTATTATTGCATAAAACAATTACTTTCCAACGAAATAGCACAGAAAAATCTCAGATTTAGGGGGAGGAAAGGGGTCGAGTTTAATCTTCGATATCTCACTGGGGGGGAAAGGGGGTCGAGAAAATGTAATAATCGCCTCAAGGAATTAATGGACACCCCCTAACACTGCCATTTTTACACATTCCAATATTATTACTATGTGTGTGATATATATTACAGAAACACTCAAAACCCTTCATAGGTAAACAGCAGCTTTGCAGATCTTAACTATTGAGAATGCCATAGACAAGACATATTGTACTCCTCATAATAGGAATTATAATTTTATGGCAAATCAATAAATTGTTTTCAGCAGTTTATTGACTTGCAATATTTTTTTTATAATTATATATTTCCTTTTGGTTATATCCATAGAAAAAAAAGGAGACATAGAAAATATGCAACAACACAATGAGCTCTTAGTTATAGACACAGCATATTCATTTTTCTGTGACATTGATGATCAACTTTTTTCTTTCTGATATGTAATATGTTTACAACCTTTCAATAAATTATAATATAACTATAAATAACGGCAAGTCGACACTGGTGATTTTTGGTTAAAATATAAACTATAAATTAATAACAAGATCGATTTCATTAAAAATAAATTACTAAATAGGTAAGTAAAAATACTATTTTTACATTTTCATTCCTTTATGTCTTGGAATCGACAGCACTTGCATAAAAACTTGGTTTTGAAATATTACGTGAGTAGTGATAGATCGAATAGATCCGAATAGGCTAGTTTCCTTGGTCAAAATAATATTAATTTTAGACTGTGACTTAGATAATCAAAAATATTGGAAACGTTTTTTTTCTTTTGTCAATTAAACAATAAATAATAAACATAAGTGGCTCATTTCAAAAAATAAAAAACCCGACTCCCTTTTTGGCAGTTTACGTCCGCCATTTTTTTTTGCTAACGTTACATAGTCTACGACACTCCGTAGAAGAATACGAATGTAATGATACCTCGCATTTTGAAATCAGTCAAGCCGTTTAGGCTACAGGAGATGACAACAAACTGTGACTTCGCATGGAATTTTAACGGGCTATATCTTTATCTTTTTTTGTTCAATTGACAAATGAAATACTTGTCCAATCTTTTTGACTATCTATTTAACGGGCTAATATATTTTTTTTTAGAAAACTGGCCTATTAGTGACTTATCTACGCAAATAACAAAGGTTGGCCGTGCAAGCGAAGTAAAACAATTGGTTGCCGGAAAACACGTCACTGGGCCCGAACACAATAGTCCTCAAGAACACGAAGAAAGCCTCGGTGCACGCGGCCTCCACGTCCATGACGTGGTCGTAGTACAACGTGCTGTCCATCCCGAACACATAGAAGAACGTGAAGGTAAGTATCAGTATCCGACACGCCTCCTGCGTCTTCCCGCGGAGTTCGGCATACGTTCGTGTGTAGGGCCACAAATTTATCCGTTCCGGTGTCACCTTTCGCGGAACCGTGGTTCCGTCGCTGCGGACTTTGGTGATCTGCGCGAGAGGCCACCGGAAGAGATAATTTTGCAGCACCGCGGTGTCGCCGGGCGCGGGCGCCGCTCACAGCTCGTCGTCAAAGTGCTCCCCGTACAGGTCGCTACCGTAGTCCGTGGCCTCGCTGCCCACAAACACGTCGTGATGGAGGAGAATCTCTTCGAACGATAGTACATCGTCCTTGTTATCGTCAGCGGTCCCGAACAAGTGTTCCACCTCCTCGCCGGCGATTTCCCTGAACACAGATACGCGACTATCTCAGGATTGGTGTATATCGTCCTATGAAGTACGAAAGGGTCTGACGAACAGTTGAGTTAACGAATGTTAGTACAAGCGTGCAGTCCTCTAATGCTACTGAGACTGTTCGTGCGTTAGAATGCCAATTAGGAGTGATGTTAGTCAGTGGCGCAGCTAGCACGGGTGTCACCCGGGGCAGTCGTCATGGTGTCACCCAGCTGATACGTAATATTTTTTGTGGGTGTCACCCCTTCTTTGGAGCGAATCGCCCCCGCCTCCCCCCATCTACCTACGCCACTGATGTTAGTAATATTTATTTCCTACATAATATAGCTTTAGCCTATCGTTTGAGCGACACGTTAACTTAAATGTCGTCTCTGTGAACAACGTGAACAACTCACTCGTTGTCTGGGATGACCCATCGCCTGATCTCGTCCCCGTTGAGCACGCCGTCGCCATCGAGATCGAGTTCGTGGTCAAATTTGTCCTTCTCTGCTACCAGCCACGCTTTGTCTTCGTGGGTACCTGTTCCGACACGCAAATAGTCTTTAAAGATATATATACATACAACCTTGTCTAAAAGTATTAGGCGCCGTTCAAACGAAAAGATTTGTTTTTCTTTTTTGGTTGGTTAATAAAAGTTGTCGCTCTTTAAATTCCAGAAAACGAATGACCGCGGACACTCACTTATAAAATCCCAAGAAACCAAATATGCCGATTTTGGTGACCAGATATTATGTCACCTTTAAAAGGAGCCAGACCAAAAACCTGGCTTGGCCAAAGATGATACGATTCCCAATTATCTCATAACCAACGGTGCCGCAGATCATACGAATTACGTCACGCGTAAAAGACAAACTATTTTAAAATATGCGAGAAGTGTTGTGCCCCCGTCCCTTAACATAGACATAGGTCATTTCATCGGTAAATGAAATATGATATGGCATGAAGAACTTTGACTAGCTCCGTGGCGCAGCGGTCAACACGCCAGCCTGCGACACGGAGTGACCGGCTTCGATCCCCGGCCAGGTCAAGATGGAAAATTATCTTTTTCAGATTGGCCTGGGTCACGGATGTGTATTTATATATGTATTTGTTATAAAATATAGTATCGTTGAGCAAGTATCCCATAACACAAGTCTCGAACTTACTTTGGGGCTAGCTCAATCTGTGTGATTTGTCCGTATATATTTATTTATTTATTAATCTATATTTTGGAATTGTATTAAAAATAAACGTAAATATAATAGGCAAAATTATTAATCTGTTTGTATCTTTAAGACTTTTAGTACGTGTTAAAAATACAAAAAAACCTTCAAATGTTTGTTAAAATTATATTTTAACGTACTGGCACACAATAAATCTCATATGTTGTATCTGTTTACATATGATACTTAATGTGTGAGCGAATACGGTGACGTCAAATTGGCAAAATAGCGCCAACCACACTTCTCACACTCAAGAGATAAGCGGCATATTGGTACGGATAACGTATTATTGCTCGCAGAAATATATATAAAGTAACTGTGTAATATACGAAACAAGAAACATACCTAAAGAGTTTATCGTGGCTACAACTGAAATGTTACCTAAAAAGGCGAACACACAAATATGTGAAGAAAACGGAACATTATTTATGTATTTTGCAAACATCGGATGTAAACAGATTAAATAATTAGCGGCAGACCGAACCTGTTTTTATATCAGGCCAAAAAAAATGGTTGACTTAACGGGCTAATATATATTTTTTTAGAAAACTGGCCTATTAGTGGACTTATCTACGCAAATAACAAAGGTTGGCCGTGCAAGCGAAGTAAAACAATGGGTTGCCGGAAAACACGTAATTGGGCCCGAACACAATGTAATAATGTCTTTTTTTGAACGATAATTTTACGTGATAACGGTGGAACAGAGATAGATGCGTCACAAGCCGAACGGTTAGGTCGATTGTGCCTCTCTATCGCTTGTCCCGCGCTCTCGTTTACACACGGAACGTGACACTTTTTCGTGCAGCAGGCGTTAATCGATTTTTAAGACGTTATCATTATCACGGCAAAAAATCGCCATATTTTCTATTGCAGCCGTAAAAAGCCGAAGCTTCGGCTAAATCTAAAATCAGAACTGCTGGAATATTCGGCCTTCTTTGTACAGTTCTGCAGAATGATCTCTCGGAATTATCCATTTCTTCGGAAACTCTGTCAAAATCCGCCAGGGGCGCCACTAATTACCACTTTTATTGAATTTTTTAGTTTATATTTTACTAGCTTTCGCCCGCGGCTCCGCCCGCGTCAATGTCGATCCCTCGGGAATAGTACTTTTTCCCGGGATAAAAGGTAGCCTATGTCCTTCTCCGCACTCCAGAGAACTTGTATGCAAAATTTCATGATGATCGGTTCAGTAGTTACGGCGTGAAAGCGTAACAAACAAATAAACAAACTCATTTTCGCATTTATAATATTAGTAAGGATAAGGATTTAAACGATATTGATGGGATATTATGCTTTTGATACGGTATTTAGATTATTTTAGACGAGAAAAAGTGCTGGGATGTGTTGGATATTTCTTTAATCCTTTCTAGAACTAGACTGTATCAGTATCAGTTTTTTTATTTATTTACTAGGATCGTATAGAAATTTCGGGATAAAATGTATATAAGTTTTTAACCGACTTCAAAAAAAGTAGGTTATGAATTAGGTTGTATATTTTTATGTTTGTTATCTCTAAACTCCGTCATTTAAGAATCTTTTTTTTGTAAGGGTATGTTTTCCAGTTAAATCAATCGTATCGCACGTAAGTCGTACATAGACTTAAGACTGAACGAGTCGATACTTTTCCCATTCAAATTTCGGGCTGGGGGTGTATTCCATTGTTTGACATTGTACATCCAAACTTTAACATGATATTGTTGTCTCATTATTAATTTTGTCTGTACGGTAACAGATTAGTAAAATAAAAAGCCATTATGAAGTTATGAGCCAACAAACTTTAGCTTTTCCGACTAATTTTACCACAACTTTGGGCGTAAATAAGTAATAAAAGAAGTATAATATATTGAAAACAAAGACCGTACCGACAAAGTATAATTATCAAAGATTTCAATTAACTTTATTTATAATTGATTTATGCAGTAGTTTTTTCATAAAATCCCATTTTCCAAAGGACGTTTTGCAATTTTTCACGCGCTCGGTAGTGTTTGTGTTCGTGCGACTCGGCGTATGCGTGTAGATATAGCGTCTATCAGTCTGCACTAATACTATCTCTGTCGGACGATGATGCTAGGTGAAAGAACGTGCTTTGTGGCCGCGCCCGCCAGTGAGTTCGAGCTCGCGACTTGTTCGTCCTTAAAGTCGCAGGTTCAAATCCCGCCCGCTTGACATTTTTTCACCATTTTTCATTTCTTAATCCTAACTAATATTATAAATGCGAAAGTGAGTTTCTTTGTTTGTTTGTTTATTTGTTTGTTTGTGACGCTTTCACGCCGTAACTACTGAACCGATCATCATTAAATTTTGCATACAAGTTCTCTGGAGTACGGAGAAGGACATAGGCTACCTTTTATCCCGGGAAAAAGTGTTATTTCCGAGGGATCGACACTGACGCGGGCGGAGCCGCGGGCGAAAGCTAGTTTAATAAATATATCAAAATAGCATTGTGAATGCAAAATATAAACACTTAAATATATTAAATCAATCGGTTCATTAGTTTGATTGAAATCGTTTTTTTTATATGAAAGATTATATAAGAAATAATGAAATAGACGAAATATCATGAAATGATTGAATATGCTTTATATCAGCAATACCTTAGCCAATGCTTAAAAGCAAACAGTACAGGATTAATTTGTTTTTAGAATGTACAAAGGCGGGCTTATCGCAAAATGCAATCTCTTTTAATGTACAATTGTTTTATTAAATCTACGAATCAAAAAACCACATGTATTTATAATGAACGCTTCTTTAAGAAGAAAAGATATTTGATGTGAATATTCACAACAAAATCTTCTTTTCAATATTTTTTTCTATTAAATCATAAATATTATCTTACTTCTTATCTTATCTTACTATACTAATATTATAAATGCGAAAGTGAGTTAGTTTGTTTGTTACGCTTTCACGCCGTAACTACTGAACCGATCATCATGAAATTTTGCATACAAGTTCTCTGGAGTACGGAGAAGGACATAGGCTACCTTTTATCCCGGGAAAAAGTACTGTTCCCGAGGGATCGACATTGACGCGGGCGGAGCCGCGGGCGAAAGCTAGTAATTTTATAAACCCTCGGTCGTTCCAACGTGATTTGCTGATGTATAAGATAGTGTTTGAAAACTATAATATATGAATGGGCACTTCATTGATGAACATATTCCTTTAAAATAATAAAACATGAAAATAAATTATAGTAGGACTAGCTGCCCCGGCGAACTTCGTTTCGCCATAAGTTAAAAACTATCCTATCTCTCAAGTTGGATCGAACTGCACATGGTGTGCGAATTTTATTATAATCGGTTAAGTGGTTTAGGAGTCCATTGAGGACAAACATTGTGACACGAGATTTATATATATTAAGATAAAACCCATTGTAAAAGGAAGAGAATATAAAAAACTAGCTTTCGCGAGGGACTGGCATTGACGCGGCTCCGCCCGCGTCAACGCCAGTCCCTCGGAAATAGTACTTTTTCCCGGGATAAAAGGTTGCCTATGTCCTTCTCCGTACTCCAGAGAACTTATATGCAAAATTTCATGATGATCGGTTCAGTAGTTACGGCGTGAAAGCGTAACAAACAAACAAACTCACTTTCGCATTTATAATATTAGTAAGGATAAGGATTAAAGGAAAAATAATTTACGAGCGATCTGAGATCAGGAAATGGGACGGGGTGAGCTTACAACGGTTTATCTCGATTTCCGGCAAAACTACAAGTATTGTGGAAATAACTTACATAGCAATGATATAGGTAATAAAAAGTTCTACACTTTTTTCATATATACTCAAAATGTATATGAAAAATTTTTAAGCAAGTTATTGGTCTTCATTTTTATCTTTTACAAAAAAAAAACTTTTTTTCACAAAGTTTCGTGAAATCTTACCTTTTTATGTCGCAAACGCATTGTATTTTTTTTTTTATTAAAAATATATATTTTCTCACATTTTTTTGACTTAAGTATCGAAAATGCACCCTAATTTTATTTATTAAAATTTACACTTTAATTACTCGTAAAACGTAAGATGCCTGAAAACCTCGAGCAATCCATCGTTTTGTGCGTGGACATGACAGGCGAAACCATGCAATGAAAAAGGCAATGTACGTAATATTCCATTAAATTCGTCTATAATCATGTCTACAAGAAAATTCTAGACTTTTCTATCCCTATCAGTGGCGCCCCTGGACTATTTTTGTCAGAGATTCCGCTTTTTTATTTAAAAAGACTAAAAAGATTTTAGTATGTTTGTTTCGGCTGAAAATCCTAAATTATATATAAGGTCCATTTCAACTAAGCAGAAATATTTAAGGGGGTGGCACCCAGAGATACTTTAGTAGTCAAAGAAATGCTTTAGTAGCAATCTGAACCTATTCGATGCGGATGGCACGAAGGCACACTCCACAAGCCAAGAGTTTCATATAATAATGGACGCCGCATTGAATCGGTTAAGAAATCGACACGCGTTTTTTTAGCTTTATCAAACAAAATAACTAAACATTTTTCGACAATTGGCAAATCAACTGTTTCGATTGCCGGCGTCAATGAATTAGTATCCACACTTGGTGATAGTAAAAAGGTGTATCGCAATAAAGTGTATTTTTGTGGGTGTTTCTTTCGGTCTAAATATTAAAGCGATTTTTTTTTAAATTTGCTACCAAACTATTTTTGCCAGTCGGTGCCAGTCCTTAAATACTTGCGCTTAATTTCATTTAAATAATCCATAAACAGAGTGATTTATTATCCTTACTAATATTATAAATGCGAAAGTGAGTTTGTTTGTTTATTTGTTTGTTACGCTTTCACGCTGTAACTACTGAACCGATCATCATGAAATTTTGGATACAAGTTCTCTGGAGTGCGGAGAAGGACATAGGCTAACTTTTATTCCGGGAAAAAGTACTATTCCCGAGGGATCGACATTGACGCGGGCGGAGCCGCGGGCGAAAGCTAGTTGTTTCGAAATCACAATCATTAAAATACAGCCATTATCAAAATCCTAATATCATTTAAATGCGGTCGCTAGAATATAAACAGTACTTACTTTCCTTGCTAAAAACCATAATTTTAAAAAAGAATTACTTTCTTATATATGGGGAGAGAATTAAAGACTCACCCCGGGATCCAATGTACTCGTTGAAGTCAATCTTGCCGTCCCTGTCTTCGTCCTTCTCCTTCATGGTCTGGTTCACCAGGAACGGGAACATCACCTCGTGCTCCTCGGGATTCGTGAAAGTCTGATGAGGGATGCAAAAAGAAACTAATATTACTTAATCTAAAAAAATGCATGGTTCTGTTATTGAGATCAAAAAAACTGGTTGTCTGTAAAGTCGATAATCGATGACGTGATGACAGTGGATGAGAGATAGATGCGCCATAAGCGGTCAACTTGTTGATGCATGCGGCATGAAATTAGAAAAATATCATACAAAGCCCATCAGGCAAGTAGGCGACACTGTTGAAAAGACTTTCTTTCGGCGTCTTCTTCTCTCCGAAACGCTAGTAGTTTGTAGCTTTTGAGCAACAATTAATAATTTTAATATAATTTAATAAGTATTATTTAACTCATCAATCGCGAAAAACGCAGACACAATTGATTTTCTATAGTTATGCGGCTCGACCGGGCCGCTTGGTGGTTGATAGTTTAAACGTGAATTGACGTGAAAAAATGCCTGAAAAGGCCTATTTTCTGAATAAATCTTTATCATACCTTAAACTCCTCGAAGTTGAGTGCCCCGTCGCCGTCTACGTCGGCGATTTTCCACATCATCCTCTCCTCACGCACCAGCTGCAACATTCCAACACGTAATGCACCTTCAAATGTATTATTCTGTGCCTTTCGCTTCTTGATGACACATAAAAGGGGCATGGCACCACAAAGTTATGATATTTTTTGCAAAAGAGACTAGCCATTTGTCCAGGTTGTCACTAGCTGGCAACACTCAAAAGAAAAGGAAGATACTGATTTGATTAAAAATGATAATAACATTTTTGCTACAGGTCATGCCTTTCTCTTACAATGCTATAGACTCTGGTCCCACACAATGCTATGTACCATAGGTCTCTCCAGTATCTCCGGGGTTGAGCTCCACATCCTCGTCCACTCATCAGCCTGTCGTCGTTGCTATCACTTTGTTTACTCTATATATATTTTTTATGTTATAATACGGCAAACGAGTCACCTGATAGTAAGTGATCCCGCTGCTCATGGACAACAGCAACACCAGGGTGTAATAGGATCGTTGCCAGCCGTTCAAGGAGTTGGGAAGAGAACATGGGGGAAGAAATGAGGGAGGACGTGGGGGCGTGGGGGAGGACGTGGGGGCGTGGGGGAGGACGTGGGGGCGTGGGGGAGAACATGGAGGGAGGAAATGGGGCGGCTGGAAGGATGGGCCTCCGGCTTTCTCACTCACCGAACGAAGCAAAGTAGCGGTAAAGCTTATACTCAAACGTAGATTTTCTGAGACTGTGGTACCTTCCCGGACGAGCAGATAAATTGTTGCTAATTGCAATTAGGCAATAGCAATTAGCAACAATTTATTTGCCGGTAGCGTGGCTCCACCACGACTAAAATCTTACAATGGTACAGGTCATGCCTTCCTCTTTTACAATGTTATAGACTATGCTGGTCCCATACAACGCTACGTACCATGCCGGTCTCCCCGGTATCGTCCGGGTTGAGCTCCTCATCGTGGTCCACTCCGAAGGCGTCCTGTACGTACTCCGCCCACGTCACCACCCCGTCGCGGTTGGCGTCCACTTCGTTTAAACGTTCTTCCGCTTCTTCTCTCGATAGTTTGCTGAATAAAGGAAGACAACAATTTGTCTCATAAGTAAACTGACAAAGAACCCATAAATATTTTATTAAAGCATAAAGTTGCTAAAAAGGCAACCAGTTCAGCGTTTAGCTCTTATCGCTTCTTCTACACTCCGCTTTGGAAGAGGCAGTAAACTTAGCCATTAGTAGATTAGTGTCATCAACAATTCTCAATTGAAAATCAAATATTACAATTGATAAGTGTCCAAATTACCTACTAATGAATATGAATATTGAATTTGAATCAATCTTCAAAAAATACGTTAAAATGTACGATGCACTTAGTCCCAATTCCCAATGTTTTTTTTTCAACAAAAAACATCAACACTTTCATTAAGACATATTTATTTGGTAAATTAACTACTATTTACACACAGCGCTGGATTGCCCATTAGGGAAATAAGGCAACGTTCCTAGGGCTCCTAGGAAGCCACTTCCGTAGTTAGCTGCGAAGTTGTCCTACATGCCATGCCATAACTAGCCAGGGCGGCCCCCATCTTAAAGAGCCTACATGACATGGTTTAAGTCGCCCTGTTTACGCACATATCCAAAAGAGTACAATATAAATATTATGTACCTACTATAAAAAAAGAATAATTACTAAATCTAATGATAGGAGTAATAATTGCCGAACATCGTATGTTGACACCTATCTGTTGTACCTATAGAAATGACTAACAGTCCCCTTTGCAGAGGCTGCTTAGAGACTAACGAAATAACTAATCTCCTACTGGGATGCCCAAGCATCGTCTGCAAGAGAAGAGTTCCTGGGAAGACCAACAACTATCGGCAAGGCCTGCAGCACACCCCCTTCAGGAGCTGGATTGGCTCGGATATAAATATTAAAGCAACCAAAACAAAAGGAGATTCTGATCTCCTAACAATAGAAGACCTAAACATGGACACCTTTTGTCCACACACAATGGGCCCAAATAAGCGGCACTAGTGTGGGAATAGCTCACAAAAGCAGAATGAATGATTTCTTTTTTGTTGCTTTTCTATAGTTTACATTTTGATAACATTATAAAGGGGACATTTTAAAAAATAATATAAAATGGAAAAAAGTTTTCCCACTTTTTTTCAAGTATTATTGTTTCTGTCAATTAAAATAATCAAAATTACAACGAAGTAACTATTTCACATTTTTAAGTTTTAATAATAAGGGACAATACAAAATAGGTTGCAAATAAATTTTTTATACCAATAAAAGAAAAGTCGATTTAAGCATTTTTTTCTTTGAATTAAGATATTAAAGTTGCAGCTCTTTTGTTTGAAAGGAGTCTCCATACTATATACAAAATACAAAGCCTTTTCCCCAACCCAATATGATTCACAGAGCAAGCCAACTTTTAATTAGAAACTTAACAATACCGAATTTAAAAAAACCTACCCCTAAATTGGAATGTCATGAAGCTAAGCTAATGACTTCAATCTTGGCTGCACAGAGTAGACCAATTTCTCCAACTACACCTAACATCCAATCTTGTATAAAATAATTAAAACTGAATTTTAATCTATTCACTCATTGGTGTCTTATAATGTCTATGATACCATAGATAGCCATTATGGTCAGGGGTGTCATCCTTAACTGTCTGTCCGGTGGTTGCAGGTATGGCATCGGGTACACGCGCCCGGCCGTACTTGCTTTTCCCCCATTCATCTGAGTAAGTAGAATCCCAATACCCTTATTCCCTTTCTACATCCAAAAAATTCCTTTCCTTTCCCAGCTTGAAAATGCTTCCAATGAGCAGCAGCGTCGGAAGTACAAGAAGCCAAAGAAATTGCGCTCGCCAACCCGCCTGCCAAGCGTGGTGAGTATGGCAATGTCCTCCCATCAAACGAAATCTTTTCTGACTATCTTGTATAACTAGCTCCGTGGCGCAGTGGTCAACACGCCAGCCTGCGACACGGAGTGACCGGGTTCGATCCCCGGCCAGGTCAAGATGGAAAATGATCTTTTTCAGATTGGCCTGGGTCTTGGATCTATATATATATGTATTTGTTATAAAATATAGTATCGTTGAGTTAGTATCCCATAACACAAGTCTCGAACTTACTTTTGGGCTAGCTCAATATGTGTGATTTGTCCATATATAATTATTATTTATCTTTGGAAGAGGCCTTTGTCCAGTAGTGGTCTTATTACGGCTGTAATGATGATGATGATGATACCATAGCCATAGATAGACATGAGAGTGATACAAACCATTTTTTTGATAAGGGGTTAATAACTTAAACTAAAATTATCTCACAAAACTTAAGTTGGCAGAGACAAGCTGTTTTTAATGAATAATATTATTGCTTGTTTGCAAAAATATACTTATTAGCATTTAAGTAATGAATATAAAATTAATGAGCAAAAGCCAAGCATTAATCACCTTATTAATAGGTTTTTACTGTACATAATTATGGGAACATGTTAATTTTTATTATAATTGATCGACAATCAAAAACCTGATTTTATTATAAAAAAAATCCATATCCAAAAAATGATAATGAATATTATTTGCATATACTCTAAGAAATAAACATATGAGCCAAATATAATAATGACATTATAATTTTTAATATATTTCCTGATGATTTCATACCAATGTACTGTATAAATGGTTTTTGCATTTAAAAATACTATTATTTAGAGTAATATGATTAATAATATATTTATATATATTATATATAATATAATAATTTGAGGTATTTATTAATTTTGTATGCAGGGCTGGGAGAAAGAAAAAACATAGAATGTGCCAGCTCCTTGAAGTGCTGAAGATCGTAAAAGCCGATCAAGGGATTGGGCTAAAATCTGCGGAATCATATCAATAGGCGATGCGGCTAGCAACCCATCACTATTTACATGCCGTTTTCCATCTACATGCCCTCCAACATGCTAAATGTGGCCATAATATCTTATAGACCTAGGCTCTTTTTACACCGCAAGGGAAAAAGAGTGATACCATGTATGTAGTTTGCATGCTGGAAAGGCCTTAATGAAGGAGAAGCGGGGCGTAAGGCGCCGCGGTGTGCGAAGCAGGCTGCCAAAAACACAAACATAGGGAGATGTGCTCAATATATCTCCCTATGTTTGTGTTTTTGGAGAAGGAGAAGCGTCTTTGCACGCGTTTGTTTGTTTAATTTTTGACGGGCGACGCGAAGAAGAACACGACGTATGAAGCGTATGGTTGAGAAGGTTCCACTCTAGCAGTGAATAAGATACTTTTAAAGTAAGCATTATCTTCAAGCAATATGTCGATGAAGTTATTTTAATGTATTATATAATGGTACGGAACCCTTCGTGCACGAGTCTCAATCGCAAGTGGCCGTTTATTTTTATTATTTTACTATAGGGGCAACAGATATTCATATTATGTGAAAATTTCAAGTCTCGTTCGGTAGGTAGTATAGATAGAGCCCTGTGACTGTGACAGATGGACGACAGACGGACGGACAGCGGAGGCTTAATAATAAAATAATAAAATCCCGTTTATTCTCTTTGGGTACGGAACCCTTAAAAACATAGTCAGTATGTTTGGTTATTATGTATTGTTGCCTAGCGTGGAGCCAACAGAAACTCTGTTTAAAATATGTACGAGGGTGCATTTTTATATTCGCGGAATGGGTAGGTAATTAATAAATGAGAGTACTTTTCTAAGTCGTAACTGGTTAAGTAGCTCATTATTAGTATAAATAGAATGTTTTGTTTTAATCGGGCCATTACTATTTGAATTATCGTCGATCAAACAACTCAGTTTGGAAGAACATTGTGAAAAATGGAGAAAATCGAGCACCGCGCTGTCATAAAGTTTTACCAAGCAAGGTAAATCGGTTCAAACCATACTAGAAGAGATGTCATCCGTTTACGGGGAGTCTTGCCCCGGTAAAACCATGGTTTATAAGTGGCATACCCTTTTTAAGCAAGGCAGGGAGGGCCTCACTTGAAGATGATCCTCGGCCAGGATGGCCGATCGAGGTGACCACTCCGGAAATCATTCAAAAAGTGGAAAAATTAATACTGGAAGATGCTAGACTAAAGAAGAAACAGATCGCAGAAATGGTTGGAGTATCCGATACAACCATATTTAAAATTCTTCACGATCATCTCGGCATGACCAAAGACAGTGCAAGGTGGGTGCCGAGAATGTTCACGCCGCCTCAAAAACAACAGCGCACAGAGTGTTCTAGATCTATTGAAATAAAAATAGTGAGCTATTGTGAAATAAATATAACTTTTACACAACACTTATGCAAAATAAATTTAATTTCATACGAAATGTAATTTATCATCAGATTATTTCAATACAATCATTATTAAACAATGCCTATTGTTTTCTTAATAACTTTTTAAATGAATTCAACAAAATCATTCTTTACTTCCAAAGATTATAGAATATTTACTAGGAGACCCATACGCATTCTGGAATGGAGGTTAGTACAGTTGCAGTGAGAAACCATCATCATTTCGAGTAGGTGTCACGGTTCATCAACCATGCACACCCTGGTGTCAGAGTCCTTCAGAACCGCCTCTCGGCCTCTGACGTGGTTCCTTTAACGACTACCAGATGGCAGCCGGGACCACCGGCTTAACGTGCCTTACGAAGCACGGAATCATCTTTATTATCAGACAATCAGGTGATTCACGCCTGCAATGTCCTAAACAAACTGGAAACAACTAAACAAAGTATGCTTCCGGTGGGAATCTAACCCACAACCCCCGGGTCAACAGGCAAACGCCTTAACCACTGGACCACGGAGGCTGTATCTTTTCAGCATAAATCAAACATCTATGCTACATGTATACCTATACTAGCTGCTCCAACGAATTTAATTTTGCTATAAGATAAAAACTATCCTATCTTTTAAGTTTGACCAAAATCGGTTTGATTTGTTTTTGTGAACTATGCATTTTTATTGGCTACTGAGAACCAGGGCTGTCGAAAGAAAAAACAACTGTCAATAAATAGAGAAATAAAATATGGTGAAAAAATTTTATGTGGGCGGAACTTGGACAGGCGACCTAGGTCTATGTTCGACCTATGCTCTGCCACCATATCCCATTTCCCCTTGTACGTATTAAGGCTTACGACACCTACACAACTACCCGACTTTTACAAGTGAGGTATTTGATCAACTCATTTTACAATGAATTTGAAAATCATGTAGAAAGCCATGCAATGTTTTTATAAGAGTCTTATTTAGCATTCACAATGCTATTTTTGATATACCCTTAAAAAATTAAGAAATAAAATATGTTAAAAAAATTTAATGCGGGCTGGACTTGAACCGGCGACCTAGGTCTATGTGCGACCTATGCTCTGCCATCTGAGCTACCGCACAATTCAATCTCAGCGCCGAAATTCTCCACCATCTCCCCTTATACCTATTATGGCTTACTTACGCATTAAATTATTTTTCCATATTTTATTTATTACTAGCTTTCGCACGCGGCTCCGCCCGCGTCAATGTCGATCCCTCGGGAATAGTATTTTTCCCGGGATAAAAGGTAGCTTATGAGCTTCTCCGTACTCCAAAGAACTTGTATGCAAAATTTCATGATGATCGGCTCAGTAGTTACGGCGTGAAAGCGTAACAAACAAACAAACTCACTTTCGCATTTATAATATTAGTAAGGATGAATATATCAAAAATAGCATTGTGAATGCAAGATAAAACACCTATAAAAAAACAACTAGTTAAGACCAGGGCTAACGAAAAACAACCCTGTAGTCAGTGTCTTTGTATGAGAATAATAACTATTTTTGACCAGTATAATAGTTGAGCTTGACTAGCTCCGTGGCGCAGCGGTAAACACGCCTGCCTGCGATCCCCAGCCAGGTCAAGATGGAAAATGATCTTTTTCAGATTGGCCTGGGTCTTGGATGTGTATCTATATATGTATTTGTTATAAAAGATAGTATCGTTGAGTTACTATCCCATAACACAAGTCTCGAACTTACCTTGGGGCTAGTTAAATCTGTGTGAAATAGAAGGGTATATATATTTATTTATTTATATCAAAAATAGCATTGTAAATGCAAAATAAAACCCTTATAAAAAACAACTGGGCTGTACGAGAAACAACCCTGTAGTCAGTGTCTTTGTAAGAGAATAATAACAATTTTTGACCGGTATAATAGTTAATAACAGCTTAACAGTATCACATTCCTAGCATAGTAAACCAAATTATATTGAACTTTATGTATGTTAACAGCCCTCCTTATCTCAGAAGCAATACAGCGTGTAATCAATGTTCTGCCACAAGATTAAACTATAAGTTCACGAAATACGAATTTTTTTTTTTTTTTTTTGGACAAATCACACAGATTGAGCTAGCCCCAAGGTAAGTTCGAGACTTGTGTTATGGGATACTAACTCAACGATACTATATTTTATAACAAATACATATATAGATAAACATCCAAGACCCAGGCCAGTCTGAAAAAGATCATTTTCCATCTTGACCTGGCCGGGGATCGAACTCGGTCACTCCGTGTCGCAGGCTGGCGTGTTGACCGCTGCGCCACGGAGCTAGTCGAATTCGCATTAACAAAGGAAATCTTATCAGAATCGAAACACTTTTATTACATGTATGCCACATTAAATTTATTTGTATTTGGACTATTTCCTGTTTTTTTACATAACAGATGTTTACTCATCATCATCATTTTGAGTAGGTGTCACGGTCAATCGACCATGCACACCCTAGTGTCGGAGTTCTTTGGAACCGCCTCTCGGCCTCTTGACATGGTGCCTTTAACGACTACCATATGGCAGCCAGGACCAACAGCTTAACGTGCCTTCTGAAGCACAGAAACATCTTCATTATCAGACAATCAGGTGTTTCAAGCCTGCAATGTCATAACCAAACTGGAAACAACTAAATAAAGTATGCTTCCCTATGTATGGGAATCGACCCCCGGGTCTATAGGCAAACGCCTTAACCACTGGACCACGGAGACAGTTATTTATGTTAATTAACTAGATGTATAAATGTTAAATAACTAGATGTTTACTATCTAGTAATTTAACATTTTAATAGTGTTTTACTTTCCTATAAGCTTTTGTTACATTGTTTGTCTAGTCACATTCACAAATAGAAGGGCAAAACATTAAAAACATTCAATTTTAAGTCAATAATTTCCCTGAGAAATATTCAATACTCAAAGATAAACAATAATAAAGCATGAGGTAATAGATGATTTGTTTACACATTATTTGTTAAATGTAAACATTACTTATTTAGGAGATAAAAAACTTAAAAGGTCACTTACATAAATGAGTTGAGGATCCAAGCCTTGAGCTCGCTGCGGTCGATGCTCTGGTCGCCGTTGAGGTCCATCTGCGGCAGCAGCTGCCCCAGCCGCCGCCGCGACTCCTCCGGCTTCAGCTTGTCGAATTCTTCTGCCTCCTTCACGCTCCCTATCGTGAAATAATACGTCACTACCAGCATACACGGCACGAGTACAGCCAAAGCGTACTGCACAGACATCGTTCTACCATTTCTTATCGACAACTAACGCGATCGGCCGGTGCTCGCCCGACGTCACCAAACAAAAGGTGTAAATAAAACACACCTAATATGGCCTCGTGGTCGAACTCCGAGTTGTGACCAGCTTCGTTGTAGTGGTCGAAGTCCCGCGGCCGGTAACTGCCGTCCGACTCCCGCTCTTGGTTCTCCACCGCGCCGTGGCTGTGAACCGCCGCCGAAGCACAATGCTGCACCATATTATAGGTAAGCAGCAGCACCAGTGATAAAATATATTGTGGAGCCATTTTATTTAATAAACGTCCGTCACTATTGATACTGCTCAATGCCTTTCATATGCTAATTTCATTGTATCTTGTTAATTTTATAAAATAAGATCAGCGGCACAAATAAAATAAAAAGCAGAATGACAGTGACAGCTGGGCGGATGTCAACTTAAAAGGATGTCTTGTTTTCAACTTCACTAATCAGTCATGCTTGACTTATCCTATGATTGGTCTCAAAGTTAATCAATTTACTGCATCAGAACGTATTCACCAATCAAAGTCTCCTATTGTTCTGATTTAATAGCGATAATAGAAAACAATGATTGTTTTAGGGATCCGCAGTGTTCAGAAACTAGAATTTTGTTTGTATTGTATACCATAAATCACCAACGCGTTGAATTTATTTAAATAAATACAAAGTTTATTAAAATCAATTCAACGCTTTGCTGTTTTAATATAAAGAAGACTCAGCCACAAATTTCGGAATTACAATCCTTCCATCCTAGTACCTAATACACCTAACCTAAATAACTATGTATTAATATTAATAATATTTAATAAATATATTTATATATATAGATATCATATAAGTATAATAGACTACATTTGGCATTTATCATCCATACTAATATTATAATTAATGTGAAAAAAAAATGAGAATGTAACTCTGTCTGTCTGTCTGTCACTTTTCACGCTTTAGCCGTACCAATTTGGATGAAATTTGGAATGAAGGTAATTTGAAGCCCGGGGTATAGGATAGGTAGGATACCTTTCATTCCGGGAAATGGCGGAGCTGCGGGCAAAAGCTGGAAAATGTAAATAAGTACCTAATAATAAAATAGTAATAAATTAAATACCACTTAGACGGAAGTTCACAATATTAGTTTAACTTATGTTCAGCGTGCCGTCTCACTCTCGCACTTGCAGTTTTATTCCACTAAGTACCTATATATCTATAGCAATTAAGGCTTTTATACCTATGTACCTCTATGTTTATGAATCCATTTTACTAAAAGCAAAGAACATGTTTGAAATAAAATAAAAGATATTAATCAAAATAAATTTTTATTCTTACTTACAACAAAACTCTAATTTTTCTGAAATATAATTGAAACATAACAAAATCAACATTTAAATGTGTATAATAATCATTTAAGTAAATTATCGGCCGCCATGACGATGAGGGATATTCTGCGACTAGCTACGTGGCTGGGGTACGCGTGGAGAAACTTCATCAGGTGCTTGCGGACCTCGCCTACAACCAGCGGGAGGTGCGCGCGAGTGGCCGGGTTTGCAGTATTTAGGTGGATCAGCGCATCTTCTAGATATCTGTGAAAGAGATCACCTGTAACTGTTTGACTGAATGGCTATTTTATACATACTTACATCGAACTCCAGACATGGCGCGAACGCATTAGCCAATAGCAGACGGATATTTTCGCGCCACGCAAAAAATTGATTAGGTATAGGAGTAAAGTCCATCCCCACATCCTTGACACTTGGATCTCCAAAAATGTCAGAGAGTCACGTGGTTTTTCCCTCGCACAGCAGGATTACGGATTAGGCTCCCGAGGTTTTCCCTGTGTGCTATGACTTGGGGCCCTTAAATAGGCGTGTTTACAGGTATCTTAAGAGTCGGCAACGCATCAGCATCTCCTCTGGTGTTGCAGGTGTCAATGGGCGACGGTGACTACTTTCCATCAGGTGGCTCGTCTGCTCTAAATATACATAAAAAAGGTACATCGGTGTACCTTATAAAAGTGGTAATACTGTAAATAATAAATATATAGGGAGAAATCACACAGATTGAGCTAGCCCCAAAGTAAGTTCGAGACTTGTGTTATGGGATACTAACTCAACGATAGTATCTTTTATAACAAATACATATGTATATAGATACACATCCAACACCCAGGCCAATCTGAAAAAGATCATTTTCGATCCCCGGCCAGGTCAAGAGACCTGGCCGGGGATCAAACCCGGGCACTCTCGTGTCGCAGGCTGGCGTGTTGACCGCTGCGCCACGGAGTTAGCCATCAGCCACCGCTGTAGTTCAGAACAGTACTCGTCGAAACATTTTAGGCGGCAAGAAAGTAAAGTTTACCTGCATTTCAGCTGCGTTTCATGAACCATATCAGTAGCCAGCTGTTGTACCAGCGACAGCAATACCGACTGTTCTAACAGACATGGCTGCGCGAATACTTTGGTCGGGTCGGCAGCCCGGCAGGCAGCCATCACGAGGGATAAATCCGAGGCTGATAAAGCACGAGCGAAAGAACCGTTGACGTCGCCATCTTGGATCAGCTTGTTGATTTCTGCAGACTGCATCTATGGTTGAATGGTTGATGTAAGTTAACTTAAATAGTGTTTTTTTTTTATGATTATACGATTACTAACTGGTACCCGCGGCTCTGCTCGCATTCAAATCGATCCTGCGGGAACAGGACGAAAGGTAGCCAATGTGCAATAAGTTAATCTGTGCGTGTAAATATCCAGGTAAGACAGCCAGGTACTATCTACATCTTTTTGATATTTGTAATAAATAAATCCTATCTGTGCAAAATTTCGTCTAAATCCGTTCAGCTCACAGATTTTGGAAGTAGTTCAAGTTCAAGTAGCAAACATCCAAACAAAACTTTCGCATTTATAAAATTAGTACGAAGTGCGATGGTATGATACGATAATAGTAGTAGGATAGCAGCTCATGCTAGACTTAAGTCATTCTATTCCAAGCGATTTTCCGTGAATAAATGAATTATCTACGAGTATTTATATTTTTTTAATGTTATTGCAATTAATGTTTTTTTTTATCTGAGCCCTATAAAGAAATAAAGAAAGAAGAGCGTGTAAATAGGATACCATTTGATCAATTATAGACATCTCAGGGTCGGCAGGCTGTGGAGGGCTGATCGGCACGCACTCCAGGCTCGCTGGTGGAACCTCCTCTTCCGGTTCTTCGTCTGCTTGCGATGACAGTATTTCAACGACTTTCTGACGCCAGTCTTTCAGCTCATTTTTCAGAAATCTGTTTGAAATTAAATTTTTAGATGCAGGCAATGATTCTATAAAACGTATCTAGGTAGGTACTTATATTATACCTATATGTATATAGTTTCAAGTTCGTTGTAAGACTTCTTTAATTAGTGGTCTCGGACTAGAAGCATGATTCACTCGGCACTGGCCCTTAACACTTAAACATAGGAGCCATACATGTGTCCTTCGAGGGGGAGGAACGTGCAGACGCGTATAGTTCGTCCTGAAGAACCTTCATTACAATAATTGGTTGTCTGTAAAGTCGGTTTACGGACGATAATTTTACGTGATAACGGTGGAAGAGAGACAGATGCATCACAAGCCGAACGCTTAGGCCGATCGTGCCTCTCTATCGCTTGTTCTGCGCTCTCGCTTGCACACGGAACATGACACTTTTTTGTGCGTACAGCCGGCGTTCATCGATTTATAAGACGTATCACATAAAAAAGTGCAGCTAGCGTCCTTGGCGCTCACGACACCCCTGCGCTGGCCGAGGCTCATCATCATCAGGTCCTTTTTAGTCTCCACTACAGGAGCACGACCCTCGCTGTACTACTTGGGCCATACTTGGCCAGAGCACCCAGAGGACTTGGCCTACACTTTCGACTCCACGCTGGCCAGACGGATTGGAGAGATCTCTTAGATGTTTATAAGCCTTGTTTAGCTTGTATTTCCTAAGTCGCCTTCTACGACATCCACGGGAAGACTTGGGAGTCCTATTCTACTCTGCCGGATACCACACGGCTAAAGCTACTACACTAGCTACTACCAATAATGCATTGATGTGGAAGTAAAGAAACATACGCACTGTTCGATTGTATCGTGCAGCAGTTGGCTCAGGCTGGAGCTGGAGCTCTGCAGCAAGAGCTCATGCTGTTCTAATGCGCGCCGAAGGGCACGCGACGCACGATGCGTGTGTTTCATGAACATAGCCGAGTTTTCGTCTGGAAAATGTAAACAAGTGGCCGTGATTGTCATGCCGCATCTCTATATCTACCTACATTAACCAAAAATATCTAAATTCTCAAGATTAGGTACATACAATAATTACATACTTATTTACATTAGATATATTTACAGTAAATTAAGTTTTACTTTTAAAAATTTTGCTTTTTAAAAACAAGCTTACCTATTACTATATTTTTCGAATTATTTTATGCGAGCCCTTTAATTTGATATCCATATTATCGGAGTACCTACATCAAAAATAGCTAGTATGCCATCTTGGGCTTTCCGCCATTTTGGTTTAGAATGACGTTACACACCTAACCATGCATTTTCATCCAAACTAAACGAGTAGGTATACAAAATTTCAGCTCAATTGGTCTCAATTTCAGATTCTGCTTTAAAATTGAGACAAATATAGGTAGTTACATACATACATACATTGCAAGTTAAATAAAAGCTTGTAATGACACGGCGAAGAATTAAGTGTCATCCGCAATGATAGGCAAGACAAGACTGATTTTAGGTACCTTTGCAGCTGATGGAATCAAAAATCAAGATTGTTTGTGGGAATAAAAAAAATATATTAAATATTTAAGTCTAGCTTACATTGAGCAAACGCATCTGCCAGCACTCTGGACATATGTCGCGAGAGTCTCCGGTGTGATCGCTCCAGCGTGGGCAGGTAAATGTCTGTCATGTCCTTGGACAGGCAAGCTCGGATGACCTCCTTTACGGACTTGGCTGTGGCTGTTACCATGCGCTCCTTGAGTTCCTTAAAAAAATCATACTTCATTTTTGTTATAATTGCATCATCATCATCGTCGGCTTTCCACGGCCCACTGCTGGGTATAAGCCTCCTTTTGTCTGCGCCATTCTTCCCTATCATTCGCAATCCAATTCTTACGTACCAGCAATTTAACATAATAGTTTTGCCATGCTGACAGCATCTTCTCTTTCTACATAAATCTTCAAAATTGATCAAGGCGAGGATCGAGAACTTTAGGAATATGTTAGTTAAATAAACAACAGCCTAATACTTACTAAATACCTTTCAAAACAATTTTTGAAGTGATTTGTATTTTCTGTCCTCATTGTCTAATAGTAGTTATCTTAAAACACTTACATCATTTTGCAGGAACTGCGTGAGCGCATCCCTGACTTCCCGGTCCAGACAAAAGGCTTGCTTGAACTCGATAGCGTTGAGAAGTGTTGTCGCGCGAGAGTTCTTGTCAGCATCACATTCCGAGCTGGTTAACTCCTTTATTCTGCTATACAAACATCCTTATCCTTACTAATATTATAAATGCGAAAGTGAGTTTGTTTGTTACGCTTTCACGCCGTATCTACTGAACCGATCATCATGAAATTTTGCATACAAGTTCTCTGGAGTACGGAGAAAGACATAGGCTACCTTTTATCCCGGGAAAAGTACTATTCCCGAGGGATCGACATTGACGCGGTCGGAGCCGCGGGCGAAAGCTAGTTTCATATAAAGGCTTTTACTTATGATGGATAATGAATATGTTACGGTAAACTTGATTAATTGAAAATTATTAATAATTTTATAACATTATTAATAATAACCTCGTGTTTTGTTAAATGTGAATAAACAATTGAAATTAATTACTTTTGCTAGTTATTATTAATAATTCACTACACACATTGGTAAAAGTTATGAAATAAAATAAAAACTCAAAGTTTTTAGTCCGGAAGGTATTTATTTATAACTAGCTGTTGCCCGCGACTTCATCCGCAGCAGTTTCTGTTATTATGATTAATGAGTTCTTTTTTTATAAGCATGAAATGAATAATTTTCAAAACATTTTTTATTGATGCTTCGCTTCTATTGGTCGCAGCGTGATGTTTTATAGCCTAAAGCCTTTCTCGATAAATGGACTATCCAACACAAAGAATTTTCCAATTTGAACCAGTAGTTCCTGAGATTAGCGCGTTCAAACAAACAAAGTCTTCAGCTTTATAATATTAGTATAGATATGATATGACACACACAGTGCTTGTCTCAGATCACACAAACAAGGGTAGGTCTTGTACTTGTGGGTCGTTTTTTGGGTTTTTTGGGATCCTGATCACGATAATTACTTCAGTTATGTAATCTAAGATGGCGGATGCGACTTTTCATTAAAAATCGACATGAGTGTCAATTTATAGGTTTTTCTCGGTGTAGATCTGGTATATTACATCAGTTTTAGAATCCAAAGAGGCAAATCTTCGCGTGGACACCCCTGCCCGCACCTCTGTTGCCCAATCGAGAAAAAAATCACCAGTGTACGTTTATTTTTATCGGTAGTTATTACATTTATCGGTACTAAGGTTACATTATTAATAATCAATGACAAATGTGAATAATTTCTCACTTTTACCTTTACATTCGGTAATTATTAATAATGATAGACAATTATTAATAATTTTTGGTTTATCACTCTAACCGTAACAAATATATCTAGCTGCAGGAATAGGTACGCAGTGGCGTAACCTCAGAACAATAATTCTTCTGAGGGCGTAACTATGCCATCTGGGTCCCGTGGCAAACTGATATAATGGGTTTCTAATGTTTTCGTGATATAATGGGTTTAATGTTTACATTAAATATATATGATATAATGGGGCTCATAAGACTTAACTTTACAACTTCTCGCTCTTCGGCCCAAAAAGCCCAGAGGCCCTATTTTGCCAGCATGCCACCCTATAGTAAGTATCTATTGGCTATCTTGGCTCGAGAATTATTCAGATAGTACGACGATATGAATAACGATATTATCTTTTTGCTCGCTTTGCTTCCGCTTTGGCGTCTTCGCGTCGTCCATGCCGTAGCATAGCGAGCAGGCGAAGACGCCAAAGCGGTTTGTGTTTGCAAATTTACCTTGGTAAGTTTTATATATATTTTTACGGAACTTTAATTAAATAGGCCGTCCTGTCTTGACGATTGCAATGCTGTAAAAATGCTTTTTAGGGTGCCATTGGGCAACTTGAAAAATCTGTCCGGCTACTTACGAAAAACAACAACAACTGGAAGTTCATAGAATGTGTAATATACTTAAATTACTTTCGTAGAAGCTAAACAAATAATAAAAATAAATATCACGCATACAATAGACGTATTTTTGTAGTTAGATATTGTATTCCGTAAGGAACCCTTCATTTGCAATTCTGACTCGCACTTGGCCGCTTTATTCTTATCTCCATGCTTTAAATCCACAAATCAATCGTGAAATGACTTAACCCTTGCGTTATCGAGATGACCCTCGCAGTCAACTCCTCGACCAGCTGCGGGCTGACTCCGGATTTCTCCACGGCGAGTTTGGAGTCTCGAATGTCTTCCTTGATTGCTGACAGCAATTTGCACTGCTCCAGGAACAGGTCTGAAAATGAGCAACAATGCTTGAAAGTACTAGCCCGCACATTGTAAGTACCTACTCCTTGATTTGATAAGTGTTCAGTTAAGGTTCAGTAATTTGATCGATTTTCGACAGCCTCCGTGGTCCAGTGGTTAAGGCGTTTGCCTGTTGACCCGGGGGTCGTGGTTCGATTCCCACCGGAAGCATACTTTGTTTAGTTGTTTCCAGTTTGGTTAGGACATTGCAGGCTTGAATCACCTGATTGTCTGATAATAAAGATGATTCCGTGCTTCAGAAGGCACGTTAAGCCGGTGGTCCCGGCTGCCATCTGGTAGTCGTTAAAGGAACCACGTCAAAGGCCGAGAGGCGGTTCCGAAGAACTCTGCCACCAGGGTGTGCATGGTCGATTGACCGTGACACCTACTCGAAATGATGATGATCGGTTTTTTTATATGAAATATTATTTGATATATGTATTCTTAAAATACGGTGAAAAAAATCCACACGGGAGAGGAAAAAACATGTCTGTTGTATGGGAGCCCCCCTTTAATATAATTATTTATTTTTAATAAAAACCTCATAGAAACCCGGGAACAACTCAAACATTCAGACAAAACACGGTATATGCTCATCGACAAGCAAGTAAAGCGAAGTATCCGCCGCGACATTAGAAATTTCAACACCGAACGAGTTAAACGTGCCCTTATACAATCCACCTCACTCAGAACAGCTAAAGAAGGAATAACCAAACAAAAGAACTGGATCACAAATTTAAAGGACAACCAAGGACAAATTCAGACTAACCAGAACCATATAACTCAAATTTGCACAAATTTTTATAAGTCTCTGTACTCTGACCCGAGTCGTCCCAGTTATCTCGAGGACTTTAATAGCAATGATTCTGTGTACCCATTTACTGTAGGAGAAGTATGCACAGCACTAAAGTCGATGAAATACGATAGATCCCCCGGAGAGGATGGCGTTACTACTGAAGCACTGAAAATCGGTAGATCGGTACTACTCCCGTATCTTACACAACTTTTTAATTCCATTTTGTTTTCTGGTAACTTGCCCCAAAATTTTTGTCACTCAAATATAAAACTGCTTTTCAAAAAGGGAAATAAATAACTACCGCCCTATTAGCTTAATCTCACACATATATAAATTATTTATAAAAACAATTTAAAACCGTATTGCTTCCCAGCTGGACAGGAGTCAGCCGCCGGAACAGGCTGGTTTTCGCCCTAATTTTTCCACCACCGATCACCTTCACACGTTAAATCAGATAATAGAAAAATATAATGAATATCACAAACCTCTTTACGTCGCATTTGTAGATTATACTAAGGCATTCGATAGTTTAAAACATTCTTCCATATTCACAGCCCTTAAAGAACAAAACATCGAAGACACATATATCAAATTACTACAAAATATTTATTATAATAGTACAGCTTCGATAAAATTGCAAAAATCCGGACCTGTTTTTACCGTAGAGCGAGGGGTCAAACAGGGCGACCCACTGTCACCTCAACTGTTTACGAGCTGCCTTGAGGAGATCTTTAGAAAACTGTCTGTCTCATGGGAGAAGGTGGGCATTGACGTCGGCGGCATTAGGTTATCTAACCTTCGCTATGCCGATGACATTGTTCTCTTCTCCCAATCAGCAGCCGAACTGCAAAGGATGCTGGAAGACTTAAGCTTAGCGAGCCTTGAGGCTGGACTTGAGATGAACCAGTCAAAGACCAAATTGATGACAAACAGCACTAAACATAAGATCCAGGTTGATGGGCAGGCATTACAGTATGTCGAGGAATACATTTACTTGGGCCAGATAGCATCCTTCGGCAACAGGCAAGATAAGGAAATCGATCGCCGCATCGAAAACGCCTGGAAGAGCTTCTGGTCTATGAAGGCGCTAATGAAGGGCGACCTTCCATTGTGCCTGAAGCGCAAACTCCTCGACCTGTGTATCCTGCCTATTCTCACCTATGGCGCACAAACATGGTCTTTGGCTGAGAATCAAAAGTCCAGACTCAAGGTATGTCAGCGGGCGATGGAGCGAAGCATACTCGGCGTTCGTCGAATAGACAGGGTGAGGAACACTGAGCTACGCTCCAAGACCAGGGTTGTCGATGTGGGTGTCAAGTCGGCCAATCTCAAGTGGAATTGGGCCGGACATGTGTGCCGAATGACATCCGATCGATGGGCCCAGAAGGTCACTCTATGGTTCCCTGATGGACGTAGGCGGAGGGGTAGACCGCGAACGAGATGGCGAGACGATATCCAAAAGTTCTTGGCGAACTGGCAGCAGGCAGCGTTAGATAGAGATCATGGGAAAAAGAAGGGGAGGCCTTTGCCCAGCAGTGGGACACTTAACAGGCTATTAAAAAAAAATCTTTTTAAAGTAAATATATAACTAAATATTCTGTGAATATTTCAAGCGTGTACTTGTTGCCGTTATCAATATCGAGCAAAAACAAACAAAAATATCACGTTTATTATATGGAAGCCCCCTTATATATTTATTTTATTCTATTTTTTTATATTTTTTGTTATGCAACAGAAATACATCATCTGTGAAAATGTCAACTGTCTAACTATCACGGTTCATGAGATACAGCCCGGTGACAGACAGACGGACAGATAGACAGGTTGCGGGTGTATAAGTTGCATACATTGCGGGTTTCGTATAATTTACTATTTTCATTTGAGATGTATAAAACGTTATGTATTTTAAAATGACTATTAAAACGTTGTACACTGAGGTAACAAATAGGCCGGCTGGTGATCCACCTAACCACAAAAATTTAGAATTACCCAGTAAAAAGTACCTGAATAAGGTACAATGTTAACAAGCAGTATTATTTCATTAATAAAACAAACCGACTGCACTTTCTTTTAAAAAATCTAAACACACTGTTTTTTGAGACGAACCTACCTAAATCCATCCAGTCTTCTGGAGGTAATAAAGAAATGTAAAGTAAAGGCCGAGGGCTGTCATTCTCAACAACTGCCTGTCCGGTGGGTGCAGATATGGCTACAGGCATGCGTGCCCCGCTCCCCGAGGTGCTGCTTCATCATCATTATCATCATCAGGTCCTTTTTAGTCTCCACTACAGGAGCACGACCCTCTCTGTACTACTACTCTGCTGCTTACTCATCCCTAATTCATCTGATTGAGATACTACTCACATTAAGTAGCAACTCGGGGAGCCAAATACCTTTGTCTCATTTCCCCAATCCAATAAACTCCTACCTTTCCCTCGCTTAAAAACGGTTTCGATGGATGGGCAGCTGCCTCGGAACCGATATAAGCTAAATAAACTGCGCTCACCAACCCGTTTGCCAAGCGTGGTGAGTATGGCAATTTCCTCCTATGGAAGAAAGAATCCTTGGTAGAGGCTCTTGTCCAGTGGTAGACATTTAAACAAATCACACAAATTGAGCTAGCTCCACAGCGTTGTGAACTTGTGTCGTAGCACTCCGTGGTCGTAGCGTAGGATACTAACTCAACGATAGGTACTATATTTTATAATAGATACATATATAGATAACTAGCTTTCGCCCGCGGCTCCACCCACTTCAATGTCGATCCCTCGGGAATAGTACTTAGGTACTAATAGTACGTACTCCAGAGAACTTGTGTGCAAAATTTCATGATGATCGGTCCAGTAGTTACGGCGTGAAAGCGTAACAAACAAACAAACAAGCAAACTCACTTTCGCATTTATAATATTAGTAAGGATAAGGATAAACACCCAAGACTTGGTCAATCTGAAAAATATTGTTTTCCATAATTACCTGATCGGGGATCGAACCCGGGAACCCTCGTGTCGCAGGTGGCGTGTTAACCACTGCGCCACGGAGCTGGCCTGGTTTGATTGATACGAAACACATAACCGTTCTTGGCGAGTAAAAGCTGAATACAAACCACTTAGTCGATCAATCTTCACTTCCAAATTCTTCAGCGTCTGCCCGCCCGGCGACGTCCCAATGCCGCTGTCCTGGAACCCCTTATCCTCCAAAGACACGTCCGAATCTGAATCATGCACCACGTAGACCTCTACGGAGGAGTCGCTGATCCGTCGGCTACACTTCACTCTGTAGTCGGGGAAGCTGATCTTTTTGGTCCCTTGTGTCTCGACCTCTTGGAGGGAGCACATTGACTTCGATCTGCCCAAGTTGTCTTTAGATATGGGAGACATTTTCGGAGTAGCAGCGGTAGTAGCAAGCACTTGCGATTGACTTATTTTATTTACCTACCTACATTTTTATTTTGTACCCTTTCATAGATTTTTTAATTAAGTACGAAGGAAGGAGTTGAAGGTAGGAAGGTGGCTGGGAAAGCAGACATTGATCCTTTTGGGTCTGAACCTCTTGGATTGGAGAAAACTCAAACCAATATGGATTTTCTAGGTCTTTACCAATTAAACAGTAGTTGTTATTCATTTTCTTTATGTTATTACTTCATTTTGTTTATGTAGCCTTTGATATTTTTATTTTATTTCAAGTGTCTGAAGGTACTTTGCGCTCCATCTAACGATAGTAAAGAACTGACAGAACTGAGACAGGCTTGCATTCTGCGGAAGCGTGACGCAATGATGCCGACTTGCAAGAATTGCTACTAAACTTATAAAAATGTATTGAGCCAATAAATAAATAAAAAACATTTTTTAAACAAATCACTAAGTGATTTTTAATTACCTGGCAACATTTCAATGTTGGAAATCAGTCAGAAGTCAGAATTTAATCCCTAAAAATCCCTAAAATAAATATATCCACAAGAAAAAAAGGTAATTTATAAAAAAAAACTTAACTTTCCATAAAAATTTGACCGGACGATCGGTGAATTTGTATGGGAGGCTCATTTTTTTTCGTCATTTTTTCCTTTTTTTTTTACAGGTCTATATTGTATTAGATATTCCAATTCCAACACCAAAACACTGCCAGGTAATTAAGAATCTCCTGTACCTTTATCTGATCGATCGGGCGCGTGCCGGTCCGGCGCAAACCGGGGTATGTGGACACGCGCCCTGGTTCCATACAATATTTTTATATTGATATATAACGTGCAGGACACCTCTTCCAGGTCGAACGGAAGAGACGAATATTGTTAGGTTAACCAAACTCTTTCTTGAATATACACTATTTATTGTTCTTAATTATCTATGCTTATAAGTCTCGGTTATAAATTAGCATGTTTAGCAGTCTCGATTATAAAAGAAGCCGTGTGGTTTCCGGCAGAGTAGAATAGGACCACTCCTAGTCTTCCCATGGAGGTCGTAAGAGGCGACTTATGAAATACAAGCTAAACAAGGCTCATAAACATCAATGAGACCTCTCCAACCTGTCTGGCCAGCGAGGAGAGTGTAGGCCAAATCCTCTGCTCTAGCCAAGTATGGCTCCGGTAGTACAGAGAGGGTCATGCTCCTGCAGTGGAGACTAAAAAGACATGATGATGATGAATATAAAAGATCAAGAAATTCGCTGTTGCTAGTACCTATATTCTTACTTCTATGTCTTTACTGCATATTTTGAGATGATTTGATATTTGATAAATAAAAATCATTTTACAAATGAATAGGCTTTATTTATACATTATCTTACAACATTCTTAAACTTATTAAAATAAAAACAAAGCGATTATAATCACGTCAAAATATACGCCTTTCTAGGCCAAAACAAAATGGCAGGATCAACGATCACCTTGTAATCTCATAAAAATAAAAGCTTTTAAATAAAATTAAATAGAGCTGGAATATCGATATATCCACTCTAGTACCGGTGGCTGGATATCGGCTTAACTTTTTAAGCATCATAAATCGGCCATTTATGATTTAATTAGCAATAAATGCTTTTGTGGTGTATGATGCACTTATTCGACCGTGGACAAGTGAAAAAGAACTCCATCATCCCCTGAAAGGATATACGGGTGTAGATAAACGGTCAACTCGTACTTGGCGGGGCGTCACAGCACAATATTATAAAAAAGTTTTCGAATTTGGCCAATGTTATAAAATAATTTTCATAAATAATTGTTCGGCTGACCAAACAATTGGTATGGAATTAATTGGACATGTTTATTGAAAAAAATATTGGAATACTTTTTCGACATTCTGTTTATATTGACAGACTGCGTTGGCACGGTAATGATATCATTACCGTGGCGTTGGCCTTTAAGTACCGTATATTTACATCCTGTATCTTATAATAATCTAGACACCTAGACATATGTCCACTGGCAAGCGTAACGGCTTCAATATACATAAGTAATTAATGGAGATTGATGCCGCAACTATCGCAGTGATAGTAGTTGGCGCTTTCTTGTAGGAGAGTAACGAATGTAGTAGGCGGATTACCTCGACTTCCGCCAATCACGAACACCTATTATCCGTAGTTATATTTTTTTGTCGATATCTCTGCCCCTCGTTCGTCAGGTAGGATACGATGGAATTCCTCGTAGCCAAATCAATTTGGCCACAAGGAAATAGTGTTCTTCGTAGCCAAATCAATTTGTCGAAATAGTTTGGCCACGAGAAAGTATCCGAGTTAAGCGGCCTACCTATACATTAAGTAAAGCCAAACCAAAAATAAAAAACTTGCCCTGGAGGACGCTGAATTAAACTAGGTATACTTAGAGCAACACATGGTCGTACTCTTGCGTCATGTTGACCAGAAAGTTTCGTAGAGGACATACAGCTTTGCTTTATCCTACAGGGCGATCAATAATTTACGTTTAGCGTCTTTACATGGCCTTACAAAAGTATACAAAAGCATGATTAATAAAGATGTCTCCAAAGTGATACACTCTGGCGAACGCACACATTCACAGCACGCGGTCTTTATATACAGGGTGACTTTTAATTACTTGGCAATATTACAATGTTGGAATCAAAATCCATACTTGAATATACATCCGCAAGAAAAAAAAAGGTAATTTGTAAAAAAAAACAACTTCTGACTTTCCATAGAAATTTGACCAGCTAATCGGTGAATTTGTATGGGAGGCTCCATTTTTTTCATAATTTTTACCTTTTTTTCCTGCAGGTCTATATTCTATTAGGAATGCCGATTCCAACACCAAAACACTGCGAAGTAATTAAAAATCAGTGTGTATGTACGTATAAATCTACAAATCTAGCTTTACTTCTAAGTTTATATACATTTTGCTACACGTCTATGCTACTTACTCTACGGTTGCATGTGCATGGCTCGGCTATTTTTCTCTTGAGTACTTAAGTAAACTTTAGTTTGCAATGGATGAAGCTGTAGGAGAGACCAGACTATAGCAATTTTTATCACTATACAAAGGCGAATTCTCTCTGGCCACTATTTGCCCTGGCCCATGTGGCAGTCGCTCAATACGCAAGTGTGCCGACTCAAAGACAACCTGGCCAAGTGGGGAATGATACACTTCGCAAAACGTATGCGCTTGTGGTCACTCTCCCCAAACTATGTCGCACCTTATCTCATGTCTCGGGTGCCCGATCACCTGCACTCTGGGTCGGCCAGAGTGCCTTACAGTCCATACAGTATCCAATAAAGGCAGAGAAGTTGCCCATTATAGGGCTGGAAAAATATAGGATAACCAAACTACCAACGACACGAAAAGAAGAAGGTATTCCCGAATCGAAACGACATTGGAACCTTCAAAAAACGAGTTTGTTTTTTTTTAAAAGGCCGGCAACGCTCTTGTCACACCCTGGTGTTGCAGTTGTCCATGGGCGGCGGTGATCGCTTACCATCAGCTGACACGCTTGCTCGTTTGCTATGTCATAAAAAAAAACAAAAAAGAGAATCAGTGTTATTATAAAACGCGGACTAACTTTAGTACCTGGCTTAAACCATTATCCGTTCAAAACAAATTGACAATGACAGTTGTCTAACGTCGAAGTGATAAATTACATCTTATTTTGGTCGGATAATGGTTTAAACCAGGTACTAAAGTTAGTCCTCGTTATATAATAAGACAGTATAAGTTTGCACGAAAACTAACTTTTAGATGTACCGATGAATTCACTGATTCCTGTGTCACCTTTTGGTACGGGTAGACTTGCAAAAGAATATAATGCTCCATTTTGTTTTCCCACTCTGCCAGCGTCCGTTTTTCAATGTGTTAATCACTCATATGGTAAAAAGGAAATTGATGTTGAAGTCCACTATGAAGAAAACTGGATTGTTAAACTCACTCCGTCTTATTATAAAACGAGGACTAACTTTAGTACCTGGTATAAACCACGTACCAAAATAAGTCGACACATACATTTTATATTCCTTTCACATAAATTCCTATTTTAATGACAGTCTACTCTAACTAATAATTTATATGTAAGCACATGCTTTGGATTACAGCCTGTTTTATTGTGTTGTTTATTTTTTATACTTATGTTTGTAATTGTTGTAATCTGTTTTGTGCGATAATAAATAAATAAAATTTGACGTTTGGTCAACTGTCATTGTCAATTTTATTTGGACGGATAAAGGTTTAAACCTGGTACTAAAGTTAATCCTCGTTCTATAATAAGACTACTGAGACCTTAGCATGAATTAAAGGATAAACTAAATCGTTTACGTATTGAAAGTTGGAATGAGCAGTCAATGTTACACCGAGGAGGGCTTAGAAAGCGGTGGAAGGATTGTCTGGAGGAAAAACCTGTGATATTAGACAAGAAAACACCTTAAGAGCCCGACATATACCAGGCGGCGTGGCGATACAAACGCGGATGGTCTAAACGCGTTGGCTACTTTGGATATTTTCGTTTTTTAGGAATATTCAAGGGTTATTCGAAAAAGAAAAACATATGATGGCTGCCTTATCTGTAATGCAATAATAATCAAAAGTTTCAAGGTTAATTTTAATGTATTTGGTGAATAATGCTATATACCGAGTAAATTAGACGTGATTTGGAGGCAACTTTGCAATTTTTTTCTATCGAGAAAATTTAACGCAATCGTGTTTTTGAGTCATATAGTTACCAGAGTTAGTCCTGAACTTTGCTGCATTTTTATTTCAACTTGAGTATTTAATTATTATTGATATAACAGTCAATCACGCAAAGCAGTGTGAGGAAGTACGGACCCTTAAGAGACGGGAGGCCAGAACAAGTGAATATAATACAGTACTAACGTATAGACTACCAATCTTATACAAAAATATTGTTCCAAGACCCATAAAGGGTTGTAGCGCCAAGGAAATAAATAAAGCGCCCCAAAAAAAAAAAGCACGCGAGAACGGGGGAGAGGTGCGGGGCCGCCATATTGCGGGGACGCTGCGAGTTCCAGTTCTGTACGTAACTACTTGTATTAATTCTGAGCCGAAAGGGAGAACCTTCAGTTTTACTAAATATAAGATGGTATAGTAAGAGCCATGTTGCAAAGGTAAAATACAATATTTCAAATCAATTGTAACCAAGGTGAAATGCAAATAAACCAATAAATAATCAAACAGACTTAGATGTATTTTCCCTTTCTGTATCAAGTCCTTGGAAAATATGAGACGCGGTGAAAATTTTACGGCCGTCGGCAATTTACGGCCGTTTTTACGACCGTTACAAAATCAAGATTGTAACCTTGTTTCTAGCGAATCTAAGGTTCTCTTGCATTTCGTTCAAGTTAATTCGACCTCTGCTTTTAGAAACTATATACAACTAGCTGTTGCTTCGTCCGCGGCAATTTCTGTTATTATGATTAATTAGTAAAGATGAATAATTTTTCCCCGATTTCAAAACATTTTTTTATTGACGCGTCGCTCCTATTGATCACAGCGTGATGTTTTATAGCCTAAAGCCTTCCTCAATAAATGGACTATCCAACACAAAAAGAATTTTCCAATTTAAACCAGTAGTTCCTGAGATTAGCGCGTTCAAACAAACAAACAATGAAACAAACTCTTCAGCTTTATAATATTACTAGCTGTTGCCCGCGACTTCGTCCGCGGCAATTTCTGTTATTATGATTCGCTAGGTACTATATAAACTTTGTTAGCGGCCAGTATTTGCTACCAGGCCGAAAAAGGTTGCAAACTATGTTCACATTACGCCTATCCGCGTCAAAAACGCGCGCTCATCATCACGCTTTCATAGAAAAACAGTGATGTTAAAGCCCGCGCTAAATCTTGGTTTCTATGTTAAGTACGTTTTCTAAGTTGTCAGAGTTTCGCTTTTACGTAGGTATAGGTTTATCCTGCTCAGAGTGAGGCACTGTAATGGTAGAAATCAATTACCTAGCGCGCACTTACAACTGTGAGCGGAAACACAGTTACACTTACATAAAAAAGTTAGCCTGTGTACAAAAGCCTGCAGAGAAATCTGACCCCTCTCAAGTGAGTGACACAATACTGAGTGGGTCCGATTTCACTGCAGCCGTCTGTACAGCTTGAATAAAACGCACGTATAAAAAAAATATACAGTCGAACATAGAACCTCCTCCTTTTTTGAAGTCGGTTGATAAAATGAACGTACTGTAGCTTTTGCGCGTGTTAGATGGTTGTTAACACCTAAAGGCATGAAGATAGGCGTGATTTCTCTAAATATCACCATTCCAGTCTCCCAAGACTAGGCTAAGCTTATAATGTATTATTTGAAGTAAATACACACGACAATCTATAATAACACGTATAATTCTTAAATTACAGAGTATCATAACAGTCTTGTAGCTGTATTTGTTAAGATATAGATCATGCAATCTATCACATACTGGTCTAGTAGTGTTCACAATCAATTCTTACTGAAAAAGTGACAGATTTACATTTATAAAAATTACTGGTTTCGATATTAAAACTATGACAATAATGTTACCAAATGAGAAATGAGTTTTGTCATGTGATAAAGAAGGTACAGTCAGAGAGATACCTGACCTGCCAGCCTATATGCTAACTCACTGTACAACGTTTTGATAGTCACTTCAAAATGCATTGCGGCGTCGTATGAATTACTGTTTTCATTTATTTTTTTATTTTTATTTTATTTTATACATTCGGATAACCACAGCAACATTAGTAATATAGCTTATAAAGTAGCAAACAATAAGCCAATAATAGGTCTTCACAAATAGACACAAATTACAATTTAAAAAGTACGGGAACGCCAAAGTCACGTTTTAGTTAAGTACTAAATATGCAATAGTAGATTTAAAATAAAAAAATGGGTTCAAAAGCATTGCTAGCTATTTGCAATATATAAATAATAAAAAGAAAAAGAAGCTTCTAGTAGCAATATATAGCATTAACACACTTGCAACGGACTAGGAAATGTTGAAAAAACTATCATAAATTAAACTTTCAGCCTTGCGCGGGGACGTATTGAACATATCTATGTCAATGGTTTTGGATATTTCATTAAGAGATTTATTTAAGATATATAAAACGTTATGTATTTTGAAGTGACTATCAAAACGTTGTACACTAAGTTAACAAATAGGCCGTCAGGTCCTCTACCTATATCTTGAATTTTCTCTTATACTATAAATAATAATAACATAAAAATATATACAGAAAGATTTTAAAAGTCTTTCTTAAATACTTTTTTTATGTCAATATTATCATAGAAAACTCAGACAGAGATCTGTCCCTGACTGTACATAAGAATATTTGAAGATTATAATATCATGTCTTAATAGGGTCCGACCACACAGATCGATGGCGATCTACGGTTCGCCTATAGAAAACGCGAGAAAAGTATGGAAATCCTTTCGCATCGACGCGGCAAACGCGCCCTGACGATAACCAACGGTCGACCGTCAGTAGGGATCGACGGCGTCAGTCGACCGCGTTTACCGACCATACTTTGCACGCGTTTTGTATACGCAAACCGACGATCGCCGCCGACCAGTGTGGTCCAAATCGTATTTTACGGGTTAGACAGTAGTAGCAGCAGGGATGGAGGCCCAAGGATAAATTGTTAGACCTCCATCTGTGCTATGTCGATCTTCCTTGGAACAACCCTGGAAGAAAAATCTAAAAATTTAGATTTTAATTTGTGTAAAAACGGGATCCGATTACTAAGTCACCACTGTCCGTCCGTCTGTCACAAGGGATCTAGTGATGAAATTTTCAATGGATGTGTAAATTTATTTCCGCTATTATAAGAAACGAGGAAGGGTCATGAAGACGTGTTTTTTAAAACGTCATGTAAATATTGTATGGTGGGTCTCCCTCTTGGGCGATTCCGAGTCGCACTCGGTCGGTGTTATAATTAGGTTTTAAGCCACTTTATCAGCAAGCAATGACACAAATACTTATTATACAATCACTAAATCAGCACAAACATAAGCTTGCTTATCTATACGACTAAATCTCGAATAGTTTTCACGTCACTTGCACTTTGAGTGTCCACATTATCACAATCACATAGGGTTTTTTACTCGACGCACTACTAGTTAATACTTGCTATACTAATTTACTCCTTAGTCAGGCACGGTCAAATGGTTTTGAACTCTATTACAAGACAGCAAAGGTTAGTTTATAATGTTCTCTGATATATCTCTGTCTGGCAAAGATTTACCCACTTATTCATAAAAAATATAAAACGCTTATTAAAACCTTTTTTTAGTTCCAATATGTTTTGTCTTGTTCCTTCAATGTCAAACATTGGAGAGAGGGATAAGGACAAAACATGTTTGAAGTGAAAAGTTCTTTAAGCGCGTTGGGCATTTTTTGAGATGGGAAAAACCATTGAATTCGCGACACTGTTATCGTTACAGTAACCGACACCTCCTACTGTATATGTCGTAGGCCGATCGTTTAATTGGGCCGAACGCAATAAGCCTGGCCAGATCGATATGTGCCGCCATATTTTGATATGGCTGCCTAATTACCACCGTATCGTTCAAAGCATACGTTTGACAAATATTGATTGATGAATTTGAAAATATTGATCACCCTAAAGAATTGTTTTGGCCAAGTATGGACGGCCAAATCGATTCTTTAGGGTGATCAATATTTTTCGTCCACTGACTCACTATTATCACATTTATTACCAATATTTTCAATTTCTTGCAACGCCGCTATTTTTTCTACACATAAGCACACAGCTGACTGCCACATGAAATTAAAGATCACAACAGCACCAAAGCGTCAGAAAGTGGAACTACATCACGATGCGCCCAGGCATATCACGATACGCCTAGCCATATCTCGATGCAGCCATGTAACTGAATGGGAGAATCGGCATATAGGCTGCTCTCGTCGATCTGCCCAACTTTACATTGGGCACATCATGAAATAATTGGCCAAATCAAAATATGGCGGCACATATCGATTTAGCCACGCTTATCGCGATCGGCCTAATTAAATGATCGGGCTACAACATATATATATATATATATATATATATATATATATATATATATTGTCCTCCTTTCGGCCGTTGTTGATCAGGCCGAAATCCGATATAATTGTTGATCAACCTTTACCCGCCTCTAACTCTGAAAGTTTTGGGTCTATCGTGCTCTTTCTGCTATATATGAATTCTCCTAATTACGACACTTTGCTTAATTGTGCCGTAATGTCTTATACTCGTCATAAATTATTACGATAATTATTGATCTATTAACCGCCTTTTTTCATGCACTGAGGATACTTTTGTTGATCGAATATATACCGCGTTTGATCAATATTTGCTGCGAATTATTGCTTTCGAGCAACGCAGCGGCAGAGCGGCAACGTCGCAAAAAACGAAATGGAAGTATGTTAAAGTGAGATAGAAAGTGTGCCCGTGCAGTCGGTGTATTTCGTTGGATGACGTGTTTTTAAGGAAATAAAATTTCGTATTTTTGTTTAGGACACGGACGACATAAGTATGTAAGCACTTATTTTACTTTTATATTCCATACCACCAGTATCCATATCCAGACTAATATTATAAATGCGAAAGTAACTCTGTCATTTGTCTATCTGTCTGTCTTCATAGACACTTCATCTGTCTTCATTTAGAAAATTTCCATACAAACTTCCCCCTGAACGGATAAAATAGGGGGGAAGTTTGTATGGAAATTTTCACATTTCTATTTATTTATTTAATAACGCTACAGCAGTACTTTCTACACTTGGAAGTATGCAAAAAGGTGTATAAGTTCTCGATTACAATTAAAAAAGATTATGTAGGGGAAACTGGGCCAAATTCAACCCTAAAGCCACGAAGGGTAAAATGGTTTGAAGGCGAGGGCAAAGGCCGAGCCGTTGAGGATTCAGCACGACCCCCCTTCTACCCCAAGTGTGCTGCAGTGCCGCCGCAGGCCGAACTGCTGAACACTAGGGCCGTGAGGCCGTAGACCGAGCCCCAAGGCGAATGCGAAGCCTGAGCCATCGAGGATTCAGCAACCCCCCGCCCAAGTGTGCTGAGGCTGCAAGCCGAACTGCCGAACACTTGGGCCGCGAGTCTGTAGACCAAGCTCCAAGGTGAGAGTGAACCCCGAGCCGTTGAGAATTCAGCACAATCCACGACCCCCCCCCCCCACCTCCCCTAAGTGTGCTGCAGTGAGGTCACAGGCCGAACTGCCGAACACTAGGGCCGCCAGGCCACAGGCCGAGCTCCAAGGCGAATGCGAAGACCGAGCCGTTGAGGATTCAGCACGACCCCTTCCTCCTAACTCCCCACCCCCCACGACCAAGTGAGCTGCAGTGAGGCCGCAGGCCGAACTGCCGGACACTTGGGACTGAAGGCCGAGCTCCAAGGTGAGGGTGAACCCCGAGCCATTGAGGATTCAGTATGACTCCCCCCTCCCGATGAGGTGAGTGAGGCGAAGACTATATGAATAATACGTTTATTATTGCACATTGCACAGGTGAACAAAGTTGCAGCAATGTCGTTTCTGTGAAAGCTGACTACCTGGTGATAGTATAGAAACATCAAATACATTGTCATTTGTTATAATATCTGTATGACTATAGTAAGAAACCGGCCAAGTGCGAGTCGGACTCGTGCACTAAGGGTTCCGTACCATTATCTATAAAAACGGTAAAAAAAATGTCTGTTGTTTGGGAGCCCCCCTTAAATATTAAGTTTATATTAATTTAATTATTTATTTTTGAAGTGAATATATAACTTAATATTCCGTAAATATTTCAAGCCTCAACATATTGCCGTTATCAATATCAAGCAAAACCAAGTAAAAAAATCACGTTTGTTGTATGGGAGCCACCTTAAATATTTATTTTATTCTGATTTTAGTATTTTTAGGGTTCCGTACCTCAAAAGGTTAAAAGGGACCCTTATAGGATCACTAGGTTGTCCGTCTGTCTGTCGCTCTGTCAAGCCCCTTTTCCTCACGAACGCGTTGAGGTATCAAGCTAAAATTCATACCAAATACTCAAGTCTACTGTCCCTTGAAGCTGTAAAAAACTCTAACTTCTAAGCCAACGCAATCAAAAGATACAGCCGCTTATGCCGCAAATTTTCGTGTTTTTCGAACTCGCAAGGGAATCAAAACCTACAGGGTACTTCCCGTGAACTCAGAATCTTGGAATTTGGTATGAAGCAACATCATAAAGCACAGATAAAGAAAAAATTGCGAAAAGTATACATTTTTTGTAACATCATGTAATCATTATATTATTAAATATTAATGCCGCAAATTTTCAACATTCGTAAGGGAATCAAAATCTATAGGGTACTTCCCGTGAACTCAGAATCTTAAAATTTGGTGCAAAGTAACGTCATAAAGCACAAGTAAAAAAAAAAATTGCGAAAAGTGTTAATATATATTTACAACATATAATAAAAATATTTTAAATAATTAAATTTTAGCTTATTATAGATAACGGTACGGAACCCTACGTGTGCGAGTCCGAGTCGCACTTGGTCGGTTTTTTTTTTGTTATAGCGGCAACAGATATACATCGTCTGTAAAAATTTCACACTGGCTAACTATCACGGTTCATGAGATACAGTCACAGACGGACGGACGGCAGACAGACAGACGGGCTACGGAGCCATATTAATAGGGTCCTGTTTTTAATCTTTGGGTACGGAACCCTTAAAAGGGTACATATCAATAACATCATATTAGGACCGACTGTTCAATTCTGCCATTTGAAAAAGTCATCAGAGAGATGTGATGACGCATTGATGTATCCTTATCCTTACTAGTATTATAAATGTGAAAGTGAGTTTGTTTGTTGATTTATTTGTTTGTTTGTTTGTTACGCTTTCACGCCGTCACTACTGAACCGATCGTCATGAAATTTTGCATACAAGTTCTCTGGAGTACGAAGAAGGACAAAGGCTACCTTTTATCCCGGGAAAAAGTACTATTCCCGAGGGATTGACATTCACGCGGGCGGAGCCGCGGGCGATAGCTAGTTTTCTATAAACTTGCGTCTGCGACAGGTACCTGACTGTACGTCAAAATATTTATCTACCAATATTCATATAATGAACTGAATTCGTTAAAGAGTTATGGAGGAACATACATATATGCATACAAAAAAATCTGAAAATCGTCAATTTAGTTTCAGTGTCATGTATAGAGCTTATAAACACATTATCTCTGAAAACAAAGTAACTTACTTCATCTTACAGGTTATTTATTAGTAGTGATATAATAGTTATAGGATTATAGGAAGGTACTTTAATCTTACCACAAAAAGGTATTAAAGTGACGTCATTACTTCGCAATTGTAGTAAATAATGTGTTTTACTTCGTTAATTAAGTAATTGTTATGACCTACCTGTCTTAGGTAGCTTGTTTTAGATTTTCCTTTAATTAAATGATTGATTACTCGTGTTATCTATCATTCATCGTTCATACCATAGGTAGGAAGGTAGTATTGATACACAGTCCTCATAGAAAAAAAAACCACTTGCATACTTTGTAAATAGTAGTAAATCAATACATACAATATGTAAAGAAAACCCTGTCCGATCCTTGAAGGGATTCTCGATCCTAATTCAGCCCGTTGATATGAACAACTTTTAACAACTATGGGACTAATGAATGCCGAGACAGTCGTTGGCGAGTTACATACTTTACTCCAAATTAAACATAGCATCGTTAGGGCACTGTTGTAACACTGGTAAAGCAAGACGCAGCTGGGGCGGCCGGGTGCGCGTACCCAATGCCATTACGTCGGCTACCGGATAGGCAGTTGAGGATGACACCTCTTACCTCCATTGTTTATCAGGCTAAAAACCGCATTAATTGTTGATCTACCTTTACCGGCCTCTCTCTTAGGAAGTGTTAAGTTTAATGCAAAGAGAATTCATATGTTGCATCAGTCCTCGACGGGTCGGGGTTTGCCCTAGCCTCGTGGCCCAAGTGTTCGGAATTTCGGCCAGTGACCTTACTGCAGCACACTTGGGAGGGGAGTGGTGGTGGGGTCGTGCTGAATCTTCAATGGCTCGGGGTTCACCCTCGCCTTGGAGCTCGGCCTGGGGCCTCGTGGTCCAAGTGTTCGGAATTTCGGCCTGCGAACTTATTACAGCACACCTAGGGGGGAAGTGGGGGAGGGGTCGTGCTGAATCCTCAACGGCTCGGGGTTCACCCTCGCCTTGGAGCTAGGCCTGTGGCCTCGCGGCCCTAGTGTTCGGTAGTACAGCCTGCGGTCTCACTGCAGCACACTTTCGCCTTGGAGCTCGGTCTACAGTAGTCTCGCGGCCAAAGTGTTTGGCATTTCGGCCTACGGCCTCACTGCAACACACTTGGGGGGGGGGAGTGGGGGTCGTGCTGGATCCTCAACGGTTCGGGGATTACCCTCGCCTTGGAGCTCGGCCAAGGGTCTTGTGGCCCTAGTGTTCGGCAGTTCAGCCTGCGGTCTCATTCCAGCACGCTTTGGGGAGGGGGGGGGGGATGTTCGTGCTAAATCCTCAACGACATGGGCTTTGCCCTCGCCTTGGAGCTCGGTCTACAGGCTTGCGGCCCAAGTGTTCGGCATTTCGGCCTACGGCCTCACTGCAACACACTTGCGGGCGGGGGGGAGTGGAAGTCGTGCTGAATCCTCAATGGCTCGGGGTTTACCCTCGCCTTAGAGCTCGGCCTGCGGCCTCGCGGCTCTAGTGTTACAGCACACTTGGGGGAAGGGGGCTTACAGCCCCCTACATGTTGGCAGAAAAATCCCCCCCCACTCCTGTGGGCGGACAGGCTACTTCAATTTATGATAAGATATGGCCTCATAACATAATTACCTAATTAGTAATGTACGCGAACGAAGTCGCGGGCACTGCTAGTATTCTATAATTTTAATAAATAGGTAACTACAGATATTACTAATATTATACTTACTAATATTATAAATGCGAAAGTGAGTTTGTTTGTTTATTTGTTTGTTTGTTTGTTTGTTACGCTTTCACGCCGTAACTACTGAACCGATCATCATGAAATTTTGCACACAAGTTCTCTGGAGTACGGAGAAGGACATAGGCTACCTTTTATCCCGGGAAAAGTACTATTCCTGAGGGATCGACATTAACGCGGGTAGAGCCGCGGGCGATAGCTAGTTTTCTATAAACTTGCGTCTGCGACAGGTACCTGACTGTACGTCAAAATATTTATCTACCAATATTCATATAATGAACTGAATTCGTTAAAGAGTTATGGAGGAACATACATAGATGCATACAAAAAAAATCTAATAATCGTCAATTTAGTTTCAGTGTCATGTATAAAGCTTATAAACTCGATATCTCTGAAAACAAAGTAACTTACTCCATGACCGACCCTTACAGGTTATTTATTAGTAGTGATATAATAGTTATAGGATTATAGGTAGGTACTTTAATCTTACCACAAAAAGGTATTAAAGTGACTTCATTACTTCGTAATTGTAGTAAATAATGTGTTTTACTTCGTTAATTAATTAATTGTTATGACCTACCTGTCTTAGGTAGCTTGTTTTAGATTTCCCTTTAATTAAATGATTGATTACTCGTGTTATCTATCATTCATCCTTCGTACCATAGGTAGGAAGGTAGTAGGAAGGTGGGTATCAAACCCAATCCTCATAGAAAAAAAAAACACTTGCATACTTTATAAATAGTAGTGTCCGATCCTTGAAGGGATTCTCGATCATAATTCAGCCCGTTGATATGAACAACTTTTCAACTATGGGACCGGTGAATGCCGAGACAGTCGTTGGCGAGTTACATACTTTACTCCAAATTAAACATAGCATCGTTAGGAATAGAATTCATATGTAGCAAAATTTGCAACATATGAATTCTCTTTGCTTTAAACTGAACACTTCCGAAGTAAGAGGCCGGTACAGGTGGATCAAAAATTAATGCGGATTTCAGCCTGATCAACAATGGAGGCAAGGGGTGTCATCCTCAACTGTATATCCGGTAGTTGAAGTAATGGCATCGGGTACGCGCACCCGGCCGCCCGAGCTGCTTCTTGCTTTACCAGTGTTAGTAGTATCCCAATACCTTTATATCCTTTCTTTATCCAATAAATTCGTATCCTTCCCCAGCTAAAAATTACTTCCGTTGGGTAGCAGCGTCGGACGCACAAGAAGCCAAAGAAACTGTGCTCGCAATATCGTCTGCCAAGCATGGTGAGTATGCCAATATCCTCCCATTGAACGAATAAGTATCCTTGGGAGAGGCCTTCATCCAGCAATAGACTATTTGCTGCTGTATTGACGAATGATGATAATGAACAATAGCCGAAAGAAGGACAACACAGGAAAGGCTACTTCTGATTTTAGTATTTTTTTTGTTACAGCGGCAACAAAAATACGTCATCTGTGAAAATTTCAACTGTCTAACTATTACGGTTCATGAGATACAGCCCGGTGATACACGGACGGATAGACGGACGGAAAGCGGAGCCATATTAATCGTTCGATACACTTCGATTTTGCAAAGAAAATATTTTTGTAACTATTTCTCTTTAGCCATGTCAAGAAAGAGATCAAATATTTTGCAATTTTAAAAGCAGTAAAAAGATTGGGAATCATTAGATCCCAAGATCACTCAAGAGAAGGTCGCTCAAAGAGCAATGGAGAGGGCTATGCTCGGTGTTTCTCTGCGAGTCAAAATCAGAAATGAGGAGATCCGTAGAAGAACAAAAGTTACCGACATAGTTCAGCGGATTAGCTCTTTGAAGTGGCAGTGGGCGGGGCACATAGCACGTAGCACCGATGGCCGATGGGGCAAAAAGGTTCTCGAACGGTGACCACGTACCGGCAAGCGAAGCGTCGAACACCCACCTACCAGGTGGTCGGACGACCTGAACAAGGACGCAGGGAAACGCTGGATGCAGGCCGCTTCCAACCGGTAATTTTGGAAATCATTGGGAGAGGCCTATGTCCAGCAATGGACTTCTTGCGGCTGATATGATGATGATGATGAGATCCCAAGAATGTCAGGCAAGACTTAATGCTGATCGAGAACATCAGGCTGCATCTCGCTTAGCGGAATCCTATGCTACTCGCGAAGCTCACCTGAGCGCTGATTGTGAGCGTCATACGTCATCTCGTGATTCAGAAATTTACGTACAACGGGAATCACGCCGTATGCTGTCATAAAAGGCGATCTTTGCTAACAATCCATTCATAGATAATATATAAAACTATCTATTATCTATGCTGTGATAAAAGGGAATCTTTGCGAACAATCCATCTAAAATAAATAGGTATATAGTATATTCTGTAGGCATGTTATATTTGATTGCTAGCTGATGCCTGCGACTTCGTTCGCGTGGACTGACGTTCATGATCAGTACTCTGTAGTGCACTCTAAAACAAGTGAGGAACGTGGATCGCAACTGAGACTAGACTAGACGTGGTTGTGCATATACCTACGGCAAGAAGTAAATCGCACATCACGTTCATCACTGGTCTCTAGATACCTAGACGTAGACGTGTTAATACGTTGAGAACTCAGGCGTGATTCTCGATGTATGTAAATTTCTGAATCGCGAGATGACGTATGACGCTCACGATCAGCGCTCAGATGTGCTTCGCAAGTCGAAGAGGATTCTGCTGAGCGAGATGCAGCCTGATGTTCTCGATCAGCATTAAGTCTTGTCTGAAATTTTTGGGATCTAATCATTCCCAATCTTTTTGCTGCTTTTAAAATTGCAAAAGATTGAATCTCTTTCTTGACATGGCTAAAGAGAAATAGTTACAAAAATATTTTCTTTGCAAAATCGAAGTGTATCGAACGATTAATATGGCTCCGCTATCCGTCCGTCTGTCTGTCCGTCGATCTGTACGTTTGTCAACAGACTGTATCTGATGTACCGTGATAGTTAGATAGTTGAAATTTTCACAGATGATATATTTCTGTTGCCGCTATAACAAAATAAATATTAAAATCAGAAGTATCATTTCGGCCATTGTTCATCATCATCATTCATCAATACAGCAGCAAATAGTGCATTGCTGGACAAAGGCCTCTTCAAAGGATACTTATTCGTTCCATGGAAGGATATTACCATACTCACCATGATTGGCAGGCGAGATGGCGAGCGCAATTTCTTTGGCTTCTTGTGCGGCCGACGCTGCTGCCCATCGGAAGTAATTTTAAGCTGGAGAAGGATAGGAATTTGTTGGATTAGGAAGGGAATAAAGGAATTGGAATACTACTGCCGGGCGAGATCGTAGTGCGCGATCGATAACAAGAGGACGTCACAAATTGACAATATGTATTAGCCATTAGTTTTATTGCTACCCACTTGCACTTATGTTGTATCGAACATCGAAGCTAATAGTTTGCATAGTATATAAAAGCATGCCCATTGTATTTATTGTAAGTCACATTGTTTTTCTCAGTAAGTGAATTAATTTATGTAATTCATAAGAGAAATAAAGTTATTCTAAACCTACTACTAACATTGATAAAGCAAGATGCAGCTCGGGCGGCCGGGTGCGCGTTCCCGATGCCATTACTTCGACTACTGGATAGGCAGTTGAGAACGACAACTCTTACCTCCATTGTTGATCAGGCTGAAATCCGCATTAAATATTGATCCTCCTTTACCAGCCTCTTACTTAGGAAGTGTCGAGTTTAAAATTTTGCTACATGTAAATTCTCTTCCTAACGATGCTTTGTTTAATGAGGAGTAAAGTATGAACTCGCCAACGACTGTCACGGCATTCATTGGTCCCATAGTTGAAAAGTTGTTCATATCAACGGGCTGCATTAGGATCGAGAACCCCTTTAAGGATCGGACAGGGTTTACTTTACATATTGTATGTATTGATTTACTACTATTTACAAAGTATGCAAGTGTTTTTTTTTCGATGAGGACTGTGTATCAATGCTACCTTCCTACCTATGGTATGAACGAAGAATGATAGATAACACGAGTAATCAATCATTTAATTAAAGGAAAATCTAAAACAAGCTACCTAAGACAGGTCGTAACAATTAATTAAAGAAGTTAAACACATATTTACTACAATTACGAACTAATGATGACACTTTAATACCTTTATGATAGTATTGATTAGCTGGTAAGATTAAAGTACCTACCTATAATCCTATAGCTATTATATGGGTTGGTCATGGACTAAGTTACTTTGTTTTTCGAGATATCGTGTTTATAAGCTCTATGACATGAAACTAAATTGACGAATTTTAGATTTTTTTGTATACATGTATGTATGTATGTTTATCCATAACTTTTAAACAAATAAGTTCATTAAATGAAACTTGGTAGATAAACGTTTCGATGTACAGTCAGGTACCTGTCGCAGACGCAAGTTCATAGAAAATACATCAACGCGTCATCACATTTCTCTGATGATTTTTTCGAATGACAGAATTGAACAGTCGGTCCAAATATTATGTAATTGGATATGTATACTTTTTAGACTTCCGTTATTAAAGGGTAAAAACGGGACCCTATTAATATGGCTCCGCTGTCCGTCCGTCTGTCCTTCCGTCCGTCTGTTACCAGACTGTTTCTCATGAATTTTGATAGTTAGCCAGTTAAAATTTTTACAAATGATGTATTTCTGTTGCCACTATAACAAAAAAAAAATTCAGAAAAAAATAAATTTTTAAGGTGGCTCCTATACAACAAACGTGTTTTTTTTTGCTCATTATTGCTCGATATTGATACTGGCAATATGTAGACGTTGAAATATTCACAGAATATTTAATTATATATTAATTTCAAAAATAAATAATTAAATTGATATAAAATTTATATTTAAGGGGGGCTCCCATACAACAGAGATACTTTTTTTGCCATTTTTATAGATAATGGTACGGAACCCTTAGTGCGCGAGTCCGACTCGCACTTGGCCGGTTTTTTTCTATAGTCATACAGATATTATAACAAATGACAATGTAGGTATTTGATGTTGCTGTCAGGTAGGAAGTCTGTAGGAAGTCAGCTTTCACAGAACCGATATTGCTGCAACTTTGTTCACCTGTGCAACGTGCAGTAATAAGCGTATTATTCATAATACTTTATCTTGTATCTCATGAACCGTGATAGTTGGACAGTTGAAATTTTCACAGATGATGTATTTCTGTTGCCACTATAACAAAAAATACTAAATTCAGAAGTAGCCTTTCCTGTGTTGTCCTCCTTTCGGCCATTGTTCATCATCATCATTCATCAATACAACAGCAAATAGTGCATTGCAAGACCTCTCCCAAGGATACTTATTCGTTCCATGGGAGGGTATTGCCATACTCACCATGCTTGGCAGGCGAGATGGCGGGGGAGGGGGGTCGTGCTGAATCCTCAGCGGCTCGGGCTCCGCTCTGAGCTCGGCCTGCGTGCTCGCGGACCAAGTCTTTGGCAGTTCGGCCTGCGGCCTCACTGCAGCACACTTGGGGGGTGGGGGGAGGGGGGGAGTCGTGCTGAATCCTCAACGGCTCAGGCTATGCCCTCGCCTTGGAACTCGGTCTGCGGCCACGCGGCCCAAGTCTTTGGCAGTTCGGCCTGCGGCCTCAATGCATCACACTTGGGGGAGGGGGGGAGCGGGGGAGGGGGGTCGTTCTGAATCCTCATCGGCTCAGGCTATGCCCTCGCCTTGGAGCTTGGTCTGCGGCCTTGCGGCCCAAGTGTCTGGCAGGTTGGCCTGTGGCCTCATTGCAGCACACTTGGGGGGGGGGGGGTCGTGCTGAATCCTCAGCGGCTCGGGCTCCACTCTGAGCTCGGCCTGCGGGCTCGCGGCCCAAGTCTTTGGCAGTTCCGCCTGCGGCCTCACTGCAGCACACTTGGGGGAGTGGAAGGGGGGGGGGGGAGTCGGCTTTGCCCTCGACACTCCGATCGGTTCGGGCTGCGCCCTCGCCCCGAAGCTCATAACTTATTGCCTCCATACAAACATAACATAATTAATTTGTAACGTACGCGAACGGAGTCGCGGGCACTGCTTGCATTCTATAATCCTAATAAATAGGTAACTACAGAATAGATGACAGGTCGTTCCATCACAGCTGTTTAGCTAACAGTTGTGATGCGATCTAGAGCGAAGTGGCAACAGCGCACAATGGACTCAGCCAATCGTAGAGTAGGAGGCCTCTCATTGGCCCATTTGAATCAGATCAATAATTGACGGAGTGGAATTGTATAAAAAAGTTCAATTTTCTGCCGATAGAGGGCTGGCAATTATTGATCTAATCTGAGATCGGATGGCTCACAATGTACGCAAAATCCAGCATTAGATCAATAAATGCTGTCCTGATCAACAATTGCCAACTGATCAACAATTAACTGATGCCACGAGACGGTCGATCAACAAATGTCGAGTGGAGATATCTATATATATATATATATATATAAGTAACCGAATGTTAGTTTTTTACTGCTGTCGGCACTCTGGAGTGCTACTGTTTTTTTAAACTAAAATAGGTTTATTGTTTATTGTTTTTTACGCTAAACGTGGCCTTTAGGTCTTTTGACCTTAGGCTCTGTCTACCCCGTAAGGGATAAAGACGTGATAATATGTATGTATGTATTTTTTATGAATAAGTGGGTTAATAACTTGCTTGTATATTTGAACTGCAGTCACGATTTAAGGCAATATTATTTCACTCAGAAACATTTTACAAAAGTTGTAAGTTAGTTAACAATAAATAGGTAAGATGCTTCATTACCTTATCGCATGTTTAATAATGTTTAAAGTGTACGAAGTTTTTGTCACGAGAGAAAAGAAGTGCTATATCAACTTATATATTTAACAAATATAAAATAAACAAAATCATAATCATCACAAAACAAAAAAAATGTAGACAGTTTAATAAAGTTGTTATTGATACAAAACCAGGAATGCTATTTTTGAAACGCCGTCGCGCCGTCACATAATAAGTTTCTATTAGCCACACTTGTCTTCGTAGTCACGAAACTTATATTACTTAGTTAATTGAAAACTTTTTGAATCTGAATATTTATGCTAGCTTTCCCGCGGTTTTTCTAAGTGTTGTTTATCAACGATACCGATATGGACTATTTTATGGATTGTAGTGTAAGACACAGTAAAAACACAAAAACAACAGTAAAAAGCTCTTTTGTATGGCCAGATAAAGTCTCCATACAAAATACGAAGACTTTTCTCCGACCAATTATTAAATGTCTTTGGTTTAGTTAAACGCCGTTTCAAAAATAGCCGTGCACATACTTTCATGTTAACATTTGTTTAAAGGAAGCGAACAATAAATTTGAATTACATAGTATCGTGACAATGTTTCAGTTGACTAATATATTCGCGATTGTTACACATTTAAAAAAAATCACTTAATGCAGTTTTATCGTGTTTATTACATTGTTTTCACTAAAATCTCAAGCTCATCACAAGACTGCAAGACCTTCAGACACGGTAAGCCAAGTAATATCGTAGGCAGTTTTACATAGTGCTTACATCACATTGAATTAGAAAAGCTATGGAAGCAGCATTGCGGAATGGAAGCAGAATTAAGAAAGAAATTACTTTTTGTTTAGTAAAGTGGAGCAGGAAACGCAAAGAAAGACGGAAAAGTGACACTGGAGTAACTTATCATTGGTTATACCGCTATATTGACACCATAGCATTCATATGTTGACACCGCCCCGTAACCTTAACGCGGCCAATCGCTTCGTCTATGAGTGCGTAAGTTTTTTGTGTGATGTGACTTAAGTTTGTTTGCGTATTTGCTTCCATATTTTATTCTAATTCAATGGTACATCACAATAGACAAATGTCAACTTAGTCTACCTGCGGCCTTAAAACTGCAAAGTTTTCGAAACGTTAAGTGTAAAAATAATGCAATAAACGCAAAAAAACCTTAAAAAGTGTATTTATTTAAATATTTAAAATACATATTTCAATTTGAAATGAACCATCACGTACAAAATGTTGAATCAAAATAGAACAATAGAGAATGAGCCGAAGAGACTTACAGCTAAAGTATAACTTGCGCGAGTCCCGTCTACCGGCGGCATCGGCAGGGACAGCGACAGCACTGTCAGCCCGCCGCCTTCACCAGCGCCTCCGTCGCCATCAACAGCATCTAACAGACACCATTTATCAATATCAATCATCATCATCAACAGGTCTTTTTAGTCTCCACGACAGGAGCACGACCCTCTCTGTACTACTAGAGCCAGAGGACTTGGCCTACACTCTCCACGCTGGCCAGACTGGTTGGAGAGGTCTCAGAGATGTTTATAAGCTTTGTTTAGCTTGTACTGTATCAATATTAATAATAAATCTGTAAGGGTCGGTAATGGAGTAAGTTACTTTGTTTCAGATATATCGTATTTATAAGCTCTATACATGATACTGAAACTAAATTGAGGATTTTTGAATTTTTTATCCATAATTATTAAAGGAATGAACTGAATTGTATGAAACTTGGTATATATGCATTTTTGCGTTTGCGCCATGTCTGCAGTTCGCTGGGACGACACGTACGAGTATAATAAGCAAGACACCACGAGTCCTGTTGTTTTTGGATTTCAAATCTAGGTATCAATAAGTACGTTATTTCACTGATATTTTCATTCGGTTTGATTCGGCGATAGTTTGTGCTATTCTGCGCCGCTGAACAAAGCCGATGCGACTCATAAAAGTGGTAGTACTGTACATCTATCGTGGTCGCAGCGAGAGCGGAGTACTGCCACAGCGGTGACACTCCCTGTACGTGAGAGTTCGGGCACCATTGACCTTGAGCCGGGAAGTATAAGCGCTAGGGTTGATACTACTTACTTTTCACTTCATGCCTGTGCGAGAGACGCAAACCCAACACTCACAGCCCTCGAGCAAGGCAGTCGGTAACGGACCGTCCCCCGCCCCGCGCGCCTCTCGCTGCCCCCGCACACATCCACACATAGCCGCAAGCGATTTTACGTGTAGACATGCTCAATTGACGTTTCTTTTCACGAAGTGTATATATTTTTTACGCCGTATGGTATCCGGCAAAGTAGAATAGGACCATTCCAAATCTTTCCGTGGATGTCGTACAAGGCGACTTAGAAAATACAAGCTAAACAAAGCTTATAAACAATCTATGAGACCTCTCCAACCCGTCTGGCCAGCGTGGAGAGTGAAGGCCAAGTCCCTGGCTGCTCTGGCCAAGTATGGCTCTAGTAGTACAGAGAGGGTCGTGCTCCAGTAGTGGAGATTAAAAAGACCTGATGTTGATGATATTTTTTTTGGTACTGTGGTGTCTCTGACGTCATATCAAAAGTAGGCTCCAACATCTGTCTATGAATTGTATACAATTTACCTACATTTTTTTTTATTTTTATTATTTTTTATTTTTATTATATCTACTATAGTCACCTTGAACTGCCTGGTTAGCGCGTGGCCTGGCGAGGCGTTGAGGAAGGAGACTAGTTGCTTCTGCAGCTCGCGGATCACCACGGGCAGGTGCTCGCGGGTCACCGGGTTGGCCGTATCCAGGTTCATCACTGCTTCTTCCAGGAACCTGGGGAGGAATAGGATTTTGGGGTATGACAATGTTTTTTTTGCTACATTTTATGTACTGCTTTATTCAACTAGTAAGGTTCTACACGATATGACTTCAAGCCTTGTAATATTAACAAATAAGGTATGTATTGATAACACAAAAACTTTCCAATCTTTAAAAATTGAGTAAGTAAAAACTATAACATTATTATATTTAACTACTAAGTTAAATATAATAATCATATTTCACAAAAGTATGATTTAAATACAATTGCGAATGTATTGCCATTATGAAGTCTCTATTGTTTTTTTTTTTATGACATAAGGCGGCAAACGAGCAAGCGGGTCACCTGATGGTAAGCGATCACCGCTGCCCATAGACTACTGCAACACCTGGGGTGTGTCAAGAGCGCAGTGTGTGTATAATGTTTTTCGCAGGTGTATTAAAAACCGTAGTATGAATGACACACAAGTGCATTGACAATTATAATCTCGGCTCATTACAGGAACTCGCCGTGCCGCCTGTTGGCCCGCAAACTCGTCTAGACTAAAAAAGATAATTACAGCACACTTGCATCTTAATGTAGTTAGAAACTAATAGTTACCTGTACTTAAGGTGAGTGTCCCTCGTCATGTCGCACGCTAGCTGCTGTACCAGCGACAGCAGCACATGCTGCTTCAGCTTGCAGGGCGGCGCGAACACCACGGCCGGGTCGCAGGCTAGTTACCTGTACTTAAGGTGAGTGTCCCTCGTCATGTCGCACGCTAGCTGCTGTACCAGCGACAGCAGCACATGCTGCTTCAGCTTGCAGGGCGGCGCGAACACCACGGCCGGGTCGCAGGCTAGTTACCTGTACTTAAGGTGAGTGTCCCTCGTCATGTCGCACGCTAGCTGCTGTACCAGCGACAGCAGCACATGCTGCTTCAGCTTGCAGGGCGGCGCGAACACCACGGCCGGGTCGCAGGCTAGTTACCTGTACTTAAGGTGAGTGTCCCTCGTCATGTCGCACGCTAGCTGCTGTACCAGCGACAGCAGCACATGCTGCTTCAGCTTGCAGGGCGGCGCGAACACCACGGCCGGGTCGCAGGAGAGTTACCTGTACTTAAGGTGAGTGTCCCTCGTCATGTCGCACGCTAGCTGCTGTACCAGCGACAGCAGCACATGCTGCTTCAGCTTGCAGGGCGGCGCGAACACCACGGCCGGGTCGCAGGCTAGTTACCTGTACTTAAGGTGAGTGTCCCTCGTCATGTCGCACGCTAGCTGCTGTACCAGCGACAGCAGCACATGCTGCTTCAGCTTGCAGGGCGGCGCGAACACCACGGCCGGGTCGCAGGCTAGTTACCTGTACTTAAGGTGAGTGTCCCTCGTCATGTCGCACGCTAGCTGCTGTACCAGCGACAGCAGCACATGCTGCTTCAGCTTGCAGGGCGGCGCGAACACCACGGCCGGGTCGCAGGCTAGTTACCTGTACTTAAGGTGAGTGTCCCTCGTCATGTCGCACGCTAGCTGCTGTACCAGCGACAGCAGCACATGCTGCTTCAGCTTGCAGGGCGGCGCGAACACCACGGCCGGGTCGCAGGCTAGTTACCTGTACTTAAGGTGAGTGTCCCTCGTCATGTCGCACGCTAGCTGCTGTACCAGCGACAGCAGCACATGCTGCTTCAGCTTGCAGGGCGGCGCGAACACCACGGCCGGGTCGCAGGCTAGTTACCTGTACTTAAGGTGAGTGTCCCTCGTCATGTCGCACGCTAGCTGCTGTACCAGCGACAGCAGCACATGCTGCTTCAGCTTGCAGGGCGGCGCGAACACCACGGCCGGGTCGCAGGAGAGTTACCTGTACTTAAGGTGAGTGTCCCTCGTCATGTCGCACGCTAGCTGCTGTACCAGCGACAGCAGCACATGCTGCTTCAGCTTGCAGGGCGGCGCGAACACCACGGCCGGGTCGCAGGCTAGTTACCTGTACTTAAGGTGAGTGTCCCTCGTCATGTCGCACGCTAGCTGCTGTACCAGCGACAGCAGCACATGCTGCTTCAGCTTGCAGGGCGGCGCGAACACCACGGCCGGGTCGCAGGCTAGTTACCTGTACTTAAGGTGAGTGTCCCTCGTCATGTCGCACGCTAGCTGCTGTACCAGCGACAGCAGCACATGCTGCTTCAGCTTGCAGGGCGGCGCGAACACCACGGCCGGGTCGCAGGCGCGGCACGCCGCCACGACCAGCGCGAGATCGGAGGCAGATAACGCCATTTGGAACGCTCCGTTGACGTCGCCTCGGCTTATGAGTGACTGGATTTCGGCGACTTGCATCTACAAGAAGTTAATTAGAATAGAGTATCTAGTCAGTGACGCTACAGTTTTTAAATCACGCGTTAGATATGGTTGTAGTTATAACGAGACTGCACAAGCACTTGTGTACGTTACTTGACAGTACTTATTAACTTGAAGGTGTAATCCGAACAAATCCGGTAGGAACGACGCGCATTTGGTGATGTGTTCACCGACTTCAACGAATAATGAATCGTATGTCCAGAGCTATAAGTATAAAATTGGCTTGCTGTAGGTGTCTAAATTAAAAGGTTTTGCGTTCTGATACGAGCTAAAGTACACCGTATCGCTAATAACATTGAGTTGATATTTCTTTGAATACCTTTGCTGAGTGCGACTTGTGTACGTAAGTACTAGTACTCATTCTGTGGTCATGTTTATACTGTTTCACACATTACAAAGCAGTTGGTCGTGCACATTACGTCTAAGTCTCCGGTGGGCTTTGGCTTTATTACTTGAAGTGATTAGATAAACTAATGTTATCTATTATTTAAATTAAATTACAGTTCTAATTAATGAGTTAGGTGATTAAGTTATATTGCTGAATTAGTTAAAATAACACTATATGCCGACAAATGTTCTAATGATTCTCTATTATGCTTTAAAATACGAGTATACAAATTGTGTGGGGGTGTTGGCCCCCTAAATATGACTACTTGATGTCTAATGGCAATTCTTGGCATATGAATTTATATCCGCTATTATTACAAACTAGCAAATATTACCTAAATGATAACATCGGAATATATTTTCTTTGACACAAACACGACATTACAAACTGGAAATACTTAATTACTAACAAGACATTGAGTGGCGATATTTATTAATGTATCAATGACTACTAAATTTATAAATAAAAACAATTCTACAAGTATTTGTAAAGGCAACAGATGGTTACTTGTAAAAGAAACGGTAACGATTCTTCGACGCAATTTCTTGTGCGGTGTGTTCTCTGAAAGACAGTTAGGTTTTACAAAATGACAACTAGCTTTTTTTGACTAGCTCCGTGGCGCAGCGGTCAACACGCCAGCCTGCGACACGGAGTGACCGGGTTCGATCCCCGGCCAGGTCAAGATGGAAAATTATCTTTTTCAGATTGGCCTGGGTCTTGGATGTGTATCTATATATGTATTTGTTATATAATATAGTATCGTTGAGTTAGTATCCCATAACACAAGTCTCGAACTTACTTTGGGGCTAGCTCAATCTGTGTGATTTGTCCGTATATATATATACCGGGTGACTTTTTAAACACCAGCCAAATTTTTTCCACGTATCAGGTATTATGAATAGATCAAGTTTTTGAAAAAAAAAAATAGTATGTAAAATTTCAATTTGAAATAATTTTGTTTGTACTGCTTATCACCGCAATATGGTTACCCAAATCATACGTAAACAATACGGCGGGCGCCGGCGCGGTGCTTGAGGAATGCAAGTGTGCGCGGGGGAGGGAAGGGGTATTACCGCCGCGCGGCGGCGCCACAAAGTCTGCGCACGCAGCCAGTCGCAGTCGCCCGCGCATCGCGCACGTGCAAGTTTCGGGGCCCGCGTGGTGTTTTTTCGGAATCGCGTTTGTACAAAAATAATAATAATGTACTCCCATCGTGAGTATTACGAAATGGTGCGGTGTTAAATTTAAAGTGGCGAAAGTTTAAATGCAGCCCAGAGGATGTATCAGCTCGAAAGTGTTCCTCGGCTTCGAATTATGGGCATAGAACCTCGTGTACCGAACCGGGACGCGATTTTACGTGCCAATCAGAGACCTTACGCCGCTAGACTTTATTTGTGGGGTGTGTGAGTGAAAAGCCTGGTGTATTGAAGAGGCTCAAAGTCTCGAAATTTAAGAAAAAGAGCTCGGATTTGTTTAGAACAAAACGGACCACATTTTGAACAGATCCTGAAGTACTGTGACTGAATATTTACATGTAAGTTGATTTTAGTGAACTTTTAATTACCTAGTTGATTTTTAATGGTGTACATAAGTAAATTCAATTTTTTTAAATAAGCCTGGTTACAAGGTTCCCTGTTTTTAAAGTATTTTACGATTTAATTGGGTACATTCTTATTCTTATGAAATTAAAAGCTTTTTGCAATTAGCTGGTCCTAAGCCCGGAAAGTATGACGCGACAATTTGCAACCTATTACCTAAATTCTTACGAAAACATCTGTTCATCAATGGCGAAAATAGAGGTCAACGCCCTCGACACAGCTACGCTACGTACGCACAGTGCTCGGTGTAAACAATCTTCAACACTTTCAGGATAACTTAGGGATGCTTTATTTCGACTTTTTTGTACTAAACGCTATTAAAAGGGAAAACACGTCATTAATTATTTTCGGCAAGGAATATAATACATTATTTTGGCTGGTGTTTAAAAAGTCTTCCTATATATATGTCAAATATTTAAAAACCAACAAAAAATTACTTGACCTGGTTTATCTTTTAATTCTGGATACTGTTTTTTTATTATATTTGTTGTAAAAAGGTGATTCTATATATTTTATTATTTTGACTGCAACACTAATCTCCAAAACGGCATGTTATTTGTATCGTATTTATGAAAATAAATTTAAATTAGTATTTGCTACAACACCGGGTTTTATTTTTAGTTACGAATCATAGTAATTCGATCAATATTCATTTTTTTTTTATTTTATTAGAATTATTAGATACAGATGGTTAAAACTTTATATTTAAAGTTTTCGACTGAAACTCTGCGTGAGGCCTTCGATCACTGATCGAAGGCCTCACGCAGGTTTTCTTTTTAGTAGCGAGTTTTTTTTTTTTTTTTTTATTTATTTGTCTCAGGCAACAATATAAAAGTTTACATAAAATAAACAATTATGGCCCATATGAATAAATACCTTAACCTAAAAATATATCCTAACTAATATTATAAATGCGAAAGTGAGTTTGTTTGTTTGTTTGTTTGTTACGCTTTCACGCCGTATCTACTGAACTGATCATCATGAAATTTTGCATACAAGTTCTCTGGAGTACGGAGAAGGACATAGGCTTACCTTTTATCCTGGGAAAAAGTACTATTCCCGAGGGATCGACATTAACGCGGGCGGAGCCGCGGGCGAAAGCTAGTAAGAATATAAAAAATCTTAAAACTATTGGTCACGTTGAGTCTGCGACGTGCTGCGCGTCATCGGGGTGTCGGTGTTTTAATGTTCAACTTTTTGTTAACTTATATTGTTTCCATCGGTGAGGGCCTTTAACCCTCAGCCACCGAGAGGCCTGATCTGGCCGCATAACAATTAAAACTCCATTGTGTGTGTGTTTTCGCGATCGAGGGGTTAATTGGTTATATTGATATTATACTTGTTATTTATTCTGATTTTTTTAGCTGTTGGTCTTCCTATGTAAATAAAAATAAACACATTCAAGATGTAACAACTAAAAAAGGTGGACTTAATGCTAAACAGCATTCTCTAACAGTCGAACCTTTGGGTTGTCCAGAGAGTTCAAAGTTCAACATCCCCCAATGGAACAGAATCCTTGGGAGAGGCCTACATATGACCATCAATGGATTTCCTACTGAAAAGATGTATATTCACCTGTCTGTCGACGGGCGCGGAGTGTGAGGCGGGGGTGGCGGGGGTGTGGGCGCGGGACATTTGTAACGCCACTGTCCGCGCTTGCTCGCGCCACCATGACAACTCTTTTTCTAGCACACTGTGGACAAAATGACAGACATTTTAACCGTTATTCCAACAATGGGAGTATAGCTCCCACATTAAATTGAACCTTCTGTCCTTCATATAAGGTTCAAAACCAATGAAAAATTTATTTATACGATGGGTTAATATTATTATGTTGTTTTCTATTCCATTTCCTAGTCCCATAGAAAAAATTGTTCATTTTGATGAGATAAGTAATGTGACTAAGCGAATGACGGTGAACAGTTTATATGCTGTATATATATTTTTTAAGGTTCCGTACACAAAGGGTAAAAACGGGACCCTATTAATTTCACTCCGCTGTCCGTCTGTCTGTCTGTCCGTCTGTCACCAGGTTGTATCTCATGAACCGTGATAGTTACAGTTGACATTTTCACAGATGATGTATTTTTGTTGCCGCTATAACAACAAATACGAAAAAATAGAATAAAATAAATATTTAAGGGGATCCGATACAACAAACGTGATGATTTTGCTTGTTTTTGCTCGATATTGATAACGGCAACGGGTAGACGCTTGAAATATTCACAGAATATTTAGTTATATATTTTCTTTAAAAATAAATAATTAAATAAAAATAAAATTAATATTAAAGGGGGGCTCCCATATAACAGACATAATTTTTTTGCCATAATTTCAAGTGTTTAATTATTATGGCTCTTTTATAGACAGACGGACACCGATATTTAGCCGTGTGGTTTCCGGCAGAGTAGAATAGGACCACTCCTAGTCTTCCCGTGGAGGTCATAAGAGGCGACTTAGGAAATACAAGCTAGACAAAGTTCATAAACATCAATCATGTGCCGATATGGACTTTAGTCTGAAATAAATGATTTTTATTTTTATTTTTTTATTATCAATGAGACCTTTCCAACCAGTCTGGCCAGCGAGGAGAGTGTAGTAGTACTCTGGCCAAGTATTGTATATCCGGTAGTACAGAGAGGGTCATGCTCCTGCAGTGGAGACTAAAACGACCTGATGATAATGATGGACACGGAGGCTTAATACTAAAGTACCGTTTGCATATTTTGGATACTGAACCCTAAAAAGTGACACCGATAAGAGAAGATGTGGCGGTGAAGATCTACATGTGCGGCGGTGGTCGTGTCGCCGCGTGGCTCTGACGCTGCTCGTAGGGATACGTTGCTTGCCGCGCCGCTACTTCTGTGACTTCGATGACAGTGATGTAATGTGATTTTTTTTCTTTTTTTCATATTTGTTTTACGGCATTTGGCTTTCTGTGCCTTTAAGCCCTTCATATTTACTACGCGTTATCAACGAAATGGTGGTGTAATTCATTTCGGTGAATCAATGGAGCCCCTGGCGACAATTCCCACGAATCCACTGGTTTGATCATAGACGCAGTAGCAGTAAGGCGAGCGACCACCAGCCCGCTATGTAAATCTCACTACAGCCGCACCATGACACTTAATTTTAGTTATTCCACACATTGTTCATAAACATGGGCATTTATAACACCAAATTACACCGATTTCACATTATAAAGTCCACTAGAAGCAATTTGCAAAACAATCCAAAACAAAAACCGTGCAGTCCGTAGAAATTCCCGCCAAGAACTCATGTAATGTGATGTGGTTTCTTGTTTTTTTCTGAGAGCGGTGTGAGTGTCACCTGTGCGCCATGTCCTGCAGTGTGAGAGCGGTGTGAGTGTCACCTGTGCGCCATGTCCTGCAGTGTGAGAGCGGTGTGAGTGTCACCTGTGCGCCATGTCCTGCAGTGTGAGAGCGGTGTGAGTGTCACCTGTGGGCCATGTCCTGCAGTGTGAGAGCGGTGTGAGTGTCACCTGTGGGCCATGTCCTGCAGTGTGAGAGCGGTGTGAGTGTCACCTGTGGGCCATGTCCTGCAGTGTGAGAGCGGTGTGAGTGTCACCTGTGGGCCATGTCCTGCAGCGTGGCGGAGAGGTGTTGTGCGTGCGGGGCGGTGCCGGCGGCAGCCAAGGCGGCGGCGTGTCTGTCCAAGGCGGCGCGGAGTGATGCCGTGGCCGCCGCGCCGCCTCGCTCCGCTGCCGCTCGCGCTGCTGCCTCCGTGTTGGCTGCGACTATACGGGAAGAACAGATGTATATTAAAAATATCGTCTATAACAATGAATTATTACATTATCTAACACATAGTAAGGGTCGCGCTACATTGAATTAGCAAGGCAGCGACGTCACTTTCAAAGTTCCTTACAAACATCGGGTATATCAGCGATCGCGGTCTACATTCCGTACCGAGTGCTCAGAAACGTCTCAGTCAGCGGGGACACCATCGTAGCGGCTTTACGCCAGAACAGTGGTCTGACAACCCGTGCATCCCGGCCCGTTTTTGACACCACCGTTTTCAAGGTAGAGGGACTTTCGCATCGGGAGTTGCTTTTTTAACAAGTACAGCAATAGTTATCTAAGGTGGTCTACCTTGTGGGCTCTGAAGCATTCAGGTGAGGACGCAACTGGGAACAAATTCAGATGAGAGGAACCTAAGACTACACTTACATTCTTTGGTGCCATTCAGGAAGGCCTGATTAATTTGAAGCGTGTGGCCGTATGGTGGCCATAGCCGTGTCGTTTCCGGCAGAGTAGTATATGACTACTCCTAGTCTTCCCATAGAGGTCGTAAAAGGCGACTTAGGAAATACAAGCTGACCAAATCTCATAAACATTAATGAGACCTCTCCAACCCGTCAGGCCAGCAAGGAGAGTGTAGGCCAAATTCTTTGTCTGCTCTGGCCAAGTATGGTATATCCGGTATAACAGAGAGGGTCATGCTCCTGCAGTGGGGACTCAAAAGATCTGATCATTATTTTTTCTAAAGATCTGTGCATGCGCTTTCTCCATAGCAGGCAGTACGGTTTTTAGTAAAGCCTTCTACCATTTCTTTTGTTCTTTAACCCCCGACGCGAACAAAAAGAGTGATGGTATAAGTAATAAAAGTAGTAGATCGTTGCACCAAGCAGAAACTACCGCCCGAGCGCCAGCGAGGGCTCAAAAAAGTACAAGTGCAATATAAATTACTTAATGCGAGGTGCATAATCTGCTTTTTTCTCAACTACTACAAGAATAGCATGTATGTCTTATTAAACTGAAGATAAATTACAATAAGTAAAATTTTGTTGTTTACATTACCGTCTTTTTTTCTTTATGGCCAGTATTTTTTAAGTCGTATTGCCTGACTTAAAAAATACTGGCCACACGTCACTTTACAGGCTACTCCATACGGCCGTCAGGTTGGCCAACCTTTTTTGTGACGTTTGACACATGTGGTCCGGCGATTTAAAAAAAAAACTAAACAGTGCAGTAAAGGATTTCTATACATTTTTACTGCTCTAGAGCAGCAAAGTTCCGCTTTGTGCTGGATATGTAGTGCAGTTATGATAGAATTGCAGCGTAGTTGGAAGAAAAAAACTTACATTCTTTGGTGCCATTCTGGAAGGCCTGATTAATTTGTCTAAAGATCTGTGCGTGCGCTTTCTCCATAGTACGGTTTCTAATTAAGCCTTCTACGTTTCCTTTGTTCTTTAACCCCCGACGCGAACCAAAGAGGGGTTGTATAAGTAATACAAAAAACTTACATTCTTTGGTGCCATTCTGGAAAGCCTGATTAATTTGCCTAAAGATCTGTGCGTGAGCTTTCTCCATAGCAGGCAGTACACTTTCTAGTAACGCTTCTCTGAATGAATCGCGGACCATTTCTGACAGGGATTTCGCTATAGATGTGCTGAGTCGCTCCATTACAGTCTGTGAACAAAGTTAATTATATTCCATTAGACACTATGGGGCAGAAGGGTTCTCGAATGGCACCCACGTACCGGCAAGCGCAGCGTCGGACATCCACCGACCAGATAGTCGGATGACCTGACTAAGGTAGCAGGAAGACGCTGGATGCAGGTCGCTTCCAACCGGTCGTATTGGAAATCCTTGGGGGAGGCCTATGTACAGCAGTGGATTTCTTGCGGCTGATATGATGATGATGATGACGATGAGACACCATGTAATAAAAGTTGAGATAGCGAAATTAAACAGGAAACAAATTAAGTATCAACTGGAGTACTGTTTTTAAAAATAGAAGCAACATTCTGTTTCTAACTTGATTTCAAAAAATAATCTGGATTTTGGTCGAGTAATAAGCAAACAGGTAGGTTCGACTAGGGAATACAAACTAAACGAAGCTCATAAATATCAACGCTCACAAATCTCTCCAACCCATGTGGCCAGCGAGGAGAGTGTAGGTCAAATCTTCTGTCTGCTCTGGCCAAGTATGGTCTGCTAGTACAGAGAGGGTCAAGTTCCTGCAGTGGAGACTAAAAAGACTTGACGATGATATATTTAAAAAATATAAGAAATAAAAACATGACGTTCAAAAAGAGATACATGTAACCAATTTTGCATAAACATCTTTGACTTGAGTTGACTTTTTTGACAATACCAAAATCAAAACGATTATTCAGAAAACAGGCCTTTGCCATGCTTTCAAATAGGCCTTTTTTGTGTCAAATCACATTTTAAAGGATCTAATTTAGTCATTTTTATATTATTAATGAATGTGCAAAAGCTACAGACTACCAGAGTTTCAGAACCGACCACTGCAGAGAAGAAATGCCAAGAAACTCTTTTCAACAGTATTGGTCGCCTACTCGCCTGAAGGGCTTTTTAATTTTATGATCTATTTTTATTATTATCTTTATTATAACAGCCTCCGTGGTCCAGTGGTTAAGGCGTTTGCCTGTTGACCCGGGGGTCGTGGGTTCGATTCCCACCGGAAGCATACTTTATTTAGTTGTTTCCAGTTTGGTTAGGACATTGCAGGCTTGAATCACCTGATTGTCTGATAATAAAGATGATTCCGTGCTTCGGAAGGCACATTAAGCCGGTGGTCCCGGCTGCCATCTGATAGTCGTTAAAGGAACCACGTCAGAGGCCGAGAGGCGGTTCCGAAGAACTCTGACACCAGGGTGTGCATGGTCGATTGATCGTGACACCTACTCGAAATGAATGAATGAATGTATGACCAGTGCTGCATCACGAATAGAGTGGAAGTCCCATCAAGAGGTATATTCAGCAGTGGACGCAAATATGGTGAGAAGAAGATACCTTGCTGGTGGCGAGCTTGTCGATGTTGTCCCGCAGCAGCTGGTCGGTGGCGCTGAGCTTGGCGGCGAGTTCGTGCTGGAGCGCATGCGCCAGCGGCTCTAGTGCCCGCGCTGCCCCCACGCCCGCCGCCTGCGCAGCCGCTCGCGCCGCCGCCTCGCCCGCCAGCGAGATGCGCTCCCACCTGACACACAATGCTTTTAGCATTCCATACCCAACGGGTATGGAATGCTAAAATGAAATTCAACGGGGGCACATAGCGCGCAGAACAGATGGCCGATGGGGCAGAAAGGTTCTGGAATGGCGGCCACGTGCCGGCAAGCGCAGCGTCGGACACCCACCGACCAGATGGTCGGACGACCTGACTAAGGTCGCAGGAAGACGCTGGATGCAGGCCGCTTCCAACCGGTCGTATTGGAAATCCTTGGGGGAGGCCTATGTCCAGCAGTGGACTTCTTGCGGCTGATATGATGATGATGATGACCCAACGGGTAAACACATTCAAGCTGATCAGACCCGGGTTCAAATCCTATTGCAGTTTATATATTTGAAATGTGACCGAGTAATTGTTATTCTATTTTTTAATTTGTATTATAATTATCATTTGTCATTTAAGGTGAATCCATATTCGAATACAATGGACTTTGTTTGTGAATAAATAAATGAAATGACCCTTATGGATTCGTTCCAGTACACAGATACGGAATTTTCGATGATGATTCGTATTAATAGCGGACACCGTGCTCCAACCTCCAACACATCTTGGCGGTGCGTGCGGCGATGAGGCTAGCAATACTGGGCTTTTAAACGGTATGACTCTTAAGTGCATGATCCTAATATAACGTTTACTTTTTAAATTTCCATAGCTTAATGGCAAAAAACGGAACCCTTATTGATTCGTCTGTCTGCGGTCCGTAGTATATCACAGAAACTATACACTTGGTAAGTATATGTATTCTGTGAACCGCATTAAGATTTTCACAAAAAAATAAATAAAAACAGTAATTTTGGGGTTTCCCATACTTAGAAATGAAACTCAAAAATTTTTTTCATCGAACCCTTACGTTTGGGAGATAGTAATGATAATAAGGTTTCTAATACATTTTTTTTTCAAAACTGAATAGTTTGCGCGAGAGACACTTTCAAAGTGGTAAAATATGTCCCTCCCCCTGTAACTTCTAAGTAAAATAAAAAATATACCATTATAATTTCAGTTACATCATATGAAAAAAATATTTTTTAATTTCAAACTTATTATATATAATGTACGGAACCCTTATTGCGCGAGTCCGACTCGCACTTGACCGGTTTTTTATTATACGTCATAAATCGTAAACCGTTACCTTTAATTAAATCAACTCAAATATTACAAGAACTTTTATATTATGTTACTTGCTGCTACGGAACCCTTCATGGGCGAATCCGACTCGCACTTAGCCGCTTTTTTGTCCTTTTCTTCTATTTGCCCATAATTTTAATTTTAAATTAGACATTTTTTTATCGTCACTTACCGTCAGGTGAGATGGGAGACAAATGCCTGAACTAACAGTTAGTAAAAAAAAAAAAAAAACTTCATTCAAAAGCTTATTGAAGTGAAAACTTCTTTTCACTTTTTGGGATGGGTAAAAAATGTTAAACTCGCATCAGGACACGTGACCTGATCTGAAATTCGTAAGCCGGACAAGTGACCGAGACCGCCGCAAAGGCGATGTTTTACTTCTGCCGGCACTACCGGAGTGCAACCCGTTGTTTTTTTAGTCAGTGTCTAGTTATGCTGCGAGTGTTTTGCAATCAGGCTATTGGAAAATGAAGTTAAAGAGTAGAGCCAAGATTAAACGGCATTTGTAACTCCTTTTGGCACCTACAGATTTAAAAGAATGGCATTTGGTTTTCGCAATGCTCCAGAATCCTTCTAAAAATTGGGATTGCCACGGGAAGGGTTATAGTGATTATTATGAGGTACAATTAATTAGTAAAGTAAGAAACATGGAATTAACCAACATCATTTTACAACAATAGAAGCTAAGCTGTATCACAAGAAGGGTCCTTGTACTTTTCTTGAATTTTGGGGAAAATATTCCCTGACTCATAAGACTTTGCTGTCAAGGTCATTATTACTTGACAGACTGTCAACGACATTGAAGATGTCATGTAATTGAGCATGGGAAAATTGCTTTATAAATCCTACATTAGGAAGTGTACTATTTTTTTAAATCTAGAAGTGCACACATGTACTTTCGATTGCGTAAATAAAACCTATATCTTCCGGTAAACCACAACTTGTCAATTATCTGTGGTTTCACATGTACTTTGACAGAATTGAGAATGAACACCAAATAAAACAGGTTTGTTGTATGGGACCTTTTGTTATTTTTGACATTATTTTTGTTGTTATAACGGCAATAAATATACAAATTCTGTGATTTTTTTGTCTACCTATTAAGGGTTCAAAAGATACAAGCCTGTGACTGACGGTCGGACATTGGATGCTTATTAATAGGGTCCCATTGGCACCCTTTGGGCATAAAACACTAAAAAGAACTATTGTCCAATGATTAATATTAAACCGACGAAACCAATTTTTTTGTACACATGAAAAATCAGACCTACCCATCATGTAACGCGTTGTGTACCGCGCTGGCGGTTCGCTGAGCATGCTCGTCGAGCGCGGAATCGAGCAGTGCTCGCGGACTGCCGACGGCATCGCGGAGTGCTCTCACCTCGTGGCTTTGTGCCGTTATCAGTTCTGTAATATGTATTGATCAATAAAGTATTAACATAAAAGGAAAACGTAATGTGGACTAGCTAATCTGCATGCTGTTAGCTCTTCCCGTGTAATAAAAAGAAGTCATGGGGGATTCAGCTAGCAATCTATTACTTTATATTTTGATTAGTAAAAGGACTCTAAAAGTGAAAGTCGTTCTAAATATGGCCATTAGGCCTTAAGGCCATAAGAATTTGTCTAGCCTTGAAATTCCGCGCAAAGAATTGCTTGTGTAAAATATTGAACTATAACTCAATATTAAAGTACTAGACGAAAATACAGTGCTTTCCTTGTACTGCGCGAACTTAAAGGAGTACAGAAGTCGCACTCTGTAGGTATTTAAAGAAATATCAACTCAATGTAGTTAGCGATATGGTGTATTTTAGCTCGCGTCAGAACGCAGCACTTTTTTGTTTAGATACCTATAGAGTTCATTGCAAGCCAATATTATACTTATAGCTCTGAACAAACGATTCATAAGGTTGAAATGTTGGATTGGTTTCAGCCTTGTAGCCATGTGAAGTTTTCACTGAATTTTATTTTTTATGTTAGTGGACGGCAAACGAGCAAGCGGGTCACCTGATGGTAAGTGATCACCGCCGCCCATGGACAACTGCAACACCAGGGTGTGACAGGAGCGTTGTCGGCCTTTTAAGGAGTTTGGGGGAAGGAAATGGGGAGGGAAAGGGAAAGGATGGGCCTCCGGGTCTCTCACTCACCGAACGAAGCATAAAAGCGGTAAAGCTTCTACTCAGACGTCGATTTTCTGTGAGAGTGTGGTACTTCCCCGGACGAGCCGGCCCATTCATGCTATTAGCAATTCATTTTGCCGGTAGCGTGGCTCTACCACGACTATAACTGTTTTCACTGAAATACAAGAAGTTACTAATAAAATTTTGTCAGCTCCGTGGCGCAGTGGTTAACACGCCAGCCTGCGACACGGAGTGCCTGGGTTCGATCCCCGGCCAGGTCTAGATGGAAAATGATCTTTTTCAGATTGGCATGGGTCTTGGATGTTTATCTATATACGTATTTGTTATAAAATATAGTATCGTTGAGTTAGTATCCCATAACACAAGTTTCGAACTTACCTTGGGGCTAGCTCAATTTGTGTGATTTGTCCGTATATATTTATTTATTTAAATAAAAATGAGTAACCTCTAAGTTTATCAATCTTGTGATCCAGCGACTCCAGCCTGGACTTGTCGGCAGGCGACAGAGTGGCGACCGCAGGCACTACCGGCACAGGCGGAGGCTCCACACTCAGGCTGCCACTGGAATTGCCCATTGTTGGGCCGGGGGTAGCCATAGTGTTCAACGCATGCGCGCTGCTGTTGCCCAGAGAATGGCCGCTGGTGTTGCTCAGGGACATGCCCTTGTCGCTGGAAGCCTTGCGTTGGTTGGCCTCCGTGATTTGCGCTATCGATATCTGGGGCCATGACGTGTCGCTGTCTGAAAATTAACTTGTTTGTTGAAGAGTGATGAAATGAAAATCATAAACATATGAACAATTATTAAAACAAATCTTAATGACTTATGTTACTAGCAAAAACAAAAAAAAGTCCCTGATTATACCTTACTTATTTAATTTTATTCTGTTATTGTAGGGAGTAGTTGTAGAGTTAAGTAGAAGTAATGCGTGGCTGGCGTTGGATGCAAGTGGAAGTATGGTAGAGTTGTATGGAAGCTTGAGTTAAGTTGAGTTGAGAGCGCAGGGAGAAGATCACCAAACAATCACAATAAGTTTCACTGTATATTAGTTAAGTTTAGTTCGGAGGTACAAGTTAAAGATTTGGCACTTCCGTTCCCTATGTGTCTGTCGCGGTTTAGTTGCGAACGCACTCTGGCTTAAAAATAATAAATTAAAAGTGTGACGCGCGACCTGTGAAGGTCGCGGCATCAGCAAATGCATGTACAGTTCAGTGACACTGTACATATTGGCAACGCCAGAAAAGATAAAAAGAGTTAAAAGAAACTGTAAAAATAAAAAAGTAATTTGTAAAAGTAAGATAAAATTTAAAAATATAGTAAGAATGACGGCGAAAATTGATTTGTTCGTTTGCTAAAGCGTCTAGAATTATCTTATGGGTAAATCGTATTAATATATTTTTGTTCAATTTTACTCATAAACCAATATTTTGACTAAAGTCTCAGTAAAAATATTACATTTAAAGGAATATAAATTGACTGCGATGGCTGCAAAGATGGCCGATGACACCGGAATTAGAATTAGGTACTTCCTTGAGTTCAGGGTTACCATTAGCACGACCTACAAGCAACAACCTAAAGAAAATAATTTATTTGTTGTGAACTAAAAACAGTACTTCTTTATTTACCAGGTTAAGGTATAACGTTTATAATGTGCTTACTTTAAAAGGGTCATTTTATCAATGTTTAAACAGCTGTAGCTGTATTTTAATGTCATAAATAGCGCAAGAATTTATTTTTTACAATTGCAGCATTTTAGATCGTCACGTCCACGTCATTGTCATTTCAAAAATCACCTCACCTGCTGTCACTGACTTAAGATAACAAATTCTCTTGCGTTCGTTGTGTTTAAAAATTCGTTTCACTACTTTTCTATAAATACCTATCTCGACTTGGCTTGCCTACGGACTGTGATCTTTACTTTATGTAACCTGTGCGTGTTTAAAGGATTCCGATTTTCCCCCGTGTTTTGTGACGTGTGCGTCGCTCTTTTGGACTTGGATACCTACCAGGTTGTTCATCTATAATGGGTAACCGAACCAGTTTAACACGTATCCTATGTGTTAATTGCAATATTTGCGTTAACAAATTGCGCCGCTACCCTGTGCTGAGGCTTGATCCTAGAGTTACTAGTATTATCTGTAGCTGGACTTATCCAAAAATAGTAAGTAAACAAATGTCATTGTTAACCACTCCATATAACTTCTACTTCGATTTATGTACCTAGTTATCACTTTATTCATAACAGTTCATCATTTGTAATTATCGTGAACATCCTTTATCACACTTTTAGTCCAAGCTTTGTGTTCATTTTTTCATTATTTTTCAGATGACTGAAAGAGACTACATTTGTAAAGCTTGTAAAGACCTTGCAATGTTTGCTGTAAATCAAAATCTGAAGCAAGAAACTTCCAGTAGTGGGGAAGTGCAAGCTGGACCGAGTCATAAAGGCCATACTCATGTGTGTCGCTTATGTGGATGTTCAATAGCACGTAGACAGAGTGATCAAATACTAAGAGACTCCCGTACTGATCTACAACGTTCTATGATAGCTATAATAGAAAGCAAAATAGCACCACAACAGGTATGTATGTACATTCATATTATTGAACTGATATTTCATAAATTACAGTTAATTTTTCATCTAAGAAAGATAAAAATAAAATTGACAAATATTAATATAAGGAAAAATTACCTAGGTTTTGTTAGTTAGCACTGTTCAATATAGTAGGTATTTTAGTATGATGTTTTTTATTATTATCTGTGAATCATATTCTGTATAGCTATCAGTTTTACAATAATCATTTTCTTTTACCTAATATTACTAATAGAAATAATGCTTAAACTATTTATTAAGCCTGGCACAAATTATTTAATGCCAGGGCTTCTTATTTTTTTCGTTCCATTAGCATTATTCTATACATAAGCTTCTTGATTTGGCCCTTTGTGTTAGTATAAACCCGGACTAGGGCTTCTTTTGCTCACTATTTTCAAAGCAATAATTAACATTTTGTTTTCAGATATTGGAATCAGATTGAGTTTGTCATCCTTGCTGGTTGCGCATACAGAGAGAGGCTCGCCGTATGAGCATTTCTGATGAAGCCCGATCTCTTCCAACTGTTCAAGAGGACAACACCGAACCACCTGAAGTTTTATCTTCTGAACAATCACAAAATCGAACTTTAATACGAGGAAGAATTAAATCTCGTCATGTTTCAAGGAAACAATATTATGTAGGTATATATTTTAATAGAAAATAATGTCCAGGGTCGAACAGCCATAGTAGAATATTGTTGCAGCTGTTTGGTGGGTCGGCGAACATTGGGATGTTGTGCACATGTCATGACTCTGGTTTGGTATTTAGGATGGGCAAGACATGAGGATAATATTACAGCACCGGCAGGATTTTCAGACGAAATTATTGTAAGAAATGATGATGATGATGATGAAGATCAATAAATGTTTTAAAGTAAATGGGTAGTTTCTTTTTAATTGCGTATCCTTTATTTATAAAATACTGCCTTTACTACTGCACTCTGCATGTGCTAAAAATTCAAAATAGGATAAGAATAGAATTGTAGATTCTGATAACTATGCATCTGCATGCGATAGTGTATTTTTGCCGTCTGTCGGCTTAGTTTAGTATCTTTGCGTAAAGAATGATACTTAGTTCACTTTATATTTATTTAACCTTGGGCAGTTCAATACCCTGAATTGTCCCTGGTTTGAGAAATCAAGAATCGACAGGACTGTCTCGCCCGTAAGGACGTATGTACAGAGTACCTTCACAAAATATTACATTTACATCAAGGCATTCCATGAAAGTAAAGTGAATTATTTCTCATCCATGCCTGAATATCGAAGAAAAGTACTGTTCAATCCTGAGGTTCAATCTCCCTCACCTTTTGTAAACGTCTAGGTAAGCCGTAAGCCGCTATGGAGATTTTTTATAGCTGTCATTATGACACATAACCTCAAAAATCTGAAAATCTTTAAATACCAATATCTTTTTTTCTCCGAGTTGTTATGCCATAATCCTTTTTTTAATATAATAAGGAACAGACTCTTATCAATTTAAGATATTTTCCATATGTAGACGCTGGCGATTTAAGTCAACTATTTTGGTGTATGGAAGTCTGCCCTTGTTCTTTGAGATGCTTACGAGACACAGAGAGTGGAAGAACCATTACAAAGCAAAGAATGTTTTAATCAAAGTTGAATGCCAGGTTCGGCGTTCCCCCGGTACCGCTCCGTCGCGAAGTCTCCGGTGTCCGCATGGCGTGGTGATTGGTTCTCTCCTTGAACTTGTCCGGTCGCTGAATGACTTGCAATTCAATATCTTCCACGTGTTGAACGGGTGGTGTGTTTTTTCTGTTTCTTACACAGTTATAGGAACAGCGCTTCCTCCCAACCAGCACAAGCAGAATGACGACAACAGCCGCCAATAGAGTGTAACTAATCACGTATTGATGGATATCGTGAATAGAAATAGTTGGTAGTCGAGCCTCTTGTTTCTCTTGGAAGGCGATATCCTCGTCAATCTTGTCAAACTGGAGCTCTCGTGGTAAAGCTCGATAGGTAGTTAAGTTGACAATTTTATTGACTGATTTATTCATGCTGAAAGTTGGAGTATTTAGTTCGTAGTCCATCTTGATATGACTGCTGTAATGACTACGTGAGTAAATAGTTAAGTCCTTAGATTGAGCTACGCATCCCTGCGGGAGTGTCATAATCCCAGATGACGTCATTGAGTAAGAGGTGACGTCACTATCACATATCATTCGAACAGAGCAAGCTTCACAACAGACGATCAACCAGCTGTTCGGCGAGTGTAATTCAATCCACGCGTCCTTGCACTCCGTGCGCACTAGGTCACAAGGCGCGAAGTTTTGATGTGACAGCAGTTTTGCTTCACAAGGTGCACTGTTACTGTGCAAATCAATACAGGTAGATTTTTCTTGCAGATGATTTTTTCTGATCTCTGTTGTGAGCAGTGCATGAATTCGTCTTCAGTCATCAGCACGTAGATGTTTTTCTCAAAATTGACTCCGATGTACTTAGAAGTCACTTGTACATGGCCAAAGTCCTTGTCAATTTTCATTGGTAGAAGCATAGTTTGATAGAGAGTAAAGTCTTCATTAGAAATCAATGGTATGTGCATTTCGAAGAGAAAATAGTTTTCCGTGACTCGTGCTTTCACATAAATTAACTTGTAGACCTCCTTGATATCTTCTTTATAGTTCTCGACTGGCAACGATAATGATTTCGGTATGCTTCCAGATATTTCACTTAATTGATGTATCAGATGAATTGGAGTTATCAAATGAACATCAACGTGACCTTGGTAAACGTTAGTGAGTGAGTCGAAAAGCATCTCTTGGAATTTTCTCAGACTGTTGATAAGCAGATAAAGTGTAAGCGAAGCAGAGTTGAAGTACGTTGTAGCTGCAAGAATTTCCATTTCAGATTCCAAGGCTGCCATGTTCTTGTTAGTTTGGTTTACGAATCCACCGATCATGTTGAACTGTCGTTGAATATTTTCTTCATAGTACAGTCAATGAAGGCAAAAATCAGCCACAACCTCCGATTTCGTTGAACCTCCATAGATTTGGATAAAAATTTGGGATTGAGTATGTTTTACCCTCTACTTCAAAAGTGACATATGCTTGTCTTGCGCTTTTTGCATTTTAGGGGTGAAATTCACCCCTATGGTTAAAAATGCGAAAAATTAAGATTTAACCATTCCGACTTAAAAAATTGTGTTTAATTAGATAAAATACATGTGTTTTAATATTTATATGCCTGCTTTTAATTAATTTTTCAACCCTTTTAGCAACCACCCCTTAAACCGAAAATATTTTTTTTGTATTTCTGAGTTCTAAAATCGCATATTAATATTACACAAACAGTTTGTTTATGTGATATAAGTTTCGGTTGATCGTGAAATTTCATCCCTTAAAAACTACCCCCATACTGCAGAATCAGTGTAAAAATTGGTTTTAAAAACTTTAACCTATTAAATAGTACATTACTGAAGTGAAATCTTATTAACTGAGAATTAAAATATTTATTTATTTATTACATCATTTTTCACCCTTAAAAACTACCCCTTATCATAATAATAAAGGAATATTTTTTTTATCAGCTTTAATTAGAATCGTTTTTAATAGATTGAGATAAATCTATACTATAATATTATATATCTCAAGAGTTTGTTTGAACGCGCTAATCTCAGGAACCACTGGTTCAAATTGGAAAATTCTTTTTGTGTTGGATAGTCCATTTATTGAGGAAGTCTTTAAGCTATAAAACATCACGCTGCAAGTAATAGGAGCGAAGCATCAATAAAAAATGAGGAAAATTATTCATCTACACTAATTCATCACAATAACAGAAATTGCCTCGGACGAAGTCGCGGGCAACAGCTAGCTTTTATTAATTTATTTCAAACTTTTCTTTCACTTTCTCTACCTTCAAAATACATATACAAATACCCATAAATGTAGTTTCCCTATAATAAATGCATACCAAATCTCTGCTCCAATTTTTTTTCCAAATAAGTATAATTTGTTTTTTTACCATAACTCCGTTAATTTTTAAGATATCAGGTTCATCTAAAAACCATTTGAAAGGTAATTTTAAGAGCTATAAGATCATCATAAATAAAAAAAATTAAAGCCCTTATTTTTTAAAAGATAAAGGGTTAAAGTGTAGCGGTTACATGGTTCTCGCAGTAAAAGTTAGGCTTTGAACATCTCTATCTCGGTTATTTTTCATCCTATAAAAATAAAAAAGAAACCAGTCTTTCTTTAAAAACAACTCAAATTTCGTTTCTTATCATTTTTTACGAATATCCAATATTTTTGAAGTTATTTTCAAAAGAAAATTAAATTTACGATAATTTGAAAAATTTAGATTTTATTGAATCATACTTTTTTTTCGAAAATAAGCCCTCTAAATCGGAAAAAAAATTTGAGGTTATCACTTATGCTAAAAAAAAAAGAAAGTCCTTTAGGGATATTCATAAATTTGAATTTTTGTAGAAATGGTAAAGGTTTTATTTTCGTTTTTTCCAAAAAGAATTGAAAGTGTCATCTTATTTTTATCATAGCTTGCTCAATTTTGATGCTATTAACTTTTTACAGTGCTCATTAGAAAGGTATTTTAAGATACTTTAAAAAGTGTTCAGGAAGTATATGGCATAAAATTTCCCGGTTTCCCGTTATTTAAGTTTGAATACTAAGATTGAAGTACTCGCCGAAAAAAAATATACATAAAATTACCTATAGCTCAATTTGAATTAATATTAGAAGGTTTTTCAAAATAGTGATTTGTTTGTTTTTTTATTAGCTTCAATCTTATTAATTACACATTTTTTGTAAAAACTCATAGTTTTTGAGTTATTTATGAAAAACCGCTTTAAAACATGTATTTTTATGACGAAAAATCACAATCTTTGATCTTTAATAACTCAGAAAGTATTGATTTATTCCAAAAACTTTATATAACAAATTTTGCTTAGAATTTATCTCTTTATCGATTCCTGTAAGTAATATTATTAAAAGAATTTTCACCCCTGAGAAGGGGTGGCATCCATCCCCAGGGCAATAGCGCAAGTTGGCACTATGTCACTTTTGTTTCTTAAGGTATCCCCCACCTCCTTACCAATTTTCATGAAAATCGATGGAGATTCAACGAAAACAGAGGTGAAAACCTTCATTGACTGCACTATCACTCTTCTTAAAAATCTTGGTTTTCTATCAGTTCCAAAAGGTAGTTGTCGCTGTCTCTCATCGATTGGATGTCATGCTCGTATTTTTCGGCGAATCGTTGGTCGAGTACACCGAATAAGCTGTTTGCAACATATCCCACGCCGTCTATCAATCCTCGTTTCTTCCTGTTGACAGTCAGATGCTTGTGAGGGTTGATAAGGATATCGTTGTAGTGGTGAAGTAGATCCATGTCATGACTGAGTTGTTCCGTCGTAGTTTGACATTGTTGTAAGTTTGATTTGAGATGAAGCGATGTAGGCAAGGCTTACTAAATTTCGAAGGTGCTGCACAGCCAGGCAAGCGAGAATAGAGGAAGGTAAATAATACACGTAGTTAGCGCGAAATAGGTAAGGAGCAAGCAGTCATGCGTTCCGCGTTACAACGATCATCAGACTAGTGTTTGTGCCCGCTCGGAGGCTCGCGGCGAAGTGTAAGGCGAACGACAGGCCTGCGCGGGCGCGGGAGCGGTGCAGGCCGGCGGGCGGTCAAACCGGTTGCGCTGTGTGTCGCAGCTAAACTACAAATCATTTATGCTACGAAACTTATGATGTTTGTCTGTTTGCTCCTTGACCATATATTTATTTAATTTATATTACAACTTTAAAACATTGTTCAGTCACTTGTATAATATATAAGTAGTTTATTATATAGTTTATTAGGCTAGTTATAATAATGTTACCTGTAAGTATGTAAGTGTAAATAGATTGAATACAAAACATAAATTATACAATACAATGTAAATGACTAGATGTTGTAGGTCGTTATAATAGTTAAGAACAGTTGTAAAATAAAAAATGTAAATAAAATTTGTAAACATAAAACTTTTGTAAACATAAAATTTGTAAATATAAAACTTTTGTCAACGTAAATTTTGTAAATAACAATTTTGACTAAATAATCTTAACTAGTGATAAAAATATATGATTGAGATCACTACAGAGACATAAGTTTTTCAAGGAGTTGAAGTAATCGTCAAGTTGCCGATTTCCTTCCCAGTAAGTTGATAAGTTATAGTACATAATAAGCGTCCATTCATTATGCACCATTTGCATCTTGCCGATTGTGTCATAGTAAATAGGTCGCTCGTGTTCCAGTGATGTAATCTGAGCGCCTGACAACACGCTCGCTGTAGAACCATATGATCCAGATAAGAATGTAATCATTGTCAGCATGGTTGTTAATAGATTGGACAAAGTTTTACTTCCTTTTCGTCGACAAGTTTTTTCCTTTGTTTCTTTATGATTTTTAACTGCAGGACCGGCAGTTTCGGCTTCCGAATTCAATGGAAGGAGCAACAGCTTGACTACGGGGCGCTTGAGGATGCCCGATTGAGTTTTGATAGTAGTAACTCGAACATATCCGTCGGAGCCAGGATGCGTCTCCAAAACACGTCCTATAGCCCATTTTCCGGGAGGTAAGTTGTCCTCCTTCACTAGTACGATGTCACCAACTTTGATGTTTTTAGTTGGTCTGTTCCATTTACTTCGTACTTGGAGTTGTGTCAAGTAGTCAGAAGACCAGGTTTTCCAATATTGTTGGAACATACGTTCCACGAGTTGCCACCTACGTCGTATATCAAATTGGGTGTCACTGCAGTTCGATAGCGGTAGTGACATTATCGAGCTACAGTGACACCGAAATTGATATACGATGTAGCTCCATCCATAGTTGGTTCAAATCCGGCTCGAAGGACCAATATGTAGGGAGTAGTTGTAGAGTTAAGTAGAAGTAATGCGTGGCTGGCGTTGGATGCAAGTGGAAGTATGGTAGAGTTGTATGGAAGCTTGAGTTAAGTTGAGTTGAGAGCGCAGGGAGAAGATCACCAAACAATCACAATAAGTTTCACTGTATATTAGTTAAGTTTAGTTCGGAGGTACAAGTTAAAGATTTGGCACTTCCGTTCCCTATGTGTCTGTCGCGGTTTAGTTGCGAACGCACTCTGGCTTAAAAATAATAAATTAAAAGTAAAACTGTGACGCGCGACTTGTGAAGGTCGCGGCATCAGCAAATGCATGTACAGTTCAGTGACACTGTACATATTGGCAACGCCAGAAAAGATAAAAAGAGTTAAAAGAAACTGTAAAAATAAAAAAGTAATTTGTTAAAGTAAAAAGTAATTTGTAAAAGTAAGATAAAATTTAAAAATATAAGTTAAGTTTTAAATTTGAGATGCTTACGAGACAAGGAGAGTGGAAGAACCATTACAAAGCAAAGAATGTTTTAATCAAAGTTGAATGCCAGGTTCGGCGTTCCCCCGGTACCGCTCCGTCGCGAAGTCTCCGGTGTCCGCATGGCGTGGTGATTGGTTTTCTCCCTGAACTCGTCCGGTCGCTGAATGACTTGCAATTCAATATCTTCCACGTGTTGAACGGGTGGTGTGTTTTTTCTGTTTCTTACACAGTTATAGGAACAGCGCTTCCTCCCAACCAGCACAAGCAGAATGACGACAACAGCCGCCAATAGAGTGTAACTAATCACGTATTGATAGATATCATGAATAGAAATAGTCGGTAGTCGAGCCTCTTGTTTCTCTTGGAAGGCGATATCCTCGTCAATCTTGTCAAACTGGAGCTCTCGTGGTAAAGCTCGATAGGTAGTTAAGTTGACAATTTTGTTGACTGATTTATTCATGCTGAAAGTTGGAGTATTTAGTTCGTAGTCCATCTTGATATGACTGCTGTAATGACTACGTGAGTAAATAGTTAAGTCCTTAGATTGAGCTACGCATCCCTGCGGGAGTGTCATAATCCCAGATGACGTCATTGAGTAAGAGGTGACGTCACTATCACATATCATTCGAACAGAGCAAGCTTCACAACAGACGATCAACCAGCTGTTCGGCGAGTGTAATTCAATCCACGCGTCCTTGCACTCCGTGCGCACTAGGTCACAAGGCGCGAAGTTTTGATGTGACAGCAGTTTTGCTTCACAAGGTGCACTGTTACTGTGCAAATCAATACAGGTAGATTTTTCTTGCAGATGATTTTTTCTGATCTCTGTTGTGAGCAGTGCATGAATTCGTCTTCAGTCATCAGCATGTAGATGTTTTTCTCAAAATTGACTCCGATGTACTTAGAAGTCACTTGTACATGGCCAAAGTCCTTGTCAATTTTCATTGGTAGAAGCATAGTTTGATAGAGAGTAAAGTCTTCATTAGAAATCAATGGTATGTGCATTTCGAAGAGAAAATAGTTTTCCGTGACTCGTGCTTTCACATAAATTAACTTGTAGACCTCCTTGATATCTTCTTTATAGTTCTCGACTGGCAACGATAATGATTTCGGTATGCTTCCAGATATTTCACTTAATTGATGTATCAGATGAATTGGAGTTATCAAATGAACATCAACGTGACCTTGGTAAACGTTAGTGAGTGAGTCGAAAAGCATCTCTTGGAATTTTCTCAGACTGTTGATAAGCAGATAAAGTGTAAGCGAAGCAGAGTTGAAGTACGTTGTAGCTGCAAGAATTTCCATTTCAGATTCCAAGGCTGCCATGTTCTTGTTAGTTTGGTTTACGAATCCACCGATCATGTTGAACTGTCGTTGAATATTTTCTTCATAGTACAGTCAATGAAGGCAAAAATCAGCCACAACCTCCGATTTCGTTGAACCTCCATAGATTTGGATAAAAATTTGGGATTGAGTATGTTTTACCCTCTACTTCAAAAGTGACATATGCTTGTCTTGCGCTTTTTGCATTTTAGGGGTGAAATTCACCCCTATGGTTAAAAATGCGAAAAATTAAGATTTAACCATTCCGACTTAAAAAATTGTGTTTAATTAGATAAAATACATGTGTTTTAATATTTATATGCCTGCTTTTAATTAATTTTTCAACCCTTTTAGCAACCACCCCTTAAACCGAAAATATTTTTTTTGTATTTCTGAGTTCTAAAATCGCATATTAATATTACACAAACAGTTTGTTTATGTGATATAAGTTTCGGTTGATCGTGAAATTTCATCCCTTAAAAACTACCCCCATACTGCAGAATCAGTGTAAAAATTGGTTTTAAAAACTTTAACCTATTAAATAGTACATTACTGAAGTGAAATCTTATTAACTGAGAATTAAAATATTTATTTATTTATTACATCATTTTTCACCCTTAAAAACTACCCCTTATCATAATAATAAAGGAATATTTTTTTTATCAGCTTTAATTAGAATCGTTTTTAATAGATTGAGATAAATCTATACTATAATATTATATATCTCAAGAGTTTGTTTGAACGCGCTAATCTCAGGAACCACTGGTTCAAATTGGAAAATTCTTTTTGTGTTGGATAGTCCATTTATTGAGGAAGTCTTTAAGCTATAAAACATCACGCTGCAAGTAATAGGAGCGAAGCATCAATAAAAAATGAGGAAAATTATTCATCTACACTAATTCATCACAATAACAGAAATTGCCTCGGACGAAGTCGCGGGCAACAGCTAGCTTTTATTAATTTATTTCAAACTTTTCTTTCACTTTCTCTACCTTCAAAATACATATACAAATACCCATAAATGTAGTTTCCCTATAATAAATGCATACCAAATCTCTGCTCCAATTTTTTTTCCAAATAAGTATAATTTGTTTTTTTACCATAACTCCGTTAATTTTTAAGATATCAGGTTCATCTAAAAACCATTTGAAAGGTAATTTTAAGAGCTATAAGATCATCATAAATAAAAAAAATTAAAGCCCTTATTTTTTAAAAGATAAAGGGTTAAAGTGTAGCGGTTACATGGTTCTCGCAGTAAAAGTTAGGCTTTGAACATCTCTATCTCGGTTATTTTTCATCCTATAAAAATAAAAAAGAAACCAGTCTTTCTTTAAAAACAACTCAAATTTCGTTTCTTATCATTTTTTACGAATATCCAATATTTTTGAAGTTATTTTCAAAAGAAAATTAAATTTACGATAATTTGAAAAATTTAGATTTTATTGAATCATACTTTTTTTTCGAAAATAAGCCCTCTAAATCGGAAAAAAAATTTGAGGTTATCACTTATGCTAAAAAAAAAAGAAAGTCCTTTAGGGATATTCATAAATTTGAATTTTTGTAGAAATGGTAAAGGTTTTATTTTCGTTTTTTCCAAAAAGAATTGAAAGTGTCATCTTATTTTTATCATAGCTTGCTCAATTTTGATGCTATTAACTTTTTACAGTGCTCATTAGAAAGGTATTTTAAGATACTTTAAAAAGTGTTCAGGAAGTATATGGCATAAAATTTCCCGGTTTCCCGTTATTTAAGTTTGAATACTAAGATTGAAGTACTCGCCGAAAAAAAATATACATAAAATTACCTATAGCTCAATTTGAATTAATATTAGAAGGTTTTTCAAAATAGTGATTTGTTTGTTTTTTTATTAGCTTCAATCTTATTAATTACACATTTTTTGTAAAAACTCATAGTTTTTGAGTTATTTATGAAAAACCGCTTTAAAACATGTATTTTTATGACGAAAAATCACAATCTTTGATCTTTAATAACTCAGAAAGTATTGATTTATTCCAAAAACTTTATATAACAAATTTTGCTTAGAATTTATCTCTTTATCGATTCCTGTAAGTAATATTATTAAAAGAATTTTCACCCCTGAGAAGGGGTGGCATCCATCCCCAGGGCAATAGCGCAAGTTGGCACTATGTCACTTTTGTTTCTTAAGGTATCCCCCACCTCCTTACCAATTTTCATGAAAATCGATGGAGATTCAACGAAAACAGAGGTGAAAACCTTCATTGACTGCACTATCACTCTTCTTAAAAATCTTGGTTTTCTATCAGTTCCAAAAGGTAGTTGTCGCTGTCTCTCATCGATTGGATGTCATGCTCGTATTTTTCGGCGAATCGTTGGTCGAGTACACCGAATAAGCTGTTTGCAACATATCCCACGCCGTCTATCAATCCTCGTTTCTTCCTGTTGACAGTCAGATGCTTGTGAGGGTTGATAAGGATATCGTTGTAGTGGTGAAGTAGATCCATGTCATGACTGAGTTGTTCCGTCGTAGTTTGACATTGTTGTAAGTTTGATTTGAGATGAAGCGATGTAGGCAAGGCTTACTAAATTTCGAAGGTGCTGCACAGCCAGGCAAGCGAGAATAGAGGAAGGTAAATAATACACGTAGTTAGCGCGAAATAGGTAAGGAGCAAGCAGTCATGCGTTCCGCGTTACAACGATCATCAGACTAGTGTTTGTGCCCGCTCGGAGGCTCGCGGCGAAGTGTAAGGCGAACGACAGGCCTGCGCGGGCGCGGGAGCGGTGCAGGCCGGCGGGCGGTCAAACCGGTTGCGCTGTGTGTCGCAGCTAAACTACAAATCATTTATGCTACGAAACTTATGATGTTTGTCTGTTTGCTCCTTGACCATATATTTATTTAATTTATATTACAACTTTAAAACATTGTTCAGTCACTTGTATAATATATAAGTAGTTTATTATATAGTTTATTAGGCTAGTTATAATAATGTTACCTGTAAGTATGTAAGTGTAAATAGATTGAATACAAAACATAAATTATACAATACAATGTAAATGACTAGATGTTGTAGGTCGTTATAATAGTTAAGAACAGTTGTAAAATAAAAAATGTAAATAAAATTTGTAAACATAAAACTTTTGTAAACATAAAATTTGTAAATATAAAACTTTTGTCAACGTAAATTTTGTAAATAACAATTTTGACTAAATAATCTTAACTAGTGATAAAAATATATGATTGAGATCACTACAGAGACATAAGTTTTTCAAGGAGTTGAAGTAATCGTCAAGTTGCCGATTTCCTTCCCAGTAAGTTGATAAGTTATAGTACATAATAAGCGTCCATTCATTATGCACCATTTGCATCTTGCCGATTGTGTCATAGTAAATAGGTCGCTCGTGTTCCAGTGATGTAATCTGAGCGCCTGACAACACGCTCGCTGTAGAACCATATGATCCAGATAAGAATGTAATCATTGTCAGCATGGTTGTTAATAGATTGGACAAAGTTTTACTTCCTTTTCGTCGACAAGTTTTTTCCTTTGTTTCTTTATGATTTTTAACTGCAGGACCGGCAGTTTCGGCTTCCGAATTCAATGGAAGGAGCAACAGCTTGACTACGGGGCGCTTGAGGATGCCCGATTGAGTTTTGATAGTAGTAACTCGAACATATCCGTCGGAGCCAGGATGCGTCTCCAAAACACGTCCTATAGCCCATTTTCCGGGAGGTAAGTTGTCCTCCTTCACTAGTACGATGTCACCAACTTTGATGTTTTTAGTTGGTCTGTTCCATTTACTTCGTACTTGGAGTTGTGTCAAGTAGTCAGAAGACCAGGTTTTCCAATATTGTTGGAACATACGTTCCACGAGTTGCCACCTACGTCGTATATCAAATTGGGTGTCACTGCAGTTCGATAGCGGTAGTGACATTATCGAGCTACAGTGACACCGAAATTGATATACGATGTAGCTCCATCCATAGTTGGTTCAAATCCGGCTCGAAGGACCAATATGTAGGGAGTAGTTGTAGAGTTAAGTAGAAGTAATGCGTGGCTGGCGTTGGATGCAAGTGGAAGTATGGTAGAGTTGTATGGAAGCTTGAGTTAAGTTGAGTTGAGAGCGCAGGGAGAAGATCACCAAACAATCACAATAAGTTTCACTGTATATTAGTTAAGTTTAGTTCGGAGGTACAAGTTAAAGATTTGGCACTTCCGTTCCCTATGTGTCTGTCGCGGTTTAGTTGCGAACGCACTCTGGCTTAAAAATAATAAATTAAAAGTAAAACTGTGACGCGCGACTTGTGAAGGTCGCGGCATCAGCAAATGCATGTACAGTTCAGTGACACTGTACATATTGGCAACGCCAGAAAAGATAAAAAGAGTTAAAAGAAACTGTAAAAATAAAAAAGTAATTTGTTAAAGTAAAAAGTAATTTGTAAAAGTAAGATAAAATTTAAAAATATAAGTTAAGTTTTAAATTTGAGATGCTTACGAGACAAGGAGAGTGGAAGAACCATTACAAAGCAAAGAATGTTTTAATCAAAGTTGAATGCCAGGTTCGGCGTTCCCCCGGTACCGCTCCGTCGCGAAGTCTCCGGTGTCCGCATGGCGTGGTGATTGGTTTTCTCCCTGAACTCGTCCGGTCGCTGAATGACTTGCAATTCAATATCTTCCACGTGTTGAACGGGTGGTGTGTTTTTTCTGTTTCTTACACAGTTATAGGAACAGCGCTTCCTCCCAACCAGCACAAGCAGAATGACGACAACAGCCGCCAATAGAGTGTAACTAATCACGTATTGATAGATATCATGAATAGAAATAGTCGGTAGTCGAGCCTCTTGTTTCTCTTGGAAGGCGATATCCTCGTCAATCTTGTCAAACTGGAGCTCTCGTGGTAAAGCTCGATAGGTAGTTAAGTTGACAATTTTGTTGACTGATTTATTCATGCTGAAAGTTGGAGTATTTAGTTCGTAGTCCATCTTGATATGACTGCTGTAATGACTACGTGAGTAAATAGTTAAGTCCTTAGATTGAGCTACGCATCCCTGCGGGAGTGTCATAATCCCAGATGACGTCATTGAGTAAGAGGTGACGTCACTATCACATATCATTCGAACAGAGCAAGCTTCACAACAGACGATCAACCAGCTGTTCGGCGAGTGTAATTCAATCCACGCGTCCTTGCACTCCGTGCGCACTAGGTCACAAGGCGCGAAGTTTTGATGTGACAGCAGTTTTGCTTCACAAGGTGCACTGTTACTGTGCAAATCAAATACAGGTAGATTTTTCTTGCAGATGATTTTTTCTGATCTCTGTTGTGAGCAGTGCATGAATTCGTCTTCAGTCATCAGCACGTAGATGTTTTTCTCAAAATTGACTCCGATGTACTTAGAAGTCACTTGTACATGGCCAAAGTCCTTGTCAATTTTCATTGGTAGAAGCATAGTTTGATAGAGAGTAAAGTCTTCATTAGAAATCAATGGTATGTGCATTTCGAAGAGAAAATAGTTTTCCGTGACTCGTGCTTTCACATAAATTAACTTGTAGACCTCCTTGATATCTTCTTTATAGTTCTCGACTGGCAACGATAATGATTTCGGTATGCTTCCAGATATTTCACTTAATTGATGTATCAGATGAATTGGAGTTATCAGATGAACATCAACGTGACCTTGGTAAACGTTAGTGAGTGAGTCGAAAAGCATCTCTTGGAATTTTCTCAGACTGTTGATAAGAAGATAAAGTGTTAGCGAAGCAGAGTTGAAGTAAGTTGTAGCTGCAAGAATTTCCATTTCAGATTCCAAGGCTGCCCATGTTCTTGTTAGTTTGGTTTACGAATCCACCGATCATGTTGAACTGTCGTTGAATATTTTCTTCACTCTTCTTTAAAATCTTGTTTTCAAGTTCTACAATAGTTGTTTGGTTTTTTATCAGTTCCAAAAGGTAGTTGTCGCTGTCTCTCATTGATTGGATGTCATGCTCGTATTTTTCGGCGAATCGTTGGTCGAGTACACCGAATAAGCTGTTTGCAACATATCCCACGCCGTCTGTCAATCCTCGTTTCTTCCTGTTGACAGTCAGATGCTTGTGAGGGTTGATAAGGATATCGTTGTAGTGGTGAAGTAGATCCATGTCATGACTGAGTTGTTCCGTCGTAGTTTGACATTGTTGTAAGTTTGATTTGAGACATAAGTTTTTCAAGGAGTTGAAGTAATCGTCAAGTTGCCGATTTCCTTCCCAGTAAGTTGATAAGTTATAGTACATAATAAGCGTCCATTCATTATGCACCATTTGCATCTTGCCGATTGTGTCATAGTAAATAGGTCGCTCGTGTTCCAGTGATGTAATCTGAGCGCCTGACAACACGCTCGCTGTAGAACCATATGATCCAGATAAGAATGTAATCATTGTCAGCATGGTTGTTAATAGATTGGACAAAGTTTTATTTCCTTTTCTTCGACAAGTTTTTTCCTTTGTTTCTTTATGATTTTTAACTGCAGGACCGGCAGTTTCGGCTTCCGAATTCAATGGAAGGAGCAACAGCTTGACTACGGGGCGCTTGAGGATGCCCGATTGAGTTTTGATAGTAGTAACTCGAACATATCCGTCGGAGCCAGGATGCGTCTCCAAAACACGTCCTATAGCCCATTTTCCGGGAGGTAAGTTGTCCTCCTTCACTAGTACGATGTCACCAACTTTGATGTTTTTAGTGGGTCTGTTCCATTTACTTCGTACTTGGAGTTGTGTCAAGTAGTCAGAAGACCAGGTTTTCCAATATTGTTGGAACATACGTTCGACGAGTTGCCACCTACGTCGTATATCAATTTGGGTGTCACTGCAGTTCGATAGCGGTAGTGACATTATCGAGCTACAGTGACACCGAAATTGATATACGATGTAGCTCCATCCATAGTTGGTTCAAATCCGGCTCGAAGGACCAATATGTAGGGAGTAGTTGTAGAGTTAAGTAGAAGTAATGCGTGGCTGGCGTTGGATGCAAGTGGAAGTATGGTAGAGTTGTATGGAAGCTTGAGTTAAGTTGAGTTGAGAGCGCAGGGAGAAGATCACCAAACAATCACAATAAGTTTCACTGTATATTAGTTAAGTTTAGTTCGGAGGTACAAGTTAAAGATTTGGCACTTCCGTTCCCTATGTGTCTGTCGCGGTGTAGTTGCGAACGCACTCTGGCTTAAAAATAATAAATTAAAAGTAAAACTGTGACGCGCGACTTGTGAAGGTCGCGGCATCAGCAAATGCATGTAGTTCAGTGACACTGTACAGTTATACTATACTAGCTGATACCCGCGACTTCGTTCGCGTGGACTTTATGAAGCCGCAGAAAATGCTCATCAGGCTAAACAACTTTTGGTAAGGCGTCATTTTTATATTTCTTATCGTTTAGCTGGACCGTTAGTTCTGCATTAGGTGTTCCAATTTTCAAAATAAGTTATACCCTATATGTTGCTCAGGCTTGATAGCTACGCAATGAAAAGTTTCATTCGAATACGTCCAGTATTTCCGGAGATCGCTAATCTCCATATATATAAAATGACAAAGAGACAGAGAAATGAGAAGAGAGTGTTTTTTTTTAAATTCTTTGTCTCCAACGCCCTATATATATTTTTTTGTAAATATTCTTATTATATTATATTAGTTCCCAGCATTGTTCCCATAGTAAAAATTGTTCATATCGTCGGGCTGAATCACCCCTTTAAGGGTCCAAAACGATAAAAAATTCACCATGTATGTATGTAAATGAACTTACTGGAGTGCACGAGCGGCGCGGGTGGAGCGGGGTGCGGCGGGGGCGGGGGCAATGATTCCGCCGGGAACATGTCGCTCGCGAACAGAGCTCCGCCGGAAGATATAGTTTCCTCTATGGTCGCTTCGTTTACTGGCGTCTGGCTTGAATCCTTTTCTTCTTCCTCCTGTTGACGAAAACAAGAAATAGGCTAGTTTCCTGGGTCGTAATAATAACATAACAATTAGTCCGTCAGTTAGATAATCAAAAAATATTGGACACGTATTTTTTGTTTTGTCAAATAAACAATAAATAAAAAAAATAAAGCGGGTCAAAGTTCAGGAGTGGGGGCTCGTGACGTCAAAGTTTGCTAAAAATTATAGCAAACTATGACGTCACACGGAACTTCAAAGGGCTATATCTTTATCACTTTTTGTTTAATCGACAAAAAATAATACGTGTCCAATATTTTTTGAATATCTAACTGAGGGACTAATTATATTTTTTTAGGAAACTAGCCTATTGCTCAGTGCTAAACCACTTTAAGGTTAATATGCTATTTGATTTTAGTTAATAATTCGCGAATTTATTTAAATGCTTCATGTTTAGAAAAATAAACGTAAAACAAATTTACTACTGGAATCGAATAAAAGTATGTATTTCTATTAAAAAAATAATAATAAAACTATTGGAGCCTGAACTACAGTGAGGTGTTTTGAAATGATCATCATCATCATCATTTCGAGTAGGTGTCACGGTCAATTGACCATGCACACCCTGGTGTCAGAGTTCTTCGGAACCGCCTCTCGGCCTCTGACGTGGTTCCTTTAACGACTACCAGATGGCAGCCGGGACCACCGGCTTAACGTGCCTTCCGAAGCACGGAATCATCTTTATTATCAGACAATCAGGTGATTCAAGCCTGCAATGTCCTAACCATACTGGAAACATCTAAACAAAGTATGCTTCCGGTGGGAATCGAACCCACGACCTCCGGGTCAACAGACAAACGCCTTAACCACTGGACCACGGAGGCTATTCCAATGACCTTCCAATGACTTTTAAATACATACCATATCCTTGTAATAATCGCGTTCGTGTGACATGATCTGCTGCACTTCCCGACTGGGACTCGAGCCGCCGGATACGGGCTTATTGTCATGCGCGTGAGTCGTCGATACTATTGCACTCGTGCTGCCAGCTTCCGATCCACAAGGACCTGACACAGTGTAATAATGGCACATATAGAAATCATAGTGCTGATGTCGTGACGGTTGCTTTAGAATTTATTTTATACATTACTAGCTTTTGCCCGCGGCTCTGCTCACGATGTCGATCACTCGGGAATAGTACTTTTTTCCGGGATAAAAGCCTATGTCCTTCTCCGTACTCCAGAGAACTTGTATGCAAAAATTTCATGATGATCGGTTCAGTAGTTACGGCGTGAAAGCGTAACAAACGAACAAACTCACTTTCGCATTTCGAGGAAACTGTTTCTCGTCTGAGAAACACAGTTTCCTCACTCGAGAAATATCTAACTTCAATTAAACCTGTATTTAAGCATAAACAAATCCTTCTAATAGTCATATTTTCTCCAAACTTCGTAATAGTGAAAAGAAAAATAATAGTATTTCATTAGAATTAAAAAACCACTTGTAGCTTTTCTTGAAACTAAATAATGAACACAAACGACATACCGATGGATGCCCGTGATTTGGCGCCCACATCCGGAGTGGCCGACAGTGGGGGATCATCTTCGTCGCGCTTGCCTGGCGAGCTATAACATTTTGTGTCGCTATAATTAACTCTTAATAAATTAAGAAATAAAATATGGTGAAAAAATTTCATGCGGGCGGGACTTGAACCGGCGACCTAAGTCCATGTACGACCTATGCACTGCCATCCGAGCCACCGCGCGATTCAATTTCGGCGCTGAAACTCCACCATATCCCATTTCCCTCTATGCGTATCAAGGTTTACGTCACCTACACAACTACCCGATTTTACAAGTGCGGCTAGTAGGTCAGTCAGAAGGACGGACGGAAATCTGAGGCTTAGTAATAGGGTTCCTTTTGACAATAAGATTTGCGCTTACCTAAAAGCATCAGGCGTCATGAGGTTGAGCTGCGGTGGCGCACCGGGCGACTCAGCCCGCTGCCCGATCAGGCTGCCCGGCTGCGTCTGCGGGGGGAGGAGGAGGGACAATTACGAACAGTCCTCGACATAACACTATACAAACCTGGTAGTTTTGTGAAAGGGGGATGAAGTGGAAGCACGCTTACCGCTCGTATCGCGTTGGCGTGGGCGCCTAGGTATCTGCGGCGGCCGGGATGGTTATTGTTTCTTTCTTCAGTCTTCACCTTCTTTCACTCCGGTCTAGACACCGGTGATGCTGACCGATATCGCGGCGGTTGACGGGACATGTTATCGAAACGCGTGTCGACCGAACTAACATAATCCGCCCCCCAAAGAGCTGCTAAGCTCTTTGTGTTAATTCTAAAGTTGATGAAGCTGATTTTCCATATTTTTAAGTTGAGTTTATATTAATGAATTGAAATAATCATCATCATCATCAGGTCCTCCTAGTCTCCACTACAGGAGCACGACCCTCTCTGTACTACTAGGGCCATACTTGGCCAGAGCAGCCAGAGGACTTGGCCTACACTCTCCACGCTGGCCAGACGGGTTGGAGAGGTGTCTTAGATGTTTATAAGCTTTGTTTAGCTTGTATTTCCTAAGTCGCCTTCTACGACATCCACGGGAAGACATGGAGTGGTCCTATTCTACTCTGCCGGATACCACACGGCTTAATATATATAGAATTGAAATAATACTAAATTATAATCTAAGTTACCTATTTCTAAAAAGGGTTTGATAGAAGGTTCAATTTAATTTGTACCGGTATTATCTACTGGCAAGGGACAGACCTTGCTCACAGATCGAAGACATGTACCAGTTTTTGTTCTCAACTCTACCACGCGGACAACACCGTCGGCTCCAGGGTGGAGCTTGAGCACACGACCTTTTAGCCAGCGCAAAGGTGGCGCTTGATCATTTTTTATGAGAACTAAGACTAAGTCTCCGATTTTTAGGTTGTCAATAGAATTGTGCCATTTGGCCCTTTTTTGCAGGTGGTAAAGGTACTCAAGCCGCGATCTCCGCCAAAAATGTTGTGCTATAGCTTGAATAAGTTGCCAACGGTTGAGTCGAGACATTGGAATCTGATCGTAGTCGTATACCGGTAGACAAACCAATGGCTGTCCTATCAAAAAATGTTCAGCATGAAGATGCGTTTGATGATAGAAATCAATCAAAGAAAAGATATTAACAAAATGATGTCGCTTTGGCAGCAAGAGTGGATGCTTGGTAGCGAAAGGTAAGTCGGAATGCTGAAGCCTTCCTCCTACGCGGATAGAACCATCGGAATCGATGAAAGGAATTAATCGCGCTTTGGCTCCCTTCAAACGCAGCCCTTTATTAAGATGAGAGATAATATCCGAAAATGCCTCATCCTGTACCAGCTTGATGACTCTACCTAGAGCACCTTCCAACTCTTGGACTGACAGGCGTCCAATCATTTTATTTTGTCGATTACGCGAGTTGTGGATAAAACGAAAGCACCACGCAACTGTGCGTTTTAAACGAGAGAGAGAACTGAACCTTGACAGAAGAGACTCTGAAGGTTCTGTCTTTTCAGAGATATCAACATCCGCGGTGAGATACGACGACGCACTTGGTTTAAGTCCCGGCAAATTTTCACATGCGTCAGTGACGTTGACTGGCCACCTTGACGGATCGTCCTTACACCATGCAGGACCCCGGAGTAGCCCTTCTCAGAAGCGTCGCTGAAACCCATGAGATCACACCGAATGTCTCCTTGACCAAGCACGAATCTCGGAAGGCTAGGCAACTTCAAACACGCAAAACCTTCGACAAAGCACTTCCACAGTTTGGAAATGTGCTCCGGAAGAGCGTCGTCCCAGGATACGTTGTCAAGCCACAACTGCTGCATGATGACTTTCGCGTAGAAAGTTATCGGAGCGAGATAACCACACGGGTCGTAAATCCGTGCGATACTTGAAAGTATTTGGCGGTTGGTACTACATTCCCCTATATTTGAAACGTGAAAGATGAAACTATCTGTTTGAGAATTCCACTCTAACCCTAAGACCTTGAAAATTTGATCACCTGATTCTTCGAATCGAAAAGGCTGCTCGTGATGATCAGATGGATAGTTTTCTAGAAGCTCGTTATAATTGCTAGCCCACTTTCGCAGCTGAAAGCCTCCCTGAGCCAGAGTCTCTACCACTTGCCTTTGTAGATCTTTAGCGGACTCTACATCGTGGCTACCGCTGATGACGTCATCAACAAAAGTATCCTCGCGTAGGACTCTAGCAACCTCGGGTTGTGTAGACTGATTCAGACTGGCCAACTCTTGAATGACTCGCATCGCAATATAAGCGGAACTAGAGACGCCATAGGTGACGGTAGTGAGTTCGAACTGCTGCAAGGGCTGATCAGGAGATTCTCTCCAAAATATGGTCTGGTACACGCAGTCTTCATCGTGCATGCGCACCTGTCTATACATCTGTTTAATGTCACAAGTGAAAACAACGGCATGGGTCCTAAAACGCAAAATAATGTCCTCTACATTCTGCTGGAGCTTGGGACCGGGCAGCAACACGTTATTTAAAGAAACTCCAGATGAGCTGGGTGAAGATGCATCAAAAACCGCTCGTAGTTTAGTAGTGCTGCTGCTCTCCTTTAGGACTCCGTGATGCGGAATGTAGTAGCGATTCTTGGACAAGGGACCGAAGACTGGTCGCATGTGACCGACTTGTTGATAATCTGCCATGAATGCTCTGTACATGGTACGCAGCTTCTCGTTCTTCATGAGCTTGCGCTCCAAATTATGAAAGCGCTTTAAAGCGTTAGAGTGAGTCTCCCCTAAGGGTTGGTGGGAGTTACGAAATGGAAGACGAACGATGAACCTGCCGGTAGAGTCACGAGAATGTGTCTCTACAAAATGAGTCTCACACTGCACATCCTCAGGATCTTGGATGACCTTCGTAGGAGCTTCCTCTACTTGCCAAAAACGAGTAAGTAGAGTGTCCAGGTCAGTAGTGCATGTCAAAGCGGTCGTGCCGACTGTATGAAACGACGCTGAGTGTGCCGGTGCCTTACCCCGTAGAACCCATCCAAATATAGAGGCATGAGCGATGGGAAGACCCTCTCCGAGCTTCACTCGTCTACCATCATAGATTTCATCATACAAGTCGAGACCGATAAGCATGTCTATAGGTCCAGGAATGGTACACCTACTATCCGCCAGTATCATGTCTTTACACTTCTCGAGGACACAGGATGAGACTGCTATACATGGAAGATTATTTTTTGTAAGTTTCTTCAACACAATGGCTGAAGTTATAAGTGGGGAATGAGTATTATTAGAAGATAGAGGTTGAATAATACAATTGACCTTACCATTTGTATTATTGCTGCAGGCACCTATACCGTTTATAGGTCCATATTTAGATCGAGGCAAGCGTAGCTTTTGAGCCAAGCTCTCTGTCATTAGGGTGACCTCCGACCCGCTATCAAGGAGAGCTCTCGCTTGATGAACATGACCGTTGATATCCTGGACACCAACAAGTGCAGTACCTAACATCATAGTAGACCCACCATGAGTACTATGACAAGATGCATTTGTTGACCTATGAGCTGCAACATTACCTGATGGTGCTGCAGTTGGCGCAGAATCCTTAGAAGATAAAGATTGATAGTCTAAGTGAAGTTTAGTATGATGACGCCCATGACACACCTGACAATAGCTCTTAGACATGCATTTATTAACAGAGTGTGCGCGTAGACAATTATAACAAAGTTTGTTTCCCGTAACAAATTCCTTGCGTTCATGTGGCGTCACGCTATTAAACTTGTCACATGAGTATAAAAGATGATCCCCCTTACAGCATATGCATGGGTTGCTTGATGAAGAGGAAGTAACCGTATGAGATGATTTAGGGGTATTCTGAACAGCACTATTAGATGAGGTTCCTTTACTGCCAGATACAGCCTCTAATACCTTGAGATGAGTTTCCAAGAAAGAAATTAAAGTTTCAAATGTTGGTATGTCTGACGTACCATGCTTTAATTCGAAATTACTATGTAGCTCGGTGGGTAATTTTCTGACAATAATGTGGAGAAGAATAAAACTCCATGATGAAACGTCAAACCCCAAAGCGGACAATGCCTGAAGATTTTCCTTCAGAACATTGACAGTCTTACGCAGACCACTAGACAACTGATTGGAATTAAGATTGTTGAGTGACAAGATAGCTTCTAGATGTTTATCAGCAATAAGCTGCTTATTCTGATACTTTTCACAGAGAATTGTGTAAGCAATATTATAATTTGAGTCAGATAATTCCAGATGCTTAATTAAACTAGCTGGCTCCTTCTGGAGGAGGCTAAATAAATAATGCATTTTTCCGACATTGTTGAGCTCAGCACAGTTATGAATCAAACTATCAAACATTGCCTTGAAGTTGGGCCACTCTGTATAAACACCAGTGAAATGATTAATTGTAATTTTAGGTAGGTAGAATTGATTTAGTTTAGGGTGATCCGAACAGCCATTAGGTTTATCCTTAGTAGGACAGAAGGTCTCATATAAAACCTTTATTGAGTAATACATGTCATGAAATCTAGTGAATTCTTCATCACAACGCGATCGGAGCGTTTGATCTACACATTTCGATGCAAATGATGAGTACGCGGACTCATATTTATCACGATACTGGTCGATGTCCTTGTATCTGGCGCTAAAATTCATCAAAACATCAGGCTTGGCTTTGCCTTGTGCTCCAACCACATCATTCGCGTATTTATACAAACTTTGCATAAAACTGAAACTAATCTGCATTGTGACGACACTCGAGTCATGTAACGGATCTTCCAAAGCCTTTTTAGCACGTTCGCCAGTCATTTTCGTGCAAAATAAGACTAATTTTTATAAGAATTAATTATGTAAACAAAGTTGACAATGACTGACACTTGACACTACCGTGAATGAACAAAGTGAATGAAAGAACGATTCTTTCTATAGTGTTGGTACGAACCAAAGTTGTCTATGGTGGAACCTATAGATGATTACCGATTAAAAAGTAAAACAGTACAGTGTGATAGAACCTTTAGTCATTCAATTGACAACTAATGTCAAATTGAACATGACAGATGAAACCAAGATGGATACGTTATTGGGAAAATATTTTTGAACAAAATGAAGTAAAAATATGATTTTTCCCCAAGTAGAAATGAAAATTAGATATTTAGGACGCGGGAACAGGGAATTCGGCAGAAGGACCAATGGTAGTTTTGTGAAAGGGAGATGAAGTGGAAGCACGCTTACCGCTCGTATCGCGTTGGCGTGGGCGCCTAGGTATCTGCGGCGGCCGGGATGGTTATTGTTTCTTTCTTCAGTCTTCACCTTCTTTCACTCCGGTCTAGACACCGGTGATGCTGACCGATATCGCGGCGGTTGACGGGACATGTTATCGAAACGCGTGTCGACCGAACGGCGGCGGAACTCGAACAGGGCGATTCAGTCAGGCTGACGTCTCTGGTTTTGTTGGTCTACCCTCATATGCGTGCATAAGGAAATATGAGGGTAGATGAGGATGATGGGACTACTACCTATGCATAAATAACTAACAAAACCAAAAAATTAAGTCTCCTTATCTTATCTGTACCGATTATTTGAGTCTATGATGTTTGCAACTTTATAATCTTTCATATAAAGAACAGATAAATCAAAACAGAATTTATAATCTGTGCAATACTGACGGAGTTATGCGGTAACAAACATAAAAAAGAATATAACCGAATTCATAGCCTTCTCCATTTTTTAAGTCGGTTAAAAACACTTAATACGTGTTTTTAACAGACTTAAAAAATTGTATAATAAATAAATAAAGCTACGATAGTGTTTTGCCAGAATTTTCCCGAACATCGTCTGTCGCGCTCATATATCTTCTTTCCCGCTCACACATAGGTATTCTATCCCGCTCACACACAATCTCGAATATTCTGGAATGTTCTGACTGTCGGGATTGACCAGCTATGGTAAATAAACATTTTTTTTGGCAAAAGTTGAATTTTTGTGACAAATTTTTATTATAAACGAATCCACACTGTAAAGTGCTTTCCAAAACAAATCAAATGAGCCCAAACACGATTGGTGCAGCCTGTTTAGGTTAAGAGTTCCTATGACCACCTTCCGACTCCATCATCAGACCAGCGCAACGGTTCCATAATACTGTATTGTCATCCGATTTACACATGCATGCACAATTTCAGCTCAATCGGTAATCGGGAAGTGGATGAAATATAACCCTCACCATTCCTCCATCGGACTACGAGATGCAGACAGAAATTTCGAATACCAAAGAGTCGAACTAAACGCTTTGACAGTTCCTTTTGGTTCGAGTAGCTAAGGTGTGGAATGAATTGCCTGCGTTTATATTCCCAGAAAAGTACAAACCCGGGACGTTCAAAAGTAGAATAAATGGGTATCTTTTGAATAGGCATGTAACATCCTCGTCTTCATCGTCACCATCAGGTGTGATGGGAGACAAATGTCTACTTCAATAATTAATAAAAAAATATATAAACAATGTGATTTTGAACCCCCTAGCTATATTGAAGTCTGGGAATCAGAATCCCTGATGGAATACAGAATTGTAAGAAAAAAAGGTAAAAAATGAAAAAATAAATTTAACCTTTCATAGTAATTCGTCCAGCTGATCGGAGACTTTGTATGGGAAACCTAATTTTCTTTATTGTTTTTCACCTTTTTTTCTTGATATTCTGTGTTCCATTAGGGATTCTGATTCCCAGATTTCAATATAGCTAGGGGGTTCAAAATCACGCTGTATTTTGCAAGATTTTATTACAAACAAACATCGGGGCAGGTGAAACTAAAATATAAGCTTGTAAAATATAACATTTCTGAAAGTTTGAATAACAAGACATCACCTGTGAGGAGCCCGATAGCCTAGTGGTCGAGAGCATTGAAATCGCTTACGGATGCTATGCAACCCTGGCCGCATTCCCTATTGTGATGGGTGACCGCAAGTGGCATAAAAATATCTTGAGCTTCTCCGTGCTTCGGAAGGCACGTTAAGCAATTGGTCGCAGCTGTTGTCATCTTTGATGTGTCAGATGCCTTTAGGCAGCTTGCAAAATCTGACACCAGTGTTAGCCACTTACACACACAACAAACAAGCATCACCTGTGACCTCATCAGCAGATTCTTCAGCTGCTGGCTCTGTTGCTGCAGGATACTCGATGCTATAGCTGGTGCTTCGTTTGCCTTATCGTCCAGTGCCAACTCCGACAGTTCTAAACAAATGTAATACAAATCTCATCATCATCTCAGCCACAAGAAGTCCACTGCTGGACATAGGCTTCTGCCAAGGATTTCCAATACGACCGGTTGGAAGCGGCCGGCACCTACCGTCTTCCTGCGACCTTAGTCAGGTCGTTCTTCCACCTACATAGTGGAAGATCTTAACAAGGCAAACGACAAAGGAGTCGCTGTGGCCACCTACTGGTCAAAAACTGTATAAGAAAAAGCTTCAATTATAACCATTTTGACTCGAAAAGAAGAAGAAGTCAGGTCGTCCAACCTGCCGGCCTATTTGCTAACTCAGTGTACAACGTTCTGATAGTAATTGCAAAGTACATTACGTTTTATACAAGGCGACTTGTAAAAGGTATATAAAGCCGTGACAAGGCCATACCCCGAGGGTTATGAAAATCATATGGCGGTGGAAAGAAACGAATATCTTGTTAAGATATTTTCCATACAAAAGTAGAAAAACATATTTTTTTTGTTTTGGTCACACCCCTAATTATGCATAATATTAGAAAGAAAAGAAAGACTCATTGATAAATTTCGTTACTCGCGGCAAAGCCCTTGTATGTCATATGTTCCTAGTACTTTTGTAGACACATCCTAATAATAGCAATTTATTTCTAAACACAAACACAGCTGAGAGCATTTCGAACTCTTGCTATGTTCTGGCAGCCTAGTACAATTCAGACACCTACCTATTTGTTGACACTGCGCCGGCCGGCGCGCCGCTCTTTCAAAGAAGCCGCCTTCCCTTTGCGGCAAATCGCTTTGCGGAACTTAGCAACAACATTGTTTCACAAATTTGACACTTATGTCCTTCGGTCGAAGGTTGAAAATCTGTTGCGTTCAAAAAAAAACACTGATTTCGAGTTTTGAACTAGATTAAACGAAAATTTAAGAATCATACACGACACGTATCACCACTTAGATTTAGGTACACAATTCAGTTAATTTCCGGCTCAAAGTGTCCTCCACCACGATCTCTGCACAATTGCGTCCTCTTTTGGATTGAGCTTACGACGTTCAAAAGCATATCCGCCGGGACAGATTGAAACACCGCAAGTATCAGCCCACGCATTTCTTCCGGGCTCTCACATTCCACGGCATACACTTTTGTTTTTATGTAACCCCACAAGAAGAAATCGAGTGGGGTTAAATCAGGTGATCGTGGCATGAACTTGCCACGCGGGAAGCCATCGGGTTCTCGTGCGCCCAGACGTGCTCATTGTGGCAGTTAAAGAGGCCCCTTCTTGTGAAAGACGCCTCGTCTGTCCACAGAATGTTCATGGCCACCGTCGGGTCCCTCGTGACTTCGTGATCGTACCACGTGCAGAACTGAACACGAGAGGCAAAATCCCGAGTCAGGAGCTCCTGGGTCTTCCGGTAGTGGTAAGGGTGTTGCCCATCAGTGTTCAGTGTTTTCCACACTTTCCACTGTGACACTCCTAATACTGCTCCACAGCGACGTGTGCTGGTGTCCGCCGAAAAATGGTCCAGGATCTGGTCTTCCAAGTCACTTCGCCCGCGCGGTGGGCCCTCGCCAGGGCTCGGTTGTAGCCTGCCGGTGGTGTGCAGCCGGTTCACGAGGTTCCTGAAGCACGCGTAGGAAGGAAGCTGACCCGTCAGCTTCCTTCCTTTCGTTGGGCCTACCCAAAACGTAGCGCTGCTCATAGAAACGACGAGCAGTCGCCAGGTTGCCGTCGCATGACCCCACACACATAACCATATCATAATACTCCGAATTTGAGTAGTTCATGTTCGAAAAAGTCGATAGTGATTATGACACGATCGCGTGAGATAATCACTCTTTTCGCTAAGAATGTTACCGATCGACTGACTTCCTTCCTTCCGATACAAGCGCAAGCGGCGACATCAAAGTGACCTCTTTCATCTATCCTGTATGCCTAGTACTTAATTATGGTTCCGCAATGCAATAAGGAGAAACCTTTTTTAAAGTATTTTTTCTTCATCTCGTGTAGGTAAGTTAGGTAAGGTCTTACGACCCTACATACCCTGGTGTCAGAGTTTCTAAACCACCACAAGTGCATTTGACGTGGATTAAGTAATTTATTTAATTAGACAATTGACTTCCAGTCTAACTGACCGTCGTGTTTACCGAAGTTTATGGACAGCAGCTGCGATATCAAAAATCTTTTGAAGATGTGAAAAATCTTACAACTTCTGTACGCAATTTTTTGTATCTGAAGTATCTGGTGTAATTTATGAATCGGTATTATGAAAAAAAAATTGTTTTTATGTGAAGAGCGAAAAACTAAAAATAATAATTCGTGATGACTGTTTTTTCTGGTCAGTGGGATTCCAACATTGCCCTTGGCGGTACGTGGTCGTTATGAGAGAACTTTATTACCCCAATGGCTGTTAGTCTTGCGCGTTAGTGCCTCGCCCACTGCCACTTCAAGGATCTTAATTAATTCAATTCATGTACGAATAAAGTTTTACAAAGCTAAGTTAACATTTAGTTCATCGGTCCAGTAACAGTTAAAGAAAACTTATTTATCTGATAGCAAAAAACGGAATTTAAAAAATTTAATACGGAACCAAGGCTAAAATATCAAAAAATAAAGCGAATAATGAGAGAGCGAGACAGAAAATTACGTGCATGAAGATGAATAATATTCGCAGAAGAGATAATGCATGGCATCTAGGTAAATTGTTTCTACTTTGGAAATTACATTAATGTTTTTTTGTCTTTTGAAATTTAATTGTTTATTGTTAATTCAAGCATTCATTTATGTCAAGATTTTACATACCTACGATTTGATATCAGCTGTTTTTACTTTAAATGATGGGCTTCTACTCTGTAAGAAGATTTAACTTTACCCGTAATACCAGTGACATTATGAGGATTTTTTTATTATTATTGTTATTGATATGTAATAAAAATCAAAACCAACTAGCAAGTTTGTCAGAAAACCACGCACAATTAAATCCAATTGTTTGATTCGCCGTTAAATTATTTTTAAAAATTACGATGCAGTTTGCTGATAATGTTTTACGTAAGTAAATTATTTCATTTAGTGATAATCACTAATTGACAGATTTTAAATTTAAGTGATTGAACTACCACTTAAATTAAAAATCCGTCTCTCAGAGACACAAGGATCTTGGGCAATGATTATTCGTTATGGTCGTTGTTTAGTCTTTGTAATTGTAATTTCTTAGCTCCTGGTATTCTAGGTCACATTGGTCAAATGATAGTAAAAATTGTAGATTTTCGTAATGATGAATGACAACAGCTGATGCAGGGTTGGTACCTTAAGATTTTTGTCTAATTATGAAATGTTAATTAACTCGGTATTGTGACGCTTTTCTTACAAGATGTTATTTTATCTAGCATGTCGATATGATACCTTACCTACCACTTTTCGCTTTATATACCTCTTACCAGTCACCTTGTATATCTTTAATAAAAATAGTCAATCATAGAAAAGCCGCAATGTTTTTTGAAGTGACTCTCAAAACGTTGGTCACTGAGTTAAATAGGCCGGCTGGTCGGTGGGTGTCCAACGCTGCGTTTGCTCTTAGTGTCGGAACGTAGATAAGTAAAAAAAAATGCGCTCATCAACCTGTCTTCCAAGCGTAGTGAGTATGGCTAAAACTCCGTGTTACGTTTTCACGTAGTAACTACTGAACCGATCATCATGAAATTTTGCATACATGTTATCTGGAGTATAGAGAAAGACAGGGTACATTTTATCCCGGGAAAAAGTACTGTTCCCGAGGGATCGACATTGACGCGGGCGGAGCCGCGGGCGAAAGCTAGTTGTTTATTTATTGTGTTATTGTGTTAACTAGCTACATAATATTAGATAGGGTATATAAATAAATAATAAATAAATATATACGGACAAATCACACAGATTGAGCTAGCCCCATAGTAAGTTCGAGACTTGTGTTATGGGATACTAACTCAACGATACTATATTTTATAACAAATACACATCCAAGACCCAGGCCAATCTGAAAAAGATCATTTTCCATCTTGACCTGGCCGGGGATCGAACCCGGTCACTCCGAGTCGCAGGCTGGCGTGTTGACCGCTGCGCCACGGAACTAGTAAAAAAAAATATGAACTTAATATTAGGATATATGAGTGTTCTCACCATGTAAGAGCGCGTCTGGGTGCGGGTCTCTTGGCGCGTACACCAGCTCGCCCTCCTGCAGACCTTTAGGCTGCACGATGTACAGACGCACGCAAACGCGCCGCGCGCGGGACCCCGACAAACCCTCTTCCTGACACACCCGTACAATGTACATTACCTTATGGTATTAACCAGTCCGTCGTGTTCCCAACGCACACGACAGACTGGTTAAGGCGATACCACTGTAAATAAGGTCGTTCTGAACCTTATTTATCTCGCAAAATACTTAAATTAGGAGTTTCAAATCTAAGTAATATGATTTTTGACTATTTCATCTCCAAAAGTGTAAGATGAAAACACGTTTTGATAAAATTTTCACGATAGAAATATTTTTTGAAAAATGGTCTTCGGTCGCTGAGTTTTTGTTATTGTAGCTCAAATGCGACGAATGAAATAATGATTTTTAGACTAAAAGATAGCTTATTAGTAATTCATCAAAATTTAAATATGAAAATACAATTAACCTGTCTGATTTTATATAAAATAGAAATAACGAATTTGGCGCTTACGTTTTTTTTTTTGAGCGACTGAGACTATACCTATCTCATCATTCACGGGCTAAACCGCCAAGCGCTATCCCTTGCGCGCACTTGATCAGTCTGCGTACGCCTTTGCCGAGCGATGGTACCAAACCTTTGAGGCCTCGTCTTAATACCAAAAAGAGCCGCGGACTTTTTGTCCGCCACTGTCCGTTGTCTGCGTTGGGCATACTAGTGCTCTGCGAGCTGTATACCTCGCGAGTCTTATCAAAGCGAACTCGTAATGGCCTTAAGCGCTAAAGAGCCCCAATCGCGCGTATTACATGCCAATTTCCGCCATTTTGAAAAATCATCATCTAAGCCGCAAGAAGTCTACTGCTGGTCATAGGTCTCCCTCAAGTATTCCCAATATGACCAGTTGAAAATGACCGTCCTTTTCGATAATGTTAAAAACTAAATAGTCTTCCGTGCTAGTCTGGGAGAAAAGAGAAAACTTAAAATGTACCAGCTGCTTCTCTTCCCGCGCCTTAGAAATGGACAATAATAATAGCTGACATCATCATCATCATCAGGTCTTTTTAGTCTCCACTGCAGGAGCATGACCCTCTCTGTACTACCGGAGCCATACTTGGCCAGAGCAGACAGAAGATTTGGCGTACACTCTCCTCTCTGGCCAGACGGGTTGGAGAGGTCTCATTGATGTTTATGAGCTTTGTTTAGCTTGTATTTCCTAAGTCGCCTCTTACGACATCCATGGGAAGACTAGGAGTTGTCCTATTCTACTCTGTCGGAAACCACACGGCTAATACTATATAGCTAACAATCCATTACTATTTAGATTATATTTTGATGATGATTTTCTAACTGTAAGGTACTTACATTGTTCCGTAAATCAAAATCATCCGGGGAACCAGGCGTGTCTCCGCTTGAACCATTCCTATGGAACGGGTCATCGCAACTCGACTCACATTTTACTTGCTCCTCATCTGTAGATGCCAACAATAAAAATTGAATGGACATCTTGTCTAGGCAGGGAATAAGGTGACATATACAATGGATCTTACACGCTAGACGTGGGTTATGGATCTTGAGACCTTAAGATTCTACTCTCTTTGGTCTACCCCATAAGAAAGACGTGATAATATGTAAACGGTCAAATTTTTATCGTTTTGGACCCTTAAAGAGGTGACTCAGACCATCAAAATGAACAACTTTTCTTATGGGAACAATGATGGGAACTCAAAAAAAATTCGACATTCCCATACAAACTGGCCGGGCGGCGGGACTCTTTTGTATAGAAATGACGAAATTTTTTTTGAGTTTCCAGTATTGATCCCAGAAAAAGTTGTTCATGTTGATGGTCTGAGTGGTGACTCAGACCATCAATATGAACAAGCTGTTCTATGATCTTTTGATCGTTTTGGAACCTTAAAGGGGTACCCTTAAAGGGTCCAAAACGATCAAAATTTCACGATGTATATAAAATGAATTTTTCATCTCATCTATTCAAAAAACAAAAAGTAGATGTGTCTTCTCGGGACCTAATATAATACTTTTACTTTGAGCAACATACTCTGAATCCCTTGCTTCGCTCAGTAGTCTAATTTAGAACTCCTTCGTTCCGATTCAAAATACTGCTCTCACCAAAAAGTATTATGTTAGGCCTTTGCGTCACAATCTACTATATGCATTTGGTTGTCTGTCTTTTGGTTTAAAATTGAATTAAAAATGTAAAACAGGAACAAGGGAACCGATAAAATAAACTGTAATTTTTGTAATTGATCTATTGTGTATCACTATTTCCTGTTCCCTGTTAGTCCATATGTTATGAAAAGTGCATAAACTGCGGAGATTTCATCATTAATGTTGAACTATATTCGAGTTATAATTATGTTGCTCGCTTTTACTAGTTGACAGACTGCTATTTGATTATAACAACCCGGACCAATGGCATAACGTGCCTACCGAAGTACGGATGCTCCTAACCCATCCCAGTGAGGATCACGTCCAGGCTTGCTTCACATGCGTAGGCGCTAATAATGCTTACGCACTGGGCCTTCGAGCTGCTCCATAAATAATGTAAAAAAGTCTCACCTGCATCAACAATGCAGAAACTCAGCACCGGATACGGAAGTAGAAACTCCGCTATACTTTTACAATACGCTGTCGTATCATCCACGTCCCAGGCCATGTTCAGGACGTACAAACTCCGACTCTTGAAGTCTGATAGCACCAAGTAACTAGCACTTGTGTCCAACATGGCTTTAAGGCCGAGCACGGGAGATTCTGGGCCTAGCGTGGGGGTGAAGGTGATGGTCTGAAGGCAGTTCCAGGACTTGCACGACCAGATCTTGATGATTGTGTTGTTCTCTGCGCCGGTGACGGCGAATTTCCAAAATTGTACGCTGAAATGTACAACATAAAATTAATATACTGTGGTATAGTTGTAATAACTAAAGTAATAATTTTGGAAAGCAATTTTTTTTTTAATTTACGGGTTTTTTTGGCCCCTCTACTCACCAGCCAGTCTGCATTTCAATGTACGGGTATAATAGGAGAGGTATGTGACAAGTTTTCAGTTTGCATCAAATACCTACAAAAATTGGTAACAGCTCTCCTACTATCAGTGGCGTAGCTTGTTCTAGTGGGGCCCTATATCGACAAATGTGGGGCCCTTCAATCTTGCAACAGAAGTTTAAAATATTGTGAAAAATTCTTTGAATTCACTGATGGTGGTCTACTACGGTCTAAATCACAAAATATATTCTAGACTAGCTTTCGCCCGCGGCTCCGCCCGCGTCAATTTCGATCCCTCGGGAATAGTACTTTTTCCCGGGATAATAGGTAGCCTATGTCCTTCTTCGCACTGAACTTGTATGCAAAATTTCATGATGATCGGTTCAGTAGTTAAGGCGTGAAAGCATAACAAACAAACAAAAATAAACAAACGAACAAACTCACTTTCGCATTTATAATATTAGTAAGGACTAGAGGATGGTTACAGGGAGCGAGGTAGGTCTAGGATGAAGCGGCTCACACGCCTCCGCTCTCCGCACGTTCTCTAGTAATTATGAGATATTCTCTAGTTTGGACAATGAAAGGAAAAATCGAGTCATTGCTTTTAGTATTAAATAGAAAGAAAATTGATTAAAAAAGCACCAATACTTACTCGGTGTTGTAGTTCTTGTGGTTGTCCAGGAAGAATAGACAAGAGAGTGGTTTCCCGCCGTGCGGCTGCCACTTGTGCAGGCAACGTGGGCTGCTTTCGTTGCGCATGTACACCTGGGGAATAAACAAATCACACACAATTAATTACACCAATGCGGGCGCCATATTAAATTTAATGTGACGTCATTTCATATAGCCTATAATAAGCGGACAATCACGACGCTTCTAACGATATATCTTTTGTTGTGTTGTGTAGTTTCAGAAATATTAGAGGATACAAAAGTACATATATAAAAAGAAAATTGCGTCTTCCACTAAAGGAGCACTATGTTCAGCTGCTGTGAGCTTATCAACACTAGACCCAACGGCTTTCTTCTACGAATGTATGTACGTGCCTGACCCTCAGCCACCGCAGTAGCCAGCTCTGTAGATCAGAACAGGCTACTGCGGTGGCGGACACGTTCTTAGAAAAGACTCTTGTAACCTTCTCTATGAGCTGACCTGGAAGAACATCACGATCCCATCGGCCGCGGCAGTAGGCAGCGCCGTACCATCGGGAGACAAAGCTGCATCCATTACCTATGCACTATCCTGGGCTGGAGTTAAGCAGGATATTAGAGGAACCCTATCTACTTTTCTTCTTGTAACCTCCCCTATGAACTGACCCGGAAGAACATCACGATCCCATCGGCCGCGGCAGTAGCCAGCGCCGTACCATCGGGAGACAAAGCTGCATCCATTACCTATGCACTATCCTGGGCTGGAGTTAAGCAGGATATTAAAGGAACCCTATCTACTTTTCTTCTTGTAACCTCCCCTATGAACTGACCCGGAAGAACATCACGATCGTATCGGCCGCCGCAGTAGCCAGCGCTGTACCATTGGGAGATAATGCTGCATCCTCTACCTTTGTACTATCCTGTGCTTGAGTTAAGCAGGGAGTTGGAGAATCTTCTATCATGTAACCTTCAACAAGAACTGATGTGGAAGAATATCACGATCCCATCGGCCGCCGCAGTAGCCAGCGCCGTATCATCGGGAGATAATGCTGCATCCACTACCTGTGCACTATCTTGTACTGGAGTTAAGCAGGAAGTTAGGGGAAACCTATTTCCTTCCGTGTAACCTTCTACATGCACTGACCTGGAAGAACATCACGATTCCATCGGCCGCCGCAGTAGCCAGCGCCGTTCCATCGGGAGATAATGCTGCATCCACTACCTGTGCACTATCCTGCACTGCAGTTAAGCAGGAAGTTAGAACAACCTATCTACTCTTCTTCTTGTAACCTTCTCTATGAGCTGACCTGGAAGAACTTCACAATCCCATCGGCCGCCGCGGTAGCCAACGCCGTGCCATCAGGAGAGAACGCCGCGTAAACTAGAGGAACGCTGTCTTCTGCGGGTGTGAGCACACCAACACTAAGCACAAGCAGACCCTACTGCCCTACTGCCTCCTTCTACGAATGTAACTGCCTGACCATCGGCTGCCGCTGTAGCCAGCACTCTACCATCTTAGAGAAACCTGAATCTACTTCTGTTCTCTAACCTGAGTTGGAGTTAACCAGGGAGTTGGAGGAAACCTCCTTTCCTGTAACCTCTTCTATGAACTGACCTGGAAGAACATCACGATCCCATCGGCCGCCGCAGTAGCCAGCGCCGTACCATCGGGAGAGAACGCCGCGTCCACTATTGGCGCACTGTGTTCAGCGGCTGTGAGCACCCCGGCGCACCGGGAGCTGAGCAGGGCACTGGCAGATCCTACGGCTTCCTTCGGCAGCGTGTCTACGACGGCGCGCATGTTCCACATGCGAGCTGGGGACAAGAATTATGTTAAACTAGCTTTCGCCCGCGGCTCCGCCCGCGTCAATGTCGATCCCTCGGGAATAGTACTTTTGCCCGGGATAAAAGGTAGCATATGTCCTTCTCTGTACTCCAAAGAACTTGTATGCAAATTTTCGTAACAAACAAACAAACTCACTTTCGCATTTATAATATTAGTTAGGATTAGCTGTGCCCGCGGCTCCGATCGCGTACATTAAGATTTCTAAACTAAACCTTAGGTAGGTTAATAACTAAAGAAAAAAATTACGTAGCCTATCCTATCCTGTGCGTCTAAATGTTTATCTACCAAGATTAATAAAATTCAGTTAATTCGTTTTATGGAGGAAATTGATGATTTTCCGATTTTTTTCCGTATGTATGTTTGAAACATACGGAACGAAAATCTGAAAATCGTCAATTTAGTTTCAATATCATGTATAAAGCTTATAAACGATATCTCTGAAAACAAAGTAACTCCATGGCCAACCCTCACAGATTTAATATTACCCAATGCATTGGGCCCAGGCAAGAGGCCTAGATGGTGATGTCTTCTTCATCATCAGGCACTACAGCCGCGAGTGGGTCTGGGCATATTTATTTTATTTAATTATAGACGAGCAGCTTTTCAACTGATGTGTCTATGAAAGGCAGAGTTTAATGTGTGTATTGTCTTTAGATAAAGTTTACACTGATAACGGATTTTCACTTTCAATTGCAACCACTTTAAGTTGTTTTTTAAAGGAGTTTAATGATGCCGAGACTATTAGGAAGTCTATTCCAGTTATGGACCACTCTATTACTAAGGAACAGATGGGCAGTGTTTGTTAATTAGGGATTTTTTTTTATTCGGATCTATTTCAGGGTTTTTGTTTTCAGTTTTTGATTCTGATATTTTCATAGTCTCCTTCGACACCATCCAGCCATCTCAGCTTTGGTCTGCCTTGGCTTCTACAACCTTCCGGCCGACTTTCCATGACACGTTTGGCCACACCATCCTTGTCCATTCTAACTACATGTTCTGCCCAAAGTCGTCCAAATTTGATGACGTTGGCGATATCTTCTGCTCGAACCAACTAGTGAGATGGACAAGCATTCGCCAGAACAGTAAACCATTGTTGCTCTTACAATACTTACCAATATTATCATGTGTTGTAAGCAGCAACCGTGCAGCGACATCATCGTCTTGAGTGTCATCTTCATCCGGGATGTAGGGGCACCACACCACGCGCGCCATGCCGCCGCCGAGATTCGTGTCTTCACGGATCTCCGCTATTAGTGTGCATCTGAAAATATCAATGACTGGTTATGCTGTACAGCCATCAAACAATAACTAGATGCGCCATATGAATGCCATAAAGCGAGTATGAGGGTTTTCTGAAATATGTGGGGGCAGCACTGAGGCGTGGGGTCTGGCAAGCTGTAATTGGACAACAATGAGTCAGTTCTTACTGCTTGCTAAAAATTAGCCAATGACAACGCCTCATCGGACGATTCAGTGCTGACACCTGGTGGTAAGCATTTCAGGGAATTCTAATTATCATTGCACACACTTTCCTATGAATGTTAGGTGACAAAATATCTAAAGCTCGTGCAGAAGCGTACTCAAGGATGGTAGGCGTCGGGCATGTAGCCAGCCATCTATGCCATAAAAACTTTGCCTCACCTGAGCGTCTTCCCAGTTGCACCCAACCACGGAATCGCAACAGATGTTCACAGGGCTTCATGATACAACTCTTTTAAGCATTTCACAAATCATTATCACCGGTGAGGCACTTGGTCACGAAAACCTGTTGCCGGCTCAGGGATTATGTATAATATGTGTAACAGCCTCTGTGGTCCACTGGTTAAGGCGTTTGCCTGTTGACCCGGGGGTCGTGGGTTCGATTCCCACCGGAAGCATACTTTGTTTAGTTGTTTCCAGTTTGGTTAGGACATTGCAGGCTTGAATCACCTGATTGTCTGATAATAAAGATGATTCCGTGCTTCGGAAGGCACGTTAAACCGTTGGTCCCGGCTGCCTTCTGGTAGTCGTTAAAGGAACCACGTCAGAGGCCGAGAGGCGGTTCCGAAGAACTCTGACACCAGGGTGTGCGTGGTCGATTGACCGTGGCATCTACACGAAATGATGAAGGACTATGTATGAGCTACAAACCTGATTCCATCTGTGACTTCAATCTCGTGAACGTAGAAGTTTCCCTGCTCGTCTATACACGCCAGCACCACTTGATTCTGAATGTGTGCAAAAGCTAAGTCTTGTACCTAAAAAAAAAAACCAATTATTTATTCAAGTTGAGACTAATGTTTAAGATAACAATATTTAATTTAAACCATGCCTTTAAATCCCAGAATTAGATAGCTCCCAGAATTAAATAGTTTAGAATTTATCCAAACATCGCCTGTCGCGCTCATACATCTTCCATCCTGCTCACACATGTATTCTATTCCGCTCACACAGTCTCGAACATTCTGGAATGTTCTAGCTGTTGGCTGTTAGGACCGAAAGTATATGGTACTTTCTAGACCCATAAGGCCATAAGTGAACTAATAAGTTTTTTTTCCTTTATTTGGGTCTACAAACAGTATCACACTTAATGTTAAGTAACAAATTTCCATAAAGAAATAAATAAATGTGAAACCAACGACGTGAACCACAACTTACAAACAGAGTTATATTGAGAGAAAACATTATACTAGTAACTTTACAATATTGTTCTATGTGAAAGAAATAATAATAATTTGTGTGTAAGTTAAAGAGCCAAAAAGTTAAAGAGTACACTGCGATTGTCTTTAGTGAGCGATAGATATAATACAAGCGAAAATTTTGTGCAACTGTTAACAGTGAGATAATTTCTAGGACCACAGCAATAGATCAGGACTACGAGTGCCTTTCGTTATCGATATTCGACGTGTTGGAAGACCAGTCAGGTGTTGGGATTCGTAGTGATAAGATATAAAGTCTCTCAGTAGAAGTAGGTTTTACTTTAAATTCCGAACCCTAACCCCATTCTAATAAAAATTGTATTTTTACACTGAAAACAAGAACTGTTTCAAGTTGTTCACATAATAAAACCTATCCAATCCACTACACTGGCCGTTGGAGCAGAAGGGTTTTGAATGGCGACCACGTATCGGCAAGCGCAGCGTCGGACATCCAGCAGAAGACGCTGGATGCAGGCCGCTTCCAACCGGTCGTATTGGAAATCCTTGGGGAAGACCTATGTCCAGCAGTGGACTTCTTGCGGCTGATGATATCTACACTAACAATCTACACTTCTACATCCACACTAACTACACTAATATTATAAAGAGGAAAGATTTGGTTGTTTGTGTGTTTGCAATAGGCTAAACTCCAAGACCGATTTAAAAAATTCTTTCACCATTATAATCCTACATTATCCCTGAATAAGAACATTTTGAAAATGTTGTATGAGAACTTGATAATGTAACCCAAAGTATGAAAAAATAACAAAATAAATCCAAATACCTATACGTACCCGTGCGAAGCGGGGGCGGGTCGCTAGTTATACAAATAAGTAAAGACCGACCGAAGTTTGGATTTCAGTTGCTGTTTTGGTAAGGTTCGGCGAGAAAATTGCGTTTCGACGACAGTTTTGGCAAAATATCCTGTTTTTTTTTACTAATTATTGAAGTAGACATTTTTCTCCCATCTCACCTGATGGTAAGTGACGATGAAGACAAGGATGTTACATGCCTATTCAACAGATACCCATTTATTCTACTTTTGAATGTCCCGGGATTCTACTTGTCTGGGAATATAAACGCAGGCAATTCATTCCACACCTTAGCTTCATTCTGAACCAAAAAGGAACTGTTAAAGCGTTTAGTTCGACTCTTTGGTATTCCAACGATGAAAGGGTGAAATTTCTTTCTGCGTCTCGTAGTCCGATGGAGGAATGGTGAGAGTTCTACTAACTCAAAGAGCGCTTTCGCACACTCTCCAAAATGTATATAAAAATCCTGTATTGGTCGTCTCAACAAATAACCCCCTTCCTTATTTCAACCATATGAACCATAAAAATGTATTTACCATATCAGCATAGTGTGAAGAAATTAAGCTGACCTATTACTTTGTGTATAATCTTATAGGCTGAATATTAAAAGCTTTGTTTATTTACTTACTCATCAAGTATGTAAAGGCAGTAGCATTGATACACTGGTTCTTGTGTATTACATTGATTCGTAACTCAATGTGATAAGGTCTAAATTAGGATACAAATGTATATTATATCAATGCTCCTGCATGACTGTACCAAACTTTTTGTAACAGAGTCCTTATTTTTATTATTAAGATAGCTTAAAACACTTTATTTGGTTTGTTTAGTAAAATGATATGCTGAATTAATATGAATGTATCATTATTTCATAAGGTAATGTCATACCTTCTTGTTTTGAAAAAATAGATTATGTACTAGAAGAAACTCTCACCCAAAATCACAAAGAAAGACTAGCCAAATGCCAGCGGGCAATGGAGATAAGTAGTTTCCCAACAGGGAATAAAACTAACGGATAAAGTTAGCTCTACCGAAACGCAAAGCCAAAGTCACCGACGTAATTACTCGAACTGACCAGCTAAAATAGCGATGGACAGGCCAACGGGGTCGTACGTAGCCAACGGGGACGTCCTACAAAAGATGGAAAGATGATTTCTGCTTAGCTTTGAGGCCGTATTGGATCAGAGTAGCAACGGATAGAGTGCAGTAGAAACAGTTGGAGGAGGCCTATGTCAAAAGACACACCGACCTGAGGGACATTTTATGACCACACAAATTAGTAATAAAGCAAATTATAATGTCAGTTCTGGAAATAAAAGGCTATTATTATTATTATTACTAGAAGAAGAGTATATATAGACATACCACTCCCTTCATGCCCTTGATAAGTGAGCGCCTCTCTGTGCCGGGTTCGGGAGTGTATACCACTCGCACCATTCCACTCCATGAGCCAGGATTTAATGGATTTGTAGCTGTAACAAACATAATATTTTGTCATTTTATTGTATAATTGAGTGTGAAAAAAAAAGTCTAAAGTTAGATGGACAGACATGTGCTTTAAATATAGAATGGCTGCGCCGTTAGCATGGCGCCCGCGACGCCGATTATATCGCGCGATAAACTATCCACATCTCTCTCTTTGATATTACGGAAAACAAGATGGCGATAGTCAGTAAACGTTGTCGCGCGTGCCGTGCTGCAGGGGCAGGATATACTACTACACAGACCTTGGTCAGAATTTTGTCCAGTTACAAATCACACTAAGACGTTATATTTAATTTTTAGTTCCAAATTAATGCTCTTTGTGGCATCCTTTTACATTCCAAGCGAGCTGACAAATTTGTTGGAATTTTTATGACAATGTTTAAGTCCTATGCTCGGGAAGTGTACAAATGTAAAACGCATATTTTTGCCTAATTTCCCGAGGGAGAAGGTTTGAATGCTGGAATGGCATATACAATAGTTTCTCAATTGTTTGTCAGACACAGAGCAACCTATGTGGCGTCTAAGGTATAATAAGTATAATAATTCTTTATTTCCATTTGTTAAATTACAATATTTTAGACTATTGTTGTATTGTATACATTGTGGTTAACATCCTAGTTATATTCTTATGTATAGTTTTACAATATAACAATCATCCAATACATCAAAAAAACTAAGAAATTAAGATCGAGTAGTTATCCACAAAGAGTTAATCGTATACCCGCCGTAGTAGTAATAGTTTTACTGTATCACGGTCGGATAGTGATCCCTCATTGGCAAACAACTAAGTGATCGAGCAAGCTTATGCTAATAATCTTAAGGTACATTTCCAAACGTGCGCATGCACACAGATAACTTTGACAGGTCTATGTGTACCGGTCGGCCGAAGCGGTGCGAAGATGACTCACATAAGTAGTCAACTGGTAAACAGATCATAGTGTACGATTGCGCACAGAGCTATCACTAATAAATATGGTGAGAATTTGAAGTTATTTTAAATGAAGAAAATGCTTAAATCTAACCTTGATTTTGTATTGTTAATAAGTTTAATAGATGTTATATAGGCTCGTTTTATAAGTTTATGAAATAATTAGTTACAGATTAATTTATATATTTCTCAATATATATATACATTTAGATATATAATATTTGTTATCTAAAAATAGAATATATTTACTTATAATATAAGTTAAATTAATTTATATTATATGTACGATTAGAGTATTGTGTATATATTATTTATATATATATGTTGTTTTATGAATATATTTATGTATGTCTTTATTAGCACGATTATATATTTTTCCCCCATTTTCTTATTGTTTTTTTTTTTTTTATTATTTTTAGACTCTCAATAAGTTTTCTGTTGCCGAGTAGTCCAGCCCTAACAGATACTTAGTGATTACTTTTTTACAGGAGTATAAGGTAAGATTATTTATATAAATTTTAGACGAAAGCTTATTATATGTGTAAGGACCTAGAAATTTAAGAAAGTTTTGAGCAAACCTCGTTCTACATTTAGGTACATAATATATTTTATCCCTCCGTCTTCTCGTAGGTAGTGTATCACGCGGTATCCTATGCTGATACATTATTAACGTTTTAATAAATAGTTTTCGTACTGATAAGATGTTTATTTCACTAAATAATTGGTTTGATGGATATCTTATAGGTTTAAAGGTCATAGTTTTTAATACAGCTTTCTGCGCTCTCTCTAATGTAGTCATTGTCGTTTTAAAACATCCACCCCAAATCAAGATACAATAACTTAGGATAGATTCACAAAGAGATGTGTATATTATCTTAAGTAGTTTGTCGTTGCATATGTGTCTTATATTTTTAAATATATATATTAATTTTCTAACGCGATTAGTCAGGGCCATAATATGTTCTTTCCAAGATAAGTGCTGATTTAGTATTACTCCTAGATATTTTATTGTGTTAGTATTATTTATTTCATAGCAATTACAGTTCATTGTATTGGTGCACTGATGATTCTTTATTTTAATTAAATTTTTGTTAGGCAGCGTATTAGCCTGTATACTAAAGGTCATGTACTTTGTTTTAGTTTGATTAAGAGTAAGAATATTATTATCAAGCCAGCTGGTAATTTTTTTAAACTCGGTATCAGCATGTTTGCCTAAAAGTTCCCAGTCATTGCCCTTAAATAATACAACCGTATCATCAGCAAATGTTATGATCTCTGCATCAGGTAACTCTAATCGACACAGATCGTCAATATAGATCAAAAACAAGGTAGGTCCTAAGACACTACCTTGGGGAACACCATAATTAACGCTCCTCTCTTCACTGACGTAGTCCTCTACCTTGACTATCTGTTTCCTGCCTCTTAGGTAACTTTCAAAAAGGCGTAATTCATTACCTCTAATACCTTTCTTTTCCAGCTTATTTAATAATAGCGGAACAGAAACACTATCAAAAGCCTTATTTAGGTCTAGAAATATTCCTAGGCATTTTATTTGTAAGTCCAAATTTAACGTGATTGTTGAAATTACTTGCTTGATGGCATCAACCGTAGATTTATGTGATCGGAATCCGTATTGATTAGGAGACAGTAGGTTAAATTTTTCTAGGTAAGTTTTTAGCCTAATGTTGATTATTTTTTCAATGATTTTAGAAATACTAGGTAATAGTGAGATAGGTCGGTAATTTGAAATACAATTTTTGTGTCCTGATTTATAAATTGGTAATATTAAAGATTTTTTAAGTGAGTTCGGAAAGACGCCAGTGGAGAAGCATTGATTTACAATAATTGTAATAGGTTCTGCAAGAACATGACATGCTTGTTTCAAGAAAATAGTCGAGATTCTATCGTGACCTGTTGATGAAGTAGACTTTAAATTTTTTATAATTGTTGTTACTTCCGATATATCGGTCGGTAAAAGAGCAAACGAATTTGAAGTAGATGGTAGGATTTTATGGGCCTTGTCTTTTAAATTGTTTTCATTAGTATTGAGTTTTTGCAAAATATCGCTAGCTAGGTTATTGCCGACGTTAGAAAAATATTTATTTATGTAGTTTACTGACGCTAAAGGGCTATGTTTAAGGTTCAAAAGATCATTAGAACTATTTTTACTTTTGTCTAAATAACAGATATTTTTTACTATGGACCACTGTTGTTTTAGGTTACTATTATATTTATTTAATTCTTTTCTATAATAAGTCCTTTTAAGCTTTTTTAAAAGATTGTTACATGTATTCCTGTATCTTGAGTAGGTTAATCTAAGAACATCATTGCTAGGATCTGTTTTTAGATTTTGTTGAAGTTTATTTCTGTTCCTTATACATCTGACCAGACCAGGAGTCACCCATGGCTTTGTGTTTCTTTTCCTGCAAGACAGCTTCTGTATTACTGTGTGTTTTTTAAGAATCGCCTTAATTACAGAGATAAGCGTATCAGTCGCAATGTTAGGATCATTTTTAGGAATCGTTTTGGGCCATTCAACCAATTGCAACTCTTCTGTAGCCTTGGCGTAGTCTATTTTCTTAGTGTATCTATTTATATTTTTTCTGAATGAGGGTTTCTTTGGAAGTGACAATAGTACACAGAAATGATCAGTTATCGATGTTTGACATACTATAGTCGTTGTAAAATGTTTTGTTTTTGCAAAACAGTGATCAATACATTTTTTGTCGCGAGTAATAAGTGTATGAGTTGGTAGTAATCCATGAAATGTTAGAAGATCTAAATATTCTGGCGACCGTCTATCTATATTATGAGGTTTTATGTCTATATTGATGTCACCGACAACTATTATGTTAGTATACATTTTCATTTCAATAAGAAGCTTGTCAAGGGAGACCAAAAAATTTTGTATATTATAAAAACATGGTGGCCTATAGATGCAAATAATTGCAAGGCTATTTTGAAAAGTAACAACTAGACAATTGGCATCTCTGAAAAAGTCTGGTTCTTTCACTGAAATGGCATAATTATCTTTAACATAAATAACAGTTCCATCATTCTGATTAATATATTTAGAAGTTTTAAAGCAGTTATAGTTATTTAGGGTTGGTAAAACAATATTTTCATTTAGTCGACATTCTGTTAATACAATAATATCTTGTTGAATCTTGGTTTGATCAATTAGTATAGAAAAGTCATCAAAGTTACGGTTTAAGCTCCTTATATTTTGTGTAATAATATTAAAAGATGTGTTAGTACTAGACAAAATGGCACTACATAACTCCGGATCTTCCACAGATATCGCTTTTCCAACATTGACACTGGAATCAATGTCGGACAAAATATCTTCTAAGTTATTCATTTAATTGTCCAATATGTAATTTTATTTTTAATAACAAAGACATCGATATAATATCGATATAAAAGGATTATGTTCAGCGATATTGAAGAGCCGGAGAAACAACTATAAGTAAGAGTCATTATTTCAGATATATCTTTGTGTATAGCATTATTGTGGGAGAACGTGCAAATATTTGAACATTGTGTAAGGGTGTAATAATGTGATATAATATATAGATATATAAGTAATATAATTAGAATTTGGGAGAACCTTGTATATGAACTTAGGTATAAATAACTATAGCTAGGTGTATACTTACTTACAATCCTACTAACAATACTAAACAAGAGGAAAATTATTGGTTCAAAGAGAAGGTAGAAATTGAAAGAAAAATGAAAACTGCAGATTCGTCTACCATATAGTCATGGAATTGTCAGATTACCCATCTTCAGCTTTTCAATCTGGTCAAGGCTCTTGATGCGTATAGCTGGTGAACCATCAGATTTTCTAATGTAGATCTTACCACGCTTGATCCAGCAGAATTTGTAATCAAAGTTCTTGACTAGGTTTCTAGCATGCGAGTGAAGGAGTTTGCCATTGTAACTGAGGACTTCTGAGAAATATATAGCTTTTCTTTCGCTGTCCAATCCGAGCGTTGACGAGTTGAGTCTATTGTTCTCATTACCCTTATTGTATTTCTTGACAGCACCCAGTACTTCATCGCGAACGCTCTCAGATTCATATTCCACTACTAGATTTTTGGTATTTCTGGTCTTTTTTTGTCCTATTTCTTTGATTTTGCGGCTTGCTGCATTGAGCCCCAAAGAAATATGAATTTTTTCAACAACTTTCTCCAAATTCTCCTTTTCAATTTCTGGTAAGTTTCTAATTTCAATTGAAGTGGCATTCAGTTTGCAGTTTATTTCTTCAATTGAATCTTCTAGGTATCCAATTCTTATTTTCATTGCTTCCTGTTCCTTCTTTGTGACATCAGCTTCCATTTGTAGATTTTCACACTTAGCTGAGATGGTTTCTAGTTTCTCTTCTATCTTCTTTTGAGCCCTTATAATGCCTTTATTTTGCTGAATTATTTCTTCCAGAGATTCCTTTAAAGAATCGTGCCGTTGGTCTTGGTCTTTCTTCATATTGCTTAGCAATAGGAGGATTTCATCCCGAAGATTAAGATTATCAATGTCATCCCTATCTTTGCGTTTTCTCAGCAATATGAATTGATTGTTATCTTCTGTCAGTTTACGTAGGTCACTTTGTGATGAAGATCGAGAACTATTAGGAGATCTTGTCACCGACATGTTTACTCTGTGCTGTTAATATACTATGCACTGCGTTTAAAGTTTAACTAAATTGTGGACGCTACTGCTCGCCGTGCGTGCGGGACGAGGAATGTAAGATAAGAAAAGAAGACACCATACACAGGTCGCTGCACTAAAAGTTTTACAACCTCTTTCATTACACGACATCGTTATTCTTTCCTAGGAGTGAAAAATTTCAAAATCTCTCACCTTTAATGGAATATGCCATATATTTCCCACTGATGTGTATTGCAAGCAGTTGTCCGTGATAGAACTTGGGCTCCCAGTTATAGTCCACCAGGTTCCGTAGCTTGACCTTAGAGCTGCCATGGTTGTGGTTGCCAGCATTGGTTGTGACAATAACATCTGTTGCAAAGACATCTGCACTGCATACACCGTCTCCTTCTGAGAAGGATCTGCAAAGAATATTTTACATATTACTATGGTCCCTCCAAGGTTGTGGAAAATGGTGCCAATAGGAAAAATATATAGTTTTATGTATGTCATAAATATGGTAAACATTATAAAATGTATCACCTCCTCTTGTATATTTTCATCAACAAATAATATAGAAAATGATAAGTGAAGCCTTGGAAAATATGATAGTGATTAGCGACTTAACAGATTTATATGCATTTAAGAGCGTATAAAATTACTGACTGGGATTTCAAATCGATAATCATATACCTATATGGTACATTCAAATCTTTCTTTAGGGGGAAAATATGAGAAAAGGAGCAATATTAGCAAAATTATAGGTCTGAACAGCAGAGACTATGGCTCCCTTTTTCACAGTTCTTGTAATACATACATTTCGTAATTCAGAATTAGAGTATTTGGAGTTCTTAAATGGGTGCAGGGAGTGGATAAAGTGAAAGTTTTCAGATGTTTGTATGCATTTATAGCTACGCCTAGTGATTCATTACGCTGACGAGGGTGAAGAGATTCGTAAGGGCTAAATCTACTGCCATGACCTTGGACAAAATTATAATAAACAGAGATGCCAAAGGAAGCTAGTCAAATAAATGGACAGCAACAGGTTATGAAACTTTTTCATTCTACTTATTAAAAAGAATTCACTCAGGAAATAAGCCAATGTATAGAGAAATATACTGCACAGTTACATATACCTAGAAACATCGAAATTAGGCAAAGAATAAAAAGTTATGATCTGGTCACTTACATAGTTTGCGTAGTTTCCGTTAGCTTCGGAAGCATTGTCATTAAATAAGTTGTTTCAATTTTTAAATCCTATAATTGCCTCATTAATATCATGAGAATATCAGATTTAGAGAAGATTCAAAACTTTGCGAAATTACAGAGAAAAACGCAAACTGCCGATGCCGACAGGACCGACATGAAAGTGCGTTTAGTTAACGACGTTCACACGCAAGTTTTAATTTTACCTGTGAGATTTAATTAATGATCTAAATAGATTGTATATTTTCATACAGCTATTCTTGATTTTTATCATTTATATATATTTAAATAAAAGTCTGGCAAGTAATGATTATTATTCCGTAGAAACTAAAAGAAATAAATACCTTAGTGTAGCAACAAAAAATAGCCAAAAAACAAAGCGCAAATAAGTGCGTTCTCTAATGCCTTGATGATTACCATTGAGCCATAGGTGAATATTCTGTAATGAGGTGCGGTGCCGCCTCCGAGTAGGATAGACGTCTAAATGAACGCTACCTATTCAGCATCTTGTAAAACTCAGAAGAATAATATACATAGAAGCCACATATAAATAGAAACTGAAAACAGATAGTTGACACGGTATTTTGCTTATGAGCTTTCGCTTATGATAGAACTAGCTTTCGCCCGCGGCTCCGCCCGCGTCAATGTCGATCCCTCGGGAATAGTACTTTTTCCCGGGATAAAAGGTAGCCTATGTCCTTCTCCGCACTTCAGAGAACTTGTATGCAAGATTTCATGATGAACGGTTCAGTAGTTACGGCGTGAAAGCGTAACAAACAAACAAACAAACAAATAAACAAACAAACAAACTTACTTTCGCATTTATAATATTAGTAAGGATAAGAATTATAATATTAGTAAGGATGAGACAAAAACTTCAGTCAATTTCTATTATATTCATAGTTGTCCCGACTTGAAATGTCAATGGACTCCAATGGACTCCATTAAATCCGACTAAATTCAAAATAACTTATTAAAGTTCAACGTCTGTCACATTAGCATCTTGCCGACTTGATTGGGTTATATATCGAGAAAAACATTACGGCGGAATTGTGATGTCTGCAAATTAAATAATAGATTGTGCTATAATTCTCACGGATAAAAGTATTAACCGGTGTTGGGTTGGTGCGTTATCAAATGGCCATTATACCAAACAATGTCTTGTGCGATGGAGGGATGTAAATCCAATTCAGGACCATGGACCTACAGGACGAACAGAAATGAATTCTGTAAAACATAATTTTCATCGGTAAGTTTTTCAATTAAAAGTGCATAATTAAAACCGAAAATAGGTCAAAATATTATAATAATATTCTCAATTACATAACGTATTGTATAAATGACTAATTTTTAAGGTATTTAACGTAAAATTATATATTTTTCCTTATTTCAAATTAGGTTAGTTTTTTCCTAGTGATGTGGTAAAATCACGTATCTGTATATCGATATTTATAATGGCGGTCTTGCCATTTCAGGGACATTTTTGTTAGTGTCGAGTCATGCAATAGTATTGTAACACATTGAACCATTATGGTAATTAAAAAACCAGCAAAGTGTGAGTCGGACTCGCGCACCAAGGGTTCCGTACCATCCTTCCTTATAATATTATAAATGTGAAAGTGAGTTTGTTTGTTACGCTTCCACGCCGTAACTTCTGAACCGATCATCATGAAATTTTGCACGATCTCTGGAGTGCGGAAAAGAACAAAGACATATCTTTCATCTCAGAATAAGGTACTGTTCCCAAAGGATCGACATTAACGCGAGCGGAGCTGCGGGCGTAAGCTATAAAAGCGCCCAAAAAACAGTTTTATTGTATTTCAACTGTCTAACTATCACGGTTTATGAGATACAGCCTGGTGACAAACAGACAGATGATCATCGGAGCCATATTAATAGGGTCCTGATCTTACCCTTTGAACCCTAAAAATAATCGATTTTTACTAATATGAAGAAAATTATTGTTAAAATTTTATTACAGCTCCCCGAAGTATAAAGAAATTAGAAAGGTGTGGGATCCGAGGAACTTTCAAGCGACATTGGACAGATAAAATATCATAGTGGAATTTGTTCAAAATATTTTACTGCCGTGCCGATATATTTATTTCGAATATAAAATTAAGAAACGATTGAAACACGATATTAAACACTGTACGCTATTCGAAGCCTATAATAAATGAGAGTAGCACTTCCGTTTCCCTTTAATATTGCGTGTTTTGCTGTGTTTTACCGACATTTCCCCCTCTCTTCCCCCACCGCCACAGGCAGGCCACGCGTTGCGAAGCGCGTGGCTCTTGCCTCATTGGCGTCTGTTTTCCCGACCACGACGTTCGTGTCTTGCAGCTCTGTGCTCACGTGGTTCAAAAACAAGTTTTGAACGGTAACGACCGTTAGTTGCGTGTTCGTGAAAAAAGTGATATAATTGGTGTCATATCAAAAAAGATTTGTGGTAAGTCAAACGTAATTTTTTGAATGTTATGTTTCATTTGTGCTTTTTAAAATATTTCTTAGATATACTTACGTAAGTTATTCCTATCTTATCATAAAGTAGTTACCGACTAATATTTTTTAAAAACTTTTTTAGATCTGCGTATTTACGATGAATAAATCAATTAATGATAATGGTGAGAAGAAGTCTAGCTCTAGTTTGAGTGATTCATCATCAAGCAGTAATTCTGATTCTTCATCAAAAAGGAGGAGTAGAAATTCGAGGACGAGGAAGCATAAGAGGAGTAGAAATTCGAACAGGCTTCTGAAGAAATTATCGAAAGAAGTAAGTGATTTACGCAATCATGTTTTTAATCAGCAGTCTCAATCAACTCCCAATTATATGCCTTCAAATAATCTTTACTTGAACGATGATTGTATCGAAGCCAATATTAGTGGCGATTTATTTAGTCCACCTAGACACGACGAGGTGCCCAACCAAAACGAGCGGTTTAATCCAACGGTAGATGTACCGAATTTCAGTATTTGCTTAGATACTAGTTTAAAGGAACCAGCCGTTCCAAAAGCCTCTGTGGAATATATTGCTGCACTGAATAGTCTTCAACGTTTTGGTGACGCCTCTTGGAGTGACGTACGTTACTCAGATGTTCAAAAAAATTATAGTCACTCTCCGGGGTTTATTGAGTTAGAGACTAATGATGAGATTAAATCCTTTGACGTTTTTAAAAACTTTTCTTATGCTGAAAAAAGTTTTGCTACCCTCACTTATGCATTATTAAAGCAGAAAGAAGTATGAGAAAAAGGAATAAGTGATTTTCTTAAATGGTCACAAGAATCGGAGATGATCACATTCGCAGACATAAAAAACAAGATGGAGGATATTTTCTTAAAAGGGGACTTTCACAAGGTGTCTTCCGATTCGATACAGTTAATATGTGGCCATCGAGCCGACATGATCCAACAAAGGCGAGAAGCGATTTTGAAGTACGTAAAAGATCCTTTGGTCAAGTCTGCTCTTAAGAAAGTTCCTCCATCGTGTTCCCATCTGTTTGAAGAACATGCATTTACTGCTGCTTTGGAAAAACATGGCGGAGTGAGAAAAATATTCTGGATAAAACCGAAAAATACAAAACCAGCTGCGCAAGCAGGTTCAAGTGATAATTACCAGCATCCCGCGCAGGGATCTGCCAACTATAAGCCTGCGCAAGGCTATGCAAAAAATCGCCCACCTGCGCAAGGTGGTAGATATCAGAGGTATTCGTCTGCGCAAGACGAACAATATGATTACCGTTCTGCACAAGGACGTAGTTACCATGGTAAGACAAAGGAATCGCAGTCCTTTCGTGGCCGCCCCGGACGTGCTGACAGATCCAATGAGAAACGTACCTCCAAGCGTCAGGCATCGCCATCTTGGAGAGAGCAATCCCGCGATAAAAAGCGAAGATTCTGACTACAAGCTGTTTCGAGCCGGTCAGCTAAAATATTGTCTCCAAAAATGGAAACAAATGAAAGCTCCGTTGTACATTCAGAACATTATCCAGGGTTATCTTATCCCATTTGTAAGAAAACCACCATTGATATTTCCCGGCCAAGGTACGGCCTTTCAGATTCAAAACTCACCGGAAATGTCGGAGGTGATACGAGAATTAAAAAATCAAGGTGTACTGGAGAAAGCACCTCCAAGTCCGAGCTTTTTATCGACCATATTTCTCGTGCCAAAAAGCGACGGCTCGCCTCGACCTATCTTCAATTTAAAGGCACTCAATCAATATGTTCTAACAGAAAAATTTCACCTCATAAACGTCCACAGCATACCAGAATTCTTACAAAGCAGAGACTGGCTAGTAAAAATAGATTTGAGCCAAGCGTATTTTCACGTTCCTATAGCAGACCGTCATCGATGCTTTCTGAGGTTGATTTTCAAAGACGAATTACTCCAAATGACGTGCCTACCATTTGGTTTGAGTTCAGCTCCAAAGGTTTTCGCAAGCGTGACAAACTGGGTGGCTCAAGTCCTCCGCAATCAAGGCATCAGGTTGCTCGTATATTTGGACGATTTCTTGCTAGCCCATCACGATCAGATTGTTCTCAGAAACCAGGCGGCAAAAGTGGTCAAGTTATTACAGTTTCTGGGCTGGAAGGTAAATTTGGAGAAATCAGTTCTCATACCGAAGCGTCAAATAGAATATTTGGGCGTACTATGGGATCCATCGTCCAACAAAAAAGCCCTGCCGGCCAAAAAAGTGCACAAAATTGTCGAGATGGTGAAGGTGATCCTAAATACAGAGAAAACCAACTTGAAAAGTTTAGAGAGTCTTATTGGCATGCTGAATTTCGCCAGTTTTGTAGTGCCAAGAGGCCGTTTACATTATCGTCATCTTCAAGGATTGATGAATTTAATGCGAAGACAAAATGCCAAGACGAAAATACTCCTCAACCCCGAAGCAAAAAGAGAGCTAGTTTGGTGGATGGAGAACAGCCACATGGCCTCAATATTGAGAATACCTGCGCCGACCCATTTCTTAACCACCGACGCTTCCGATATAGCTTGGGGTGCAAAGCTCAACAACAAGGAGTTATGGGGCAACTGGTCCAGATCCGAAATTCATCTGCACAGCAATCAGAAGGAATTGTTAAAAATTCTGAAAGTATTGCAACAGGGACAACGACTACGGCTGTCGAATGCCTCTCTTCTTATCCAGAGCGACAATCGAACTGTCGTAGCTTACTTAAGAAACGAAGGAGGCACTCGATCAAAGCCTCTTCTAGATCTTACCTTTCAAATATATCAACTGATAGATATTTATCAAGCTCATCTGAGAATCTATCACTTGCCGGGCATTTACAATGCCGAAGCGGATCACCTCTCAAGGTTACGCTGCCCACCTCAGTGGCACCTTCTTCCAAATGCAACACGAGAAATTTTTGCGAAATGGGGGATACCGAAAATAGATTTATTTGCATCCCAAATAGCTCACGTCATACCGAACTACGTATCGATCGATCAGTTGGATCCACGAGCAACATTTCACGATGCGCTCAGCCGGAATTGGAATTATCAAATAGCTTGGGTGTTCCCACCACCGTGCTTGATACCTCGAGTGTTGCAGCACATGAACCATGCCCAAGGAGTGTTTCTAATAGTGGTCCCTCGATGGGAACGTGTCTTCTGGCGAGCAGACCTGAAGAAACGTGCATTAAAACCCCCGCTCATAATTTCGAATCTACAAGAAGTTCTGATCGATGCAACTACCAACTTGCCTCCGCCGAACGTGACGGCGATAACGCTGGAAGTTTGGAAATGTGGGGGTGGACCAGTAGCTTAACTAATTGGTCAGAGGCACAAAAATCTATGCTCAAATCTGGTTGGCGAAAATCTACCCTTAAAACGTACAAATCCTCGTGGAGTCGATGGAAGCACTGGGCAGAACAAAATGATATAAACGTTAATGATCCCCGTGGCTCGGACTTGGCTCGTTACATAATTGATTTATCGCAAGACGAGGGTCTCTCTTATAAAACTATACTTTTACACAAATCGGTCGTTGCTACGCTTAGTAGTACTAGTGCTTCGTCCTTAAGTCAAGACATTTTAGTTAAACAAGCCCTAAAAGCAGTTTCGTTAAAAAATCCAACTCCTACTATGAAACCGCCCATATGGGACGTATATCAGGTTTTAACCTATTTGTCTCAAAAACAAATTGATGTCAATAGTTTATTTAAAGTATCCCAGCATACAGCATTGCTACTATTGCTATGTTCAGGTAGGCGAGTGCATGACCTGACGCTTCTTGATATATCTCCACAACACATGATTTTGTCAGAAGACAACATAGTTTTTTGGCCTCGTTTCGGGTCTAAGACCGATTCTTGCGATTATCGACAGTCGGGCTGGAAAATAATTTCAAATAAGGATTGCCAACTGCTAGACCCGGTATATTGGTTGAAAATATTGGTGAGCTTGTCCCAATCAAGAAGGCTAGAATGCGAACAAGAAATGCGAAATGTTTTATTCTTGACCGCAAGAGGAGTTCCTAAGCCCGCTTCTCGCACAGTGATTGGAGGTTGGGTTAAGGCATTACTTAATGAAGCCGGGATTCAAGCTACTCCGGGTAGTGTACGTGCCGCAGTAGCCTCGAAGAATTGGATTGATAATTTTCCTCTAGATCAAATTCTTTTGCAAGGCAATTGGCGATCTGCCGAAACCTTTCGGCAATTTTATCGTCGCGAAATTTTTCAGGAAAATTCTAATCACAATAATAATGTTAACAATATTAGTTCCTTATTTAATCCTGTATAAATTACTGATTAAATTAATTTAATTACCTTACCTTACCGGTTATTGATTTTAAGGCGTTCGCAATTATGCTAATATGATGACAATTGTATCATCGTTTATGATATTTAAAATATGAATAAAACTATTTTGTTGTTTAACACATACTTTTATTTTTATTCCTTATGCCTTAAGGATAGGTGTCGTTGTATTCCCCTCTCTAATATTTTTACTCAAAGCCTATCTTCCCTAGAAATAGCATTTCCAATGTGTTCACTTTGCTTTACATGAAGTCACATTGACGTCCTCCACCGCCAGGCGATAACAAACACGTCTCTCATTTATTATAGGCTTCGAATAGCGTACAGTGTTTAATATCAGCGTTTTACCTTACAATAAAACGCTTATTAAATACTTACCTATTCGAAGCCTATACAATAATCTCTGCCTGGCTCTTAAACGAGCCGCAACGAGGCAAGAGCCACGCGCTTCGCAACGCGTGGCCTGCCTGTGGCGGTGGGGGAAGAGAGGGGGAAATGTCGGTAAAACACAGCAAAACACGCAATATTAAAGGGAAACGGAAGTGCTACTCTCATTTATTATAGGCTTCGAATAGGTAAGTATTTAATAAGCGTTTTATTGTAAGGTAAAACGCTGATACTTTACCTACATTTATATTTACCGAATGTAAATCAAAGGATTACCACTGATTTATAATTTTATTAAAAAAAAAAATATATAAAAAGTTACCGGAAACTGTCTATTATTTATATTTAAAATTTTGAAAAAATATTTTATTTTGGACAGTAATGAAAGTGGGTAAAGTAATCTCTTGTTTTTATTCACCTTTTGTTTTCTATTACCAACACTGTGAGTTTTTCACAAATAACACACTGGCACTTTTTTACACTAACGTAAAAGTTTTGTAAAATAAAATTATGTGTTTCTCTATACTATAACCTGATTATGTTTCCTTTACTGACTGTTCCTCAAAGCTAGCTAGGAAAACCTTAAGTTGGTTTTGGAATATGCTGAATGGCACATTGATCAAGTGAAAAATATAACTGACCTTATCTATTATCGAAAACCTGGTTGTTTCTTTTTATGGTTTGTATTCCATTTCAATGAGATTATTTAACTTAAAACTACATACATCACCCACCGCGCGTCTACTGCTGGTCATTAGGCCTTACCCAGTATTGATCGAACGGCAGAATACCTAATATGATGTCAATCATATTTTCGGTTATTTCGAAATTCAAACAGAGCCTACTTACCTACCTTTTTATCAGATGAAGCCAAGCGGCGCTATGCGATTCAGAGTTATATATGTAGGTGTACCTTGACGTAAGTTTTAAAGTAAAAACCTCTTTAGCGGCTTTGTGCACTCGCGTCAGGACACGTAAACTGATCAAAAATTCACGTGAGAATGCCGCAAAGGCGAGTTTTCACTTCTGCCGGCACTCCCGGAGTGCAACCCATTGTTTTTTTTTATGAATCGTACTCATTTAACGAATCGATACAATCAGAGTAGAGTACATTTATGACTTTCTTAGGACGAAACATTTAGTCCATAAATATATTTCATCGATATAGTACAACCCTAATTACTTCAGTACCCTAGGACAACCTGCACATTTACGCAAATGCCATCATGTATACATCTCTTTCTGATGCTTTAACAATGCCATAAGTAAAAACAGTGTAGAATATTGTATTTTGTTGTTATTTTTACACGGTTTCTATGCTTTAGTTATTGTTCTGAGTTGTAAAATGACATTTTTGTTATTTTTGATTAATTTATCTGAAACCTTTTAAAAAAAGGCGCAAATTTATTCCTTTTTCTAATCTAAATAAAATTGGTTAGCTGCAAACATCGGTTTACGGACAATAATTTTACGTGATATCGGCAGAAGAGCAATAGATGCGTCACAAGTCGAACGTTTAGGCCAAACGTGCTCCTCTATCGCTTGCTCCGTGCTCTCGTTTGCACACTGAACGTGATACTTTTTTGAACGCTGGGTGCACCAGCGTTCATCGAGTCATAAGACTTTATCACGTCAAAAATAAAATAAACGTTTGTAAATTTTGTCTTTTAGTAATACAATCCATCACCCATCCATCAGTGCTATATTTCCTCAGACAAAAAATAAGTAATAATACCACTACATATTTAGTGACTGTGTGGAATGTTTTTATACGCACATAAAAATAAAACTCATTAACGAGAGAAAACGCAATTACGCGAGTAATTTGACATTTTACAAGATACAGTATTAAAATCCTAGTAGCACTTTTTATGTGGTAACATCTAGGATAATGTTTTATAAATCGATGAACGCCGGCTGCATGCATGAAAAAGTCGCACGTTCCATGTGCAAGCGAGAACGTGAAACAAGCGACAGAGTGGCACGATCTGCCTTAGGGTTCAGCTTGTGATTGTGACACATCTATTTTTCTTCCACCGTTCACGTCAAAGTATCGTCCGAACGAACGTAACGTAACGACCGACTTTACAGATAGCCAATTTTTTTATAACTGATGAAATGAGAACATTGAGAACAAACCAGTTACCACTATCAGTCAAGTTGACAGCTGACAAGGCAAGGCAGTGAATTGATTTTTCGAAAATGGTAAAAATAAATTATAATTAGTGAATAATAATTATCCAGGTGTATTTAACATTGTTAACTAAAATGTGTGATGTACTTGCAGTCGTTCACCGACAAGATAAATATGATGATGTCGCGGCCGGGGGGCAACAACGTCCAGAAAGATGACGTTCCCTGGTGGATGCGCTACGGTGGACGAGGCCTGGGAACTGTTGGCAGCTTCTGTTCGTATTTCTTTGTTATTTTATAGTATACTAAACATATGATAATACTGCAATATCGTTAGGAGAGTGACACTTACGATATAGGTCAGGTGCACTATTTTGATAAGGCGTATAAATTAATTAAAATCGGTATTTTGTATTCATTTTACGTAAGCATATTGCTTTCGCTGAATCTGTATTTTCAGAAGCAGAAACAAAACTTTCTATTTTTTTTTATTACTATGAAGCTTACTCTAAGTAAGCTTTTGTTACTTTACTGGGCGTTTGAGGCGAGGTCAGTGAGCCCTCGACCTGTATAGACAATATAAGCAAGGATTCCCAGGGGATCTTTTTTAAAATGATGATGGAGCTTTATGTCCCAAGTGCTCTTATGCCTTTATTCAGCTGTTTTACTACACGTCTTGTTAGAATCTGGTCAGTACACTGCCCTGTGGGACAGATTCTTGGCTGGGGTACCTATGGAGAATGGAATGCTGAACGTAGCGTTGAGCAGTCCATGGCCACATTCAGCACTCTTAGGGAGGTTTATAATGAATTTTAGATAAATTTTATATTAGATGTCCCCCATGAGACTGGCATAGTCACACCAAGTGTACTGAAGCATCGAAAAGATAATTAGAAAAAAAAAAACTGTTTTACTAAGTGTTTCTGAAATGCAGCTAGTTCTTTTATACAAATAGTTGTTGCTAGGTGTATACATTGTAAACAGAAGCAAATAACATATTTGAATGCTCAAAAATGAACTGTGGGTGTGGAGGAATTTAATAAGTACAATAAGAGGCGGCGCAAGGTGTGGGTATGGCTACTGCCCACTGCTTTGCACCCAAAGGGGCCTCACACATAATGTTATCATCAAAATTTAAAAGCAACGATCTTGTCGGTGGAGCTCCCTCGATCTTAGTCTATTCTTTGCTAGTCTTTTCACATTCGAGTATGAAACCCTTTCTATGTTTCCTTTATTTCTTTAAAATAACTATGCTTGGGCTTTCCTCAAATACAAATACAATTTTTTTTTGTTGCTGTTAAATAAATAAATATAATAATAAATATATACGGACAAATCACACAGATTGACCTAGCCCCAAGGTAAGTTCGAAACTTGTGTTATGGGATACTAACTCAACGATACTATATATATATTTTTTTGTTTTGTTTGTTTTATCTGCGATCAGTCGTTGACTATGAGCGGATTATGTGTCAGCAATTTCTCTCTTTAAAGGTACTTCCCAGCGGCAGTAGCCCTTGTTAGTATCGGGAATCTAATCCCTGTATATCACAGCGCTTTAGGCGTTTCTGGTAACTTATTTTATAACAAATACATATATAGATGCACATCCAAGACCCAGGCCAATCTGAAAAAGATCATTTTCCATCTTGACCTGACCGGGGATCGAGCCCGGGCACCCTCGTGTCGCAGGCTGTTAACCACTGCGCAATGGAGCTGTCGGTTTATTGTAATTTTTTTAAGGGCAATCTTATATATTTTTTCTGAGAAAAAAAAATATATGAGTTCAGCATGTCACTGCTATATGCACATAGTGCAGACAAGCTTTTCTTGGGAAGCCTACAATTTGCAAAAAAAAAGACAAGGCCTTGTAAAATGTGTCTTGCCCTACTTAGGCTGTGCAACACCTTTTTAAAGCAGTGAAGCTGAAACATAGTGGATTGGTTCGTTATATTTTCCCATTCAACTTCTACCTACTGCACAATTAGTTCTACCTTTTGATGCTTACAGTAACAGTATTTATTTTTTTATTGTTTAGCCTATTGTTTCCCCACTGCTGGGCATAGGCCTTTCTGTTTTCACACTTCCCAAACCAGGGCTACTTGCTGCCAACAATAGTATTTTTAATCAAAATAATTTAAATACCAAGTATTTTAAATTTATTCACTCGTGTCTGCCCCTCCTGCAGGCTTACTCTCTAACTTTTGACAATCTTGGTGTACAATTTTTGCTGGTCACATCAACATCCATTACCTTTTATAGTATATCTAAAATAAAAATAGTCAATCGTATGAAAACTGCGATGTATTTTGTAGTGACAATCAAAATGTTAAACACTGGTAGTTGTAATAAGTGTTTAAAAACTGAGTAAACTTTCTTTATGTATTTAAACATAAATTATTATGGAGGGCAGCTATTCACCGTCTGTCTTCAAAGGGCGTCCATAAATCAGGCTCATAATATCTCAGACATGTTTTCAGCAGTGTGTTGCCTCAATTATTATTTTTATGTACTATGTCAATAAGATTGACAAACATTCCGTAGGCACAGTAAATTTATTATCTTTTATGATGCTGGGAAATTCATGTCATAAAACGTATTTATTTATTCATTTTATTTTCCTTACATCTATGATTAATAGGTACTTTTTTTTTTGTCTTGTATGGCTGTATACATTAAGTTAGTGGCCAGCACTGTTGTCAGATGTTTCAAGCTGCTCGGATTTCTCATAAATAAATTATTACATCATGCTAATAAGGATACGTAGGATAGGAAGACCAATGGTTTAACAGGCCTTCTGGAGAACTTCACTCGTAGTATTTATCCAAGTAGTACTAACACCCAGAATTATTGAAGTGAAAACTTCTTTTTTCTCCCTTCCTGTCGGGGAAAAAAGCCAAAACGTAGAATCTGCCAGCTGCTCCTCTTCCCGTGCAGATTGTAAAAACTGATAGAGGGATTGGGCTAAATTCTTCAGAATCATGTCAATAGGCGATGTGGCTATCAAAGCAACCGTCACTATTTTGATTCCTTTTTCCATCTACACTCCCTCCAACATGCTAAATGTGGCCATAAGGTCTTATAGACCTAGGCTCTGTCTACCCCGCAAGGGAAATAGACATGATACTATGTATGTATGTAATACTTATTTAGTGGCGTTGTGCACTTTTTGGGAAGACAGACACGTGACCTGAGACCGCTGGCGCGGCGTAGGAAAGGAAGTAATATCCCCCTCTCTTTCTACTGAGCGGAGTTTTCATTTCTGTCGGGAGTGCAACCCGTTGTATTTTTTTAACATGTGTGAGTACTAATAAATAATACGTACATAGTGAGCCATCAAGCTACTACATTTATGACTATTAGCTTTCGCCCGCGGCTCCGCTCGCGTTAATGTACCGTCCAGTAAACATGTGTGGAGGATGGGGCGATACAGAGAGGAACATTTACATAAAAAAATAACTTATAGATAATGGTACGGAACCCTTCGAGCGCGAGTCCGACTTGCACTTGGCCGGGTTTTTATTTATACAAAAGGTTATTGCACTCCATCATTATATTTTATCACGAGTATTTGGTACGATTTATTACACATATTTATTTTTACAATTTTTTTTTTATGTGTGTGCCAGCCAGTGTGAATGGGAATAATGTTCAGGGTCGACCTCGTCGAACGTACTGCGATCAGATTGCAGACGTTCTTAAAAAAGGAGCTGTTCGAAGTACCCGAAACCGTAGAGCATGTATGAGGAGAGTAATGAGTGTAGAAGAAGCTAGAGATATATGTCAGGATCGTAGCAAGTGGAGATCCATAGTCTCTGCCTACCCCCATGGGAAACAGGCGTGATAATATGTATGTATGTATGTATGTCTTTTTTTATAAAATATATTCTATTCAATACATGACAAAACTTCTTTATATTTAGCTCTCCAATCTGTGCAACATTTGTTATTTGTATAAAAATACGCCAGAGAATGACAGACAAATAAAAACAAGAAGCCGTCCCGCGCGTGTTAGTCACACTTGATAAGGCGCGATAGTGTTGAACATTCCTACTCTAGATTTACAATAGGTGCGAATACTCACAAGTGTTGTCACAAACGGACTAGTGACAAGATGATACAGTTATATTATAAAGTACATAAATAAAAATACACGGATAAATCACATAGTCAATCTATGTGATTTGTCCGCTAGCCCCAAAGTAAGTTCGAAACTTGTGTTATGGGATACTAACTCAACGATACTATATTTTATAACAAATACATATAAGATAAACATCCAAGACCCAGGTCAATCTGAAAAGGATCATTTTCCATCTTGTCCTGGCCGGGGATCGAACTCGAGCACCCTCGTGTCGCAGGCTGGCGTGTTAACCGCTGCGCCACGGAGCTCGTGCTCTGTCTCCACCTTGTGCTCTGTCTAGCCCGTAATAACCTAATATTACGGGCTAGACAGAGCACAAGATCTCAGGACGAAAAAACTTTTCAACATCTACCATTCTGAAGGCGGCGAGCTTGCTTGCTTTTCGTGCGTGTACATAAGTGGCCATCACAGGTGTCAAGCTGCCTAAATGCATCTAACATAGCTTGAAGACCGCCATCTTGTGATACTAGTGACAATACGAACAGTTATAATAGTTATATTAGTACGGGGTAGACAGAGCCCAAGTTCGCAACGCATCAGCAGCTCCTCTGGTGTTGCAGATGTCCATGGGCGACGGTGACCACTTTCCATCAGGTGGCTCGTCTGCTCGTTTGCCGTCGGATATACATAAAAAAAAAAAAAACCTCTAGCTTGTCTCGAGTTTTATTTTTGTTATTTTTCACTTATTCCCATGGTGGGTCCACGTTCCACCGGGGTTCCTTTACATGTGTGAGCGTTTATAATCCGCACTATAACTTGACCATCGAGCTCCTCAGGCGGTGGGTTAAAATATGGGAGAGGCGAATCGAAAATATTCACAGCGTAAGTGTCTTTTTTTGCGTACCCTTATTTTATCCCATGTCACGAGGAAGCTTAATCCTTGTCACATTTCGCAAAACACTGAGTTTTGGGTCGTCAAGGCAGTAAATAGTAAAAACTGTAGAATATACTGATGACTGGTAAAATGCACGGTCTGTGTATAGGGGCACTAACATAATTTTAATCAGTACAGTACAGTCACACAAATCATACATAATATTGTATTATGGGCGTTGTAGGCTGTTTCTGTATAACTGGCCTACAGGCTGCACGTATAGAAGGATTTGATTATATATTTTTAAGAGATATGGTTGTATAAAGATGCTGAATGCACGCCGCTTCCAATCGGTAAAATTGGAAATCCTTCGAGGAGGCCTATGTCCAGCAGTAGATTTCTTGCGGCTGAGATGATGGTGTTCTTTTTTAAACTTTCGCGCTTTATACACATAATTTGAAAGCTCCGTGGCGCAGTGGTTAACACGCCAGCCTGCGACACGGAGTGCCCGGGTTCGATCCCCGGCCAGGTCAAGATAGAAAATGTTCTTTTTCAGATTGGCCTGGGTCTTGGATGTTTATCTATATATGTATTTGTTATAAAATATAGTATCGTTGAGTTAGTATCCCATAACACAAGTCTCGAACTTACCTTGGGGCTAGCTCAATCTGTGTGATTTGTCCGTATATATTTATTTATTATTATTTATTAATTATAATTATGGTCGTGCTCCTGTAGTGGAGACTACAAAAGGACCTGATGATGATGATGATGAATTATAATTTTGGGTTTTTTCCCATTGAGTCATACCGCGATGAGTAACAAACGCGTTCCTACCTATCGGGCAGACAACAATTAGTCATGATCGACGATCATCGCTCTGATTGGCGCGATATCGTAGCTGGAGTGCCGCAAGGTAGCATCCTATCTCCCACTCTGTTTTCTATATTCATTAATGGCATCACGGCATCACTCTTCTCTTCATTTCATCTTTATGCTGACGATCTACAGATCTATACGGCCGCCCCTCTTCCTGATCTTCACCTCGCTATTAGAGCTATCAACTCAGATCTGGAGCGTATTGCTTCTTGGTCTCACAACTTCGGGCTTATGGTCAACCCAGCAAAGTCTCAAGCCATTGTTATTGGTAGCCCACATTTCATCTCTAAACTCAAAGACACGGTGGTACCTAATGTCGAGTTTGATCAGTGTATTATTCCTTTTTCTCAGACAGTTAAAAACTTAGGTATTACTATGGATCAAACCTTATCTTGGGCTCCTCAAGCCAATGAAGTCAGCCGTAGAATATTTGCTTCGTTGCATTCGTTGAGGCGATTGCAGTATTTCCTGCCTTTTCCTACTAAAGTGCTTCTAGCAAATACACTTCTCCTTCCCTTGCTGGATTATGCAGACGTAGCTTATCTCGACGTCAACGAAGGTTTGTTGGAAAAGTTTGAACGCCTGCAAAACCAATGTATTAGATTTGTTTTCGGACTGCGTAAATTTGATCATGTGTCGGAATTCCGCCGCCAGCTTAAATGGTTTCCAATTAGAATTCGCAGAAATATGCACATCCTTACTTTATTGTTTAATGTTCTTTTTAATCCCCAATCCCCCACTTATCTCCATAAAACATTAAATTTCCGAGATATTGACACCCGACTACGTGCCAGTGGTACTCCCATACTTCAGATTCCAGGCCACTCATCACAGACATATGCCAAGTCTTTCGCGGTACTTGCTGCTCGGCTGTGGAATTCGCTTCCACTCGACATTAGAATGGCTCCCTCGGCTGAGTCATTTAAATTTAATTTGAAAAAGTTTTATAAAGACTCTCTTGGGTATTGAGCGTATGTATTTATATATATATTTATTATATATATATATATATATATATATATATATATATATATATATATATATATATATATATATATATATATATATATTTATTATGATATATATTTATATATGTATCGTGTATTATATGTATTTTAATGTAATTTATTAGATTTACAGCTTGACACTATTCCCTTTATGCCTCTCGTATATCCTTTCAATCACTTGGTTGACTGGAAGAGATCCCTTCAAGGGATAAGTCCGCCGTTGTGCAAATTATCTTTTTTACTTATAAATGTTTTATTTGTTTTATTTAGTGTTAAGGTTTTTGTACAATAAAGAAATTACAAACAAACAAACAAACAAACACTGCTATTCAATGGGAAAAAAATCCCGTTGTGTAACACAGTTATACATTGCAACTATCTTTTTTCTCAATCAGTCACTACTAAGAGGGGTTTTTGTTTCCCAATCAGTCACTACTTAACGAACAGACGGCTGCCAAGAAATCTATTCTTTGCAGCCGTCTGTTCGTTAAGTTTGTGTTAAAAGTTTTAAAAATAAGAACAGTGCGAGCCCGAGGCTAGTTTTGAATTGCGTTAAAGCGGTTGTGATATTTAACGGTACGCAAGCAGAATCTCTATCTCCGAAAGCGAGCGGAGCGAGCACGAAATTTCTCGATTCTGATAGGTCACCTAAGAATGTTCAAACGTTACACGAGCGAGCGAGTGCTTACAATAATTTTCATTCATAATGTTGTTATTCCATTTATAAAAAATAATTTAACCTAATGACATGAATATTATATTTTTTTTAATTTTTCAATATTTCGATTTATGGTGATTCGGGCTGGGACCGTATCTTTGCCTGAGTCGCCCATGTCTCGCCCTTTCCAGTATCTATTTAGTAATCTGTGCCCTGTCTAGGTATACGCCCCTGATAACATCGTGTTTACTTCGGAGACCTCTCTCTTATAACTTATTCAAAATGATAACTGTTATCGTTATGCATCATTTTATAAGTAGCAGTTACTTATTTTTAATACGTTTGATAACAATTCGCGATTAAAATGGATCCGTTTGAATAATCTCTGTTATTTCTTACAATAAAACGATGAATTAAATGTTATTTCGAAATGTCTGCTCAATCCAAATAAATATTATTACGTCTTATAAACAGCATGTAATACAACCAACGAAGTTCCCGCAAAGGGTTGACTCAGCCCGTCAAAATAAACCAGTATGGGACCAATGATGGAAATTAAAAAAATAATACATTTTCATACAAAAGTGTTCGGTCGGCCCGGAAATTAGTATGAAAATGGAAAAAAAAAAATTAGTTCTCAGCATTCTTTTTTTTTTGGACAAATCACACAGATTGAGCTAGCCCCAAAGTAAGTTCGAGACTTGTGTTATGGGATACTAACTCAACGATACTATATTTTATAACAAATACATAAATAGATACACATCCAAGACCCAGGCCAATCTGAAAAACATAATTTTCCATTTTGACCTGGCCGGGGATCGAACCCGGTCGCTCCGTGTCGCAGGCTGGCGTGTTGACCGCTACGCCACGGAGCTAGTCGAAAGCATTGGTCTCATAGTTTGGTAAAAAGTTGTTCATTTTGACAGGCTGAGTCGCCCCTTTACGGGAACGTCGTTGGTTGTGTTACACACTGTATATGTTATGCAGAACACAAAGCTAATTGTTTGACGAGCTCTGTAGCCGAGTGGTTATCATGTTTGGCTGCCACATCGGAGGTCTCGGATTCAATCAGCTCAAGATCGAAAATGATCTTCCTTAGATTTGGCTGGGTCTTGGATGTTTATTTATTATATGTATTTTTATAAAATATAGGTATCGCCGAGTTAGTATCCCATAACACAAGTCTCGAACTTACCTTGGGGCTAGTTCAATCTGTGTGATTGGTCCATGTATATAAATTTTTAGCAACAAGATAATTACCTAAGTTACATTTGAAAAAAACAATTAGAAAAAGGGGCGGCTAAGATGGATTGTCCATTTGCCTATTTAGGAAAATCCTCAGATTGACGGTTATTGCCCTAGTTAAAATATGTAACAAAAATAAATACTTTTCGCAAATTTTTCCTTTGTCTGTATTATAAGACGTTGCTTCATACTCATATCAAACTGGCAGACCTGAGTGTTTGATATGAATTTTAGCTTGATACCTCAACGCGTTCCTGAGAAAAGGGATCTTGACAGACTGATAGACAGAGGGACAGACAGACGGACAACCGAGTGATCCTATAAGGGTTAATTTTTACCTTTACGGAACCCTAAAAATACGTTTGTTGTCTGGGAGCCCCCTTAAATATTTACTTTATTGTGTTTTTCTTAGTAATTGTTGTTATAGAGGCAACAGAAATACATCACCGGTGAAAATTTCAGCTATCTAACTATCACGGTTCATTAGATACAGCCTGGGTACGGGACCTTAAAAAAAGAGTCCATATTTGAAGAATTCAATAAGATTTCATAGAGTTTGTTCAAGATCAATGGACATGGTTTTTCTGACTGTAAAACTAGGATGACCGTGGTCTTTGTTAACAACTGTCGGAAGCGGCTTATGAGATCTGCCGTTTTTGTGGTAGCGAGGTCGGAACAAGGTCTAATTGATCAAATAGAGCTGAACTGCAATTAAATATGATAACGGTAGCAATGTTTTATTTTATTATGTCAATTAATTTAATCGACCAATTTAATTTAATTTATTTATTGTAATATGGGATTTGTCCTGGAATAAAATGATTTATTACTATTCTCTTTATTAAATTTTAATTTCAAGTCTAGGTTTTTTAATCCTTACTAATATTATAAATGCGAAAGTGAGTTTGTTTGTTTGTTACGCTTTCACGCCGTAACTACTGAACCGATCATCATGAAATTTTGCATACAAGTTCTCTGGAGTACGGAGAAGGACATAGGCTACCTTTTATCCCGAAAAAGTACTATTCCCGAGGGATCGACATTGACGCGGGCGGAGCCGCGGGCAAAAGCTAGTATATATATATTTTTTTATTTTCAAAGAAGGACACAAAAAAGTATTGATACTCTATACTGTGGTACCGACTACTTTTGATTTCGAACAAATCTTTGTAAGATGTCCCCTACATGTTCGCATAAAGCAATGCAGAATAAAACAAGCAGTACATAATATAGAAAAAGAAATACGGACTTCTAGTTCATTTGTTTAGCTAATAACGACGCGTTTTCCTAGTTGATGGATACACATTTTACTCCCAATTTGTAAAACTGACACTTTCTACGCGAGAGCAGCAAAAATAAATAACACTCAAGATTTTTTTTATTTATCTCTTGATAGTCTTACCTTATAGAATATAACCTTGTTTGCGTTGGTTTTTGATTACCAACTACGGTGACAGTTGGATTGAACTATTATGCAGACGGCAGACCTCTATTTAAGAGGTCTGCCTTAAAATCATTCAAGGAACGAAGGACATAGGCTACCTTTTATCCCGGGAAAAGTACTAATCCCGAGGGATCGACATAGCCGCGGGCGAAAGCTAGTATTTGTATAAAAAGTAAAATATAAAAATATGATACAAAACATAAAAACCTAAACCTAGCTCGCCGTCAGCAGCGGGCAAAGCTCAAAGCTTATTATTATTTATGTTGGGTTGTTAAAAAACAAGCAGTAATCAAAAAGTCTACATGCGAACATGAAAACTGTAAAGTTTTCGAAACGTAAAGTGTAATAATTGACCGTCGTCATCCCAACGCGATTTTCTGATGTATAAGATAGTGTTTGGGGTCTGTAATAATGTGGATGGACACTTCATTAGTGGACATAAATATCCAATTACTTACATCCGGTTAGGAAGCGTGTAGGAGTTATAGAAGTTTGAAAAATCGTCATCGCCTGTCAAAATTACGACTATATTGTTTGCCTCCGTGGTCCAGTGGTTAAGGCGTTTGTCTATTGACCCGGGGGTCGTGGGTTCCATTCCCGCGAGAAGCATTCTTTGTTGTTTCCAGTTTGGTTAGGACATTGCAGGCTTGACACACCTGATTGTCTGATAATGAACATGTTTCCGTGCTTCGGAAGGCACGTTAAGCCGTTGGTCTCGGCTGCCATCCGGTAGTCGTTAAAGGAACCACGTCAGAGGCCGAGAGGCGGTTCCGAAGAACTCTGACACCAGGGTGTGCATGGTCGATTGACCGTCGCACCTACCCGAAATGATGAAAATGACTACAAGGTTAGATGATGAATTAAAATTAAATTCCAGTTGCCATCCTGTTCGGCCTGCTCAACTGCACGGGCATTCTGTACCTGAACGTACAATGTCTCATCGCGGGCATCTGGCAAATGTTGGCCGGGTTCCTGGTCATCGTCTGCGAGGCGCCGTGTTGCTGCTTCTTCATAGACTACGTGCAGACGCTGTCGGATAAGATCGACTCGCGGCCATACTGGAACAAGGCCGTACTGTACTGCGGGTGAGTGTTATAGCCGATGCCGGATCTGACCGATGTTGTGGGCTTCTTGTTATCGTCTGCCAGACGATTTTTTGCTGCTGCTTCACATACTACGTGCAGACGCCGTTCGAAAAGATCTGTCTCGCGGACATACTGGACCAAGGCGGTGCAGTACTGCGGGTGAGTGCTATAACTTACGCCAGCTGTGCCCAATGTTAGTAGGATTCTTACTCATCGTCTGCCAGACGCCGTTTTGCTGCTGCTTCAAAGACTACGTGCAGACGCTGTGTGACAAGATCGACTCTTGGCCCTACTGGAACAAGGCGGTGTTGTACTGCGGGTGAGTGCTATATAGCCGATGCTGGCTCTGGCCGATGTTAGCAGGTTTCTTAGTCATCGTCTGCGAGGCGCCGTGTTGCTGCTTCTTCATAGACTACGTGCAGACGCTGTCGGATAAGATCGACTCGCGGCCATATTGGAACAAGGCCGTACTGTACTGCGGGTGAGTGTTATAGCCGATGCCGGATCTGACCGATGTTGTGGGCTTCTTGTTATCGTCTGCCAGACGATTTTTTGCTGCTGCTTCACATACTACGTGCAGACGCCGTTCGAAAAGATCTGTCTCGCGGACATACTGGACCAAGGCGGTGCAGTACTGCGGGTGAGTGCTATAACTTCGCCAGCTGTGCCCAATGTTAGTAGGATTCTCACTCATCGTCTGCCAGACGCCGTTTTGCTGCTGCTTCAAAGACTACGTGCAGACGCTGTGTGACAAGATCGACTCTTGGCCCTACTGGAACAAGGCGGTGTTGTACTGCGGGTGAGTGCTATATAGCCGATGCTGGCTCTGGCCGATGTTAGCAGGTTTCTTAGTCATCGTCTGCGAGGCGCCGTGTTGCTGCTTCTTCATAGACTACGTGCAGACGCTGTCGGATAAGATCGACTCGCGGCCATATTGGAACAAGGCCGTACTGTACTGCGGGTGAGTGTTACAGCCGATGTCCGATCTGACCGATGTTGTGGGCTTCTTGTTATCGTCTGCCAGACGCTGTTTTGCTGCTGCTTCACTTACTACGTGTAGACGCCGTTCGAAAAGATCTCTATCACTCGCGGACATACTGGACCAAGGCGGTGCAGTACTGCGGGTGAGTGTTATAACTTACGCCAGCTGTGCCCAATGTTAGTAGGATTCTTACTCGTCGTCTGCCAGACGCCGTTTCACTGCTTCTTTATAGACTACGTGTAGACGTTATGTGACAAGATCGACTCGCCGCCATTCTGGATTAAGGCAGTGCTATACTGCGGGTGAGTGTTACAGCCGATGCCGGCTCAGGACGATGTTAGCAGGTTTCTTAGTCACCATTTGACAGACGCCATGTTGCTGCTTGTTCATATACTACGTGCAGAGTTGCAGACGCTGTCGGATAAGATCGACTCGCGGCCATACTGGAACAAGGCCGTACTGTACTGCGGGTGACTGCTATAGCTGATGTTAGCGGTCTTCTTAGTTATCGTCTGCCAGACGCTGTGTTGCTGCTTCTGCATAGATTACGAGCAGACGTTGTCTGACAAGATGGATTCGCGGCCAACATAAAAAAAGGAGTACTGTACTGTGGGTGAGTGCTATAGCTGACGCTGGATGTGACCGATGTCGAGGGCTTCTTAGTCATCGTCTGCCAGATGCTATGTTGCTGCGTCTGCATAGACTACGTGCAGACGTTGTCTGACAAGATGGATTCGCGGCCAACATAAAAAAAGGAGTACTGTACTGTGGGTGAGTGCTATAGCTGACGCTGGATGTGACCGATGTCGAGGGCTTCTTAGTCATCGTCTGCCAGATGCTATGTTGCTGCGTCTGCATAGACTACGTGCAGACGTTGTCTGACAAGATGGATTCGCGGCCAACATAAAAAAAGGAGTACTGTACTGTGGGTGAGTGCTATAGCTGACGCTGGATGTGACCGATGTCGAGGGCTTCTTAGTCATCGTCTGCCAGATGCTATGTTGCTGCGTCTGCATAGACTACGTGCAGACGTTGTCTGACAAGATGGATTCGCGGCCAACATAAAAAAAGGAGTACTGTACTGTGGGTGAGTGCTATAGCTGACGCTGGATGTGACCGATGTCGAGGGCTTCTTAGTCATCGTCTGCCAGATGCTATGTTGCTGCTTCTGCATAGACTACGTGCAGACGTTGTCTGACAAGATGGATTCGCGGCCAACATAAAAAAAGGAGTACTGTACTGTGGGTGAGTGCTATAGCTGACGCTGGATGTGACCGATGTCGAGGGCTTCTTAGTCATCGTCTGCCAGATGCTATGTTGCTGCGTCTGCATAGACTACGTGCAGACGTTGTCTGACAAGATGGATTCGCGGCCAACATAAAAAAAGGAGTACTGTACTGTGGGTGAGTGCTATAGCTGACGCTGGATGTGACCGATGTCGAGGGCTTCTTAGTCATCGTCTCCCAGATGCTATGTTGCTGCTTCTGCATAGACTACGTGCAGACGTTGTCTGACAAGATGGATTCGCGGCCAACATAAAAAAAGGAGTACTGTACTGTGGGTGAGTGCTATAGCTGACGCTGGATGTGACCGATGTCGAGGGCTTCTTAGTCATCGTCTGCCAGATGCTACGTTGCTGCGTCTGCATAGACTACGTGCAGACGTTGTCTGACAAGATGGATTCGCGGCCAACATAAAAAAAGGAGTACTGTACTGTGGGTGAGTGCTATAGCTGACGCTGGATGTGACCGATGTCGAGGGCTTCTTAGTCATCGTCTGCCAGATGCTATGTTGCTGCGTCTGCATAGACTACGTGCAGACGTTGTCTGACAAGATGGATTCGCGGCCAACATAAAAAAAGGAGTGCTGTACTGTGGGTGAGTGCTATAGCTGACGCTGGATGTGACCGATGTCGAGGGCTTCTTAGTCATCGTCTGCCAGATGCTATGTTGCTGCGTCTGCATAGACTACGTGCAGACGTTGTCTGACAAGATGGATTCGCGGCAAACATAAAAAAAGGAGTGCTGTACTGTGGGTGAGTGCTATAGCTGACGCTGGATGTGACCGATGTCGAGGGCTTCTTAGTCATCGTCTGCCAGATGCTATGTTGCTGCGTCTGCATAGACTACGTGCAGACGTTGTCTGACAAGATGGATTCGCGGCCAACATAAAAAAAGGAGTGCTGTACTGTGGGTGAGTGCTATAGCTGACGCTGAATGTGACAGGTGTCGAGGGCTTCTTAGTCATCGTCTGCCAGATGCTATGTTGCTGCGTCTTCATAGACTACGTGCAGACGTTGTCTGACAAGATGGATTCGCGGCCAACATAAAAAAAGGAGTGCTGTACTGTGGGTGAGTGCTATAGCTGACGCTGGATGTGACCGATGTCGAGGGCTTCTTAGTCATCGTCTGCCAGATGCTATGTTGCTGCGTCTGCATAGACTACGTGCAGACGTTGTCTGACAAGATGGATTCGCGGCCAACATAAAAAAAGGAGTGCTGTACTGTGGGTGAGTGCTATAGCTGACGCTGGATGTGACCGATGTCGACGGCTTCTTAGTCATCGTCTGCCAGATGCTATGTTGCTGCGTCTGCATAGACTACGTGCAGACGTTGTCTGACAAGATGGATTCGCGGCCAACATAAAAAAAGGAGTGCTGTACTGTGGGTGAGTGCTATAGCTGACGCTGAATGTGACAGGTGTCGAGGGCTTCTTAGTCATCGTCTGCCAGATGCTATGTTGCTGCGTCTTCATAGACTACGTGCAGACGTTGTCTGACAAGGTGGATTCGCGCCCAACAAAAAAAAGGAGTGCTGTATTGTGGGTGAGTGCTATAGCCGATGTTAGCGGTCGTCTTAGTCATCCTCTGCCAGACGCTATGTTGCTGCTTCTTCATAGACTACGTCAGTCGCTGTCGGACGAGATCGACTCGAGGCCTTACTGGAATAAGGTATGGTTTAGTGTCTATCAAAATTATATTTCACGTGGTCGTATGGCCATAACGCTGGATATTCTGTGCGGTGTTGAGTGCCATGTTTCTCATGCTGTGAACGAGATGGCTCATCAAAAGGTCGTTATAACCTGTTTACTTTTGAATTTGATTATAGTGACAGATTGTTTAACATACGACATTCGGATTTGATTTCGCTAGTGACATGAAGGTTTTACTTGCTTAATAAAGTAATCAATACTGTTTAAATTGTGGTGTTTTTGTAGGCTGGCGGTGCCCCCCTTCTTGATGTGCATCTCAGTGAGCACGTTTCTCGGCAGCGGCGTGATCTTCGCGACCGGCGTCATATACGGCATGATGGCGCTCGGCAGAAAGTGAGTTTCTATGGCTTTTAGTTGCGTTGAGTTTGATGCTTGTCTTTCCCAAATTCCTTTTGAAGTTGTGTATTATGTGTCTATTAATTACGTTAATTAATTGTTACATTGACGTAACTGAAGCGGTACCTGAGAAATTAAGGTGAAGTGATTAGGGTCAATGAGCGACGTTGACTCGCTTACTGGCGCTTTGTATAGTTTGGTTTATTTTTGTTTTTAATACAGATCTCCAAGCATACAAACAGTATTTAGTGCGGGACAAGCATCAAACTCTTGAAAACTGTAGTGTAACAGCCTCGGTGGCGGGCTTTGGGAGTTTGGCTAACTAGAGTTTTAACACTATTTACCGATGCGGACCAGAACAGTTATCGCAATGTGACATGTAAGTCTCTAATAAAGCTTAAATTTTTTATCGGAAACGTTATACATTGGTATTTGAACCTCTCAGCTATATTGAAATCTCGGGATCAGAACCCCTAATGGAATACAGAATAGCAAGAAAAAATGTGAGAAACAAAATAAATAGACTACCCATGGCAATTTGTCCAGATTTTCGGTGATTTTTTTATGGAAGGTCTGTTATTTTCGTTTTTTTCCTTTTTTCTTGCAATTCTGTATTCCATTAGGAGCGCTGATTACGAGATTTCTATATAACGCAGAGGTTCAAAATCACGCTGTATAACCCATACGAACAACCGCAGGGGTCCGTTTTTAAATTCTTTACTATGAAAACCCGAGCAGACGCTAACCTAGTATTTTGGGATTTTCACTTCATGAGTTTCCATGATCTTTTCTCTGTTTTGGGAGCTAGCAAAGATAATAAAGAAAGCTAACTATATAGAAACCTAGACGCTCCAGCAAAATGAACAGACATATGGTACATATATAACTTACTACACATGTCATTTTGCGCGTACTAGTTAATTTTAATTTTAACAAAAGTATTACAATGAAAGACACAATTAATGAAGGTAAAAGATGTTTTACGTTATTGCCTATGCAGTTTTCATACCTGCATGGAATCGTGTGTGATAAATAACCGATTTCTTGCCAAAATGTTCGTAACAAAAATTAACAAGCAAATAACTGTTAATAATAAATTAAGTCTTATTATAAAACGGGGACTTATTTTAGTACTGGGTTTAAAAGACAAAAGTATAATAATATACAGCGTGTTTTCGAACCTCTGAACTATATTGACATCCTGAAAGCAGAATCCCTAATAGAATACAGAATTGCAAGAAAAAAAGGTAAAAAAAAACAAAAAATAAAATTGGACCTCCCATACAAAATTGCTGATCAGTTGGGCAAATTTCTATGGGAAGTCAACATTTTTTTTTTCGTTTTTTATCATTTTTCTTATAATTCTGTATTCAATTAAGGATTCTGATTCCAGGATTTTAATATAGTTCATAGGTACAAAATCACGCTGTATATTATATCAACTTTATTTGTTTCCATGGACGTGTGACAATGAGGGCTATCGCGTAAGAATTTTCCGCTAGAGGCGCTAGTGTAGCGTGAGGTATCCGAAATGACATTTAATAGTACTAATACTTTTTTTTACATGTGGAAAATGCGTTATGCATACTGATCTGCTACGGGGGTACAGAAGTTATGCGGCACTCGCACCCGCTAAAATCCACATGATTGCTCTCTCGCCATATTACCGGAACGGTGGGCGTGGTGGAGCTCCCACTACTCTACTGGGAATAAACGAGATAGACGGAAAAACATATTTTCCCAGATACATATGAGACCCAGTTAGATAGACTTCACTCAGCTCGTAAAAATGAACAACTTTTCCTATGGGACCAATGCTGGCTCAATTTTTTTTATACTTTTTCATACCAAATACTGGGCCTAACATTTTTGTATGAAAATGTCAATTTTTTTTGGGTTCCCAGCTTGGTCCCTTAGGAAAAGTTGATCATTTTGACGAGCAGATTCACCCCTTCACGGGAACGTCGTTAGTTATTTTACACGCTGTATACTAACATAAAAATTAGTGTCGTCATTTCATAGATTATTTTTATATTTACATGTATTCAAGAATCGCTTATTTAAAGTAACAATGTTAAACAGATGTAGAAATAGGCATTAAATATGATTGAAAAGTAAACTTTGATTTCACGTGTGTCAAAAGTTTTTTCGGGACCTCACTCATTAATGGTTAAACTAGATAGAAAAAAAAATGGTAGCCCTCATTCAGATGCATCCATCGTGGTCACATACAGACTGATAGAAAATAGAGTACCTAAACGAATCTTGACTATCAAGAAGAATGATTTAAGCCAGGTACTAACTTTAGCCCATGTTTTATAATAATGGATATTATACACCGGCCGGCGCGCGTCGGAGCGCATGATACACCAAACAAAGAAAATTGGATCTTACAGAATGCTGACTCTGTATTGTTTATTTAAATGTAGACAACGATGCATAGAAAGATCAATTTCCTTTGTTATACGTGATCTGTAGTGCTATTTTTGAAAGTGTGAATACTCGAAATGGAATGATTTTTATATGAAAAAATCACTCGTCATGTGAAATCACCCGTTCAAAAATAATACTACTGTGCAGTGTATTTTATCCATAAGACGGATTGTGTGTGTGAGTTTGTGTGGTTAACCTGCGTGGGCGCAGGGGCTCGCGCGACGACATGGCCGCGATGGCGGCCGGCGGAACCACGCCCCCCGGCGGCGCGCCGATGACGTCACAGGACCACAACGTCACCCTCATGGAGGACCCCGACGTGTGGCGTCCTAACTAAGTAACAGACGTTTGTCTCGCTCGCACATGCATGCTTCACACGTTCGGTAGATTTTCTGTCGCACTCGCACAGTATTGAACGCTTGTTTTGTTGTTTATTTCAAAAACGGTTTTTTTGTGCACTATTTTTAGCGGAGGCAAAGCTATGGATTTTTTATTATGTTTGTTATAGTTATGGATTGATTTGGGAATATTTTTAAGTTGTTTTTTCAATTTTAGAACCCTTTTTATTGGGACACCAATGCGATGCCACCAGCAAAATGTATACAGCTATTTAATTTTGTTTTTTTTTTGTAAGTATTTTGTACAATAAAGAAATTAACAATGATAAAAACAACTATATGAAGGAAACTTCACAAGCAGATAGTGCGCGTGTTGAATGAAGTCGGGGCCTGACGTGAAGAGCGGGAGCATCTCCACCCGCTTTCCGCACGCCTCACCTCACGTTCCTTTAGTGTAGTGATATCCTTCATAGCTATCGTAGACTAATTCGCTTATCGATCGTGTGAAAACTGAAATTACAATCCCTAAAAATTGTTTGATAACTATTATCTTGTTTTCTCATTATGTTTTAAGTCACTTTATTAATTTTTACGAATTTATCGACAAACTTCCTTATCGTCATCAATAATGCTAATTCTATTTAGGTCACAACACTGTCGCGTTCCTGAGCTCTGCATTCAATTCGCGCGCTCTCTGGAGTAACTTGGTAGCTCCACTATTTTAGTTTTTATTAAATAGCTGCTACATTTTGACGGACAGAAAGAAATGTTATTATTATAACGGTTATAGCCCTTGCAGTGTCCAGTAAAGAGTTAAAAATGTTACGAGATTGCTTAGCTATATGAGGCCTCGCCCACTTGAAAACGACCGCGACCATTTCCTTATCTTATGAATCCCGTACTACAGCTTCGACAATGTTATTCGTTTTGAACAGAAATTCAAATGACAGTGTCAAAGTTGGTGGGTGTGACGATTCTGCCGGTCTATTTGCTAAGTAACGTTTTGGTAGTCACTTCAAAATACATTACATTTTAAATATCATAAATAGAAATAGTGAATCATACGAAAGCCGCAATGTATTTTGAAGTGACTGTCAAAACATTGTACACTAAGTTAGTAAAGTTAGTAAGCTGGCTGGTCATAAGTGAATATGGTGGCGCCGCATGGTGTCCTATGTGATAAAGCTCTTATATTTGGCATGACAAAGTTTTAGCATAAGCAACATTTCTAAGTTTTTTTTAGCACGTTGATGATTTTGTCATATTTTTAATGAATATGAACGTATTAGCTGTTGAGTTTATTTTTAATGAATATGAACGTATTAGCTGTTGCGTTTATTTTTAATGAATATGAACGTATTAGCTGTTGCGTTTATTCTTAATGAATATGAACGTATTAGCGGCAATTTCTGTTATTATGATTAATTATTTTTTTATTAGTATAGATGAATATTTTTCCCCCGTTTTCAAAACATTTTTTACTGATGCTTCTCTCCTTTTGGTCGCAGGGTGATGTTTTATAGCCTAAAGCCTTACTCAATAAATGGACTATCCAACACAAAAAGAATTTTCCAATTTTAACCAGTGGTTCCTGAGATTAGTGCGTTCAAACAAACAAACTCTTCAGCTTTATAATATTCGTATAGATTTCGATTGTAAATACTGCGGTTTCATTACAATTTCAATAAAATTCTTTAACCACAATGATGTTTACCGGAAATGTACTTAGTAGTTTATCAATGTAAACATTTTGTAAGTCTGCTACTAATTATGATTTAATTATATATCTCAGTAAGTTATACTGTTTTTTTGTAAACATCAATAAATATGTATGTAAATCACACAGATTGAGCTAGTTCCACAATAAGTTATGAACTTGTCTCATGGGATACTAGCTCAACGATACTATATTTTATAATAGATACTTATGTAGCTAAACATCCAAGATCCAGGCCAATCTGAAAAAGATAATTTTCCATCATGACCTGGCCGGCGTCCGAACACAGGATCTGGCAATTCACATGCATTTTCGGAACCACTGAGCAGCCACTGAGGTCGTCAGACTAGGAACTACATAAAAAGTAATTTATTTTCATAAAAACAGTATCTACGTACAGTATCTCTTACAGGGTTAAACATATACAATTAGTTCTTATTTAATAAAGTGGTTGTCTGAAAGGTCGGATTTAGGGACGATAATTTTAAGTGATAATTGTGAAAGTAAGATCTTGTGAGAGTAAGATTCGTCACAAGTCAAGCGCTTAGGCCGAACGTGCCTCTTGTACCGCGCTCTCTGTGTTGGGTTATGTAGGGCATACCAGAGAAACACAAGATTGTTCATATCATCATCATCAGGTCCTTTTTAGTCTCCACTACAGGAGCACGACCCTCTCTGTACTACTAGGGCCATACTTGGCCAGAGCAGCCAGAGGACTTGGCCTACACTCTCCACGCTGGCCAGACGGGTTGGAGAGGTGTCTTAGATGTTTATAAGCTTTGTTTAGCTTGTATTTCCTAAGTCGCCTTCTACGACATCCACGGGAAGACTTGGAGTGGTCCTATTCTACTCTGCCGGATTCCACACGGCTAATTGTTCATATACTAATTTATTTTCCTTTTAGTAGGAAGGTGTGTTTATGCAAAGAAAGCCGTACAACGTTAATCCACAATGGCTGTGGGAACGAAGTCGGGATACTTCAAGTGCCTAGTGACGGTTCGGGTTGCAATCATTAAATACAATATTTATGACCAACTGATGACATAGAGAGAGAAAGATTACTGAGTTAGACAGAGATAGGAATGTGATTTATTTTTGCCACATTCCAACACTGCACATTGAGCGTGACACATTTTAGTGCGTGCGACTGGCGTTCATCGATTTGTAACACGTTATCACGTCAAGAGCATTTAATTCTTCAGCAAGAAATAAATTCATGAATAGACTTAGACCATATCTTTGGCTCTGGACTAGGTTATTGTCAAGAGTAAACCCATTTAATAAGTACATTTTAGCTATATCTTCCATCCTGGTCTGGGAGAAAATTTGACTAGCTCCGTGGCGCAGCGGTCAACACGCCAGCCTGCGACACGGAGTGACCAGGTTCGATCCCCGGCCAGGTCAAGATGGAAAATGATCTTTTTCAGATTGGCCTGGGTCTTGGATGTGTATCTATATATGTATTTGTTATAAAATATAGTATCGTTGAGTTAGTATCCCATAACACAAGTCTCGAACTTACTTTCGGGCTAGCTCAATCTGTGTTATTTGTCCGTATATATTTATTAATATTATTATTATTAAAAAAATCGTTGAATGTGCCAGCTGCTTCTCTTCCCGCGCAGACCGTAGAAGCTGGTCAAGGGAATGGGCGAAAAGAAAGAATCATGACAATAGGCGATCGGCTAGCAACCCATCACTATTTTGATTCCGTTTTCCAACTTTACGCCCACCAGCACGCTAAACGTGGCCTTTCGGTCTTATGGCCTTGGGCTCTGTCTACCCCGTAAGGGATAAAGACGTGATAATATGTATGTATTTTAGCTATAAACCTAATCAGAATGGAATTACACTTGAATAGTTCTTCTCGTGTTCATTACTAAATCGGAAAGCCTAGTGGTTTCGTTTGTAATTACTAAATTACCACTGCAACATATTTTGAGAGCCGGTTCCGGTTATATCCAAATTAAATATTATTAGATAGTCGTCAATAATTATGTAGTTTAATTGTATGTGTGTATATGTAGTTGATGTAAAAAGGTGAATCTTAATAACGATTATTACATATCCTGTCTGTATGTATCTATATTTTTTCGGGGCGAAAATTTTTTGTATATCACTTTCTAGGAAGGTCCCATGATTTATTTAGGTTCGGATTTGGAAAATATGATATACAGGGTGGCCAACTTGGAGGTATACAACTTTTTTTGCCGTTATTTTGTTTTGGCGGAAAATATGATAGTTGTTGCATGAAAATTACTTTGTGTAGATACGGCAAATTTGTTATGGAGCGTTTTACAATGGAACAACGTGTTTTAATTACTAAAACATTTTAAGCATCAGTAATAATAACTTTTCCAGCTCGATTATTTTCGAGAAACGGTGTCATTGATTGGCCTCAAGATCGTCTGATTTAACAGCTCCTGACTTTATCTGTGGGGCTATCTAAAGGGACGTGTCTATGATAACAGGCCAATTAACCTTCAGCAATTAAAACAAAATATTCGAGACACAGTCACTGAGTTAACGCAGGAATGTGTGAAAATGTGATGAAAAACGCAAAGAAAAAGGTTCACATTAGCAATGCTGCTTGCAGGTGCATTTGACTGATATTATTTTCCGTGTTTAACTGCCGGCCCTAAATACTATATTTAACAAGGAATACTTGATATTTTTTATATTTCATAGAATAAAATTATAAAACTAAAGTGTATACCTGTTATTTGGCCACCCTGTATTTGGGCGTAAACTAAAAATGGCTGGGTAATGTGTTTAGCTACTGTTGAGGACGGATGTCAAAGACGGTTGGTTTTTATGTTATTAGCAACATTTTAACCGTTTTCAAGGAGGAGGTTATTAATTTTGTTGTATATATCTCTTATTGTTACCTCATACATAACTTTGTTATTAATGAATCGATTTTCTTTATTTGATACTTTTAGATCGATTGGGAGGGGATATTTTGAAAAATATTTTTCGTACTTGTCTGGTAGAAAAGAAAAAAAGACGTATAATGCACCGGCTGCTTCTCTTCCCGCGCAGATCGTAAAAGCCGATCGAGGGAATGGGCAAATCTGACTCATCATATTAGTAGGCGATGCGGCCCATTATTTTGATTTCATTTTCCACCTATCGACCACCCAAATGCTAAACGTGGCTTGTACGTCTTAAAGACCTGGAGCTCTGTCTGCCCCGCAAGGGAAAAAGACGTAATACTATGTACCTATGTTGAAAAATGATAACTTTGTCATGCAGGGCGTCGCGAGAAGACATGATATCGTCGGCGGCCAACCTGGAAGCGGGCCTGGGGCAACCGACGACAGCGCCTCGCGCCAACCTGGTCACCAACGAGCAGCCCATCAGCTTCACAGGCGTACCCGTCACCAACTGACCGTGAGGCCGCCACTCTCAACCTTATTAAGCTATCTGATCTATCCAGGAGTCTCCTACATCGTTCTGCATTCCTGGTACTAAGGTGCCGGTTGTTGTAGTGACCCTCACCGCCCGTCACCAACTGACCATGAGGCCGCTACTCTCAACCTTATTGTTAAGCTATCTGACCTATCCAGGAGTCACCTACGCCGTTCTGCGTTACTGGTACTCAGGTCCCTTTTGTTGAAGTGATCCTCACCGCCCGTCACCAACTGACTGTGAGACCGCTACTCTCAACGTTATTGTTAAGTTATCTGAACTGTCCAGGAGTCTCCTACGTCGTTCTGCGTTCCTGGTACTAAGGGGTACTAAGGTGCCGGTTGTTGTAGTGATCCTCACGTCCTTGTCGCTTAGTGATTTGACCTGTAAGTGTTTGTACTATGTGTGTCTACTACTTTCTTCTCTCCTGGTGCTTGATCAGTCACTGTACTCGTTAATAACAGCATAACTAATGAGGATACTTCACCAACTAACCGTGAGTCAGAGCGTGGTTAATACTGAACTTGTTCAGCTAATGATTTATACTTCGTTGTTATACGTACCTGGTACCGAAGCGCCGGTTGGTTTACTGATTCGCAAGTCACAAGATTTCGCACGTCGCTTATTTAGTTCTACATGCCTGGTACCCTGAATGCCAGTTGCTAAACTGCTTCTTGCGTCCTAATAATGAACTAATCCAATCGTTAGGACCTCATGCGTCTCCTACTTTTCTCTGCATTCCTGGTAGCGAGGCACTGGCCGATTTAGCATGATGCTGATAGCTGACATTCAGTAATCTTATTTAGAAGATAACGGGAGTCCCCTCCTTTTCTTGCGTTCCTGGTATCTGGGCACCGGCTTATACATAGCCTTACATTCTTGTTGTAAGGCAATTTCCATGGGCGACGGTGACCACTTTCCATCAGGTGGCTCGTCTGCTCGTTTGCCGTCGGATATACATAAAAAAAAAAAAAAATTTATATAATAAGAACTTTTGAGTCTCCTACTTAGTTCTGAGTTCCTGGTACAATGATGTCCCGGACCCTCACGTTGTTACTGATAACGCTCTGTATTGATTACAATCTGCTTTCAGCGTTTCTGGTACATTCACGTTATGTCTTTGTCGTTGATTTTCATCAAACAGATAAATATCTGTTATAACTCACATATTGAACAAGAAAGAAAAAAAAAATGTGTTGTAACGGTAGAGTCATTGATTACGATTAGTCATTAATAGAAACGAATATTAATTTGTTTTTGTTATGTAGATTACACTTACTAGACTTGATAACTATTGATAAGATTACATATCTAAATTTAGTATTTATTCTTGAAAATACTTGTATGTTTATGACGAATTAGATAGTACCCGTTAACTGTTGATGTCTCTATGAAGTATTTCTATATGTAGCTAATAAATTTTAAATAGATATGATAATCGTTGGTACCACGTCAGTAGGTGTAGGTATGTATGTACATATTATGGCATTGCACTTTGTACTCCTATTGGATACCGTTACATATTTAAAATTATAATAACTTCATATTTAAAGTTACGACTAACACCCCTTATTCATAAAAATAAACGGTTATTAAATCTATTTTAGTAAAAATATGTTTAGTCCTTATCCCTCTCTTCTATGTTTGACATTGAAAGAAGGAAACAAAACATATTCTAACTAAAAAGGTTTAATTTGCAGATGAGGACGTGAGGGTCATTATAAGATTAAAATGGAAACTGAACTAAATATTGTTAGTTATTTTGATTGGATACCATGTGAAACAGTAATATCAAAATTTGATTAAACAAAAGGGTTCAGGAAACACCTTTATGTAGCATTAAATAAATCTTGAAGTTACATGTAAATTCACCCTTAGTACAAGTTCCTTAGAATTCAAATTTGAAGACTACACCCGAGCACTTACTAAGCACTCAAAATTCACCTTATTCCTTGCTACATAAAGGGTGAAAGCTGAGCATTGATTACACGGACGTCTGAAGACTCAAGGATAACATGAGACGCACCGATTCAGCGCGCATTTACAATGTACAAAAGACATTGGTCTTTCTACATAAACATCAAAACAGTCGTCTGAAACCGGCCGTCGGCGACAGCTGACGCGTCAGGGTCTAATTTCATCATACTCAGGTCTTTCTAGTCTCCACTGCAGAAGCATGACCCTCTCTGTACTACCTAGGATTTGGCCTACACTCTCCTCGCTGGCCAGACAGGTTGGAGAGGTCTCATTGATGTTTATGAGCTTTGTTTAGCTTGTATTTTCTAAGTCGCCTCTTACTAGCTCCATGGGAAGACTAGGAGTGGCCCTATTCTACTCTACCGGAAACCACACGACTTACGGAAACCACACGGCTAATTTTATTTGTTGCATTGTAAATCCGTTCTGACCCGACTGCGTCAGTGTAAAATTGAATAATTCAAATTTTTCGTTATGACAGACACTAGGAGCGATTTCAACATAAGTGTGAAACTTTGAATCGAATTGGAGGTACATCCTGCTAACGTTGGTTGCGAGTTATTTTGCCACACGGCAACACCTTCAGTGTTGCCATTGTACCAGTGTCCTCCAACATATAATTATTGCCAAAATATAATTTTCCATAACCATTTTTACTCTGAAATTGTTATTTCATATACCTAAATTATTATGATAAAAAAGTTTCGTTACCATTATTAGCCGTACGAAGATTTTCTGATAACGACACGCTTAAATAAAAATATTGGTTTAACCACGGAGCAGATATAGAGAGGAGTTGCCCTAAGGAATATTTTCTATGAAACAATGCGTGGCACTTACAGGGGGTGAGGGGAGTATTATCTGTCTCACTCTACTTGCTCTGTGTCTCACTCCCTCCTTTATATCCATCTAGCGGCGAATAGCCCAACTACTTAATAAGTTCGATGTTGATCTTTCTTTTTAGTTTATCTATCCGTCACTAGATGTCCCTAACACCTACTGCTACTAAAAGAGAATTATGAAACTACATAAACAAAATCTTTTGTCAAGGTAAAAGTCTTTAGGTATAAATTTAGAACAAATTTCAGTACTTATGGTTATTAGTTATTACGATAATTAGCTTTAATATATTTTTATAGTTCTTACGTCCCATTACGCAAAGTGGTGCCATCTAACGATGAGTAGCACGGAACGTCGCCAAAAGATTCTTCTAGAATAATTAAAGTAAATTACGAATTAAAATACTTACAAATGAAATGTGATTCCTTCCATAGCATCTGAACGTTTATCGGAGTAGTTTTTACATGATATAATACAACACTTCATGATTTTCTTCGTAAAAAACAAGAAAAGTCCGAAAATCTCACTGTGTGCACAGAACGAACCACGTACGAACATTGACAGCTACAACAGCAGACTAATAGGCCACGCCTACTCTCGATGTTAACGTGATGACGTCAGGACCTAGTTGGAATCACAGTGCACAGTAGCTTACGCCGTCTCCACTCTATATCTGCTCCGTGGGTTTAACACAATTTTGATAACTTTGATATAATAATGGTATTTATAAAAAATGTATTAACACTAATGACTGTTTATTTAAAATGAAGCCTGATATTTATATGTTAATATATACAGAATCACCATGTTTTATTGCCGATGGATTATAAATGCTGTTTCAATGGAAATGTCAACTTATTAACGAAAATATTTCCTAGTACCACCGGCATTAATCCTTGGTGGCTCTGCTTGTAAACGATGTTTTGGATAGTTAATTCCTTTCAAAAAGACATATAATTAAAATATTTAGAACAAGATCACACTGCATTATTAATATGCTGGTCTGTTTTTTTAGCGATCGATGGCTCGTCATTGTAGCTGGTTTAACAGCCAAATAATATTTTATTTGGCTGTTAAACCAGTTACAATGACGAGCCATTGATCGAAAAAGCGTGAAACAACCTTGAATTTAGTGATGCATAATAAATAAATTAAGTATAAACGAATTATTTTTTACATTGCTAGCTAATTTGTATCTTTTTGTTTACATTTGTGCAATAATTAATAAAAAATACACGTAACGATATAAGAAATAAATATATTATTTAAAAAAAACACGCTTTTATAAAATTATTGTATGGTCATCGGTCCTTGATAAGTCTTCATAATTTTAATTAAATCTGACCGTTTAAAGTCGGTCAAAACCGAATTCAAAGAAGTCGGTTACAAACATACATACGGATGAAGCTCATAAAAAGCGTGTAAAAAGTAGATGAGCAAGGGAAAACCGCATTGACCCGCGTAATCGCAGTTAGGCACTCTCCGTAGTGGACGCTGGCTGGTCGAGTGGAGGACATATATAAGAAAAAAGAAGACGAGCATATAAATAATTCAGTAAGCTCTTGGCCTATAACTAACCCTGTATAAGGCCGACCACACACAGTCTGAATTCAGACTGACGAAAGGGATGCCGCAGTACGTTGGACAGGAATAGAGATACTCATATCTCCAATCGTGTACGTATTGCGGCGTCATCATGTCAAGAGTCTGAACTCCTGTGTGCGGTCGGTCTTACTTTTGTTTTCTAACGGACGACGATGTAGTGCATTAGTGCAGCTATTTATATTTATATGTAGGTAGTTCAAGTGACGTAGAAGAGGGCTGTTATAGATTATGTTACGGTAAGTCCTGTAGTTAATGTCTTTAGGAAATTGGATTGGATTATTGGGTATCACACTAACGGTATGTTATGCTGAACTATTAGCAACACAAGTACGAGCGCGATATTAAGCCGCTTTTGACGAATCCATTTCAAATTTATAATATTAATATCTTTCGCCCGCGGCTCCGCCCACGCCAATGTCAATACTGGTACCTCGGGATAAAAGGTAGCGTATGTCCTTCTCCGTACTCCAGAGAACTTGTACCTATGCAAAATGATCGGTTCAGTAGTTACGGCGTGAAAGCGTAACAAACAAACTCACTTTTGCATTTATAATATTAGTAAGAATTAAGGTTTTTTGATACAAAATTTCAATCAAAGTTTTTTCTACTAAAAATAAATTATAAAACGTATTTTTTCGGGGCCGTACTATGATGAATTCACATAAGTATGAAATGGAGTGGGGATTTGGCCACACCACTCCAATATCAGCAGCCAAATCTAATCGCATGATATACTTCTAGTGTGACGCCACAATATTTAGATATTTTTTATAGCTAATTTTATATTATTTGGTATTTTAATAAATGTATATCTATGTGTATTGCTATCGATTCATATATCAATTGAATTTCTATATTGAAATACTATTAAGTTCAATAGTAATTCCGTTGTTGTCTCATTGGCACTGAACGTGTTAAAAATATATTTGCTATCAAACAAAATCATTTTTTAAGGTGTTTTTTTCTCTCGTTGATTGTCGGTGCGTAGCGGGTTAAGGCAATGCGTCACGAAAACCGCTTAAGCCTTGGTTTCTACTATTATGGTGCCGCACTTGATATCTGTCCGAGCAGGACAAGCCGTAAAGAGAAAGTTGTAAGGGTTTTTTTTAACGTATATTGGTCTATCCTGTGTGGAACGACGCACGAGTGGGGCACCGCAATGGTAGAGGCTAAGGCATTACTGGCTGTGTGGACGCGATTGCAAAGCAGTTAAAATCGAGTAATGAATTACAGATCTGCAGGCTTCCTTGCTAACTTTTGTCAACTACAACAGTGTACAAAGTTTTGATCGTCACTTCAAAATACATTGCGGTTTTCATATGATTGACTATTTTTAATTATGATATATAAATCGTAATGGATGTAGAAGTGACCATCAAAACATTGTACACAGCAGTAGGCCGGCTGGTCCAACGCATTAAAGTGGTAACTTTTTGTGTTGGGATTTTCGTCTCTTATACAGGGTAAATATATATAATAAACGAAAACGTAACATCGAAAATCAACTTTGTTAACTGGTTTCACATGTTTGAAAATCGTTTAACGGATCTGTAACTCGATATTCGGCTTGAGTGTTATTCAAAAACGATTCAAAGTATGGTATAGGTTATTTTTGAACCCCCTGGCAATTTTTAAATCCCAGAATCAGGATATAACACAACATTTAGAACAAAAATTTGAAGATCTTACGAAAAATTCATGAATAAATTAAACCTCCATCCAAATTCACCGATTAGCACTTGTAATGCCTTTTATAACGCGCGATAAACTATCCCCATCACTCTCTTAAATAATACGAAAAACACGATAGCGAAAGTTGATAAACGCTTACGCTACGCTTCGGGGCCAGATAGACCAATTAAAATAGTGAAAAATAATTTTTCGTCTATCAAACTTTTATAACGATTTTTTTAAGTATATTACGCGTAATAATTATCCTGATTCCGATTTAATGCAAGGGCGGATCTAGCTACTTGCATACTATCAGCGTCTGGTGTCAGCGTGAGAAGAAAACCAGCCTTAATCTTTGGCGATGACTTTATAAACATTCCATGAAGCACTGAATTAGTAGCGTCCCCTAGTTTATTTTTTAGATATTTTTATATTATTGAGGCTTTGTACAACTATACTTCATAATGTCAATAGGTGATGAGGTTTGTTAAGATCGTGTGAAGGCTCGCGCACATTAATTGCATGTATGAGTCTGCATTGCGGTTACTATTTATGAAGTAAATTGAAATGAAATGAAATAAATTCTAATGACACGCTTCTGCCTATACAGCGTGATTTTGACCCTATGAACTATATTGAACTCCCAGGAGTTCAATATAGTTTCTATGGAAGGACGAACTTCTATGAAAGGTCAATTTTTTTTTTTCGAATTTTTACCTTTTTTTCTAGCAATTCTGTTCAATCAGAATCCCTAATAGTATACAGAATTGCTAGAAAAAAGGTAAAAAACGAAAGAAAAAATTGACATTCCATAGAAATTCGTGCACTCAGATCGCCGACTTTGTATGGGAAGCCAATTTTTTTTTTTCTATTTTCAGCCTTTTTCTCTTGTAATTCTATATTGCATTAGAGATTCTGATTCCAGGTTTTCAATAAAGTTCAGAGGTTCAAAATCACGCGGTACAAGCTCAGTTAAATCTAGAAACATAATAAAAAAATACACGTTCGCGTAGGTTGGAGTGGTTTCTAACTCTATCTAGCTTTTGGCATTTGCTATATACAATTGATAATAAATGTACAATTTAATGTCCAATGCGGCTTACTGGTGACTAATTAAAAAAAAAAACGTGAGAACTGTATCTAAAGTGGCTATTATATGAACGCATTCTCGTTTATGTCAAAGTATATTATTTAGATAGGGATATGTTGTAATACGGATGTAATGTATAACAGTAAATGCACCATGACACACTACATTGATTCGTGTATCTTGTCTGCATGAGCGTTTATTCATGAACTGAACTGTGAACATTAATTTGTTGGCGAATTTCACTTTGAGCGTTATACGACACAAAAATAGACTCAATGATATTTGTTTTTATATGCGTATAGATAATATTACTCTTCCGAAAGTCTGTCCGAGCAGGACAAGCCGTAAAGAGAAAGTTGTAAGGGTTTTTTTTAACGTATATTGGTCTATCCTGTGTGGAACGACGCACGAGTGGGGCACCGCAATGGTAGAGGCTAAGGCATTACTGGCTGTGTGGACGCGATTGCAAAGCAGTTAAAATCGAGTAATGAATTACAGATCTGCAGGCTTCCTTGCTAACTTTTGTCAACTACAACAGTGTACAAAGTTTTGATCGTCACTTCAAAATACATTGCGGTTTTCATATGATTGACTATTTTTAATTATGATATATAAATCGTAATGGATGTAGAAGTGACCATCAAAACATTGTACACAGCAGTAGGCCGGCTGGTCCAACGCATTAAAGTGGTAACTTTTTGTGTTGGGATTTTCGTCTCTTATACAGGGTAAATATATATAATAAACGAAAACGTAACATCGAAAATCAACTTTGTTAACTGGTTTCACATGTTTGAAAATCGTTTAACGGATCTGTAACTCGATATTCGGCTTGAGTGTTATTCAAAAACGATTCAAAGTATGGTATAGGTTATTTTTGAACCCCCTGGCAATTTTTAAATCCCAGAATCAGGATATAACACAACATTTAGAACAAAAATTTGAAGATCTTACGAAAAATTCATGAATAAATTAAACCTCCATCCAAATTCACCGATTAGCACTTGTAATGCCTTTTATAACGCGCGATAAACTATCCCCATCACTCTCTTAAATAATACGAAAAACACGATAGCGAAAGTTGATAAACGCTTACGCTACGCTTCGGGGCCAGATAGACCAATTAAAATAGTGAAAAATAATTTTTCGTCTATCAAACTTTTATAACGATTTTTTTAAGTATATTACGCGTAATAATTATCCTGATTCCGATTTAATGCAAGGGCGGATCTAGCTACTTGCATACTATCAGCGTCTGGTGTCAGCGTGAGAAGAAAACCAGCCTTAATCTTTGGCGATGACTTTATAAACATTCCATGAAGCACTGAATTAGTAGCGTCCCCTAGTTTATTTTTTAGATATTTTTATATTATTGAGGCTTTGTACAACTATACTTCATAATGTCAATAGGTGATGAGGTTTGTTAAGATCGTGTGAAGGCTCGCGCACATTAATTGCATGTATGAGTCTGCATTGCGGTTACTATTTATGAAGTAAATTGAAATGAAATGAAATAAATTCTAATGACACGCTTCTGCCTATACAGCGTGATTTTGACCCTATGAACTATATTGAACTCCCAGGAGTTCAATATAGTTTCTATGGAAGGACGAACTTCTATGAAAGGTCAATTTTTTTTTTTCGAATTTTTACCTTTTTTTCTAGCAATTCTGTTCAATCAGAATCCCTAATAGTATACAGAATTGCTAGAAAAAAGGTAAAAAACGAAAGAAAAAATTGACATTCCATAGAAATTCGTGCACTCAGATCGCCGACTTTGTATGGGAAGCCAATTTTTTTTTTTCTATTTTCAGCCTTTTTCTCTTGTAATTCTATATTGCATTAGAGATTCTGATTCCAGGTTTTCAATAAAGTTCAGAGGTTCAAAATCACGCGGTACAAGCTCAGTTAAATCTAGAAACATAATAAAAAAATACACGTTCGCGTAGGTTGGAGTGGTTTCTAACTCTATCTAGCTTTTGGCATTTGCTATATACAATTGATAATAAATGTACAATTTAATGTCCAATGCGGCTTACTGGTGACTAATTAAAAAAAAAAACGTGAGAACTGTATCTAAAGTGGCTATTATATGAACGCATTCTCGTTTATGTCAAAGTATATTATTTAGATAGGGATATGTTGTAATACGGATGTAATGTATAACAGTAAATGCACCATGACACACTACATTGATTCGTGTATCTTGTCTGCATGAGCGTTTATTCATGAACTGAACTGTGAACATTAATTTGTTGGCGAATTTCACTTTGAGCGTTATACGACACAAAAATAGACTCAATGATATTTGTTTTTATATGCGTATAGATAATATTACTCTTCCGAAAGTCTGTCCGATTTTATATTTTTCCGATTTTCCATTAAGTGTGGCAAAAAGGGTTTGTTTTGCTCATTCAATAAATTGTCTCAAACTTGATTTATAAAATTTTTATTTTATTTATTTTATTAGCAACTTAGAACCGTATTTTATCCCGTAGATGTTACAACGAGAAGCTATAACTCGAATACGATTTAAGGCAACGTGAGGTATAAGTGTGGCCCTATATTGTGTCAATGTAGGAATTAATCGCCCGTCTTTACACGTCTTAGGGCCGCCCTGCTGATCATAGTAAACAGATACCTTCGAAGGTTTTGGACAATGCTCCTGTCAGCTTGAGTTATAGTAAACAATTACATATGATTGGCTTTCCGATTGGTTGCTAGTTCGCATAATAACAGGAATGGATGTTGCCCAAACCGTGTTTGTAGTTAAACAGAAATTATAGATAATTGTACACAATGATACACTGTAGACCCACGTTTGTTACGTAATCTGCCAGATATTTTTATAAAATATTATAGGACTATTCTACGCCCTTTGGCGAGTATTATAATTGTGTATAAGACCCTAGTCTTTAGGTAATGTTTTTCTAGGTTTAAAACTTGCTCACGTTCAGCCAACATTATTTGTGAATATTTTGTGCGTTGTATGTTTCTTTGTAAAGGTGTTGCCAGCTATAACTAAGGCCTCAGTAGACTTCCAGATTTTATTTTTGATTTTTTTATAGGCTGACAACACTTGAATGCAGGTGTATGTTTTTTTATGGCCAGGATTTGTAATTATTTTGTCATAATCTATAGCATTTTTTATTGTTCAGTAAATCATATCTACCTATTTAAGAAATTGTCAGAATTTATTTATAAATGTATATAACTATGTTAAATGATAGTCACGTCACGCACGTTTTGTTTAGAGCCTAAGGAACTTCTGTTGCAATGATAAGTAAAGACGAATCAGGGCATAAAATCCGAATCACACAAAATAGGACAGATGACTCTAGACTATCAATGATAAAAAAGAATTGATCAATGCTGGTAACATAAAAAAAAATACATTTTTATATGAATATCCGGGCTTACCAAACACATGTATGAAAATGTTTATTTTTTTAGTTCCCAGCATTGGTTCCATAGAAAAAGTTGTTTATTTTGACGGACTAAACACCCCATCAAGGGAATGTCCAGGGTAATTTACGTGCTGTATGTGCCACAGATAAATAATATGGAATGGTTTTGCTAACAATTGAAATTCAGATTTTTTGCCCTGAGACAAAGGTGTATGATAAATTGTTCGTAACGTATCAGGTATATTGTATACATAGTTGTTAGAGTAAGCAGTTGCAGTTGTTCGTCAGGTTAATGTTACTGTTTAGGAAGGCATATCTGTAATAAATGTGTGTATATTGCGATGAATGACTTTTATTTACACTTTATTATAACTGAACCTTACTATAGCAGCGTAGAAGAAGGGGCAATCTGAATAGGAAGACGAAGATACCGAGAGGATATTATGATGTAGCTGATCTGCAAGGCCCTTGGGCAAGGCCTAATCCAATTTTCCGCGAACAAGCATCTCAGAGGTCAATCGCTAAAGCTGTGCCCTACTGATGTGCCAGAGAGAAATTCTCTGTTCTCATGAATTCCTTCTCACGGTAATTTGCGGGAAATTTTCAATAATTCTCCCGCACTTGCGGGAAAGAAGAAGAAATTCTCATATTATCACGTATTCATCCTTTACGGGTAGACAGACCCTAAGGTCATAAGACCGAAAGGCGACGTTTAGCGTGTTGGTGGGCGTAACGGTGGATAACGGAATCAAAATAGTGATGGGTTGCTAGCCGCATCGCCTATTGTCATGATTCTTTAGATTTTCGTCCATTCCCTTGACTGGCTTCTACGGTCTGCGCGGAAAAGGAAGCAGCTGGCACATTCTACGTTTTTATCATTTAAAAAAAGCATAGATTTTTTAAAAAATGGCGTCATTCTTCATTCTTCTATGCAAAATAGTAAGATGAAAACAAAAATTGCTTCAATAATAAAAGGCTTTATTTATTTTTATATACAATCTTATAACTAATAGATTTCTTATGTAATACATATTTTACAGAAACATTGATAACCAATCATAAAGAATTCAAGAATTTTATAACAATTAAAATAAATTGTATCACTTTGCTTTACTTTTAGTAGCATTACATGAATAAACCACAGAACAACAAAGACACTAGAAATGGCTAGGAGCGTGGCGTGGCACTAGCGCCGACAGTGCGCTCGATCGGCTCACTTGAATCACCTAAGTAGGTATTCAATTCAATTCAATTTCAATTCAATTTAATTTATTTGCATAAATGTATGTGTTACAAAAGTTGTTAACCTTATATTAGAGTGTCAATACATTTTTGGTAGTTAGTTCCGCGATCGTCAAAGGAACAAAAAAGAGATTTACGTGACAAAAATATCGAAAAATGCCGACGTGTGCTATCCTAACGATTAAAGTGACGAGTCCTCGAGAAACTAATCAAAAAACGCATTGTGTTGCATTAGTAGTGTGAGGGCTCGACCGTCCCGACGCTCTAGCCGAGTTCCCACATAGGTATAAGGATGTTAGGAAGAGCACAAGACGACACACAGAACACAGAGAATAACTTTATTATAACTTCGCTTTACAACTTCAATAAATTAATAACAGAGACTTATGCTCCAAGTTATGGTAGTAGACTCAAAGATGTTAGTAGACTGAAAGATGTTTACAGACTGAAAGGTGGTAGCAGACTAAAGAATGAGTGATGAGAGAGAGAGAAAGTAATCTAAAAATGGAATGGAATAGAATGAAATTTGAATTAAAAATGGAATTTGAATTATAAAATAAGGAATGAAAAATGGACAGGATGAGAGAAATGAGGTTGGATGAGATGCAGCATGCAGGTGGCATGCTGCAACGTTACAGTAGTATGCTTGAAATGAGGCTACGCTGGTTTTTATAGAAATCACACATGTTACCACTTCTAATGTGTTTGTTGTTCTGTGGAATAAACTAGGTCAGGTTTTGAACAATTCAATGAATTTACTAAATATCATTCATCCAAAAAAATAAAGGATCAATAAAGGGTCATCTTGGACATTAACTCAAGTCAGGTTGCGTTTAAAAAATAAATAAATATTTTGGAAAATTAATGTTGAAGTTCGATAAAATCTAAATGGCAAAGGTGTAAGAGGGTGTAAGGTACTGCATAACATTATTTAAATGTAGTTGGAGCCGGATCACTATAATATCAGTCTTGTTATTGATATCAGTAACCTGAAAAAGAAAATACCTTTTAGTAAAACAAATATATGACCGCAGGATGTTAAATATATATCACATCTTTATCCCTCACGGGGTAGACAGAGCCTAATGAAATAAAGGCATAAGACCGAAAGGCCATGTTTAGCACGCTGGTGCTAGCCGTATTGCCTATTGTCATAATTCTTTAGATTTTCGCCCATTTCCTTGACCGGAAGAGAAGCAGTTGCCACATTCTAAGTTTTTTCTTTTCTCCCAGACAGTATGGTCAAATATGATTTGGCATTATCTTGATCAATTCAAATATTACATAAGCAGTAAAAGTTTGTCACGATTCCTAAACAACGGAGATGGTTTGTTAGGTTTCACCATTATCATCATTACAGGCCTAAGAAGTCCACTGCTGGACAACGGCTTTTCCAAGGTTTGTTTGTTCCATGGGAGGATATTGGCATACCATGCTTAGCAGGCAGATTTTGCTTTGGCTTCTTGTGCTTCTAACGCTACTGCCCATCGGAAGTATTTTTAAGCAGGGAAGGATAGGTATTTGTTGGATTTAGGAAGGGAAAGAAGGTATTGGGATACTAGCTTGGATGAATGGGGAAAGTGACAGCTCGGTAAAGTCAGGTGCTGGTAACTGATGCAATACCTGCAACTACCGGGCATGTAGTTGAGGATGGCACCACTGACCTAGTTAGTTAGGTTTCCTTGTGACCAAAACAGGAGCGAGCATTCTCAACATAACAGAAAAAATTACAGTCTGATGTATCTTGTTAAAATAATGCTATTTTAATTAAAATCATATTGTAATGATGACTAGCTCCGTGGCGCAGCGGTCAACACGCCTGCCTGCGACACGGAGTGACCGGGTTCGATCCCTGGCCAGGTCAAGATGGAAAATGATCTTTTTCAGATTGGCCTGAGTCTTGGATGTGTATCTATATATGTATTTGTTATAAAATAAAGTATCGTTGAGTTAGTATCCCATAACACAAGTCTCGAACTTACTCTGGGGCTAGCTCAATCTGTGTGATTTGTCCGTATATATTTATTTATTTAATGAAGAGCAAAGCAATTCCTATTAGATTTTAATTTTCAGATTCAGAAATTATAGTCTTGCCAAGTTATTTTAAAGACAAAGAGATATGGATAAAATTGAATATAAATAATAATGACCAAACTAGAAACTTACTAAGCTTTTTGTTTAAAAATCGCGCCAGTGATCGTCCCGTGCCTCTGAATTAGGCATTGTTTTTTGTCCGTCTCTAAGCTGACCGTCGGCGGCTTCAGGTTGGGCTGCAGCTTACAGGCCTGGTCGGACAAGGCCACGATGATACCGGCGGAGTCAACGTGCGCAGTGCCCTTTGACGCCAAACATAAACCCTGGTGGTCAGCCACTAGGCAACCGTTAACGTTTGGCGTCGACATTATCTCTTCTATAACTCTATCTAGTTCCTTTTCCATTTTGATAAGAATTTGTTCACTTGTACGCCTTGTTTTTACGAAATAAAACAAAATTGTAATGAGTCACGAACAAAACAATGCAATCAACAACAGGTTTTGCTTGCTTTGCCATTTGTTGACATTGACATATCCACTTGACATTGTAACTTTTTTATTTACGTTCATAGCCGTCACAGCCACAACACGATATATGCGCTATACTTTTTTCTCTCATCAGTGACAGTAAAATAGGCGCTTATGGATGAGTAGTTATCACTATACGGTTCATCAAACTTCATATCTTAATCTATTCTATTCTTGTCCCCTATCTTTAATTAATGGTAATATTGGTAATTGGTAACAAACCACGCATTGAAAATTCCACAGCTTTCATAGATATGAAAAAATTGCAGGAAAATTCAAACACACTTGATAAAAATTAAGTATTGTTTGTTATGTACGTGAAAAAATTCAGGGCCGTAGGTATAATGAAGTTAAAAGAAAAACTTACAGCTAAATAGGGTTCACAAGTAGACCTAGGTACCTACAAAAATGACGTGCAACTATGGAACCCTACACTGCGCGCGTCCCGACACTCACTTGGTCGGTTTTTCGGCAGCCGCCAGGACTATTCGCACGCTTTATTTCTATGCTGTAGAGGTATTTGGTTTAAGTAAACCTAGTTTCTAAGTCATCTTACCTTGAGTAGTAAAAAGCTTGAGTACTCATAATAATATTTAGTCCGAGAGATAATAAGGAAATAACACGAATGTACTTAGGTATTATTCAAATACGGAAGAAGGCTCTATGTGCCTATATATACACAATACAAAAATATACATTACTTATACGGCATTAGTAGGAGGTATTGTTATTCGCACGTGAGTTCTAAAAAAAACCGGCTTAGTGTGAGTCAGACCCTTGCACGAAGGGTTCCGTACCATCCTTACTAATAATATTATAAATGCGAAAGTGAGTTTGATTGTTTGTTTATTTGTTTGTTTGTTACGCTTTCACGCCCTAACTACTGAACCGATCATCATGAAATTTTGCATACAAGTTCTCTGGAGTATGGTTAAGAACATAGGCTATCTTTTATCCCGAAAAAAGTACTGTTCCCGAGGGATCGACATTGACGCGGGCTGAGCCGCGGGCGAAAGCTAGTTATCTATAATAAGTTAAAAATATTTTTATTATATGATGTAACTAAAAATGTATGCCTTTCGCATTTTTTCATTTATCTGTGCTATAAGAAGTTGTTTCGTACTAAATTTCAAGATACTGAGTTCACGGGAAGTACCCTGTAGGTTTTGCTATCCTTGCGAATGTCGAAATTTTGCGGCATATATACCTACGGCTGTATCTTTTTTAATTGCGTTGGCCTAGACGTTTGCTTTTTCACAGCTCCGATGGACCTGAGTACCTATTTGATATGAATTTTAGCTTGATACCTCCACGCGTTCCTGAGAAAAAGAATCTTGACTGACAGATAGACAGACGGACACGAAAGTGATCCTATAAGGGTTCCGTTCGTAAGAAAAAAACGGAGAACAGACATAACACTTAACTAGCCAAGTGCGAGTTAACTGGTGTGGAGGGTTAATTAAGCCACTTTTTTACCCTTCATTAAATCACTTTAATTAAGTGTCCTTGTAATTTATAAGTAAAAACCTTTATTTCGTTTCTTTTTATTTTAGGATCAGTAGTTTCGAAGATAGAGTAGGGGAAATGTTAAATCTGTGTCAATTTTGTTGAATACCTTAAAATCTGTATAAAAGTATATTTGAGATCCTCGTTACTAGCTTTTTCATTTCACATGTACCTAACATGGTACATAGTGAACAATTTTTTTTTTAATTCTTATTTGTGACCTGCCCATTTTTTTTTTTTTTAAAAAACCTATACATTATTTGAGTTACGTAACTTTCTAAGCGTGACAAATTTAATATTATCTGTCCAGTAGATTCTAAGAAAATCGGCTGTGACAGACGGACAGACAGACACGTGATCCTATAAGGGTTTCATTTCGTCCCTCGGTCGTGTGGAACCCTAGAAATGAAATCTTCGAAAAGTAGGTAATAAGTAAAAAAGCTGTTTTTGTCATGAAATGCATACTTTTTGCATTACGCTTACACAAAACAAATATACGTGTGTTATGTAAATATGTACCTACTTACCATTACTGATTCTTTGCTTACGAAGCTAAATACCGTAATTAGCCAAGTTCACAATAACAGTAAGTATCTACCTAGTTTTTTTATTCAATTAACTAACGTTAGTTCTTATCTCGCGAGCGGCGGAATCGCTCGTGTGCAAACACAGAATTTAATACAATTTTAATACAATTTCAAGATGTTACAACTAATATTGTTCAGTGTAGTATCGGTTTTGTTCTTAGTGGCACTGCTTGAGGTCATTTTGAGGTTCTGTATCAAGAATGAAAAGGGTGCATGGAGGAAATGCATTATTATATCTGGTAAGTACAATGAAATCATCATATTAACCTGACTTACACCAAAGAATATATACATTACGCTTACACTTACACACTGGTGTGGTAGGAAAAAATACGTAGAATATACCAGCTGTTTTTCTTCCCGCGCAGATCGAGAGAATGGGCGGAAATCAGACGAATCTTATTAGTAGGCGATGCGGCTAGCAACCCGGTATGGATTGCTAGCCGCATCGCCTACTATATTTTGACTCTGTATAACACCTAATGCCCACTAACATAATAAACGTGGCTTTTAGGTCTTAAAGACGTGGGCTCTGTCTACCCCGCAAGGGAAAAAGACGTTTGTATGTATGTATATATACCTAAACCTGAATAAGCCTTTTAGTAAATATATTTAACTATTTAGAGGTATATTTATATAAAGTTTATGCTTTTACAAGTCTAAAAATGTTGACAGACTCAGCGCTAAGTTTTAGTGACCTAGTCATTAAAAACTGCTATTGCATAAATCTAGTCTTAAAAGTACCTAAATATTAGTCCGTAAATAAGTATTTTTTTTGACAAAGCTTAGCTTATTTATTTTACATTTAACTATTAGTTATTGATAAAACCCTAAGTAGGTATTTCTGAAATAGTGCCAGGACTATATTAACTACATATATAATTATTACGTATTGTACGTACGGTAAAGTTGTTCAAGGGGATGTTAACATAAAAGGCACTGAGGCACTGGCTAGCTGCCGGTAAAATTCGAGGAAGTTAACTTTTTAAGCAGAGTCAATCTCCTTGACTCAAACTTGCTAATTGAAATAAAAAAGTAGCTGGCTGTACGTTAAAATTATACGTGAGTTTTTGGCGGGAATTTCGGTGGACGGCACGGCTGTTGTTTTTTCTGCAAATTGCTTCTAGTGGACTTTATAATGTGAAATCTGTGTAATTTGGTGTTTATAAATGCCCATGTTTATTATTAATGTGTGGAATAAGATTTACATAGCGGGTTGCCCACCTTGCTGCGTTGTCTATGATTAAACCAGTGGATTCTGTAATCACCATAATTTTGTTGATAAACGACAACATTAATAGAGATAGAAAAACCGACTAAAATCAAACTAGTAAACCGATTATGACCCTTTTAAATAAAATTAATATATTTTAAAATTGGTTCATAACTGTGGCGGTGTTATGAGGTAACAAACATTAAAAAAGACAATTGAATTGACAACCTCCTTTTTTAGGTCGGTTGAACAAGTGCCCATTAAACATGTAGCCGATATGTTGGACATTTAGGCAGTAGGCTAAACTGCTTTTATGCGTTTTTTTTTCAGGTAATATTGTCACGTCTTTATTCCTTGCGGGGTAAACATAGCCCAAGGACTTAAGACCGGAAGGCCACACTTAGCGTGATAGTTGGCGTATTATAGGGATATTTTTGAATAAATATTTGAGTCATCACTTATGTCATTTAAAACTTTTCTTCTATCCAATGCTGGAAACTTAAGGGTTTCTTCTTCTTCTCCATCGTATCCGCATGTCTGAGGGTCGTGACCACCTTGGAAAAGAGAAAGCGGCGCGGTCCTGTGCTAGATGTATGGCACCCTGGGTGTTAGTGCGGTGCGTTATCTGTATCTTAAGGGGATCTGTATGTCGAGGATAAAATTACACCTGTTTTCCCGAAACTTCGTCCGCGTAAAGTATATCTTATGTTACCTGTTGACAACGTAGCTTTCTACAATATGTTAAGGATAAGCTGTCCGATCCTAGAAGGGGTGATTCATCCCATCATGAACAACGTCCTATATGACCAATTCTAAAAACTCAAAAAAAAATACGTTCCTGTACAAGTTGACCTGGCGTCCGAACATTTTTGTTTCGAAATATCCATTATTTTTGAGTTTACATATTTAATCACATATAAAAAGTTGTTCATATCGACGAGCTAAATCACCCCTTCAAGGATTGGACAGGGTTTTCTTTACATATTGTAATGTGAAAGAATTTAAAATTGGATTTCGTGGTTTTTAACAAACACACATTCAAAACTTTCCTCCTCATAATATTAGTATACTATAGAAGTAAGTAGACACAAGACAAATATATTTTACTAGCGGCCCGCCCCGGTTTCGCACGTTTTATAGCCTATGTTCTCTAGGGATAATGTAAGATTCTAATGGTGAAAGAATTTATGAAATCAGACCAATAGTTACGGATCGTCTTCAATTTAATTAAAAAAATATAAGTGAGAGATGTACCTATTATTTTTTTTCCTCTGTATTAGGTACACTTTGACCAAAATGCTATTATACAGGGTGTATTTGAACTTGATGTTATTCAATGCAATTGCTCCCTGTGTATACAGCTCTACTTATTATGGCCGAGAAAAAACTGTTCCTTGGGCGGAAACAGGTGGAAAGCTAACGTAGTTATTTTGTTGTTCAGCAATAATAAATCGATCGAGACGAGCCACCAATATTACCAATAATTATGGATTATCATGCCAATCTAGGCTTCTCAGATAGGAGTGAAGCAACGGCCCGATACAAAGTAACCGTTGTTGCAAGGCAAGTCAATAAACTAGAAATCCGGGGACGTGGTTATTAATTTGTGATCTTTGACCAAAAACAGGAGTATTATAAATCGTAGGTACCAGTGTAAATGTCGCAGCTAATTGGAAAGCTGAAGAGTTTGTTTGTTTGAAAGCGCTAATCTCAGAAACGACTGGTTCAAATTGGAAAATTCTTTTTGTGTTGGATAGTCCTTTTATTGAGGAAGGCTTTAAGCTATAAAACATCACGCTGCGATCAATAGGAGCGAAGCATCAATAAAAAATGTTTTGAAAACGGGGAAAAATTATTCATCTATACTAATTAATCATAATAACAGAAATTGCCGCGGACGAAGTCGCGGGCAATAGCTAGTTGGTTATATTCAATCAAACAGCAGATGATGGAGTCGGAAGGTAGCAATAGGAACTCTTTAACTACCAATCGTGTTTGGATTCATTTGATTTGTCTTGGAAAGCACTTTACAGTGTGGATCCGTTTATAATAAAAACTTGACAAAAAATGTAATATTGCAAAAGAACTTGTTTTACGTCAATTTTAAATGATATAGTAATAGTGGTGACCATTTCTGCGAAACCGTTATTAGGTAGTATTAAAATGTTTATGCTAAATATTTTAATACGTGCTATAGGCAGCAAGATACAGAGATACTTTTACTATTAATGTTTCATACATTAAATTTTCTAGAAATCACAGCAAAAGATCTGCACTGTAAGCAGATTTAGTTAAAAGTGCATGCGTTAAATTTTCCAATGCTATATGCAAATATAAAATTAAAAATGACGAAGGGTCATGTCTTTTGTTAACTTTGTACTTATTTATAGTAAAGCGTGGTAGATCCACGCTACCGCCAAAATAATTTTTTGCTAGTAGCATGAATGGCCTGACTCGTCCGGGGAAGTTCCACACTCTCACAGAAAATCGACGTTTGAGTAGAAGCTTCACTGCTTCTATGCTTCGTTCAGTGATTGAGAGAACTGGAGGTCCATCCCCCATTTCTTCCCCCCCCCCCCCCCCCCCCCAACCCCTTGAAAGGCCGACAACTCTCCTGTCTCACCAATGGTGTTGCAGTTGTGTATGTATTGTGTAGCGGTGATCAGGACAAGCTTGCTCGTGAAGTGCATATCATAAAAAAACCCACAGTTATCTAATACATCCATTGCGTTTAGGTACAGGTTTAAAGGCACGATATCGCGTTTAAGTTTACCCTATATATTTCCTTGTAGGGGTGACTCAGCCTGACATAATGAACAACTCCTCAAGGGACCAAAATAGGCTTGTTTCCTAAAAAAACATTTTAATTAATTAGTCCATCTTATAGATTATCGAAAAGTATAACATACGTATTTTTTACAATCAAACAAAAGATGATAAAGATAAAGCGCCTCAAAGTTCAAAAGTGGGGGCTAATGACGCAACTGTCCGGTAAAAAAGTGTACCGGGCTATATCTAAGTTATAATTTTTTGTTGGATTGACAAAAAGAAAAAATACGTTTTCAATGTTTATTAATAATCTACCAGACGGAGTTATTATTTTGAAAAGTATTTTTTTAGATAACATTTTGACATTGTATATTCCTTAGAATTTGAATATAAGAATTAAAAATTTCGTAATTTTCATAAGGGTATAAATTGCCGGGCCGGCGGATAATTTCCAGGTAGACTTGTTAGTCTTGCATCTCATATATCGCACAATAATAAATAGGTACGCATTTCCATGTCCGTCTGTCTGTTGCTTTTGTTGACCATTCTTTAATGTAGCCGTTAAATTCGTCGCACCACCTAGCTCTGCGTCAGCTACCGTTTGGGTCACGCCATGGGGTCTACCATAACGACTTTTTTTTTTTTTGAAAGGACTATGTACCTAGCTCCAAGTGAGCTTTCTCTACTTCACCGGGCGTTTGAGGCGAGGGCAGAGTGCCCTCGACCTTTATAGGCAACATCACCAAAGGAGGGACGGACCTCGGCTTTGGGCGTTGCCTGTGTGCGCAAGGCTTGGAGAGACAGCAAACTCTCATATTGCCTGATGGGCCGCGTATGCGTGCATGCAAGCCTGAAGGGCCAATCTGAGAATCAATGGCAAAAGCCTTTGGAGAGCAGTAACTCTTATCTTTTGCCTTATGGGCCGAAAGCTACGTTGCCAGAAGGGCTTATCCTGGGTGCAAGTCACCCGGGACCGCCGGGCGGTCACCAGTAATCGGAGCTACTCCTACTCTACGCACTCTGTTCCGGTGTCGAGTGCGACGGAGTCGGATAGTGACCATAACGACATTTGTATTTATTATAATACATTTTATTATTATAAACAGTATAAAAATACGCAAACATTTAAATATTTTCCTTTGTATTCTATGGGCATACGCATGCCCTTGTCCAACATGCATTTGCACTCAGACTGAGGCTTGCAGATTTATAGTTATTATCTATGGTTCACGAGAAATCTGTAATGGGATCAATTTAGTATGTAATTTTAAACATTATACATTGCGTGCTGGCGATTATGTAGCACGTGCGCTTGAACTGAGATATATTTGACTAGCTCCGTGGCGCAGCAGTCAACACGCCTGCCTGCGACACGAAGTGACCGGGTTCGATCCCCGGCCAGGTCAAGATGGAAAATGATCTTTTTCAGATTGGCTTGGGTCTTGGATGTGTATCTATATATGAATTTGTTACAAAATATAGTATCGTTGAGTTAGTATCCCATAACACAAGTCTCGAACTTACTTTGGGGCTAGCTCAATCTGTGTGATTTGTCCGTATATATTTATTATTTATTTATTTAGTTTAACAAGTAACATATGATATAATATGATGATGATGAGGCTCTGGCCCTGGGCTCAAGCCCTCTCCGGCTTGAGCCCAGGGATCATCATCATCATATCAGCCGCAAAAAATCCACTGCTGGACTATAAACTATTCAAAAATATTTTTGACGTTCCCATACAAATTTACCGGGCGGCCGAATTTTTTTGTATGGAACTGCCCATTTTTTTCTAGTTCCCAGCATTAGTCCCATAGGAAAAGTTGTTCGTATCGACGGACTGAATCACCCCTTTAAGTGTCCAGAACGATCACAATTTCACCGTGTATATCTATATATATTTAAAACGTCAACTTTGTCCTTTTTAGGGTCCGTACCTCAAAAGGAAAAAACGGAACCCGTATAGCATCATAACTGTGTTGTCCGTGTGTCTGTCTGTCTGTCAAGACCTTTTTCTCATCTCTCATATCAAATATTCAGGTCTACTGTGCCCTAGAGCTGTGAAAAAATCAAACTACTAAGCCAACGCAATCAAAAGATACAGTCATTTATGCCACAAATTTTCGACATTCGCAAGGGAATCAAATCCTACAGGGTACTTCCCGTGAACTCAGGATCTTAAAATTTGGTACGAAGCAACGTCTCATAGCACAGACAAAGGAAAATTGCGGAAAGCATAAATTTTAAGTCACATCATACAATAAAAATATTTTTAATATTTTTTTTACTTATTATAATTATAATTATAATAAATGGTACGGACCCCTTCGAGCGCGAGTCCGACTCGCACTTGACCGGTTTTTTATTAGTTTTGCTGACACGTGTATTGTAAAACGCCGTACAATGTCTTGTATGACTTCTCGTGAGTTATTTTGATAATAACAACATTCGTATATTAAACTAGCTGTTGCCCCCGACTTCGTCCGCGGCAATTACTTTTTTCTTAGTATATAGATGAATAATTTTCCCCCATTTTCAAAACATTTTTTATTGATGCTTTGCTCCTATTAGTCGCAGCGTGATGTTTTATAGCCTAAAATCTTCCTCAATAAATGGGATATCCGACGCAAAAAGAATTTTCCAATTTGATCCAGTAGTTCCTGAGATTAGCGCGTTCAAACAAACAAACTCTTCAGCTTTATAATATTAGTATAGATAACTCGTCTTGTTTTGATCAACTTAGCACACTTGAATCATAATACTATTTTATTTTTTACTAGCTGTTGCCCGCGGCTCCGCCCGCGTTAGTGTCGATCCCTCGGAAACAGTAGAATTTCCCAGAATCAAACATACCCTATGTCCTTCCCCGGGCCTCAAACTACTTCCATACCAAATTTCATCCAAAACAGTTCAATGGTTGAAGCGTTAAAAAGACGACAGACAGAGTTACTTTCGCATTTAATATATTAGTAGTATGGATATTATTTATACTTCTAAGTCCAGAAATGAGAAAATTTCCATAAAAACTACCCTCCCATTTTGCTCCTTTAGAGGTGAATTTTGTTAATTTCACCCACATACATCTTTTTTAATTGTAATCGAGAACTTACATACCTATTTATTTCCATATTTCATAGTTCAGAGATGAGAAAATTGCCGTACAAAGTATATACCACCCACCCACCCCCATTTTACCCCTTAAGGGGGGAATTTTGCAAATTTCATCCACACATCTTATTTTAATTTTAATTGGGAACTTATATACCTACTTTCATACTTCTAAGTCCAGAAATGAGAAAATTCCATATAAATTTTTAAATTTCTAAAAATCCTTTCATCGCGCTCACTCACGTCATTAAAAGACGCCCTGTACCAAATTTCAAGTTTCTAGGCGCAGCAGTTTCGGTTGCGTTGATATAAACTCATGCCTTGAGTTCATTCAAATGACGATAACTTTTTTTTTAATGCACCGATTTTGATGAAACAAACTTTAAATGTTTTGCTGAGTTAAAACAAAGCAATTGGTGAAAGTTTGAAGTAAATCGGTTCAGTATTTTCGGAGATAATCGTGATCATACATACAGACAGACAGATAGACAGACAGACAGACAAGAAATTCAAAAAAATTTTTTTTGCTTTCTTTTGTTCTTTTTAAGTGTCCCTCTATCCATTTTAGTCAAAAATTCTAAATGTACAGACAAAATATTTTTACTGTTTTATTATATGTATAGAATAGATATAGATTGAGCAGCCTGTTCTTGTCTTGAGCTTTATTAGCGGTTAAACCCGGGCGCAATCCCTACTGCGATGGGTGACCGCAAGTGGCATAAAAATATCTTACGCTCCTCAGTGCTTCGGAGGGCACGTTAAGCCGTTGGTACCGGTTGCCATTGTTGATGGCAATCGATAAGCTATGTCAGATGCCTTTAGGCAGCTTAAAAATCTGATACTATTGTTGGCTACTTACACACACGAAAAACAAACAAACAATACTTTAGTACGTAAAAATAGCTTTACTCCTCGTATCATCATTAATTACTAGATTATTCTTTTCTCTCGAACACCAACCTAATTTGTCATCATCATCATCAGGTCTTTTTAGTCTCCACTGCAGGAGCATGACGCTCTCTGTACTACCGGAGCCATACTTGGCCAGAGCAGACAGAGGATTTGGCCTACACTCTTCTCGCTGGCCAGACGGGTTGGAGAGGTCTCATTGATGTTTATGAGCTTTGTTTAGCTTGTATTTCCTAAGTCGCCTCTTACAACCTCCATGGGAAGACTTGGAGTGGTCCTATTTAACTCTGCCGGATACCACACGGCTAATTCGTACAACAAATCAATTACTAAGTAATCGATATGTATTATAGCATGCTTCGAAAACATAAATATTTACATTGACCGCGCATTGCATACGTCCCTGGCCGAAAAACTGCAACACTGCTAAATTAATCAATTCAATAAGCCCGCATTTACACACTTTTGTACGACGGACAATAAAGAAGTGCATTGTTTTTTAATATATGTACATATATAGCGGATTAGTTCTTTGAAGTGGCAGTGGGCGGGGCACATAGCGCGTAGAACCGATGGCCGATGGGGCAGAAAGGTTCTGGAATGGCGACCACGTACCGGCAAGCGCAGCGTCGGACACCCACCGACCAAGTGGTCGGACGACCTGACAAAGGTCGCAGGGAGGCACTGGATGCAGGCCGCTTCCAACCGGTCATTTTAGAAATCATTAGTGGAGGCCTATGTCCAGCAGTGGACTTCTTGCGGCTGATATGATGATGATGATGATATGTACATAGCGCGTAGGTAATACCGATGGCCGATGGGGCAGAAGCACAGAAATATATCAAGATAGAACGGCCAAGTTGGCGGTACACGCGTGTCTCAATCCTGCGCAATGGTGCAAGATTCGTTAAATGTTCATCAGTCATCGCACACATCCCGACATGAACACATGCTTTATTAAATAAATAAATATATACGGACAAATCACACAGATTGAGTAGCCCTAAATTAAGTTCGAGACTTGTGTTATGGGATACTAACTCAACGATAGTATATTTTATAACAAATACATATATAGATACACATCCAAGACCCAGACCAATCTAAAAAGATCATTTTCCATCTTGACCTGGCCGGGGATCGAACCGGGCACTCTCGTGTCGCAGGCTGGCGTGTTGACTGCTGCGCCACGGAGCTAGCCATACTGCGATTTTTAACTGTAAAAACTGTTTATCGATATGACGCGTTTTTATTATTTACTAGCTGTTGCCCGCGGCTCCGCCCGCGTTAATGTCGTTCCCTTGGGAACAGTAGAAATGATAAAAATTCCATACAAACCCCTGTCCCTTTGCTTTTTCCCCTTCAGGGGGAATTTAATACATTTCAACTGCATAGATCTTTTTTCATTGTAATGGAGAACTTCTTATTGTCATATTTCTAAGTAAATAAAAAAAATCCATACAAAGTTTACCCCACCTATTCTACCCCTTCAAGGGGAAATTTCGACCATTTTAACTACACCGATCTTTTTAATTGTAATGTTAACATATATACTTATTTTTATACTTCTATGTCCAGAAATAAGAAAATTTCCATACAATCCTCCCCCCTTTATCCATTAAGGGGGCAATTTTGTACATTTTACCTACACAGATCTTTTTTAATTGTAACCTAGAACGTATTAACCTTATTATTAACCTTATTTTCATACCTGTAAGTCTAGAAATGGTAAAATTTCATACAAACTTTACCCCCTATTTACCCCTTCAAGGGAGAATGTTGTCTGGTTCACCTAAACAGATCCTTTTTTTAATTTTAATTGAGAACTCCCGTACCTACTTTCAAACTTCTAAGTCCAGAAATGAGAAAATTCCATAAAACTTAAACCCCTTTGATTTTCTAAAAATCCTTTCTTAGTGCTCATTTACATCATAAAAAGAATCCCTGTGCCAAATTTCAAGTTTCTGCGCACAGTAGTTTCTGCTGTGCGTTAATATATAAGTCAGGTTTGCCTTTGGCCCGCGGCTCCACCTGCGTAAGTGTCGATTTCTCAGGAACAGTAGAATTACCCGGAATACATTAGTTTATGACTTTCATTGAAACACCTTAATATTGAGTTTCAATTGAATAACTTCAAAAACGGAAAGTTTCACACTAACTTTGCATCCCCGTTATATCCCCTTAAGGGATGATTTTTGAGAAAAATATTTTACTCGTGTTTCATGCCTTTTAGTAAACAACCTTCATGCTGAATTTCTTCGACTAACTTCAAAAATGGCAAACATTCATGCTTACTTTGCACCCCTATTTTACCCCCTTAAGGGATGATTTTTGAGTAAAATATTTTACTCATTTTTCATATCTTTCAGTAAAGAACCTTCATGCTGAATTTCATTCGAATAACTTCAAAAACAACAAAGTTTCATACTAACTTTGCAACCCGTTTTTCCCCCTAAGGAGATGAATTTCCAAAAATCCTTTCTTAGTGCTCCCCTACGTTATAAAAGGAACCCCTATGCAAAATTTCAAGTTCCTAACCCTTATAGTTTAGGCCCTGCGTTGATATGTCAGTCAGTCAGTCAGCTTCTCCTTTTTTTTTAGTATGGATTACTATGGATAGTATGGATAGGTATAATGCTGTCGTATAATGATGATGAATTGACTTTGGATTTTAATTTACTTATGTCACTTATTATTTTATTTTATTTTGGCTATATGTTTGCAGGCAAACTCATGCCTTGAGTTCATTCAAATGACGATAACTTTTTTTTTAATGAACCGATTTTGATGAAACAAACTTTAAATGTTAAACTGAGTTAAAACAAAGCAATTGCTGAAAGTTTGAAGTAAATCGGTTCAGTATTTTCGGAGATAATCGTGATCATACATACAGACAGACAGACAGACAGACAGACAAGAAATTCAAAAAAATTTTTTTTGCTTTCTTTTATCTTTTTAAGTGTCCCTCTATCCATTTCAGTCAAAAATTCGAAATATACAGACAAAATAATTTTACTGTTTTATTATATGTATAGATTATATGTATAGATTTCTATGCACGTGACTATTTCGCTAGTAATGACGTCAAATTGGGGGCGTGGCTTATGCAAAACATGACACTCGTGTTTCATTGGCAAAATCCTGGCATCCTCGTTCTACCTTGATATATTTCTGTGGGCAGAAGGGTTCTCGAATAGCGACCACGTACCGGCAAGCGCAGCGTCGGTCGACGCTGCTAGTAGGAAGACGCTGGATGCAGGCCACTTCCAACCGGTCGTATTGGAAATCCTTGAGGGAGGCCTATGTCCAGCAGTGGACTTCTTGCGGCTGATATGATGATGATAATTGTTTTTGAAAAACATGTATTTATTACGTGTATTAATTCATGGTTAAGTTGTTTCATTGAAGGCGGTTTTTTTATATACCTATCCTTATCTTTTTCTTACTTTATTATCCTTATCCTTACTAATATTGTAAATGCGAAAGTGAGTTTGTTTGTTTGTTTATTTGTTTGTTTGTTACGCTTTCACGCCGTAACTCTTAAACCGTTCATCATGAAATTTTGCATACAAGTTCTCTGGAGTTCCGAGAAGGACATAGGCTACTTTTTATCCCGGGAAAAAGTACTGTTCCTGAGGGATCGACATTGACGCGGGCGGAGCCGCGGGCGAAATCTAGTCCTTATCCTTATCCTTACTAATATTATAAATGCGAAAGTGAGTTTGTTTGCTTGTTTATTTGTTTGTTTGTTACGCTTTCACGCCGTAACTACTGAACCAATCATCATGGAATTTTGCATACAAGTTCTCTGGAGTACGGAGAAGGATATATGCTACCTTTGATTCCAGGAAAAAGGACATTAACGCGGGTGGAGCCGCGGGCAAAAGCTAGTCACTACATAGTATGAAACAAAGTCGCTTCCCGCTGTCTGTCTGTCCGTCTACTTAGATCTTTAAAACTACGCAACGCATTTTGATGCGTTTTTTTAATAGGTACAGTGATTCAATAGAAAGATTTATATTCATTACAAGCGTGCGAAGCCGAAGTCCGCTCGCTAGATAAAATTTGTATAATTAGTATAAGAATTAGTATTTTTTATATTTTAAACAAAAATATAACAGCCTAACGAAGTTCACCGAGACAGCTAGTTTATAATATAATTTCTAATTTCTGGACTTAGAAGTATAAAAATCCATACTTCCATACTAATACTACTATTATAAATGCGACAGTAACTCTGTCTGTCTGTCGGTCACACTTCAACTATTGAACTGATTTGGATGAAATTTTCACTGTCTCCGTGGTCCAGTGGTTAAGGCGTTTGCCTATAGACCCGGTCGTGGTTCGATTCCCACGGCAAGCATACTTTGTTTAGTTGTTTCCAGTTTGGTTAGGACATTGCAGGCTTGAAACACCTGATTGTCTGATAATGAAGATGTGTCCGTGATTCCGTGCAGGCGAAGGCACGTAAAGCCGTTGGTCCCGCTGCCATCTGGTAGTCGTTAAAGGAACCACGTCAGAGGCCGAGAGGCGGTTCCAAAGAACTCTGACACCAGGGTGTGCATAGTCGATTTACCGTGACACCGTGATGATGATGATGATGAATTTGGTATGGAGGTAGTTTGAGGCCCAGGGAAGGACATATATAGGGTACCTTTAATTCCGGGAAATTCTATTATTCTCAAGGGACCGACACTAACACGGGCGGAGCCGCGGACAACAGCTAGTTTATAATCACAGTAAGGATATCAAAATTAAAATTGTGTTTTTGCTTTCCACAGCACCTGTTCAGACGATCACAAACAAAGTGAGAGGGATCAAGACCCTGAAAGAAGAAACGGCAGAGCAAGAGAACAAACAGCCAGACATACAACAGGTCGAAACCGTGTGACAATTAATACGACCAACGCTCACGACACATGACTGTGGACTGGACTTCCTTCGTTTAGATTAATTATTAAAAATATAGAGTAATGAAACAAAATCTTTTAATGCCCTTTAAATAAACAAAGATACAATCTATACATATAATAAAACAGTAAAAATATTTTGTCTGTACATTTAGAATTTTTGACTGAAATGGATAGAGGGACACTTAAAAAGAATAATAGAAAGCAAAAAAATTTTTTTCGAATTTCTTGTCTGTCTGTCTGTCTGTCTGTCTGTATGTATGATCACGATTATCTCCGAAAATACTGAACCGATTTACTTTAAACTTTCACCAATTGCTTTGTTTTAACTCAGCAAAACATTTAAAGTTGGTTTCATCAAAATCGGTTCATTAAAAAAAAGTTATCGTCATTTGAATGAACTCAAGGCATGAGTTTGCCTGCAAAAATATAGCAAAAAAAAAAGTGACAAGAAAATATAAAATCCAAAGTCAATTCATCATCATTATACGACAGCATTATACCTATCCATAGTAATCCATACTAATAAAAAAGGAGAAGCTGACTAACTGACTGGCATATCAACGCAGGGCCTAAACTATAAGGGTTAGAAACTTTAAATTTTGCACAGGGGTTCCTTTTATAACGTAGGGGAGCACTGAGAAAGAATTTTTGAAAATTCATCTCCTAAGGGGGTAAAACGGATTGCAAAGTTAATATGAAACTTAAAGTTATTCAATTGAAATTCAATATTAAGGTGTTTAATTGAAAGTCATGAACTAATGTATTCCGGGTAAATATACTGTTCCTGAGAAATCGACACTTACGCGGGCGGAGTCGCGGGCCAAAGGCAGACCTGACTTATATATCAACGCACAGCCAAAACTACTGTGCCCAGAAACTTGAAACAGGCACAGGGATTCTTTTTATGATGTAAATGAGCACTAAGTAAGGATTTTTAGAAAATCAAGGAGGGTGAAGTTTATATGGAATTTTCTAATTTCTGGACTTAGAAGTTTGAAAGTAGGTACACAACAAGTTCTTAATTAAAATTTAAAAAGATCTGTTTAGGTGAACCAGACAACATTCTCCCTTGAAGGGGTAAATAGGGGGCAAAGTTTCTATGGAATTTTTCCATTTCTAGACTTAGAATATAAAAATGGGTATGTAAGTTCTCGATTACAATTAAAAACATCTGTGTAGGTGAAATGTATAAAATCCCCTCCTTAAGGGGCAACAATTGTTAAGTGTGTATGGACATTTTCTCAATTCTGGACGTTCATGATAACAATTAAAAAGATGTATGTAAGCCTGAAGGGATAAAATAGGGGACTAGGGTTAGTATGGAAGTAAGTCCACGGTTACAATTAAAAAGATCTATGCAGGTGAAATGTATAAAATCCCCCCCCTTAAGGGGTAAAAGCAGAGGGGGAGGGGTTTGTATGGAATTTTTATCATTTCTACTGTTCCCAAGGGAACGACATTAACGCGGGCGGAGCCGCGGGCAACAGCTAGTAATGAATATATATAAATATACAGGATGAAATTGAATTCATTAGCAAACTTTTAAGGAGTGCCTCAGACTCAGACCACGAATCTGAACAAATTTTATTATGGCTCCAACTTCGACATCGCGAAACATTTATCTGCTCTTTCATACAAAAGTGGAAAATCTACATGGGCAAAATCTATGGAACAGCTGTTTATTTTTTTCAATTTTAGAGTTGGTCCCATTATGAAAGTTATTCAGATTCGTGGCCTAAATTCAATTTCCCCCTGTATATGGTTAAATCTTACAGTTTAAGTTAGCCCCAAAGTAAATTCGAGATTTGTGTTATGGGATACTAACTCAACGATACTATATAACAAATCCCTATCCTTGTATCCTTACTAATTTTATAAATGCGAAAGTGAGTTTGTTTGTTTGTGACGCTTTCACGCCGTAACTACTGAACCGATCATCATGAAATTTTGCATACAAGTTCTCTGGAGTACGGAGAAGGACATAAGCTACCTTTTATCTCGAGAAAAAGTACTATTCCCGAGGGATCGACGTTGACACGGGCGGACCCGCGGGCGACAGCTAGTTAATATTATAAATGCGAAAGTGAGTTTGTTTGTTACGCTCTCACGCCGTAAATACTAAACCGATCATCATGAAATTTAGCATACAAGTTCTCTGGAGTACGGAGAAGGAAATAGGCTACCTTTTATCCCGGGAAAAAGTACTATTCCAGAGTGATCGACATTGAAGCGGGCGTAAACGCGGGCGAAAGCTAGTACATATATAAATAAACATCAAAGATCCAGGCCAATCTGAAAAATATCGTTTTTCATCTTGACTGACCGGGTCCTGGCTGAACCCGGGACTTCCGGTGTGGCTGCCTGTCACGATGACCACTTGGCCATAGAACTCGTCAAGAAGGTCAAGAAGAAGAAATTGAAAAGACCAAATATCTAAGTCAGTTCATCCGCTATGGTCTTGGACTTGCTAAATCAAAAGGTAGCGTGTAACATAACCTCCAACATTCCCGTAAAGAGGTGACTCAGCCCGTCAAAATGATCAACTTTTCTTATGGGACCAATGCTGGGAACTCATTTTTTTACTTCTTCTTACTAAGTTGCCTGGCCAGCCGAACACTATTGTATGAAAATGTAATTTTTTTTTTGAGTTCCCAGCATTTGTCCCATAGGAAAAGTTGATAATTTTGGCGGACTGAGTCACCCCTTCTCGGGAACGTCGGAGGTTATGTTATACGGTGTATAAACAAAATGTCTTCATTATAGAAATAGAGGTTTATTCGCGTTTATTTCATTAGAATCGCCGACTAGGTTCAGCTATTCAATTCAAAACGTTTATTCAATATAGGTTTCTTTGAACACTTATTAATTGTCATATTTCACTTTTCAATAATTGTTGACGTCAAAAATTTAGTTATGGCTAAGTTAAATGCCGCTTTCCGAGCGGAAACGCAGAAGATCAAGCATCCTGTTACGATGACCCCTGTGGATGACCCTGACGGTCATCGTAAAAATAGTTTGTGTGTTCTGTGATTCCGACTGAAGAAACGTGTATATAATCGTGATAATAAATTCAAATTTAGCTCGCGTTTATTATTATTTTTTTAAACTAACCTATATTGTCCCACGGCTGGGCAAAGTTATCCCCCATTTCTTCCCACTTGTCTCTGTCCAATGCAGTTTCGGATCACATTAAAAACGTCGATGAAATCATGAAATTACCATTACAAATCTTGGATCCTAAAATCATGTTTTTTTTTAATGTGTATTAGTGGCCAATACTATTGTCAGATTTTTCAAATTGCCTTGTCTGCCTTGTGATAACCAATCGCAGTGGGGACCACACCTGGGGTTGCTTTACATCTGTAACCGCTAATAATGCTTACGCCTACTACACAATTGAGCTCCTCGAGCTCCTCAATGATCAAATGACATCATGTTTGTGATCTGCAAAAATGTCAAATACGACGCCTTTGAATAAACTTGAATTCATAGTTCGATCGGCCATCTTGGATCTTAAAATAGAATATACAGGTAACATAAAGGCAAGGACGTTCTATAGTAAAACACTTACTATATAGATGCATAAAGGTTATATTTAAAAAAAATCAGCTAATTCTTTTAAAATGTCTAAATGATATATATTTCCCCATAGACATTACCCCCGTTACAGTAGTAATTTTATGAAAACGTATGGAATTTGTCAATTTTGCTAGCTGTTTTAGAAAACCGTGCGTTTTTGCAAACAATTATAGCAATTTAGTATAATGTCTATTCTAACTATACAATCCATCTGAGACATATATATTATAAAATATAGTATCGTAGTGTTAGTATCCCATGACACAAGTTCACAACTTACAGTGGGGTTAGCTCAATCTGTGTGATTTGTCCTTACAGAGGCGTTCCCAGTTTCCCGTTTAGATGGTATTGACCACCACTACTTTTGTAAATGTTATGCAGCACTTCACCGTATTATTCACTCAACCATATTCTCGCCATTGGGGTTCGAGACTTTAGGGCATTGGGGTCCCGAAGCCAAAAGTTTTATAGGAGACTTATCGGCGCGTCTCATCCAGACAACTGGTGACCGCACAGCCGGCAGCTTCCTGGCTCAAAGAATCAGCTTTATAATCTAGAGAGAAAACGCTGCTAGCCTGCTGGGCACATATCTGGAACACGCTAGATGAAATTTTTAGTTTGTAAGAATTAAAAGTATAGCACAATGTATATATTTATTATTTATGACATTGTTAAATATTTTTAATTGTGACTAGGATAAATCAAATCAACATCATCATCAGGTCTTTTTAGTCTCCACTGCAGGAGCATGACCCTCTCTGTACTACCGGAGCCATACTTGGCCATAGCAGACAGAGGATTTGGCCTACACTCTACTCGCTGGCCAGACGCGTTGGAGAGGTCTCATTAATGTTTATGTTTCATCGGGCGTACGAAGCAATGCTTGAAATAAAAATGAAATTAAATGAAAAAATTGAATTCTTTCACTTAAACCACGTGATTTTGAACCTGGAATTAGAATACATAATTGCAAAAAAGGTAAAAACGAAAAAAAAAATTACCCTTCATTGAAATTCGCTCAGCTGATGACTAGATTATGAGCGGGTAAATTCGCGGGGTAAGCTAGACATACCTACCTAAGTAAAGAAAAATAATTTACCTAACCAAACATCATGTGTAATTTTTCGTGAAGAAATATTTAGTTACAATTTAAATTTAAAATAATATGTAATCTAATCTAATGCTACAACTTAATAAATATATAATTAGGCCGAGTAGAAGCGTGCCCAGAAGGTTGGCAGCACTGCCACGTTGGATGACAATGCTGATCTTTTGGCTAAGGTATAGACCAGCCCTCTGGTCACAATTTTCTATAATAGTTACACATTGCCCATTGATAGAAGTTCATGATAAAAACTACCTACATATTGTGAGGAACATAGAAAAAACAAAAAGGCTTATGTTTTTTGTCACCTAAGTTTATATTAATCATCAACTTGTATCACCTAATACATAGATCTATCCAATCGCCACAAAATATTTTCGTTCTCAGATAAACAAAAAAGTGTTCCCAGGTATGAATTATCAAAACTACCAATAAAATTGTAGTTCATTACATAAAATTGTAGTTCATTACATAAAATCTATATACATATAATAAAACAGTAAAAATATTTTATCTGTACATTTAGAATTTTTGACTGAAATGGATAGAGGGACACTTAAAAGGAATAATAGAAAGCAAAAAAAAATTTTTGGAATTTTTTGTCTTTCTGTCTGTCTCACTGTATGTATGATCACGATTATCTCCGAAAATACTGAACCGATTTACTTCAAACTTTCACCAATTGCTTTGTTTTAACTCAGCAAAACATTTAAAGTTTGTTTCATGAAAATCGGTTCATTAAAAAAAAAGTTATCGTCATTTGAATGAACTCAAGGCATGAGTTTGCCTACAAATATATAGCAAAAAAAAAATTAAAATAATAAGTGACATAAGAAAATTAAAATCCAAAGTCAATTCATCATCATTATACGACAGCATTATACCTAGCTATACTATCCATAGTAATCCATACTAATAAAAAAGGAGAAGCTGACTGACTGACTGACATATCAACGCAGGGCCTAAAGTATAAGGGTTAGAAACTTGAAATTTTGCACAGAGGTTCCTTTTATAACGTAGGGGAACACCAAGAAAGGATTTTTGGAAATTCATCTCCTAAGGGGGTAAAACGGGTTGCAAAGTTAGTATGAAACTTTGCCGTTTTTGAAGTTATTCGAATGAAATTCAGCATAAAGGTTCTTTACTGAAAGGTATGAAACACGAATTAAATATTTTACTCAAAAATCATCCCTTAAGGGGGTAAAATAGCGGTGCAAAGTAAGCATTAAACTTTGTCATTTTTGAAGTTAGTCGAATGAAATTCACCATGAAGATTCTTTACTGAAAGGCATGAAACACGAGTAAAATACTTTTCTCATCATCCCTTAAGGGCCCGTACTACCTCACACTGCTTTGCATGATTGACTGTTATATCAATAACTAGCTGTTGCCCGCGGCTCCGCCCGCGTTAATGTCGTTCCCTTGGGAACAGTAGAAATGATAAAAATTCCATGCAAACCCCTGCCCCTTTGCTTTTTCCCCTTATGGGGGAATTTAATACATTTCACCTGCATAGATCTTTAACCCTTATGGAGGGGACTTTGCCCATTTCAGCTACACAGATATTTTTTTATTGTAATGGAGAACTTCTTATTGTCATATTTCTAAGTAAATAAAAAAAGTCAATACAAACTTTACCCCACCTATTCTACCCCTTCAAGGGGAAAATTCGACCATTTTAACTACACAGATCTTTTTAATTGTAATGTAAACGGAGAATGTTGTCTGGTTCACCTAAACAGATCTTTTTTAATTTTAATTGAGAACTTGCGTACCTACTTTCAAACTTCTAAGCCCAGAAATGAGAAAATTCCATAAAACTTCAACCCCTTTGATTTTCTAAAAATCCTTTCTTAGTGCTCATTTACATCATAAAAAGAATCCCTGTGCCTAATTTCAAAAGTTTCTGCGCACAGTAGTTTCGGCTGTGCGTTGATATATAAGTCAGGTTTGCCTTTGGCCCGCGGCTCCGCCCGCGTAAGTGTCGATTTCTCAGGAACAGTAGAATTACCCGGAATACATTAGTTTATGACTTTCAATGTAACACCTTAATATTGAATTTCAATTGAATAACTTCAAAAACGAAAAGTTTCATACTAACTTTGCATCCCCGTTATATCCCCGTAAGGGATGATTTTTGAGAAAAATATTTTACTCGTGTTTCATGCCTTTTAGTAAAGAACCTTCATGCTGGATTTCATTCGACTAACTTCAAAAATGGTTGAGTTTCATGCTTACTTTGCACCCCTATTTTACCCCCTTAAGGGATGATTTTTGAGTAAAAATATTTTACTCGTTTTCATACCTTTCAGTAAAGAACCTTCATGCTGAATATCATTCGAATAACTTCAAAAACAACAAAGTTTCATACTAACTTTGCAACCCGTTTTTCCCCCTAAGGAGATGAATTTCCAAAAATTCTTTCTTAGTGCTCCCTTACGTTATAAAAGGAACCCCTGTGCAAAATTTCAAGTTCCTAACCCTTATAGTTTAGGCCCTGCGTTGATATGTCAGTCAGTCAGCTTCTCCTTTTTTTTTAGTATGGATTACTATGGATAGTATGGATAGGTATAATGCTGTCGTATAATGATGATGAATTGACTTTGGATTTTAATTTTCTTATGTCACTTAATATTTTATTTTATTTTTGCTATATGTTTGCAGGCAAACTCATGCCTTGAGTTCATTCAAATGACGATAACTTTTTTTTTAATGAACCGATTTTGATGAAACAAACTTTAAATGTTAAACTGAGTTAAAACAAAGCAATTGGTGAAAGTTTGAAGTAAATCGGTTCAGTATTTTCGGAGATTATCGTGATCATACATACAGACAGACAGACAGACAGACAGACAGACAAGAAATTCCAAAAAATTTTTTTTGCTTTCTATTATTCTTTTTATGTGTCCCTCTATCCATTTCAGTCAAAAATTTGAAATGTACAGACAAAATAATTTTACTGTTTTATTATATGTATAGATAATTAAATACTCAAGTTGAAATAAAAATGCAGCGAAGTTCAGGACTAACTCTGGTAACTATCTGACTCAAAAACACGATTGAGTAAAATTTTCTCGATAGAAAAAAATTGCAAAGTTGCCTCCAAATCACGTCTAATTTACTCGGTATATAGCATTATTCACCAAATACATTAAAATTAACCTTGAAACTTTTGATTATTATTGCATTACAGATAAGGCAGCAATCATATGTTTTTCTTTCTCGAATAACCCTTGAATATTCCTAAAATACGAAAATATCCAAAGTAGCCAACGCGTTTAGACCATCCGCGTTTGTACCGCCACGCCGCCTAGCATATGGCGGGCTCTTAAGGGGGTATAACGGGGATGCAAAGTTAGTATGAAACTTTCCGTTTTAGAAGTTATTCAATTGAAATTCAATATTAAGGTGTTTCATTGAAAGTCATGAACTAATGTATTCCGGGTAATTCGACTGTTCCTGAGAAATCGACACTTACGCGGGCGGAGCTGCGGGCCAAAGGCAAACCCGACTTATATATCAACCCACAGCTGAAACTACTGTGCCCAGAAACTTGAAATTTGGCACAGGGATTCTTTTTATGGTGTAAATGAGCACTAAGAAAGGATTTTTAATATGGAATTTTCTAATTTCTGGACTTAGATGTTTGAAAGTAGGTACACAAGTTCTCAATTAAAATTTAAAATGATCTATTTAGGTAAACCAGACAACATTCTCGCTTGAAGGGGCAAATAGGGGATAAAGTTTGTATGAAATTTTTCCATTTTTAGACTTAGAATATAAAAATAGGTATGTAAGTTCTCGATTACAATTAAAAAGATCTGTGTAGGTGAAATGTATGAAATCCCCTCCTTAAGGGGCAACATTTGGGGATAAAGTTTGTATGGACATTTTCTCATTTCTGGACGTTCTGGATTACAATTAATAAGATGTATGTAGGTAAAACTGACGAAATTTTCGCCTGAAGGGATAAAATAGGGGATTAAAGTTAGTATGGTGACAATTAAAAAGATCTATGCAGGTGAAATGTATTAAATTCCCCCTTAAGAGGAAAAAGCAGAGGGGGAGGTGTTTGAATGGAATTTTTATCTTTTTTACTGTTCCCAAGGGAACGACATTAACGCGGGCGGAGCCGCGGGCAACAGCTAGTTAAATATAAACTTCGTTCTTTTAACAATAGTTTTACTACTTGAATAATAGCTTTGTGCTCAGAATGGTAGATCTGTCACCATATAAATCGATTATCGGTCCCTGACTGCGACTTCTTTTGAGGGTTCCGTAGCCAAATGGCAAAAAACGGAACCCTTATGGATTCGTCATGTCTGTCTGTCCGTATGTCACAGCCACTTTTTTCCGAAACTATAAGAACTATACTGTTGAAACTTGATAAGTAGATATATTCTGTGAACTGCATTAAGATTTCCACACAAAATGAGAAAAATAAAAAAATAAAAAATTGGGGATTCCCCATACTTAGAACTGAAACTCATTTTTTTTATCAAACCCATACGTGTGGGGTATCTATGGATAGGTCTGCAAAAATTATATTGAGGTTTCTAATATCAATTTTTCAAAATGAATAGTTTGCGCGAGAGACTCTTCCAAAGTGGTAAAATGTGCCCTGTAACTTCTAAAATAAGAGAATGATAAAACTTCCACTGAAAATTGGTTTGAACGAGATCTAGTAAGTAGTTTATTTTAATACGTCATAAATCGTAAACCGCAATTTACCTTTCATTCAATCAACTCAATTATAGGTACACACATTTAACATTATTAGATTTTAATATAATACTTTATATTTTTTATTTAATTTTTTATTACTTAAAATGACGAAATTAACATTTAATTTAACATGTTGCTACGGAACCCTTGATGGGCGAGACCGTCTCGCACTTGGCCACTTTTTATGTTATTTGTTATTTTCTTACCCATACAGTAGTTACATTTTATCTCGTTCAGTTATTCAAATAATAGTATTCGTTACCAATTTAATACATACCTACATTTATAATTTTAATGAAAATTAAAAGCAATAAATGTGCTTATCGGTCAGAAAAGAAAAAGGGACGCCCTTTAAAATCAAAACCAGCGCTGGTTATGCAGTGATTGTTATTTTTAATAATAAATTATATATAAAATAATTAAAAACTAAAAAACTAAACTAAGATGTTGCCCGTGTGGCAAAGTGCCAAGAACACTAGCTGCATTCCCCCGCTGAATAGCAATCGCAATTCTTTGCGCGAGGAAAGAGCCAGCCCTCTTGTCACCAGCGGCGTCGATAAGCCTGGGCGCTAATCCCTTTACAAATTTCTTAGTGCTAGGACCCCATGGACCCAATGTTTCGACACCAAGCGGAACAAACATGTACTCATTAGTAAGAGAAGCATATTTGCGCCGCTTGGCGTCCTCTGCAGCCTCCGCCGCGGCTCCAGCCTTCAGGACGGTTCCCCCGAGGCGAGAAGGGGCCACCGTGTCGACGCATGTTGCGTCCCAGACGAGAGCCCTCCCCCGCTCCCAGGGGACCAAGGTCAAGCCGTAGGGGCGCTTGCCATCGTCGCGCGTTAATCCAGCTGGTTCCAAAATGCTTGGAATTTCGAATTTTCAATAAATTATTGATTATTTTGACTTTAATTATGAGTTTTACTTAGTGTTCTACTAGATATTATTATTAAAATATATTTAGACTACCTGTGGAAGTTAAGATCCTGAAACTATTGTCCAGTAATAGATTTTTTTGAATGATGACCTATTTTTTTAACTTTATGACTTATTCAAGTGACGTTATATTTATTTATTTTTTAAATTACAGTGATTGAACCTATATACAACATAAACATGAAGTGAAATAAAAAATAAAGCCCTAGAAACAATTTTCTTCGAAATCATGCCCCTGTGGCATGGTGGCAAGAACGCTAGCTGCATTCCCTCGTTGGAGAGAGAGAGAGATTGCCCACAGCTCATGTCGGCTGCCGGTGATAAGAGGGCAAGTGACATAATATATGATTTATTAAGTTTGATTAAAGACACATTAGGACAAACCTATTTATAATACAAACAAAAACATTTATTTGACACTAGATCATATATCTCGATGATTTTAAATGATTTATTGTGGAATTGATTTATTATTGACTAGTCACTACATTTAACAGCCTCCGTGGTCCAGTGGTTAAGGCGTTTGCCTGTTGACCAGGGGGTCGTGGGTTCGATTCCCACCGGAAGCATACTTTGTTTAGTTGTTTCCAGTTTGGTTAGGACATTGCAGGCTCGAATCACCTGATTGTCTGATAATAAAGATGATTCCGTGCTTCGACTACCAGATAGCAGCCGGGACCACCGGCTTAACGTGAAGGCACGTTAAGCCGGTGCTATCTGGTAGTCGTTAAAGGAACCATGTCAGAGGCCGAGAGGCGGTTCCGGAGAACTCTGACACCAGGGTGTGCATGGTCGATTGACCGTGACACCTACTCGAAATGATGATGACTACTGTTTTGCGGGCAAATCCTATTTATGAAACACAAAACTTATTAAAATGGCAATAGCTTAAATGATACCCAAAACAAAGGGATATACCTATATAAAGATAACGAATTTTTAAGGTAAATGGAAACCGAAGTATATAGTGTCACATCTCAGATTTAGCTTAGGTATAATAATAATGTTTATTTATGTTGTTAAATATTATGCGTTATGTTGTTAAATAGTACGTGGAACCTTTGGTGAGTGTATGCTAATGCGACACACACTTTGGCCCGTATTTATTTTTCTCTCTGAGGTGTTAGTAAAGTTATTGTAGGAATTATGTATATAAACGGGACTTAGCACGAACCTTTTTATTATTTGTTTCCGTTGACGTTTACGGACGGTTGACGGAGTTACATCCATCGTGGTCGCAACGAGACTGGAGTACTGCGGTGTCATCTTGTGGTGGTGGACGCAGTTTCACTAATAATTTTGATAATTTCACTACCCACATAAAGTTTTGTTTTTAGGCATTAGCCCCGGTACACACTAAATAATAAAAAGGTTCGTGCTAAGTCCCGTTTATATACATTATATGTGTTTAAAGCGCGAAAGTTTAAAAAACAATGTTATTGTAGGAGTTCAGTAAAAGCCTCAATATTTTTTTAAAAATAGTAATACCTCTTGGATACCTGAGGATGGACGTCGTCAAAAGAGAGGGCCAGAAAAAGATGGCGCGATAACCTCAACACCTTTCAGCGTGGCTGGTCTTGACTTTAAATCATCATCATTTCGTGTAGGTGCCACGGTCCATCAACCATGCAGACCCTGGTGTCAGACTTGACCGCCTCTCGGCCTTTAACGTAATTCGTTTAAATGGAGGTTCATTTAAAATTTAAATGGACCTCGTATTTATGTTGTCTTCGAATTATAGCTACCAGATTGAAGTGACTTAAATATGCCTTTGTCCTTTTTCTCTCTCATCTACAGAGCGGAACTAAATTCATTAGCAAAAGTTTAAGGAGTGACTCAGACCACGAATCTGAATAACTTTCATTATGGGACCAATTTCAACATCGTGAAAAAATTATTTGCTCCTTCATACAAAAGTAGAATATCTACTTGGGCAAAATCTATGGAACAGCAAATTTTTTTTTGCAATTACTGGGTTGGTACCTTAGTGAAAGTGGTTCAGATTCGTGGTCTGGGTCACTTCTTATACGTTTGCTAATGATGTTATAGCAGCGAGGCCTGCTTTCTTCACTTCACATGGTCTGTCTTATGATTACAATCCTAACTAATATTACTACATAGTATAAAACAAAATCTCTTTCCTCTGCCCCTGCCCTATGTATGGTTAGACCTTTAAAACTACGCAACGGATTTTAATGCGGTTTTTTAAATAGAGAGAGTGATTTAAATATATGGTAGGTAGGTGGGTGACAGATAAAAATGGAGGGAACTGACATACTGTGCCGACCCCACATAAAAGTGGGATAAGGTACAGGAATAAATAAATAAATAAATAAATATATACGGACAAATTACACAGATTAAGCTAGCCCCAAAGTAAGTTCGAGACTGGCGTTATGAGATACTAACTCAACGATACTATATTGTATAACAAATAACAGGAACAAGAAGAAGAAGTGTGATTCAAGAGAAAAGATTATATGTATAATTTATTGCTACCAAGCGAAGCTACGGCGTAATATTATAAAAGCGAAAGTGAGTTAGTTATTTGTTTGTTACGCCTTCACGCCCTATCTACTGAATCGATCGTCATGAAATTTTGCATACCCGTTATCTGGGGTACGGAGAAGTACATACTGTACATTTTGTCCAGGTGAAAAGTGCTGTTCCCAAGGGATCGACATAGACGCGAGCGGAGCCGCGGGCGTAAGATATTGGACGAATATTTTTTTGGATTATTTGTGTGTATTATTACAGATTACTAAATAGTTATGGCATTATTCTAAGCAAGGTCAGTCAAGCCTGCCAGTTTTGTGTTAGCTATAAACTTCACTAAGATCTAACGAAGTTTTATTGACAACACTCACTAGCAAAAGCTATTAAGTTTATATCGCAATATTATGCGTCGTCTAAAGAACTTGGTCGGTAAATAATATATTTTCGATTAATTAAATGTATACTTGATGCACGTGGTAGGCAACAATACGTGCCCAGCTGGTTTTTAACGGACGAGACGGTTAACTTATGCCGAGTTCACCAGTGCACATCGCGTCGTCATGCAGCCGCGTCGTGTGTTCTATAAAAACTTTTAAAAATACGCGGTAAAAATCAACGAGCCTTATTTGTAAATCTTTTTCTTTTTTGAGTGTTTATTTTTTATTCAGCCATGATTATGCTAGTTTTATCGTCTGTGGGAGTGGCAGCGGTTTGTGCTATTTTAATAGATTCCTTAAGGAGTCCTCTGGAACAGATCACGTCGTATCTAACACCTTATTTTCTGCCCTCGGAGGTGGAGCCGTTGACAAAGAAATTTGGAGTATGGGCTGGTGAGTTTGAGTTTAAATTACTTTGTTTACTTATATTTGTAGGTTATGTTTGATTACGCTGTCTGTATCCATCAATGTTAATGTTATCGCCCTACGGCCTACAGATTACTAATCAAATGCATACACTCCATTTTACGCAGTAAGATGATAAAAAACATATATAAGGAAAGGATATTTTCTGACTTTAATGTTTTTCAACCGGCTTCCAAGGTTAGCCTTATCGCATCCTTTATTGCTTTGTGATCGTTTAGTACTGGGTGGCGCAAAAGTACGGGCACTAAAGAAAATACTTTTATTTTTTTTATATGACATTTTCTGTCATTCTGTTTTTGAAAATTGTGTAGTGAACAAATGTAAAATACACTGAAAATAAACATGGACCGTTTTACTCCCCAAGAACGTGGAATAATTGTGTCAATGTTCTTACGGAATAATTCATCAGTGATAAGAACACAACGTGAATTTCGTCGACGATTTCATGCAAGATCACCCGATCTGACCAGTCCAGACTTCTTTCTTTGGGGTTTTTTGAAATCTCGGGTGTATGTGAACAAGCCACAGACTCTCGCAGCTCTAAAAGAAAACATTCGTCAAGAAATAACGAACATATCGCAGGAAGTGTTACGGCAAGTTATGCAAAATGTCATAAATAGGGCTCAAATGTGTATCAACTCTGGAGGTCACCATTTAAAAGACATCATCTTTAAATCCTAATGGTACGAAATTTAATGGCACAAATATACATTTAAAAAAACCTAAATCTAGTTTTCTAATTTAGAAAAAATGTTATAGCTGAACCAAATAGGGTCTTTACTTTTGCGCCACCCAGTATAAACAATTCTTTTACCCTTAGTACTTACATCTATAATATATTTAATTATAATTAATTATGGAAATAAATAGGTAGATACCTACCTATGCTTAAGTTATTAAGTATAGTTTTCTTTATTTAATTTATGACGCTGTAATTCTGACCATCTAGGTAGGTACCTAATTGAAGACAATGGGTTAAATTTTCCTTCTTAGTACCTAATACAATTAAAATTGGAACATAGGTAGATAATTAATAATTGTTGTACGTTTTTGTCGTAAATGGCGGGATAGGAAGAAAAACCGAAAGGCAAACCCAGTTAATTAAGAATAAATTTGCGCGGGAGTATCAGCTGGCAGTTAGATATAGTGACCTGATCGGAAATTCGTAAGACGGACACGTGACCTAAGACCGCCAGCGCGGCGTAGGAGAGGAAGTAATATCCCACTCTCTTACCGCGCGGAGTTTTCACTTCTGCCAGCATTCCGGGAGAGCAACCCGTTTCTTTTTTTTTTAATTTTCATCTCGGTTACATCCACACCTATGATACTTACTTCCCGAACGGGGTATTTATTAACTTAGTGTACAACGTTTCGAAAGTCACTTCAAAATACATAACGTATTACATATCACAAATAAAAATTGTTAATCATACGAAATCCGCAATGTATTTTGAAGTAACTATGAAAACGTTGGAGTCGGCTCTGGGGTTCGGATAATCTGTGTGATAAATTGATACTAATTTAAGCCTGAGGTCCAGGGCTCGGGGGCGGCCCGGAGGAATAAACAAAATTGATACATTGTTTTTCATCACTTAAACGACAACTAACTAGATATCACAGGGAAAGGTGAAAGTGTTACTTTTCCTTGCTGTCCTTTACACGCTGGCGCCGCGGGGGGTCAAGGCGGAGCTGTTGGCGGTTTCCCGGATAGCAGTCAGAAGTTGACTTCCGTGCCCGATTCGAGATTGGTGCCCACACGTGCTAGGAAAATTACTTCATTTTACAAGTATTTATGTATATTATTAGATGATTTATCTGCAACTAGTTTATTTTTACATATTTGTTTACTTTTGACATATTTGTTTAAAAATAAACTGTATGAATACTATAATATAAAATGATAAGTGTTTGAATGATTAAAGGACCTGATATCATGTGTGACAAGGTCACAAGGGACACATTTCAAGAATTTATACGCGATGTCAGAGTAATAGATATTATAAGACCAATGAGAGTTGACTCTATCTACCTTGGAATCACTAAACATACAATTTATACAATTTTTTCTCTTACAAAAAATGATGCCCCAAAAATCACGAATATAACGCTCCTTAAAGTCGATTTTGATCAAGCTGTTTTCGGCGGCCCGCGGTCGCTGTATCTACTCATACCATCATCATCATCATCATCTCAGCCGCAAGAAGTCCACTGCTGGACATAGGCCTCCCCCAAGGATTTCCAATATGACCGGTTGGAAGCGGCCTGCATCCAGAGTCGTCCTGCGACCTTGGTTAGGTCGTCCGACCACCTTGTGTCCAACGCTGCGCTTGCCGGTACGTGGTCGCCATTCGAGCACCTTTCTGCCCCATCGGTTCTTCGAGCTATGTGTCCCGCCCACTGCCACTTCAAAGAGCTAATCCGCTGAGCTATGTCGGTGACCTTTGTTCTTCTACGGATCTCCTCGTTTCTGATTCGATCTCGCAGAGAAACCCCGAGCATAGCCCTCTCCATAGCTCTTTGAGCGACCTTGCGCTTTCTTATGAGGCCCATAGTAAACGACCACGTTTCGGACCAGTAAGTCATCACTGGCAACACACATTGGTCGAATACTTTCGACTTGAGGTACTGAGGTATTTTGGACGAGAAGACACTTCGGAGCTTCCCGAACGCTGCCCAGCCGAGTCGGATTCGTCGAAAGACCTCATCCTTGAAGCTGGAACTTCCAACCTGGATCAATTGACCCAGATAGATATATTGGTCAACAGTTTCAAGTATAGAGCTCCCAACAAGCACTGGAGACGGCGCAACATGGACATTCGACATTATTTTCGTCTTGTCCATGTTCATTTTAAGGCCCACTTGTTGGGAAACTTCATTGAGGTCATTGAGCATGGCACTCAGATCCTCCAGCGACTCCGCCATTATAACAATGTCATCGGCAAATCGAAGGTGAGTGATATACTCGCCGTTAATATTAATGCCAAGTCCTTTCCATTCCAGCAGCTTGAAGGCATCCTCCAGAGCAGCGGTGAAAAGTTTTGGAGATATCACATCTCCCTGTCTCACACCTCTCTGTAGTCGGATAGCCCTCGTACTCTGCTCCTGTACTCGGACTGACATTGTGGCGTTGCTGTATAAGCACTTCAACACTTCGATATACCGATGATCGATGCGGCATCGCTGGAGAGATCGAAGTACGGCCCATGTTTCGATCGAATCAAAGGCCTTCTCATAGTCTACAAACGCTAAGCATAGTGGCCGGTTATACTCTCTGGTCTTCTGTATAACCTGCCGCAGCGTGTGGATGTGGTCTATGGTACTATAGCCTTTTCGGAAACCGGCTTGTTCGGGAGGCTGGAAGGCATCGAGCCTGTTCGTGAGACGATTCGTGATTACTCTCGAAAACAGCTTATAGACGTGGCTCAGGAGCGTGATGGGTCTATAGTTCTTCAGTAGGGTATTGTCGCCCATCTTGAAGAACAGCACCACCACGCCCCTGTTCCACGTCTCTGGCGTCACGCCCTCGAGCAGAACGGAATTGAAGAGCCTCTGAAGGACTTTCAGTACCGGCGTTCCGCCCGCTTTCAGAAGCTCTGCTGTGATTCCGTCCTCGCCCGGCGCCTTGTTATTCTTGAGCTGTTTGAGAGCAATCCTAATCTCGTACAGGCTGATGTCTGGGATATCTTCGGTATAGTGTCGGGTAAGTTTGGCTCTAGCCAAAGATCTTTGGCCAAACTTATAATGGGTTTGGCTACTGAGGTAAACAGCTGTCCATAAAACCTCTCGATCTCGCCCAGCACCTCGGCTTTTGACGATACCACGCCGCCGTCCTCCTTCTTCAGCTTAGTCAATCGGCTCTGCCCAATAGACTCCACTCTTGCGAACACTTTGGAGCCTTTATTTTGCTCTATCGTCTCCTTAATACGCTTGGTATTAAAGGAACGAATGTCGTGTCGCAATCGCAAGGCCTTCTGGATTTGTCTATTGAGCTGCCGATGTACGTCCGCGTCTTCGGAGGTCTGCAGCGGCATAGATCGTCGCGTGGCAATCAATTTTAGGGTCTGGGGCGAGATTTTTTGAGGCTTTTGTTTCGGGCGGGACTTAAAAAACTTCGCTCCCGCCGCCTGGACAGTGTCTGAATACTGTCGAAACTCATACCATAACTATTTATTAATCTGTGCTCATATGCACCTAAGACGTAGTATAAGTACGTTTACCGTCTTAAAATTTCTGAGCACGTCGCTCATCATCATTTCGTGTAGGTGACACGGTCCATCGACCATGCACACCCTGGTGTCAGAGTTCTTCAGAACCGCCTCGCGGCCTCTGCCGTGGTTCCTTTAACGACTACCGGATGGCAGCCTGTACCAACGGCTTAACGTGCCTTCCGAAGCACGGAATCATCTTTGTTATCAGATCAGGTGATTCAGGCCTGCAATGTTCTAACCAAACTGGAAACAACTAAACAAAGTATGCTTCCCCTGGGAATCATACCCACGACCCCCAACAATCAACAGGCAAACGCCTTAACCACTGGACTACGGAGGCAGTTATATATCATCGCTGATACTTATATATCAATGTACGTACCGTACATCGGTTGTTTGTTTCACACATGTTGTTCACGCGGAAACAGCATAGCACGTGGGTTATAAATTACGCGGACGTATTGGCGGGAAAAGCTAGTAAAACTCTTTTAGGGTTTCGTAGCCGAATGGGAAAAACGGTACCCTTAAATATTCGCCACTTTATTCTAATTAAAATAAGAGAGTGGACTCAATGCTCAATGATCTCAATGACTTTCACCGAAAGTTGGTTTGAACGTGGTATAATCAGCAGTTTTTGAGAATAGCACATTTTCAAAAACCGCAAATATGACTGTCATTATAAAAATGAAGTCATTTGTAAAATCGAAAATATGTGATGAAAAAATGATGGATGGAATGACCCTTGAGCCGTGGAGGATGGGAAAGCCACTTGTTTGGGAGGCTGTGTCGACACATTCGCGCCTTCCCACCTCCCCAGCACTGGGTCTAAGGCAGGCATGGCTGCAGCCAATGCCGAGTCCCTCAAACGGCGCAAATATGTCTGCATCGGCAACGGTTTCATTTTTGAGCCGTTTGGGGTGGAGACACTTGGTCCGTGGGGCCCGTCGGCGCATAAACTATTAAAGTCATTAAGGTGATACCACTGTAAATAAGGTCGTTCTGAACCTTATTTATCTCGCAAAATACTTAAATTAGGAGTTTCAAATCTAAGTAATATGATTTTTGACTATTTCATCTCCAAAAATTGAAGATGAAAACACGTTTTGATAAAATTTTCTCGATAGAAATATTTTTTGAAAAATGGTCTTCGTTCGCAGAGTTTTTGTTATTGTAGCTCAAATGCGACGAATGAAGTAATGATTTTTAGACTAAAAGATAGGTTATTAGTAATTCATCAAAATGTAAATATGAAAATACAATTAACCGGTCTGATTTTATATAAAATAGAAATCACGAATTTGGCGCTTACGTTTTTTTCTTTGAGCGACTCGAGATCTCCTATCTCATCATTCACGGGCTTAACCGCCAAGCGCTATCCCTTGCGCGCGTACCTTCGCTCGGCAAAGGACTGATCAAGTTCCTTTGCCGAGCGAAGGTACCTACCAAACATTGGAGGCCTCGCCTTAAGCCGAAAGCTGGTTGAGGTGTCGGGTGACCAGAGGGCCGGCAATTTTCTAGGACAAGAATAAGCATTGCCATCCAACGTGGCTTTCTAGGTACCCTTCCGCGTGACAACGAACTGCGGGACATTTTTTATTTATAATGGTTATTTTTAGTTAAGTAGGTAAGGTTATTTTATTTTTAGTTAGTTTTAAAATGTCGTTATAACTAATGACCTAACCGAGCATTTGTAATGCTATTAATATAATCCTTACTTCCTTACTAATATTATAAATGCGAAAGTGAGTTTGTTTGTTTGTTACGCTTTCACGCCGTCACTACTGAACCGATCATCATGAAATGTTCTCTGGATACGGCGAAGGACATAGGCTACCTTTTATCCCGGGGAAAAGTACTATACCCGAGGGATCGACATTGACGCGGGCGGAGCCGCGGGCGAAAGCTAGTTACTTCATAAAGCTTTCTCCACTTTAATCAACTTTCAATTCATCTGATATGAATTAATTTAGATATCACAGTTCTAAATTGTGGGTTGTAATGGAGATTACGCATGCTTCGAATGCGTGTACCTATAATATGTGAGGTTGTTTGAGTTATTTACCCATGTTCTAACAGTATTCTTTACTTTTTAGTATAATTTAGTATTATAGTCACATACATACGAGTAATATAACTCACTGATACTCTTAGCGATCGCTTTATTATTAATGTTTTGTAGGTATACCTATAATTTATGTGTTACTTATATTTTATTTTATAAACATTATTTTTATTCTAATTTAGTGGTTAAGTGTTAGTGAATTAGTGCTCACTGAGAATGGACCCCCCATTCTCAGTGAGCACTAATTCACTAACACTTAACCACTAAATTATATCTTGGGTATAGGCCTCCTGAGTGGATACTTAATTTAGTTTATTATATATCTCTATCGAGTCCCACTCGCACTTTTTATCATTTGAGGTATGGAACCCTGGAACCATAGAAAAGATATTCGACGTGACATTTCTCAATACGCCATTATGTTTGCATCGTCATGTAGCCGCCTCTTGACAGTTTCGAGTAGTCTCGACCCCATTGCTGGCACAAAGAAGGCCCTCCTCTTTGCGTAACGTCTCTGCTGTGTGTACTAATATCTTTGCATTATGGTCAGAGGCTAGGCTTTGTTGACACCTCTTATTATTACGGCAAGACCTTTCAATTCGTTTGTTATGTAGTTATGCAATAAAAACTTTGCTTTTTGAATCGAATAGAACAATGAATTTAGGCATAGATTTAAAAAAAATGCGTCTCTCTGAATATAGGTGACAATGATTCAAATTTTATCGTATTAGAAAGAGTAAGGTTTGGTACTTACGAACAAAAATGTAATCAGATCACCAAGACCACGGTTACAGATGTCATTCTTTCATAAAATTTTAATCACTTTTTGTACTATTTCGTTATTCACGTCACCAATTCAACAATTACCTAATTTGTTGCAAACAACAACAACAAACAACCAAAAATAATTGTCTGTTAACAACATAGATAATTCGTGACGTGATTAATGAAATAGACCTGCCACTTTTCCAAATAGTGAAAATCGATATCTCTAATCGTGGTAGTTTACTTATTTTGAGTTATTTTGAAAAAAATATAACAATCTGACACAAATTAAAGTACTTTAAATGGAAAATAAAAATGGCCAAGTGTGAGTCGGAATCGTAAATGAAAGATTATGTACCACCATACAATATTTCAAAACTAAAAATGCTCAAAAACTCGTTTTTATTATTAACTAGCTTTGGCCCCCGCGTCAATGTCGATCCCTCGGAAATAGTAATTTTTTTTCCGGGATAAAAGGTAGGTAGCCTATGTCCTTCTCCGTACTCCAGAGAACTTGTATGCAAAATTTCATGATGATCGGTTCAGTAGTTACGGCGTGAAAGCGTAACAAACATCAAACAAATAAGGTACAAAGAAACTCACTTTCGCATTTATAATATTAGTAAGGATAACACTTGAATCCTCGATTTAATCCCCTAAGGGATTCAACAGATAGAATAGAATAGAAATAAGGGAAACTATATAACTATAGGGCTCCTCTTTAAATTTTTAGTTTAATTTTATTTTCATTATTTGTTGTGATAAAAATTTCAAGTTTCTACCTTTACTGTTCAATTGAAACAGCCTTGTGAAGTTGTGATGTGTCAGACGGACGGACAATGGGTAATCAGAAGCTTATTTGAGCTAGTGTCTAGTTATTCTTCGAGTTATTTTTGCTTGTGTATCAACGAAATGATGATGTAATTCATTTTGCTGATTCGACGGAGCCCCTGGTGACAATTCACACGAATCCACTGGCTTAATCATAAACGACGCAACGAGGCGAGCAAACACCAGCCCGCTAAGTAAATCTAACTACATCCGCACCATGACACTTTATTTCAGTTATTCCACACTTTGTTCGAAAACATGGGTATTTATAACATTAAATTACACCGATTTCACATTATAAAGTCCACTAGAAACAATTTGCAAAACAATCCAAAACAAAAGCCGTGCAGTCCGTCGAAATTCCAGCCAAGATTAAGAAGGAAGAAATAAGGTATAGGGTAGGAATAAGGTTCCGTTATTTCCCTTTGGGTACGGAACCCCAAATAGAATAGGTTTCTTTACGAGTCAATATGTAAATTGGTAATATGAAGCAAATTATATGGCGTTTAGTTTCTTCTTGTTTGAATTTTAAAAGACTGACTTGTCAAATATACTTTAATTTTCCAAAGATATTTTCATATCTATACCTAACACTATACGCATAATAAATAAATAAATATATAGGTAGGAACATATCAGTCAAATTGAGTTAGTCCCACAGTAAGTTGTGAACTTGTGTCGTAGTCGTAGGATACTAAACTCACTCAACGATTCAATTCAAAACGTTTATTCAAAATAGGTTTCTTTGAACACTTATTCTATACATTCAATATTTTTTTAAAAGATACTTATAGAGATAAACAAACATCCAAGACCCAAATCAATCTGAAAAAGGTGGATTTCCATCTTGACCTGACTCTTTGAAGTGAGTCAAAATAGGTGTATAGATGAATTTAAAAGATGTAAACATGCATTAGGATTGTGACTGTGATTTTATTTTCTATGTGTGTGTCTGTCACTGTGATTTTATTTTCTATGTATAACGAACTTGGACGAATTAACCACATAACGAATGATGTAACGAGTCTATGTTTTCTTAAAAGGCCGGCAACGCTCTCTTCACACCCCAGGTGTTGCAGTAGTCTATAGGCAGCGGTAATCGCTTACCATCAGATGACCCGCTTGCTCGTTTGCCGCCCTATGACATAAAAACAATGTATTTTTAATTAAAAATTAACTCCCCTGAAACAGATTTTAAATTGTAGGGGTCAGTTTCATCTGCCACTGACTGTATGACACATTGACATGCAAGGGCATGAACTGTGTCATATAAACACATACATAACAAATGACTGAGATGTATTAGTAAGTACATAACAAAGGCGTATCATATGCAAAATATTTAGTTGTAGGTATTCTTTACAGTTTGGTTAGGACATTGCAGGCTTGAATCACCTGATTGTCTGATAAAAAAAGATGATCTCGCACTTCGGGCACGTTAAGACGAGGCCTGAAATGTTTGGTACCTAGTTATGGGCGGCGCTAAGCAAATGCGCGGGGTGTCTGTCCCCCGGCCCCCGCTATCTCTTTACGCGCGTTCCCGCGCACAGCGATCGCTGCCGTGCCTGCAACTACTACGATTATCACGAGATCTCGACTCGGAGCTTAGAACGCATGGGGTTTGCGTACCATTTTTGTGTTATGAATGAATGAATGAAATATTATTTATTCAAGAAACAAGTCTCACAAAATTGTTAGTATAACTTATGCTTAGTATTAGTAAAAATTCTTAACCTAGTGACAACATTAAGCGTCCCACTGCCGTACCATTCCCGCTGAAGTGTCACGGCAATGGTTGACATAACCGCAATCTCGCCTACTAGCGATATACGATGTTATAATGCTAGCGATGTTATAATGATATTGTTATCTTTTGATATTCGACTATGGAATGGCAAATATTGGCAATTAAAAAAAACATACAATAAAAATTCATGTTTTTATTGCAACTTAATAAAAATTACAAAATCACAACACAACATAAACCAATCAATTATCATACATTAAATTAAACGCTGTACAATTTTCCGAAATCAAAATTATGGTTTCGTTAAATCACACATTCATAGTTAGGAATATCATAATAATAACTATGTTATTCTAAAATCAAATTAATTATGGTATCGTTTCTATGGTTTTCATGATGGCCAATTAAAGTCCTTTTATGGCTCTCCCTACTTAATTTACCAGTAACAGTAATTTTACTTAAAGTTTATTTACGGTTTATTAGATATCAATTTCAATATCGTATGTCACACCTAAGCCTAACTAATATACTTAAGCACACGAATAAAATAAATACGAAAAAATATCCCATTTGGAATAATTGTTAGATTACAATTACCTGGAATAATACTTTGCTCATTCAAATCAAAAATTCGTAGCTCCGACTCCATCTTGATTACACCTCCCTGTTCTTGCGTTCGCGGCACAGCGGCGCGGGGCGACTCGGACAAACGGACCTCCGATTCTAAACTCAGAGGCATTTTGTTCGTGCTGGAAACAGTAGGAATTTTTATATTAGCTAATTTATGTTTACGTAATAAGGTACATTGTTATTTCCATACTTATTTACCCGATACTTCATCCGATGGGCTCGATACTATATTACGAGTAAGTATGTATCCCACCAAAAACATTATGTAAAAGACTAGCCAAGTCTCGTGGAGCTGCTTGTTTATCTCTAAAAAGTAATGAAATCTAGACAAAGTCGTGCCAAGCCTAAGGTTCCTTACTGCGATTTCTTTATTATTATAGTTAATGTTGTGTAACTTGGCCGTTGAACATTCTTTATACATTAGTGGGTACAAGTCAATTTTGTGTGCACGTAATGTTATATCTGTTGTAACTAGGTACCCATGTTTGTTAAGCGAGATAAAAGCCCATACTGGTATTGGTAATTGGACGCTAGTATCTCATTTTAGGCTGTTGTTGATTGTGCAACATATGCATTCAGCATCGATCAACGTTTTCCAAGTGGCAATTTTCCATCGTCAATGGGTAGCGGTTCTGGCGACAGATTGTTGCAATGGTGTCATGGAGCACCTGGTTTGTACCCTTGTGTACTCTTCAACGGCCAAGTCACAAAACATTAACTATAATAATAAAGAAATTGCAGTAAGGAACCTTAGGCTTGGCACGACTTTGTCTAGATTTCATTACTTTTTAGAGATAAACAAGCAGCTCCACGAGACTTGGCTAGTCTTTTACATAATGTTTTTGGTGGGATTTCACTTCTTTTTGTAGAAGCCCACGTTTCTATTTATTTATTTTATTAGATTTTCTTATTTGACACAGGTTTTTTGTTTTTATGAGTAGTTTTTTTTATCATTACAAATCTTTCTTTTCTTTTTTCCGGTTCTGATTCTTGTACAATAGCAACCGTTTTACTGTATTTATATTATAGAGTTCTAAATAACTAACAACTAAATATAGTATTCAATTAAAACTTCTTTTAAATCTAATAATTAAGTAATAATCAGTAATCCGTCACTAATAATAAAATTCCTAACCTATTCAAATATTCGAATTGTTTTAATAACAACCTGCTAATTAACCTCACGAAATAATAAGCGAAATCAACGAAATGCAAATAATCCCTCCTAATCCCTAGCAAACATTTTCAAGCGCAGTAGAAGAATGTCGTAAGCGACAGTAACGCGGCTGCTTTTTTTTTAAATGACTATGTAGCTGGCTCCAAGTGAGCTTTCGCTACTTCAACGGTGGCGAGAGCAGAGTACCTACGCTCAGCCTATAAAGACAATATCACCAAAGGGCCCCCAGGAAGGACGGACCTCGGCTTTGGGCGTTGCCTGTGTGCGCAAGGTTTGGAGAGAATGCAAATTCTCATATTGCCTGATGGGCCGCGTATACATGCATGCAAAGCCTGAAGGGCCAATCTGAGAATCAACGGCAAAAGCCTTTGGAGAGCAGTAACTCTCATCTTTTGCACTATGGGCCGAAAGCTACGTTGCCAGAAGGGCCTATCCTGGGTGCAAGTCACCCGGAACCGCCGGGCGGTCACTAGTAATCGGAGCTCATCCTACTCTACGCACTCTGTTCCGGTGGCTAGTGCGAGGGGGTCGGATAGTGGGATTCCTCTGGCTATTCGGAGCCGACGAGGATCAACGGGATCGTCAAGTACGTTCCTAGGACGTCTACGACGTAAGGTCGTATCGTATAAGTTGGGGGAGTAGTTAGCGGCTTGCACCACTAACCACTGGTAGGGGTGGCGTGCGGCATTCTCAAAGAAACGCTTGGAGGCGTTTTGAGATAGCCGCGGATGGACGGGAGATCTAAGTCACGGTGTAAGTCTGTCATGCGCAAGTACCGATAATTGCCCGTGTCACGTTGGATGAAACGATTCTGCAAACGTTGCAGTCGTAGGATGTGGGAGGGACGGATATGGGAAAAGACTACGCCGGCGTAGGTCATGATAGGGCGGACGCAAAGCTTATAATAATAATAATAAATCTTTATTTTCAGACATTTGTCCATTGTGTTAGTAACAATTGGCTTACGTCTAAGGTTAGTACTAAATTATATTTATGTAGGCTATAAAATTAAGATATGGTAGTGGAGCTGCCCATCTAACCGCAATGCAAACTATTCCAGTGCATCAGCAGTGGACTGCTCCATATATCCGCAATCATCTTCAGGATGCTATTGGAGTTGTCACGCAGCCGCCTGAGCATGGAGGCACACCGTTTGCGAATAATAGCGTGAAAGCCATCTGTATGTGCCTCCGCAAACATGCCAGATGCACTACAGCGTCGAGACAGCCCCATCAGCGGCCTGAAGGAATTGTTATATTGAACTCTCAGGGCGTTGTATGCTCGCTGCGTGTAGTTATAGAGTGTCAGCTTATTTCTAAGTGACATCTTAGCATTTTTTTCTTTTATTTATGGCTTCACGCGTACGCATTTAGCCAGTATCAAGTATAAATGAGTTTTCTTGCGCTTTTTCTAAGTCTTATTATCAATGAAACGATGGTGTAGTTAATTTCATTGATTCTACGGAGCCCCTGGCGACATTTCCCAAGAATCCACTGCCTTGATCACAGACGACGCAACGAGGCGAGGCGGTCCACCACCCCGCTAAGTAAATCTCACTACAGCCGCACTGTGACAGTTTATTTCAGTTATTCCATACATTATTCAAATTCTCATATTGCCTGATGGGCCGCGTATACATGCATGCAAAGCCTGAAGGGCCAATCTGAGAATCAACGGCAAAAGCCTTTGGAGAGCAGCAACTCTCATCTTTTGCCTTATGGGCCGAAAGCTACGTTGCCAGAAGGGCCTATCCTGGGTACAAGTCACCCGGGACCGCCGGGCGGTCACCAGTAATCGGAGCTAATCCTACTCTACGCACTCTATTCCGGTGGCGAGTGCGACGGGGTCGGAAAGTGGGATTCCTCTGGCTATTTGGAGCCGAAGAGGGGTCGGGGCGGACTTGTGCGATGTCAATAGGATCATCGGGATCGTCAAGTACGTTCCTAGGACGTCTTCGACGTAAGGTCGCATCGTGTAAGTTCGGGGAGTAGTTAGCAGCTTGCACTACTAACGGATTGGGGTGGCGTGTGGCTTTCTTAAAGTAACTCTTGGAGGCGTTTTTGAGATAGCCGCGAATGGATGGGAGATCTAGGTCACGGTGTAGGTCTGTCATGCGCAAGTACCGATGGTGACTCGTATTTGTGGCACGGGTGACGAAGCGGTTCTGCAAGCGTTGCAGCCGATCGATGTGGGAGGGCGCGATATGGGAGAAGACTACGCCGGCGTAGGTCATGATAGGGCGGACGCAAGGCTTATAGAGTGTCAACTTATTTCTAAGTGAAATCTTAGCATTGCCTATCATGGGGTGGAGACGGCCTAATACGAAGGCGGCATGATTGCGGACTTTGGTGATGTGGGGGCCGAAGGTCATCGCGCTATCGAGTACGACTCCAAGGTATTTAGCCTTGCCTGCCCACTGAATGGGCTTTCCGTACAACGATACTGATCCTAACGAGGGGAGTTCTGCTCCGGACATGGTGATTTTTCGACGTGACACAGCTTTAACGCGGCCGGTTGCCACTTTGCCATATAAGGTTATCGAAAAAAAAAACGTAAGCGCGTTTTAAAATACAGTCACCGCCATCTAGCGACGTGTGCGGGTATCACCGCCACTATTCATCCATGCAATATATTTTGACCAAATTTTGAGCGAAATTAATATTTTAAAATAGTGTAATTTGTTTATTTAATTTGTGTAATGTTCGAGTAGAATAAAGTTAATCGTTCAACTATTTTTTCTTGTAAACTTGTAAGTATAAATATAAAAGCCAGTCTAGTCTTATCAAGAGTTTTCCTTTAATTTTATTTATATGCGTATTAAAAGCAGAAGGGGAGGCATTCGTCCCACCGGTCGGACGCTATAGGCTAAATTAAATAAGAAGATGTGTCCCACTACGCTGGAATTTTGCAATGACCAATAGTAGAAGGTGGCATTACCATATCTCTAATACAGCTGAGGGTTATTCATCAGATACTTCAGACCTTCGATTTTTGACATCAAATGAAGCAGCCCACCATGTTGAATATTTTTTGTAAAGGCGGTATGTCGATCTGTAGTAGTTTGGTTGGGCTCTTGTGTTTTCTGAGCAGGGTCACCAGGTACTCCAGATCTTCGATTATCCTAGTTTTTAAAGTTTTCCCTTTATGTGGCCATTAAACCCTAACTCTATACCAAATTTCAGCTCTCTGAGTTCATGGGAAGTACTAGTTCTATTTTGATGATCATGAGTGAGTGAGTGAGTGAGTGAGTGAGTGTCATAAATGAGAAACTTTGCTTTCGCTTAACTTCGGAACTAAATGACCTACAGACTTGAAATTTTGGATTTTAAGTATGTGATTATAGCTTACTAGATGACGAAAATTTCTGCGTTCTGGTCTTATCCAAAGGTTCTCAAACAGGGGCCTGAAAATGCGGCGAAATGGTTCCAGTAAAGGATGGTACGGCAGTGTTTGCTTCGCGCTCGACTTGGCGAGGGCACTGCCGTGCCCCCCGATATATGAATAAATTATTAGTATGACTAGGAACACCCCGTCTTTTCCCATGAATGTCGTATGAGGCAGCTAATAGAAAACAAGGCTCTGACATCACGTGCAAAAGCATACCCAAAAAGAATTGACATCAGGTAGGCAGCTGGTGTAAAAAAATGCCGATTTTTTTTATCAAAGTAGTTGCCAACCCACTTCGATTTAAAATAAATATGACTGATAAGTTAAATATGATCTGTAATGATTTAGTCTTTTATTCCCCCACAAAATAAAATTATATATAATATTTTACGAAGGTACACAGGTAGATAGGATAGGTAGGTACTCACCATCTATTTTCCCTCATTAGGCAGGCAGGCTCCTTCCTAGTAATATCCGACACGTTCTCGTTGACTAGGTTTTTATTCACTTTGCCCATGATTATTACACGGTAATGCCGAAATTAAAAACTATAATACTTATATAAAATTATTAAACACTAAAATAACGAAGACTAAACGAAATAATAACAAACTAGGTAGGTACATACATTTTATAGATTAAATTTGAATATTTAATTAAAAGCTCGCGAGATTAGAATTTCAACGCAGCGACTTGCACAGACCATCGCTCGGCAAAGGCGTACGCAGACTGATCAAGTGCGCGCAAGGGATAGCGCTTGGCGGTTTAGCTCGTGAATGATGAGATAGGTATAGTCTCGAGTCGCTCAAACAAAAAAACGTAAGCGCCAAATTCGTTATTTCTATTTTGTATAAAATCAGACCGGTTAATTGTATTTTCATATTTCAATTTTGATGAATTACTAATGACTTATCTTTTAGTCTAAAAATCATTACTTAATTCGTCCTCTTTGAGCTACAATAACGAAAACTCTACAGACGAAGACCATTTTTCAAAAAATATTTCTATCGAGAAAATTTTATCAAAACGTGTTTTCATCTTCAATTTTTGGAGATGAAATAGTCAAAAATCATATTACTTACATTTGAAACTCCTAATTTAAGTATTTTGCGAGATAAATGAGGTTCAGAACGACCTTATTTGCAGTGGTATCGCCTTAAGCCGTTGGTCCCGGCTGTCATCTGGTAGTGTTAAAGGAACCACGTCAGAGGCCGAGAGGCGGTTCCGAAGAACTCTGACACCAGGGTGTGCATGGTCGATTGACCGTGTCACCTACTCGAAATGATGATGATGAATGCTTGCAATAGCATAGGTTAAATTATAAATAAATATATATTATTAAAAAAGTCCTTTAGGGATACCTATTAGTATCACTAATACGAAAGTAACACCTACACTACACCAGTATTGCGATTGCAGAAAACTATGAATTCATTTTTGGGTCTAGGAGTACGCTTCTATAATAAAATTCCTGCAGAAATATTAGGTCTGCCTTTACTTAAGTTCAAAACGATTGTAAAAAACCAGTTAATAAAAAAGGCTTATTACTGCATTGATGATTATATAACTGATAAAAATGCGTGGAAATTTATATAAATTTATTTAATATTAACAATTATTAAATGTTAAAATTAATCTATAGTATGAAAAATGTTTAATGTTAACAATGTATTCAGAGCCCTTCAGGCACGTAGGGACCAAGTCTGGATTGAGTTTCTTTCGGCGTATTCTTCTCACCAGTGGTCGTTCCGAAACGCTAGTAGTATTTCAATTTTGCATATATTAAAAAATATATAAGAAATAAAAATATGACGTTCAAAAAGAGAATGTATCTCTTTTTGAACGTCATATTTTTATATCCAATTTTGAATAAAAATCTTTGACTTTGACTTTGTAACTATGTCTATTTGTTTGTTTGTCTCTTCACGTTTCACACACTGAACAGATTTAGTTGAAATTTGATATGATAGTCTGAGATCCGAGTAAGATGTTCTTTAATTCTAGAAAAAAATACTTTTCCTGAGGGAACTTCATTCACGCGAGTGGAGCCGCGGGTGAACTATACAAATCATATTTTTCGTATACTCCGTACATCCCTACTATGCGAAAGTCTATCTTTTACTTCTTCAAGCTTCAACCACTGAACCGTAGTGTTCCAATATCGTTACCCAAAATAACCTCCCGGAGTTCTTGGCGGGAATTCCGGCGGTCTGGACGGCTTTTGTTTTAGATTGTTTTGCAAATTGTTTCTAGTGGACTTTATAGTGTGACATCGGTGTAATTTGGTGTTAAGTATAATACCCATGATTATGAACGAAGTGTGGAATAACTAAAATAAAGTGTCATGGTGCAGCTGTAGTGTGATTTACTTAGCGGGCTGGAATTGTCGCCAGGGGCTCTGTCGAAATCAGCGAAATGAATTACATCATCATTATAACTCGAAAAATAACTAGACACTGGTTAAAATAAGCTTCTGAATAAAGTTTGAGGGCCAAATAGAAGAAAAGCAAAAAAATCCCTACGTGTCGTAAGAATATAATAAAGCTATGAATCTTTGCTTTTGATTGTGCAAACAGTCTCTAATTGTCCGCAGTGCGATGAGGGCATTGCGCAATGTTTGCGAAGTCGGCAAATATTCGCTAGTTGGTGCCCGAGCTGCTTACCCATCACTCAATAATTACAGCTTCCGTGTATATATGTATTGACAAAACGTTCTGTTTTAACCGAATTCTAAAAAGGAGGTTTTTAATTCGACTATGTGTCTTTTAGGTTCCGTACCTTAAAGCAAATAATGGGACCCTTATATGAACACTTTGTTGTCCGTCTGTCTGTCTGTCAAGAGTCCTTTTCTAAGGAACGCGTGGAAGTATCAAGCTGAAATTCATATCAAAATACTCAGGTCTCCTGTCCCTCGGAGCTGCGAAAAAATCAAACTTTTAAGCCAACGCAATCAACTATTATTGTTTGTCAATTTATACTCAGTAGTTGTTTTACATAAATAACAACTGCCTTAACTAAATTTCAATTCAATTTGTATGAAATTTTACTTTTCCGAGTACATTTATAACTCTTTAATTTGTAATCGCTACTTAGCTCTGATAATTTTCCTTTAAACTTCGTTATAATATGCCAGAGCAATGTTTTTTTTTAATTGATCAAAATTAAAAAAAAAAACAGCACTGGCCGAAAATAAAAAATAGCTATGAAAACTTTTCGATAAGCAAGTTATCAAAGGCATATTGATTATAAACTATAATTGATAAAAAATATGTCTCATCGAGTTATCAGATCGGTGACGGTCGATCTTACACTCTTCCTCTACTAAAACGGGTTTCTTAATTTGCAAAATTATTGACAACACAATTTGTCTTACACTTGTCTTATTATAAAACGAAGACTAACATTAGTACTAACCTGGTTTAAATCATTATCCGACCAAAATAAGTCGACACTTATCACTTTTACGTTTGGTCAAATGTCATTGTCACATTGTTTTGGTCGGATAATAGTTTAAACCCGGTACTAAAGTTAGCCCTCGTTTTATAATAAGACTGAACTGCCTCCGTGGTCCAGTGGTAAGGCGTTTGCCCGTAAACCCGGGGGTCGTGTGTTCGATTCCCACGGGAAGCATACTTTTTTTAGTTGCTTTCAGCTTGGTTAGGACATTGCAGGCTCGAATCACCTGATTGTCGTTCGGAAGGCACGTTAAGCCGGTGGTCTCGGCTGCCATCTGGTAGACGTTAAAGAAACCAAGTCAGAGGCCGAGAGGCGGTTCCGAAGAACTCTGACACCAGGGTGTGCATGGTTGATTGACCGTCACGCCTACTCGAAATGATGATGAGACTGAATGAGTTTGAGACTCAGAATCCTAACTAATAAATAACTTATAAATGCGAAAGTGAGTTTGTTTGTTTGTTTGTTTGTGACGCTTTCACGCCGTAACTACTGAACCGATCATCATGAAATTTTGCATACAAGTTCTCTGGAGTACGGAGAAGGACATAGGCTACCTTTTATCCCGGGAAAAAGTACTATTCCCGAGGGATCGACATTGACGCGGGCGAAGCCGCGGGCGAAAGCTAGTAATAACTAAAGGTGAAACACGAAGTAGGCTACATCTCAATATGATGTGGTTTGTGTTGTTTGGATTATGTGTGGGATTACATGATTCGAAGTATTATGCAAGTTGCATAGATCCAATGTAGGCCGTACTTGTGCGTTACAGTTATGTAGTGTTGCCAGGTCCGGTTTGTTTTAAATCGGTACATGAGGTCAAAAAATCGGGATTAAGGGTTGCAGATCGGGACAGTAAACAAAAAACAAGGGGTTTTTAAGTCTGGGTTTAATTTATTGCGTTTTTAAGCTAGTGCATTGCGATTGTGATGCCCTTGTGATGTGATGTGACGCTGATGTGTGCCATTTTAGGAGTGCGTTACCCCAGCCGACTAAGTGCTCCTTTTAAGAATTGATAAATGCAAATAATTAGATCATTACTTCGTGTAAATGTCCCCGAAAGTAAATAATTTGACACCCCGCCGTTTCAGAGATAATGAGGAAAATAAAATTCGGCTGGCGTAACGTTACCCCAGCCGACTTTTTTTGATCCCGTCGGTTTATCTGGATAAAAAGTATACACAAAGATAGATTGAATTTGCTCTCAAATGTCCCCGATAAAATTAAATTTGACACCTTTATGGATTTCGAGTTATTTCATTTTCTGCTGCGGTAACGTTTGGTCAATCTCTGTATCTCTGAAACCGTAAGACGTAGAATCATGATTTTTTTTATACGTATAGAACGGAATTTGTCACCATTTGACACCTAGTTATCTTAAATATTAATAATATGGTTTGCGAGTAATAAATATTATTCTGAAAACCATATTTTCGGTTCTAGTTATTAAACGAGGGAACCCTGAAAATTCAAACTAGTCCTAATAGATGCCTCTTATAGAGACATACAAACCATCAAAACTTTCATCAGCCTAATCCATAGCATTGGCAAGTTATAATGATATTACTGGTTCCAGAAAGCCAGATTCTGGGCTCTCGATTTAAACGAGGAAAATAATACTTTCCTTCCACTTGGCTGATTCCATATTTAAACAATAATTAGACACTTTAACCAAAAATATACCTACAAATTTTCAGCTTGATATACTATCGTATATAAGAAATAATAAATAAAAACTAAACCTAGATAATTTTTCCCGATTACCCGACCAAGTTCGAATGTGCATCTAAAAGCGGCCGTACGATACATAACGTATACCTTCTAAAATCTGCACAATAATAATAAGTGGTTGGGTATATTCAAGTAGAAAAATTGTTAGGATTAATTTTAATATTATAAAGACTCGTATTAAATAAATGAAACCTTAGGGTCAACAGCAGAAACAGCCTCAGTAGTCCAGTGGTTAAGGCGTTTGCCTGTTGACCCGGGGGTCGTGGGTTCGATTTCCACCGGAAGCATGCTTTGTTTAGTTGTTTCCAGTTTGGTAGGACATTGCAGACGTGAATCACCTGATTGTCCGATAATAAAGATGATTCCGTGCTTCGGAAGGCACGTTAAGCCGGTGGTCCCGGCTGCCATCTGGTAGTCGTTAAAGGAACCACGTCAGAGGCCGAGAGGCGGTTCGGAAGAACTCTGACACCAGGGTGTGCATGGTCGATTGACCGTGACACCTATTCAAAATGATGATGATGATGATGATGAATGAAACCTTAGGGTGAATTACAGATTTTCTCTTTCAGCAAAACTATTACTTAAATGGCAATGTCTACATACTAATAATGTAAAAAAAATATCTTTTTATATTTTTTTTGTTTGAATGATTTTAAGGCAGACCTCATAAATAGAGGTCTGCCGTCTGCATAATAGTTCAATTCAACTGTCACCGTAGTTGGTAATCAAAAACCAACGCAAACAAGGTTATATTCTATAAGGTAAGACTATCAAGAGATAAATAAAAAAAAATCTTGAGTGTTATTTATTTTTGCTGCTCTCGCGTAGAAAGTGTCAGTTTCACAAATTGGGAGTAAAATGTGTATCCATCAACTAGGAAAACGCGTCGTTATTAGCTAAACAAATGAACTAGAAGTCCATATTTCTTTTTCTATATTATGTACTGCTTGTTTTATTCTGCATTGCTTTATGCGAACATGTAGGGGACATCTTACAAAGATTTGTTCGAAATCAAAAGTAGTCGGTACCACAGTATAGAGTATCAATACTTTTTTGTGTCCTTCTTTGAAAATAAAAAAAATATATATACTAGCTTTTGCCCGCGGCTCCGCCCGCGTCAATGTCGATCCCTCGGGAATAGTACTTTTTCCCGGGATAAAAGGTAGCCTATGTCCTTCTCCGCACTCCAGAGAACTTGTATACAAAATTTCATGATGATCGGTTCAGTAGTGAAAGCGTAACAAACAAACAAACAAACTCACTTTCGCATTTATAATATTAGTTAGGATTTGTTATTTTGCGCGAGCAAAACTAGGGACTATCGCTGCGCTGTCCCGCTCGCGCACATTAGCCAATGAAATTGCAGTTCCGAGCAAGTGCAGTTGTATTTTTTCTAATTCTATCTAACAAAGCAAGTATTACATACTCGTATTTCCAATATTACCTATAGCTGCCTTTGGTCTTGCAATAATAGACTTGGTCAATCCCGTTAGGAATCAATATATTATAAAGTATAAGTATGGAGGAAATAAGTAATTCCATTATATAAGGCATATATTTTTTATTAAAAAAATTTCCACTCGCCTGTACCATCCAATTTAGAATACAATGCCTTCGAATATGGAAGTATATCTAGTAGTATGCCGCAGCCGCTTTCAGATGCACATCAGAACTTGGTCGGGTAATCGGAAATAAATATCTAGGTTTAGTTTTTAATTATTATTTCTTATATACGAAAGTATATCAAGCTTAAAATTGGTATGTATGTTTTTCGATAAAGTGTCTAATTATTGTTTAAATATGGAATCAGTCAGGTAAAAGGAAAGTATTATTTTCCTCGTTTAAATCGAGAGCCCAGAATCTGGCTTTCTGGAACCAGTAATATCATTATAACTTGCCAATGCTTTGGATTAGGCTGATGAAAGTTTTGATGTTTTGTATGTCTCTATAAGAGGCATCTATTAGGACTAGTTTGAATTTTCAGGGTTCCCTCGTTTAATAACTAGAACCGAAAATATGGTTTTCAGAATAATATTTATTACTCGTAAACCATATTATTAATATTTAAGATAACTAGGTGTCAAATGGTGACAAATTCCGTTCTATACGTATAAAAAAAATCACGATTCTGCGTCTTACGGTTTCAGAGATACAGAGATTGGCCAAACGTTACCGCAGCAGAAAATGAAATAACTCGAAATCCATAAAGGTGTCAAATTTAATTTTATCGGAGACATTTGAGAGCAAATTCAATCTATCTTTGTGTATACTTTTTATCCAGATAAACCGACGGGATCAAAAAAAGTCGGCTGGGGTAACGTTACGCCAGCCGAATTTTATTTTCCTCATTATCTCTGAAACGGCGGGGTGTCAAATTATTTACTTTCGGGGACATTTACACGAAGTAATGATCTAATTATTTGCATTTATCAATTCGTAAAAGGAGCACTTAGTCGGCTGGGGTAACGCACTCCCATTTTAGCTGCTGTCACCTCTGGGCAGGTGCACCCAAATATCAGCTGGATCCATTTGACTCAGTCCAAAGACGAGCTGTCAGAATTGTCGACGATCCCAATATTACAAACGGTATCGAGCCACTGAGTCTAAGGAGAGATTTTGCTTCTCTCTGTGTGTTTTATCGTTTGTATAATGGGCTGTGCTCCGAAGAATTGTTTGAGTTGATGCCTACGGCCACTTTCCATCATCGCACCTCACGCCATCGGCAGGGAATTCATCCCCACACCTTGTATCCTAAATGGTTGCGTACAGTACGCTTTGAAAGGAACTTTATTCCACGTACGCTTAAATTGTGGAACGAACTCCCAGCCATGGTTTTCCCGAGTGACTACAACATGGGGTTCTTTAAAAAGGGCGTGAAAAGATTTCTTCAGGGTCGGCAACGCGCGAGTGGCACCCCTGGTGTTGCAGGCGTCCATAGGCGACGGTAACCACTTTCCATCAGGTGGGCCGTATGCCTGTTTGCCTACTAAGTAGTATAAAAAAAAAAAAAAAAATTGAATTTGACAGTGATGAAATAAGTTAAAAAATTACTTAGCGTAAACATTTTTTTATGAAAAAACCTTTTTTATTTTTTGATTAATCGGGTCATTTAGCGTCCCGACAAATCGGGACGCGTCCCCAGACGCGTCAACATTGATGGCGTCATATGCTTTTAGGCAGCTTGAAAAATCTGACACCAGTGTTGGCCACTTTCACGAAAAACAAACAAACAGTACGATGAGGCCGCAAAATTAGACAACTGCGTATTCTAGGTAGAGGCTTAATGAAACAATATATATATATCTAATGTACCTACGGCATAATAATTATATAATTTCACGACAATAACCGTTCATAAAATAAATAAATACCTATTACGTTATTCCGTTCCTGTAATTATATAATTTATTTGTCATTTATACTGTGGACGTATGTATAGGCGACTGGTTTTACTTGACGAGTTATAACGGCTATAAGTAAGTGTTCAATATATTTATACAGGGTAAGTGGTATCTGACGCATAACCTCGTAAAGACGACTTAGGTACATCAAGATTAACTACGTTTGCTGTATCACTTTGTGTAATTCGATGTTTGCTTTTTTCATACAAAAAAGAAAAAATGCAAGAAAAGGAATTCTACTTGTCTTAACTCTATGGCAACTCACGCGCTACGAGGTATATAGTAGGTACCTATGCTCACAGCTATAGTAGAATAAAACAGACTTAACGTTTGATAGAAATCCACATAAAAGCTAATGTATGTTAAATCTTACTATGTATTGCGTTGAGGTAAAAGTCATAGAACAAACGTTGTTAGTCATGATGTACCTAAGTCGTCTTTAGCAGGTTATGCGTTAGTTAATGCCTGTATATTTATATAAAATGACACAAATGGCGCCGAATGCAGATTTGGCCCCATTTTTTTAAATCTATTATTAAGTAAAATTATAACTATAAATATTAGTGAAATTTTTATTGTCTTGGACCCTCAAAGGGGTGATTCAGCTCGTCGATATGAACAACTTTTACCGTGGGACCAACGCTGGGAACTCAAAAAAATTCGACATTCCCATACAAACTGGCCGAGCGGCGGCGGGACTCTTGTATGAAAATGACGAAATTTTTATGAGTTCCCAGCATTGGTCCCATAGGAAAAGTTGTTCATTTTGATGGTCTGAGTGTCCCCTTTAAGGGTCCAAAACGATCATAATTTCACCATGTGTATAGGAACAAATCATTCTGATTGAGCCATGCACATAGTAAGTTGTGGACGTGGGATACTAACTTAACGATACTATATTTTATAGATTAGATAAACATCCAAGACTGTCAGGGGTGTCATCCTCAACTACCTGTCCGGTGATTGCAGGTATAGCATCGGGCACCCGGCCTTCCGAGTTGCTACTTGCTTCACCCCCATTTATCCGAGTAGTATCCCAATACGAGTGCCTTTCATTCCCTTCCCAAATCCAACAAATTCCTATCCTTCCCCAGGTTAAAAATACTTCGGACGGGCAGCAGCGTCAGAAGCAAAAGAAGCTGAAGAAACTGCGCCAACACGCCTGCGAAGCGTGGTGAATATGGCAATATTCTCCTATGGAACGAAGAATCCTTGGGAGAGGCCTCTTTAAGAGCCCGCCATATGCCAGGCGGCGTGGCGATACAAACGCGGATGGTCTAAACGCGTTGGCTACTTTGGATATTTTCGTTTTTTAGAAATATTTAAGGGTTATTCGAAAAAGAAAAACATATTATGGCTGCCTTATCTGTAATGCAATAATAATCAAAAGTTTCAAGGTTAATTTTAATGTATTTGGTGAATAATGCTATATACCGAGTAAATTAGACGTGATTTGGAGGCAACTTTGCAATTTTTTTCTATCGAGAAAATTTAACGCAGTCTTGTTTTTGAGTCATATAGTTACCAGAGTTAGTCCTAAACTTTGCTGCATTTTTATTTCAACTTGAGTATTTAATTATTATTGATATAACAGTCAATCGTGCAAAGCAGTGTGAGGTAGTACGGGCCCTTAAGCGGATTTCTAACGATTTTCGAATGATGATGATGATAAATTTGATACGACCAGATTTTATAATCTGTAATTATATGTTGTTTTCTAAATTCTACTACAGAAAATAAATATTTTCTTTGTAGTGTATGTGTAGTAGTGAGACCTTGAATAATATTAAAACATGTTATATGCTTAGCAGCAAGACTATACATAAATTTTCCTAGACTGGTTTACGCGTCACAAATATTATGAGATCAAGAGCATATTTATAATAAACGTTTAAAGCGATTGCTGCGGTTAAATAAATATATTATATTATATTATGCACATAATATATTATGAAGCAAAAACACGTTTAACAGATAATATGTCGGGTAGTATTAAAACGTGTAACTACATTTTTATAAGTGTTTTACTTTGCAGTCACAATGCTATTTGATATATTCTTAATAAATTAAGAAATCAAATATGGTGAAAAAATTTCATGCGGGCGGGTCTTGAACCGGCGACCTAGGTCTATGTACGACTATGCTCTGCCATCTGAGCTACTGCACGATTCAATCCCGGCGCCGAATTTTTTTTAAATACATATTAGTTGATTTTCAAATACCTCCCCTGTAAAAGTCAGATAGTTGTGTTAGATGAGGTAAGCCTTAATACGTACCTATAAGGGGAACGTGTAACTACAGTTCGATTTTTACCCGAATGCCAAAAAAGTTTAAGTTATGTGTTAATATCTGTGTTACCTTGGTGACTTCCAAACGGCAGGATAGATTTCTACAATTAGGTATTTTGTTATAGGTTTTTTGTTTTTTTTTTAAATAAGTACTATGTATTTTATTTAATGATAAAGAAAAAAATTATATCTTTTTAAATTACAGTGATTAAAACTAACTATACACAATATAAACATTCAGTGCAGAAAAACAATAACAATACATAATGTATAATATACATACATTAGAAATTAAAATTCAATGTTTGCGAAAATAAAGCAGGCAAAAAACGGAAGTAGATAGACGCACCGAAAATGCCTGGAAACGCTACTGGTCAATGAAGGAGCTCATGAGAGGGGAGTTACCAATGAAACTGAAACGAAAACTCATGGACGTGTGCATTCTCCCCATCCTTACTTATGGCGCGCAGACTTGGTCATTGACTGCTAAGCAAAAGTCCAGTCTCGGAGTTTGTCAACGAGCCATGGAGCGTAGTATGTTGGGAGTCAAATTTTCCGACCGCATTAGAAATACAATACTGCGCTCCAAAACTCAGATCACAGACGCTGGACGAAGGGCCGCCAGTCTGAAATGGAACTGGGCAGGGCATATCTACCGCATGCCTGACGAGTTTTGGGCCAAAGCGACCACAATATGGACCCCACAAAATCGCAATCGAAAGCGTGGAAGGCCCAGAAAGAGATGGGAAGACGAACTGCAATCATATCGGAAAGACTGGACTTCAGTAGCCCTCGACCTTAATAGTTGGAATGATGAAAGGGAGGCCTTTGTCCTGCAGTGGGACAGTATAGGCTAGAAATAAAAAATAAAAAATAAAGCACATTATTGCCAGCGCTGAAAATTGAACCCAGTAAGTGACTGGGTAAGAAGAGAAGCGGTAACCTGCACCACGGTGGCCGTCAAGTACAAGTATATGCACATCAAGTGGCATTAAGAATTGCTAAAAATGCAATTGTTCCTGGCCTTGCAGCCTTGTCCGACGCTGAAGGCAAAATGTTGGTATTCCGCAAAACACCCGGAACTGTCTGCATTACAGACAAAAAGCGCATACCTGCACTCGACGCGCGAGCTTCATCATTTTGCCTAAGACATTAGGCTAGTTTCCTAAAAAAATATAATTAGTCCGTCAGTTAGATATTAAAAAAATATTGGACACGTATTTTTCTTTTGTCGATTAAACAAAAAATTATAAGTTTGAAGTTCTTTTGAAGTTCCCTTTGAAGTTCCGTGTGACGTCATAGTTTGCTACAATTTTTAGCAAACTTTGACGTCACAAGCCCCCACTCCTGAACTTTGACACGCTTTATCTTTATTATTTATTGTTTATTTGACGAAAGAAAAAATACGTGTCAAATATTTTTTGATTATCTAAGTGACGGACTAATTGTTATGTTATTATTATGACCCAGGAAACTAGCCTATTACGGCCAGTCGACGATAACGTACGAAGGTATGTTCGTAAGCAAAAATTGTTAGCTCTTCTGATGGGGTTAAGCAGAACTACGGTCAAAAGAGTATTAAATGAAGACCTGGGACTACGTGCTTATTGCAGGAAAATAGTAAATTATTTGAATGAGCGTCTGAGAAAATAAGGCTAGTAGGGCTAGAGAGATCCCGACCTTTGTTAAGACTACGCGGGAAAAAAGTACCGCGAGATCCTTTTTTCAGACTAAAAATGTTTTACATTGAAGTGAGTTAATACAACAAACGAAATGATAAAGTTGCCCGCAACAACGATCCAGAGTGGGCATCACCCCGCATCATTAATGGTTGGCTTGGAGTGTCATATTTAATCCAAAGTGAGGTGTTTTTGTGAGAAAGGTGCAAAAACTAGTGCTATAGTGTATCAGAGTACGGTGCTTACAAATATTGTAGAACCTCTTAACATGAAAAAAAAACACTGGGTATTCCAACGACATTCTGCGCCGGCTCATAGGACAGCAAATGGAAAAGTGGCTGACAGCCCATGGAATCGACTTCATTAGGCTCGAAGAATGGCCCTCTTCTAGCCCAGAAAAAAATATAGCAACATTTGGAGGAGAAAGTCTGCGCGAAACCAGAATTTGGAGTCTCTCAAAGCTGATGATTAAAGCAGCAGTTCATAGGGACTTGGACGTTGAGCATCCTGCTATCAACGACTGGCCACGTAGGTTCGAGAGCCTGACTGCGTAATATTAGTGTGGATAGTGTAGATGTACAGTCAGGGACAGAGATGCCTAACCAAGCACTCTACCTATATCTTGACTTTTCTCTTAAACTATAATAACATGAAAATAGTTTTACAGTAAAAGTATGTATAGAAAGATTTAATGAAGTCTTTCATAATATAAATTTTCATGACTGTACATCTACATACCTACATACTCCAAAATTCCATTAGACACTGAAATGAATAATTCATAATAATAAAATCATTTTTATTATTATGATTTAAGGTTATTTCAAAATAATTGACAACTTTTCTGTAACTTTTCTGTAGCAAACAATAGGACACTTGTCATAAATAAGACAGGAGGCGTTTTTAAAATAGATCCAACAATATTGTTAACATTATTAATGTATTAATGATATTTCTAGTAGTTTAACCAAATTGCAAATTTCTCATCATCATTACAGCCGTAAAAAGTCTACTGCTGGACAAAAGGCCTGTCCCAAGGATTTCTTTGTTCCATGGGAGGATATTGCAATACTCACCATGCTTGATGGTTGACGAGCCAAGTTTCTTTGGCTTCTTGTTCTTCCGACGCTGCTGCCCACCGGAAACTTATTGAACTAGGAAAGAATAAGAAATAAATTGATATGAAAAAAATGAATTGGATTTGGGAAGGGAATTAAGGTGTTGGGACATTACTGACTCTTCCTTTCCGAGAAAAAGCTGATACTATTACAATTTCTCGGCATCTATACACCACACAGAACTCAAACTACTTTAAGCAGATTAGTTAGTTTTATAAAAGCGTACCACAGAGTTGGTCGAAAATGGCTTCTTTAGTGTAGGTGTCTTGAAAAATAAGGAAGTCTCTACTTACTAAAGAGTCCATATTTTCGTTAGCACAGGATTAGGAAAGTTGCAAACATTAAAAAATATGCTGTTACATTCACATTTGCAATGTTTGCATTTTTTTGTATGGATATTAAGTCACCTACTGTCTGATAGGACCTACTGAGATTAAGTATTTCGACAGAAGTTTTACTGGGGGACACTGGACTCTAACAAAAATTTGGACTATAAAATCCAAAATTTCAGAAAACGGAGAAATAAATGAAAAATGATGTTCACAAGCTCACAATAGGTATGTTTAAAAGACCTATTCAACAACACGTTTAATTTTTTTGGCATATTTATTTTATCATTTTTTTGGCATGATTACTATACATCTCTCCAAATTACAGCTCTCTAGTACTTATAGTCTCTGAGTATAACCGCGGACGGACAGACCGAACCCTAAAAAGGCACTTGCGTTATCTATCACTGAGCCAAAAAGGCCGTCCTGACGAAACGAGGAGGTCACGAGGAAAGCCTGGATGCAGATCGATTCTAACCGGTCATTTTGGACACTCTTGGGGGAGACCTGTGTCCAGCAAAAGACTTTTTGCGGCTGATATGATGTTGAAAGAAATCAGCTCAAAAAGAAACAGAGTATCAGAAATTAGACGCATCTTCAAGAGATAATTTGAGTTATTTCTTCTTTGAGCTTTATCATACATATATACTATCACGTCTTTTTCCCTTACGGAGTGGACAGAGCCTAGGTATATAAGACTAAAAGCCACGTTTAGCATGTTGGTGGGCGTCTAGTTGGAAAAACGAGATCAAAATAGTAGTGGTTGCTAGCCACATCGCCTACTGACATGATTTCTCAAATTTTCGCCCGTTCCCTCGATTGGCTTTTACGATCTGCGCGGGAATAGAAGCAGTTAGTGCATTTAATGTTTTTGACGTCTTATACTTAAATCGATGAACGCCGGCTCCACGCACGAAAATGTGTCACGTTCGGTGTGCAAGCGAGAGCACGGAACAAGCGATAGAGAGGCATAATCGGCCTAAGCGTTCAGTTTGTGACGCATCTAACTCTCTTCCACTGTTTTTCACGTAAAATTATCGTCCGTAAACTGACTGTACAGACAACCAATTTTTTTGTCTTTTCTCCCGGTCCAGTATAAAAGAGTTTTAACAATGTATTTTATCTCTCATCTAGCACACGCAGCACGTTGGTTTCCATAATTGAGACTTTTTGTTCGAGACTTTAAAAAAACATTCATTTTGTTCATGCAGTGGTTTAATTTCCGCATTTTCTGTACAACAACCGGTTACAGTACTGGTTGGTTGCAAAAAGGAAAAAAGTAAATAGTTTCGCACAGTGAATACTTCCTACTTGCAATTAAAATAAAAACTGTTTTGTTAAATTGACTCCAACTTATCTTGGTTGCCTGGACTGGATGGGAGAGGTTGCAGCAGCGATAAAACCGTCTTCGTGCATCAATTATTTTTATTGTAATAAGTATTTGGTGCAGTAAAGAGTTTTTTTTAGCTATGTATGTCTCACTGCTGGGCAAAAGCCTCACTTCATTTCACTGCAATCATTCATTCATTTCGAGTAGGTGTCACGGTCAATCGATCATGCACACCCTGGTGTCAGAGTTCTTCGGATCCGCCTCTCGGCCTCTGACGTGGTTCCTTTAACGACTACCAGATGGCAGCCGGGACCACCGGCTTAACGTGCCTTCCGAAGCACGGAATCATCTTTATTATCAGACAATCAGGTGATTCAAGCCTGCAATGTCCTAACCAAACTGGAAACAACTAAACAAAGTATGCTTCCCGTGGGAATCGAACCCACGACCCCCGGGTCTACAGGCAAACGCATTAACCACTGGACCACAGAGGTAGTTAAAGTTCACTGCAATAAAGAGTTATAAGTACTATTTTATTATGATGTGTCTTGTTCCGTTTGAAGAATTATTTGGTACTAGCTTTCGCCCGCGGCTCCGCCCGCGTCAATGTCGATCCCTCGGGTATAGTACTTTTCCCCGGGATAAAAGGTAGCCTATGTCCTTCGCCGTATCCAGAGAACATTTCATGATGATCGGTTCAGAAGTTACGGCGTGAAAGCGTAACAAACAAACAAACTCACTTTCGTATTTATAATATTAGTAAGGAAGTAAGGATTATATTAATAGCACTAGCTGTTGCCCGCGGCTCCGCCCGCGTTAATGTCGTTCCCTTGGGAACAGTAGTAATGATAAAAATTCCATACTAACCCCTGCCCCTTTGCTTTTCCCCTTAAGGGGAAATTTAATACATTTCACCTGCATAGATCTTTAGCCCTTAAAGAGGGGATTTTGCCCATTTCACCTACACATATATACTTATTTTTATACTTCTATGTCCAGAAATGAGAAAATTTCCATACAATCCCTTCCCCCCTTTATCCCTTAAGGGGGAAATTTTGTACATTTCACCTACACAGATCTTTTTTAATTGTAACCTAGAACGTATATACTTATTTTCATACCTCTAAGTCTAGTAATGGAAAAATTCCATACAAACTTTACCCCCTATTTACCCCTTCAAGGGAGAATGTTGTCTGGTTCACCTAAACAGATCTTTTTTAATTTTAATTGAGAACTTGCGTACCTACTTTCAAACTTCTAAGTCCAGAAATGAGAAAATTCCATAAAACCTCAACCCCTTTGATTTTCTCAACATCCTTTCTTAGTGCTCATTTACATCATAAAAGAATCCCTGTGCCAAATTTCAAGTTTCTGCGCACAGTAGTTTCGGCTGTGCGTTGATATATAAGTCAGGTTTGCCTTTGGCCCGCGGCTCCGCCCGCGTAAGTGTCGATTTCTCAGGAACAGTAGAATAACAGGAATACATTAGTTTATGACTTTCAATTACTTTCAATTACCTTAATATTGAATTTCAATTGAATAACTTCAAAAACGGAAAGTTTCATACTAACTTTGCATCCCCGTTATATCCCCTTAAGGGATGATTTTTGAGAAAAATATTTTACTCGTGTTTCATGCCTTTTAGTAAAGAACCTTCATGCTGAATTTCATTCGACTAACTTCAAAAATGGCAAAGTTTCATGCTTACTTTGCACCCCTATTTTACCCCCTTAAGGGATGATTTTTGAGTAAAATATTTTACTCGTGTTTCATACCTTTCAGTAAAGAACCTTCATGCTGAATTTCATTCGAATAACTTCAAAAACAACAAAGTTTCATACTAAATTTGCAACCCGTTTATCCCCCTAAGGAGATGAATTTCCAAAAATCCTTTCTTAGTGCTCCCCTACGTTATAAAAGGAACCCCTGTGCAAAATTTCAAGTTCCTAACCCTTTTAGTTTAGGCCCTGCGTTGATATGTCAGACAGTCAGTCAGCTTCTCCTTTTTTTTAGTATGGATTACTATGGATAGTATGGATAGGTTTAATGCTGTCGTATAATGATGATGAATTGACTTTGGATTTTAATTTTCTTATGTCACTTATTGTTTTATTACATTTTTGCTATATGTTTGCAGGCAAACTCATGCCTTGAGTTCATTCAAATGACGATAACTTTTTTTTTAATGAACCGATTTTGATGAAACAAACTTTAAATGTTAAACTGAGTTAAAACAAAGCAATTGGTGAAAGTTTGAAGTAAATCGGTTCAGTATTTTCGGAGATAATCGTGATCATACATACAGACAGACAGACAGACAGACAAGAAATTCCAAAAAAATTTTTTTGCTTTCTATTATTCTTTTTAAGTGTCCCTCTCCCATCCATTTCAGTCAAAAATTCGAAATGTACAGACAAAATAATTTTACTGTTTTATTATATGTATATAGATCACCAAAAATGCGTGAATTTATGCCCCTTATAAATATAAAATACTAGCTTTTGCCCGCGGCTTTGCTCGCGTTAAGTTTCATGCAAACTTTAATTAACTTTCGATGAAAATCCTTTCTTAGCGGATGCCTACGTCATAACATCTACCTGCATGCCAAATTTCAGCTCGATCCGTCCAGTGGTTTGGGCTGTGCGTTGATAGATCACTATGTCAGTCAGTCAGTCACCTTTGAGTTATATATATTCAAGAAGATGCAAAGAAAATACTGTCCGATCCTTAAAGGGGTGATTCAGCCCGTCGCTATGAACAACTTTTTCTATGAGACTAATGCTCGGGACTCAATTTTATTTTACGTTCCCATACAAAAGTGACCGGGCGGCCGAACATTATTGTTTGAAAATGTAAATTTTCTTGAGTTCCCAGCTTTGATCCCATAGGAGAAGTTGTTTCATATTAACGGGCTGAATCTTCCCTTCAAGGACCGGACAGGGTTTTCTTTACATCTATACTTCTATACTAATATTATAAAGAGGAAAGATTTGATTGTTTGTTTGTTTGCATCGAATAGGTTCCGAAACTACCGGACCGATTTGCAAAATTTTTTCTCCATTAAAATTCTACACTATCCCTCATGAACATAGGCTATTTAAATAGCTATATCTTCCCGTGCGAAGCCGCTGGTATTGTATAAACACCACAATGTATGATAGAGCTTCAATGCAAGTATGTATAGTTATCTCAGGTCACACTTCGCAAGTATTGCCTAAGAGTTAGCACACGGGTCATGCGGCGCAAACTATGGGATACTTGCGAGAGCTTAGTTTTAATGATTACGGAAAGTTATAAGATCATTATAACAACTTTGTAGTCAACTTTAGTAACTTTGATTTTATTGGCCTATCAATTATATCAATTAAGATATAATACCATAGATAAGACTGTGTAAAATCTTGAATTTTCTAAATATATAAGGTAAAGTATAGTTTAAAGATTAGCCATATATGAATGAGGCCAAAAGTTGCAGTTCTTGACAAAAAAGCTAAGAAAAGCTTCATGTTCTCACTTCGGTAGTTCATATTTCATCATCAGGTCTTTTTTAGAGGCCACTCCAGAAGGATTACCCTCTCTGTACTACCGGATATACCATACTTGGCCAGAGCAGACAGAAGATTTGGCCTACACTCTCCTCGCTGGCCAGACGAGTTGGAGAGGTCTCATTGATGTTTATGAGCTTGGTTTAGCTTGTATTTCCTAGGTCGCCTCTTACGACCTCCATGGGAAGACTGGGAGTGGTCCTATTCCACTATGCCGGAAACCACACGGCTATAGTTCATATAATCTGTCTTATAAAATCAGCCAAATTCTCTGTCTGCTTTGGCCAAGTATGCCTCCGACAGTACAGAGAGGGTCATGTTCCTGCAGTGGAGACTAAAAATACCTGATGATGATGATGATGAATACAATATTTTTAATGATATCTCCATTTTCTCTCAAATAATTAAAAAGCACTGGACATAAAAAAATAATGTAGGTATCCCCATACAAACCAATCTGCATTGGGAGAGGCAATCACAGTTAACATGGGTATTAAAGAATTTAAAAGAATTAATTTGGTACAAGAAACTGTTGTATGGAAAATATGTTCGATCAAGTTAGGTAGATCATAAGCCGACTCGTTTTTTTTTAAAGTGTGCCCTCCTGTGTACAGTGGGGTCAAACTAATTAATTATACATACAATCGATAGGTGACAATACCACTTATATGGCCCCTGTTAGGTTATATCATTTTACACTACAACAAATAACACTGTTTAGTATAATTACTTAGGTATCTATTAAAAACATTTTATAAAATAATATCTGAAATGTGAGATACTGCAGTAGCAGGCTTTAATATCATTTTAAGATTCTATTGTCTTTAATTTTTCTTAATTTTTATACTATTTTTTTTATTATTATTACTTATGTTTGGATATATTTCATAAGTACCAATAATAGGCACGTTTTCTAAAAATACTTTTCAACTTAATTAGTCCGTCTGGTAGATTATTGAAAAATATTGGACACGTATTTTTTCTTTTGTCAATCATACAAATATTGATAAAGATATAGCCCGTTAAAGTTCCACGTGACGTCACTGGCCGGTACACTTTTTACCGGCCTGTTCCGTCATAAGCCTTCTCCTGAATTTTAATGCGCTTTATCTTTATCATCTTTTGTTTAATTGAAAAAAAGAAAAAATACGTATCTGATATTTTTCGATAATCTAGGTATATGACGGACGAATTATTTTAAATGGTATTTTTTAAGACACAAGCCTATTGTAGCAGGTACGTTTTACCGTAATAGTCTGAGATTGAGAGTGCAATTCCATATTTTATCACTGTTAAGAATTCGTAAAAGAAAGAATATATATATGACGGAGAGGGTGGTCCGAGCTCAGCTATCTTTATCGTTCAGGAGCGGGCGTTATACCGGGAAGTGTTGGTAATTGAAACAACCGTTGATTTAAAACAATGAAAGTATTTACTTCACGAACACTATGAATAATTTCAATAAAACACAAATCAACAAACAATGCGATACGCGACAGTTTCTACACGTGTTCACTTGGCGGCGGACGCAATCGAACTGAACGACACTCGTCCGCCCATTACGTCGTAGACTCTGTCAACGCCGGGTGGGGCGTTGGCGTCTCGCATTAATAGGAAAATATGACGACAGATGGCGCTGTCGTCCGTCCGTTTCCGACATATATATAAATTCTTAGTTCTAATATTCGTAGATGAAGAAGAGTCAAGCTATTTTCTCTCTCATGATACTGTTTCAGGTTTCATCCTTAAAGTCAAAGTCAAAGATTTTTCTAAAATTGGATATATGTATCTTTTTTTGAACGTCATATTTTTATTTCTTAAGTACCTATTTTTTAATATATGCAATCTCGAAATACTACTAGCGTTTCGGAACGACCACAGGGGAGATAAATACGCCGAAAGAAACTCAATCGAGACTCAATTTCAACAATGGTACTTATTTCGGGGCTCGCGCTTCGTTTCAGAGTAGAAGCTATCTTTACAATAAGAAAAGAAAGGATGAGTAAGGAATTAAAATTTGGGATGAGTGAAGAATTTTTAACTTGTGGGATGAGAATACGTGGGATGAATACGGAATAACTCAATAAAATTGGTTAGCTCAGTAATAGGACGATTGATCAAGCATCCTGTATAACAAATTTGTTGCAAATAGCCCCAACGTCCATTAAATACATTGTATGGTTATTCCACCATAAATCAGTCGTCATAAACCATTTTATGCAGACTTTCAAAAGTGAAGGGTGATCGCCATTTTAAAGGTATTCCATTAGCCATCCTTGGCACTGTTCCTGTTTTAGAATAAACCGCGACACGACCACAAAGCCTCCTGATGCCTAAGTACAGTCAATTTTCTTCAAGAAAATTGTAACATTGGTCTGGTAGATATTATGCCTCGGTTACGAACGGACTGTCTGCCGAAAAGGCTGTAAGGCCAGTTTGTGCCATTTTTAGGGTTATCTATAATAACCAGTGCCATTTTGTAGAGTTCCGTACACAAAGCGTAACAACGGGACTATGAATAGAGTCCCGATGGCTCCGCTGTCCGTCTGTTTGTTTGTCCGACCGTCCGTCTGTCACAAGGCTGTATCGAACCGTAGTTAGATAGTTGAAATTTTCACAGATGATGTATTTCTGAGGCCGAAATAACAACAAATACTAAAAACAGAATGTTATAAATATTTAAGGGGGGGGGGGGGGGGGGCTCCCATACAACAAATATGATTATTTTGTTCGATATTGATAACGGCAACAGGCAACAGGTAGACGCTTGAAATATCCACAGAATGTTTACTTATGTTTACTTGAACGCTTGAAATATTTACAGAATATTAAGTTATAAATTAACTTTAAAAATAAATAATGAAATAAAAATAAAATTAATATTAAAGGGCCCATACAACAGACATGATTTTTATTGCCGTTATTATAGATGGTACGGAATCCTTAGTGCGCGAGTCCGACATGCACTTTGCCGAATTTTTACCTTTTTTTGCAATTATGAAATGTAGATATTTCACCTGGACGTAATATATTACAATATCCATGATTAATGCAAAGTTTTGCGTGAACTACCATTCTATAAAATTTACAATGTGTTAATAATACACTACAGAATTATAAGTATTACGACATGTCCTTTTATTTTAGCGCATCCAACAAAGCATTGCCTGTGTTTATAGCTCACCATAAAGCCTTTCGGAGACTAATTTTCAAGTAATTTACCTCGAGGCATAGATTCGAGGCTCTAACAATCTTAGTCTTGCAACCAGAGGCGGCTTTACCTATAGTGCAGGGTGTGCGGCGCACACGGGCGCCGGGTCTAAGGGGGCGTCGAGAGCCCTCTAACCAGGGGTTGGAATACCGGTAAAAATCCATTACCGGTACCTCTATGAAACGACAGTACCGGTAATTGGTTTGGTACCGGTACATTTGGTAACGGTAAAAATCAAGTACCGGTACCTCTATAATACAACGGTACCGGTAATTGGATTGGTACCGGTACCTCAATAAAACGACGGTACCGGTAATTGAAAGAAGTACCTGTACCAAATACCGGTAAACAGTACCGGTACTTAGTACCGGTACTCGTATTGGGAATTATCATTTCGTTAATGTGTGTCGTTGCCATGTTGTGCATGTGCGGCGTGAGGCGGGGGCCCACAATAGGGCGGCACTTTTACAGTCGAGCGAGTCCCATGCGGTAGACGGCAACAATGCGTAGGTACCGGTAAAATTAACGCAATTTTAATACCGTTAAAATTTGACAGAATAGAGGTACCGGTACTTACCGGTACTTATAATGTGAATTTGGTACCGGTAACAAGTAGCGGTAAAATTACCGTTAACTGTTAACAATATTATTACCGTTAAATACTAGATTACCGGTACCTCATATTACCGTTAAAATTTTAACAGTATAGTAATACCGGTACTTACCGGTACTTATAATGGGAATTTGGTACCGGTAACAAGCCCTGCCTCTAACGCGACACCTCCAAAGATGCGTCGCTTCGCTCTCAAAGCCCTGCGCCCGTGTTACTACTACGTGTACGGAAATCAGCTTTAAAACAGATACATTCACATTCACACAGTGGCGTCGTTTTGTTTTTCTTCGTTTTAAAACACGCCCAATTGTGGAAAATATAACTGTAAACTTATTACTTACTAGCTGTTGCCCGCGACTTCGTCCGCGACAATTTCTGTTATTATGGTTAAGTAGTATAGATGAATATTTTTTCCCCGTTTCCAAAAACATTTTGTATTGATGCTTCGCTCCTATTGGTCGCAGCGTGATGTTTTATAGCCTAAAGCCTTCCTTAATAAATGGACTATCCAACACAAAAAGAATTTTCCAATTTGAACCAGTAGTTCCTGAGATTAGCGCGTTCAAACAAACAAACAAACTCTTCAGCTTTATAATATTAGTATAGATTCGTAGTTGTAAGTATTCCATTTTGACCCCGCTCCTAACAGAGGGCGCCAGGGAGCTGGATGCACACGGGCGCCACAAGGGCTAGAGCCGCCTCTGCTTGCAACAACTTCTAATCCCATGGCACAGATTATGTACTAGTACTTACGTAGGTAAGGTACCCATGGCCTCGGCGAAGCACGTACGAGAAAAACAAATTATATACACAACTCGAGTTTTGAAACAGAAATCTTTAATAAGCAACAGATTGCTATCGAATAATTTACATTATATTTACGTTTTAGATAGAAGGTACGCTCATTAGGTATAGAATATGGAAAGGTATAGGTAGGTAGGTATAGTGGAAAGGGTTTCGTACCAGGATGTGAAAAGACTGGCAGAGAATAGACTAAGATGGAGAGAGCTCCACCGACAAGAGCGTTGCTCTTAAATTTTGATGATGATTAGGTAACTCATGCTACCTTTTTTACATTTGGAATATTCGTTAATCATTAGTATGCAACTGATCTGTTACGGGGGTATAGAATATTATGCGGGACTCGTACCCGCTAAAAACAACATGATTGCTCTCTCCACGCCATATTACCGGAATGGTGGGTACGGTGGAGCTACCACCACTCTTACAACACCAAGTCATGCTATCTAGCAGAAGTAATGTTGCCTTTTATAAATGAGTAACCGAATAATGTAATTGGCAGCGAAATTTTTCTTAATTAATACTTTAATTGTCGAGGATACATACAAAAAGTGATAACAAGTTTTTTTTTGCAAAAATTACAATTTGATGACAAGCTCTTATTTTATACTAATCCACACTGTAATGTAAAGTGCTTTCCAAGACAAATGAGCCCAATCAGGATTCGTGTGACCTTGTTTAGTTTAAGATTTTCTATGGCCACCTTCCGGTTCCGGCTCTATCAACAGGCGCAACGATTCCATAATATTGTATTATTATCCGATGTACTATAAGATAATTAACTGAAACTAAGTTTAACTTTAGAAACACATTATATATTCTGGAAACAATAGAAATAACATCCAACAATCACTGATTTTATCAAACGATGTCTATTACTTCGCGCGCGCTTTTTGACTGTCCCTCGGGAAACGAGTCACAACACGATCGGAGCATATCCACGAGAGTACCCGAACAGTCCCGAAGGCTGCCGACGTTGTTTCTACGTTCGCCTTCTTACAGTCGACCATCCTGATGACACTGGGCGCCCCGAACAGATCTTCTTAATCCGCTTCATCAACTTTCAGGAACAACCTCTTAACGTAAGGTAGTTAGAGGACAACCTCTTAAGGTCGTTAGAGAACAACCTCTTAAGGTCGTTAGATAACAACCTCTTAAGGTCGCTAGAGAACAACCTCTTAAGGTCGTTAGAGAAAAACCTCTTAAGGTCGTTAGAGAACAACCTCTTAAGGTTGTAATAGAACAACCTGTTAAGGTCGTTAGGCACCAACATCTTAAGGTCGTAAAGAATAACCTTTTAAGATCGTTACAGAACAACCTCTTAAGGTCGTTAGAGAACAACCTCTTAAGGTCGTTAGAGATTAACCTCTTAAGGTCATTAGAGAACAACCTCTTAAGGTCATTAGAGAACAACCTCTTAAGGTCGTTAGAGAACAACCTCTTAAGGTAGTTAGGGACCAACATCTTAAGGTCGTTAAGGATAACCTTTTAAGATCGTTACAGAACAACCTCTTAAGGTCGTTAGAGAACAACCTCTTAAGGTAGTTAGAGGACAACCTCTTAAGGTCATCAGTGTCCTAGCTCCTCTGATGGATTAGATACTTAATATAACGCGGTAATTGGAATTAAATCCATGGATTTGTTCAAAGTATATTAATTAACCAACAACTAAAACTGACATAAGGTCACAATATTATTTAATTTGCCATGGCATGGCCTTACAATCATTTTAACAAAATCACCATAGTGATTTACCTAATAATAGTAATATTTAGTTAACACTTTAACTTATCATACAGTTTCCTCATCTACCCTCCTGAATCCGAGTAAGTTAGGTATAACAATTTGATAACTTCAAAGATCACTAAGCAACCAAATATAATTTAACATTAACAATTTGTACCCAAATAAGTACCTAATTGAGATCAAAATTAGAACCAGTTCTGAATCCGGAATAATGAATAATAGTAAAATACGATCAGAATATTCCTCCAAAAGAAATAATGATCAATATTAATGACTCAACAACAAATAATAATAACAATATCTAGGAATCTGTTCTTAATCGGATTCCGTGTCACAAGAGAACAATTTTAATTTATCTCTAGCCAATACATTTTCATATTTCCGCCCAACCTTTTTAGTGCTTTTAATAACATAACGGTCATGTGGTAATACCTTAGTCACTACAAATGGCCCGTCGTAACGTGGCACGAGTTTACCACTTCTTAACCCTTTCTTAAATACCTTGCGTTGAGCGAGAACTAATTGGCCAACAGTAAAGGGAGCCTCGGTACATCTTCTCCGATCAAATGTTACCTTCGCCTCCTCAGCGGCCCGTCGTGACCTAATGGCTGCGGCTTCACGGAGTTCGGATAAGGGACGTACATTGACTGGTGCAACCAGGTCGCCAGATAAACGAGGTCGGAATCCATACAATAATTCTAACGGACACTTTCCTGTGGTATTATTCACATTCGAGTTTAATCCTAATTGTACCCGAGGTAAATAGGTTTCCCAGTTATTTTGATCATCTCCCACATAGGATACAAGTGCATCTAGTATGGTACGATTATATCGTTCAATTTGACCGTTGGCCCTGGGGCTGGCCACGGCGTTCATCACATGTTTAATTTGTCTGTCGCTACAGTATCTTTTGAACTCATGACAATCAAAGGCCTTGCCTCGGTCACTGATTATTCTACTTGGCAACCCAAAAGTTTTTATAAATTGATCGAGAGTTTTTAGTGCATTAGCACAGCTTGTGTCACGTACCGCCTCAATCCATATAAATTTGGTAAAAGCATCTATTAAAGCAAAGATGTACATTTTGCCCGATGGGCTCTTGCAAAACGGACCAAGGTGGTCAATATGCACTGTGTGGAATGGCACTGAGATCTTCTCTATAGGATGTAATAGACCTACTAAACGCCTTGTAGGTTTTTTGGCATATTGACAAGATAAACACCCTTGCACATATTTCTGAATAAACCTTCTCATATTACTAAACCAGTATTTATTTTTAACCGCGTCATATGTTTTATTAAAGTTAACATGACCATTATCACTGTGGAAAGATTGTACCAATGACCAGTGGGACTGCTTTGGTACAACCACTCTTTGTCCTCCATTAACCCTTCTAAAAACTATACCATTTTGGATCAAGTAATCTACAGCTAGTCCCTTGGTATTGCCCTTTTCCAACTCATCTTTCAGTTGGTCCATTGTTGAACGCACTGAGTCATCTTCCTGTTGCAGGCTTTCTATTAAATCCTTTTCCACACAACGCATCACAGTGCCGACAGGATTACGACTAAGTGCGTCCACATGACTCATAGACGTTCCTGCCCTGTACTCCACCGTAAAGTCAAATCCTTGGACCTCTAGCCACCATCTAGCAATACGTGGATTTAAGTCACGCTTCTCCCAAGTCCAGCGCAGCGCATTACAATCAGTTACAATGACAAATTTAATTCCACTAACATAGACTTTAAATTTCTGTAAACTCATAACCACAGCCATAGTCTCGAGCTCAAACTATGATACTTTTGCTCAGCAGGAGCTTTTTGTCTACTGGCATACGCAACTGGCTTCAAAGTGCCATCTATTTGTTTTTGAAGCAATATACCTCCCAAACCTATCTTTGAGGCATCTGTATGTATTTGAGTATCATAAACCGGGTTGAATAGTGCCAGAATGGGACGCCTAACAAGTATAGACTTTATTTCATCAAATGCATGTTGCTGGTCATCACCCCAAACCCAGGGCTGATCTTTCTTCGATAAGTTAGTAATAGGTCGTGCAATCGCAGCAAAACCGCGAACATATTTTCGGAAATCATTGACCAATCCCATAAATTGCCTACATTGATGAACATTTATCGGCACTGGAAAGTCTGTGACAGCATTAATTTTATGTTGTGCAGGTTTAACTTCACCATTAGATACTTCATGGCCTAAGTACTCTACTTTGGAAACTAAAAAAAAAAACATTTATCAATGCGTAAAGTCATGTTAGCATCACATAGTCGCTCTAGTACCTGAAGACGATCCAGCGCAGTTAAATGGTCTATAATAAATTGGCTTAGTATCGGTAATCTCTATTTTCATTTTTACCGAACACTTACCAATTACTTCATCATTTTCAGAAAAACAGTCTGAATATTCCAATAATAGACTATCAAGTTGTGACCTAATATCAGGGTCCAAATCCTGTCCGACTTGGTACTTAGAGTTAGAGCTATCAATTGTAGCACGTGCTACACACTCATTACCTCGTATTGTGATCATCTCCGAACCCAAATTAATAACCTTAAGTGCCGCTCGGCCATCGACTACTTTAGTGGTATGTTCAGGGATAAGACACTCTGATCGTGGCTTAAGATGTATTGACTCAGGAACCCGAATGGTCAAAATCAGAGCAAGTTAACACTATTCTATTGACCCCCGGTTTCAGCTTTATATCATCATCTGCATGTAATGTAACACGTTCAATATCGTCACATGTTCCAGGTCAGTCAGTCAAATAATTAGCGTTATACATCCGTAATGATGTAGGTGTTTTAATGAAATACACATTTGGGTAGTCGATAAAGGGCTGACCTATAATGATACCTATGTCTTGTGCATAATCAGGTACAATATATGCTTTGATATTTTCACCTCATCCGCTGTGATAGTCACTAAGGCTTCAGCAAGAGGAACTATCTGTGAACCTCCATAACCTTTGATAACACTTTAATTTTTAATACATTAAGTTTTCAAGTTAAGTTGTTTCACTATTGAATCAGTAATTGTTACACAAGAACTACCAAAATCAATGAATGCCTGAACAGTTAAGTTATTCACCTTAACTATCATATAATATTTAGAACCTGACTGACTTGCGCTCTTTATTACACGAACCGTCTAAGTAGACGTTACAGTATTGCTTGCATTACGACTTTTTAATTTCAGGCATTCGTCTTTAATGTGGCCCATTTTATTACAATAGGAACATTTACGTATTTTTAAAAAACAATTATTTTTATTATGCCCCTTTTTGTTACAAAATGAACAAACAGACACCAATGCTTTATCACATTTATCACGAACCCTAAAAGTACATCGCGCGGCGATATGTCCCTGCCTTTTACAAGTATGGCATTTTAGTTTTGTTTGACCTTGATTTAAGCCGGTACTATTTTGTGGGAAGTTTGTCGAAATACTACTATTTTGCCGTAAGGACGAAAAATAATTCAACAAAGTGTTCGGTTCACGACACCCGGCAGATATCGCACCGACCTCTACAAGCTCACTGCCTATTGTACCAATAATGGCCTCCGTAATTAAGGGCGGAGATATACCGCACGCATTACCTAGGGCCAGTTTGTCATAATAAAATTGAAGATAATCCATGTCGGGGGATCTAATTACATTGACTAAATCACGCATCATAGCTAATTTACTTTTATGGCATGGAAAAGCCGATAGTAGTTTGGCTTTAAACTCAGCCCACGACATATTATAGTCCTGCAGCTGGTCGTACCAACGACGCGCATAACCTTTTAGTTTTGATGCACAATTAAATACAAGTGTCTTTTCATCCCAGCAGTACATAGAAGAAATGCCTTCGACCTTTCGAATCCAAATTTCCATCGTCAGTAAGGACGACTTTGGGTCGAACTCTGGAATAGGGTCGCTGCGACCCACGTATCGTAACTTATTATTACTACACTCGGCGAGTACGTACGGCACGTTCCAGTGTGATGAGGACGCCGATGCCGGCACGCTCTTGTCGACAGCTCCGGTAGGTGTGGTCGACGCGTTCGACGCGATCGACGCGGCCGTCGTCGCGTCGTCTGATACTGGTATACCTGACGACGCCGGCAAGGCCTTCCGATGTGTTTAGTGCTGTCAGAGGCGCCGGCTCCCGATGTTCCCTCGAAGCCATCTCTGATCTGACAGGATATGGCAACGGCGGCGTGATAATGCCGTCGTTGTTCGTTTGCGAAGTCGAACTCGCCGGTGGAGGCGGGCCGCACGGTTTCTCCCGAATGATGTCTTCCAACCATTTTACGCGTTCCGCCAGACGACGCGTCTCTATCTCAGCTAAGAGTTTTCTTCTTAGCCTATCTTCTCTGCTTTCTTTATGTTTAGGTTTACCCATATTGGTTGCACGACACTCGAACACGTTTTTTCTTACACAGGTTAGGTATTTGAACTACACGGTTTGCTCACATAAATGCACGTAGGAACACTATGCCACTTCTGAATTATAAGATAATTAACTGAAACTAAGTTTAACTTTAGAAACACATTATATATTCTGGAAACAATAGAAATAACATCCAACAATCACTGATTTTATCAAACGATGTCTATTACTTCGCGCGCGCTTTTTGACTGTCCCTCGGGAAACGAGTCACAACACGATCGGAGCATATCCACGAGAGTACCCGAACAGTCCCGAAGGCTGCCGACGTTGTTTCTACGTTCGCCTTCTTACAGTACATATGCATGCAAAACTGGAAAGTGGATCAAATTTAACTTGTAAAATTTGATTATAGACAAACTGGACAGGTGAAAGTAAATAAAAGTTTGTAAAAAATAATAGGCTTTTTACAAAAATAGATGATGATGACAAGATTTATGACAAGTTTTATTAAATGCTGTCCTAATTGGGGACCCCGGGCTTCGACTCACAGATAAGGAAGCAGTAGGGAAATGCTCAGATGATGATGATGACATAGACACAAGGAATGACGGGCTATTGGTGTATTTAAGCCTCATCAGGAAATTAACCCGATAGTATACGGTTCAGTTGCAAGAAAACTAGCACATCACTGCGCCGGAGGTCGCTAGAAGAAGGAACTAGGAAGTGTGAAGGTAGTCGATACTTCGAAAGGGCAGACGGTCATGTCTGAATTGGAGAAAGTCACATTCGTGGCGGCGCCTTCCTTTTGCGAGTGGGAAGCGAAATGTATGCACACGTTTGTGACGCGCATGTAACATAAGCATCAAGTTAATAGATCTCTGATTAGTTTTAACTATATAATACAATTAAATGTAAGAAAAGTTTTTTTTTACTAAATGTTGCTATAGGCATTTGTCTCCCATCTCACCTGATGGTAAGTGACGATGAAGACGAGGATGTTACATGTTACCTATTATGGCAATAAGTTCTGTTACAAATGCTATTTCTTATGAAGTAATGTAATATTAGGTACCTTTCAAACCGGTGTGTCTAATGCGTAGAGGGACTAAGCCGCGCGTACATACTTATTAAAGTCTCAGAAAAAAAAAACAATCTGTGAAAAATTACCACTTTTGGATTTTATATAGGCTTTTAATATGTCTGGCCACGAATCTATGGATTTATGTACTGTTTCCATCGAAAATTTCGCCGCTGCTGAATTTTTTTAAGAGACTCATACCAGCTGGCCGCCAGGACCAACGGCTTAACGTGCCTTCCGAAGCACGGAATCACCTTTATTATCAGACAATCAGGTGATTCAAGCCTGCAATATGCTAACCAAACTGGAAGCAACTAAACAAAGTATGCTTCCCGTGGGAATCGAACTCACGACCACCGGGTCTACAGGCAAACGCCTTAACCAGTGGACCACGGAGGGTGTCTGTGAGTGATGTATCTGTTGATAGTACGATATACCAAAGACAATATATACGAACATAAGGCGACAATTCCCACGAATCCACTGGCTTGATCATAAACGACGCAACGAGGCGAGCTAGTAGCAGCCCGCTAAGTAAATCTCACTACAACCGCACCATGACACTTTATTTTAGTTATTCCACACTGTGTTCATAAACATGGGTATTTATAACACCAAAGTACACCGATTTCACATTATAAAGTTCACTAGAAACAATTTGCAAAACAATCTAAAACAAAAGCCGTGCAGTCCGCCGAAATTCCCGCCAAGAACCGTACAATTACTTAGTTGTAAGAAACATTTCATTTTTTTTTTCCTTTACTGGAAGCTGGTACCCGTCGACGAAGATTACCGGACATGAGTCAGATTGACTTAGAGGTACAAGTTCGGGCCTGGTGTGTTCGCACTCTGGACCTTTCACTTACATGTTGCGCTCTTATACCACTAAGCCACTACCGCATCGATACATAAAATTTCAGTTTGTTTTTCTATGTGTAGGTGGCCAACACTGGTATTAAATTTTTCAAGATGCCAGTGCAAGATGACAGCCGGGACCGGGACACTTAACGTGTCTTCCTCGAGAAATTTTTGCCACTTGGTCACCCATCCTAGTAGGGACCGTGCCCAGGGTTGCTTTACATGGGTAAGCGCTAATAGTGCTTATGTCCACTGGGCTATGAATATCAATTCAGTAATATGACCTTAATATTTTCGTTCCAGCGGTAACCGGCAGCACCGACGGCATCGGGAAGCAGTATGCCCTGGAACTCGCTCGGAGAGGCTGCAGCGTGGTCCTCATCAGTAGAAATCCAGAGAAACTGAGTGGAGTAGCTAGTCAGATTGGTAGGTAAACAAATACATTAATATTTCTATCTAATGTAAAATAAAATGAATATTTAAGGGAGCTCCCATACAACAAACGTGATTATTTTGCTTGTTTTTGTTCAATATTGATACCTAACGGCAATAGGTAGACGCTAGAAATATTCACCGAATATTTAGTTATATATTCACTTTACAAATAAATAATTAAATAGAAATAAAATTCATATTACAGGGAGGCTCCCATACAACAGACATAATTTTTTTGCCGTTTTTATAGATAGTCCGACTCGCACTTATAATAATTTGGTAAATATTTTGGTATTTTAGTAGATCTATTATTTCATTCTAGTTCCTTAGTCATCATTTTGGTTTTCATAATGTTATTTTGTGTCAAAAACTATTTTCAGAAAAGGAACACAACGTGAAGACGAAGATAATAGTTGCAGACTTCAGCAAGGGAGCCGAGGTGTATGCGAAGATTGAGGAGGAGCTGCGCGATATACCGATAGGAATATTAGGTAATATAAATAGTAATATTTTATATTGTAAAAGGCTATCTATAATCTGGGCTAATATGGGTTTTGGACATAAGGAACAAAGATGTAGTTACATACACTCAGTTAAATATTCACAGAATATTCAGTTATATTTGCCGTATTCATAGATAACGATACGGAACCCTTCGTGCGCGAGTCCGACTCGCACTTGACCGGTTTTTTTATTATGTAGTGATGTGGATTTACGCAAGCGGGATAAAACATAGTACATATATACGAAAAGTAAACATACAACGGCGGACTTATCCCATAAAGGGATCTCTACCAGTCAAATGATTGAGAGGTGGTTTACTAATTGGACAGAAGCACGTACATTATATTAATTTCAGTAATAACAGCCTCCGTGGTCCAGTGGTTAAGGCATTTGCCTGTTGACCCGGGGGTCGTGGGTTCGATTCCCACCGGAAGCATACTTTGTTTAGTTTTTTCCAGTTTGGTTAGGACATTGCAGGCTTGAATCAACTGATTGTCTGATAATAAAGATGATTCCTAAGCTGGTGGTCCCGGCTGCCATCTGGTAGTCGTTAAAGGAACCACGTCAGAGGCCGAGAGGCGGTTCCGAAGAACTCTGACATCAGGGTGTGCATGGTCGATTGACCGTGACACCTACTCGAAATGATGATGATGATGATATTAATTTCAGTGAACAACGTCGGTATTAACTACGATTACCCATGTGCGGTGTGCGATGTACCGCCTACTAAGATGTGGGAGCTGATCAACATCAACGTAGGCGCTGTCACCATGATGACCAGGGCTGTGCTGCCGGGGATGGTCGCGAGAGGCCGCGGCGCTGTCGTCAATGTTTCTTCTGGCTCGGAGTTACAGCCAGTACCTTTGATGACGATATACGCCGCCACGAAGGTAACTTGAAAATATAAGTACCTACAGTATATATATATAAAAATCGCTAAGTACATCTTTAGAAGAGAGAAGACAACGTGGAGATCTTATTGAAACCTTTAAAATACTGACTAGTTGCTACAATGTCCCAAAGCTGAGTAACATCTCCGTTATGAACCAGAACAAAAACCTGAGAGGACACTCGTTAAAACTATCACGATCCTTAAGTGCAAGAAATCCTCGTTATAACTTCCTAGCTAACCGTGTAGTAGACGCTTGGAACAAACTTCCAGAGACAGTGATTAGTGCCCCCTCAGTGAATGCTTTTAAAAACAGACTAGACAAACATTTAAAACAAGTGCAGTGATATACACGCATCAGCACCTAGTGCTGCTAGTGTATCAATCGGTGACGTGCACAGACATTTATCATAGGGTAGACCATGGACGTATAAAAAAGGCGGACGGAACGTGAACTAAATATTGAGTGAAGCACAACAATGGCGGCGCTTGACATTTGTGTGAGTTTACACATAATTGCCATATGCGAACAATTTACCCATAATTATAAAAATATTTATTTCAATTAGTGTGATTTTTTTTCATACTTTTACGTTTTTTTTACGTTATGTCTATCACATATCTAATCGTATTTATTGTTACTTTTAATTTTAATACATTAATACACTTATATACATGTTGGTCTGGGAGAAAAGTAAAAGCGTAAAATGTGCCAGTTGCTTCTCTTCCCACGCAGATAGTAAAAGCCGATCGAGGGATTGGGCCAAAATCTGCGGAATCATGTCAATAGGCGATGCGGCTAGCAACCCATCACTATTTTGATTCTGTTTTCCATCTACACGCCCTCCAACATCTTTAGCGGATTCTTTAGCGGCGTTGAACACTTTTTGGAATGGGTAAATAATAATTAAATATATAAACGGGACGAACTTCCATCACCACAAGATGAAACCGCAGTACTCCAGTCTCGTTGCGATCACGATGGATGTAACTCCATAGAAACATCAACGAAAACAAATAATAAAAATGTTCGTGCTAAGTCCCGTTTATATACATAGTTATTATTAACCTATTCCAAAAAGTGTTCAACGCCGCTAAAGAAGCCGCTAAAGATGTTGGAGGGCGTGTAGATGGAAAACAGAATCAAAATAGTGATGGGTTGCTAGCCGCATCGCCTATTGACATGATTCCGCAGATTTTAGCCCAATCCCTCGATCGGCTTTTACTATCTGCGTGGGAAGAGAAGCAACTGGCACATTTTACGCTTTTACTTTTTTCCCAGACCAACATGTATATAAGTGTATTAATGTATTAAAATTAAAAGTAACAATAAATACGATTAGATATGTGATAGACATAACGTTAAAAAAACGTAAAAGTATGAAAAAAAATCACACTAATTGACACTCATGACATATCAAATTGAAAAATAATAAAAGATTCAAAGATTTATTCAGAAAATAGGCCTTTTCAGGCATTTTAAATAATACTGATTAAATTATATTCAAATGATTAATTATTGTTCAAATGCTACAAATAGTAGTTTTTATTTAATAAATTGAATATAATTTCATCAGTATTATTTAAAATGCCTGAAAATGTCTTTTTTCTGAGTTTCAGAATCGATCACCGCAGAGAAGAAGACGCCGAAAGAAACTCTTTTGAACAGTATTGGTCGCCTGCTTGCCTGAAGGGCTTTGTATGATTTTTTATGTTTTTATTATTTTTTATTATATTTTCTTTTTTTTCTGGTTTCAAGTTATATACAATTTCAATTTACATAATGTTTTGGAACACGTTATGTTAGCGATTGAGCGTGAAATAAAAGATAGAAGTCTCAAAGAGGTCGAGCAGACCTGTCCCCCCCCGGCAGCACCCGTTTACAAGTTGACACATGGATCAGTAATCGCTGAGCTCAACCAGGGAACTCAACGACCCGACACACAACGCCGCCACCAGTTTAAACATTTTAGTAAGCATGACTGCAAATAACACTCGATTTACTGGGATTCCAAGCGTTTTCTTCCCTGCATTCTCTTATAATTTGAATCCACTTATTTTTCCATGATTCATTTGCTTTAGGAAATCTGTGAAACATGAAAGAGAGTTTGAAAAGCGGTACCTATCTACGCGAATGAAGTCACAAGCAAAAGCTTGTTAACAAATTATTAACAAAACTAAATAAACATGAATCGTGATTATTCAGTTTTGTTCAAATAATTTTAAATTTTTAAACTTGCATTTAAAGCATAGTTGTATATATGTATAGTATGCATAGTTACATAATTTGAATTTGTTTCACAAGTTTTTTTATTCAAATAGCTAACAGGTACATAACACATATAACATGTAATGAAATCTCCCACAGTTTAGGGTAATTTTTTCATTTCTATAAATGGCAACACCGGTGTATCAAAGAGATGTCAGCTAATATTTTTCCTTCAAATTAATAATGATTTGCATTTGTTTGTTTACGTATAAGATACAACAGAATTTACCGACTGACCTATGATAGGTTATCCCCTCATGTTTCTTAGTTAAACCACTATTGTTGCGGCAGTATTTGACTACGCAGGACGGCATTATTATTTTTTTCGAAATATGTGTATTCGTGTGTCAATGTTAACTCGCGGCAACGTAATGGCGGCCGGTCGTCTTACTTTGCTGTGAATGTGTGCGTGAGCATGTGTCGCTACGATACGCCGGCTTACTTTGAGTGCTTCACTACTAATGTTACTGAAGCGGAGTCCGCCTATTTTTATACGTCCATGGGGTAGACATAATTATAAAACTTACCTTACAAACATACCACCTATATACCTTACCTTACTATACGGCTAGTTATCTACAACTCGTTTAATATTATGATAGTATTTCGATCTTCGACCGCAAAAGTATTCAAAACAAGCGAAAGATAAGAGATATGATTACAACCTGCGAGCCACGTACTCGTAAGGTTTAAGATTAAACGTGGATTAAACTTTAGAATAACTAACCATAACTAACCGGTTAGGTACTTGATTTGTTCTTTTGCGTGTTCACAAAACACTTTATATTTCGATTTCGGCATGCAAACACTAAGCGACACAACTTTCACATGAAAATATTTTTGTCACAAATGAAATTTAACTGATAAAGCATTTAATTTTTAAATAAAACTTTAATCTTGGATTGTTAGTAAACACGTTAATTAATGACATTTACATAAGTATGAATAATATCTATAATGACATTGACAGGTGACGTTGACATTAATATTGCGCGCGGCAGCCAATAGAAACCTCGGAGACAGTGTCTCAAATTCACACACACAGCGCCAATTTGCTTTGCATGTGTGAGCCGATGAAAGATGTTTACTTGTACTACTACAAAAGCGATTTCCTATCGGTGTATAATAATTTTCTATGTGTGCGTGAAAAGTCAGACCTTTGAAATTTTGTCTTACGCGGCTTACGCGTATAGATCTGCTTGGCGCGGGCACGCGCGGACCGCGACCGCAGCACCGTACTTGATCAAAATCGACTATAAAGTATTTGCTAGCAGAATTTTGCAGGCGCACCGAATATAATTATTTTTTTGTAAGAAAAAAAATTGTATTTATTTAGCGACTGCAGGGTAGACATTGTCTAATAGTCTATATGGACTGCACGTCACTGGTATCAATATATAATAATAATAATAATAGTATCTTATACCTATCCTTTCTTCTTTTAAAAGGAGATGACTGTAACTATCTTTAATTCAACTTACTAAATGCATTAACGGGAATAGCGCGAGCAACGCCTGTTGACCCGGAGGTCGTGGGTTCGATTCCCACCGGAAGCATACTTTGTTTAATTGTTTCCAGTTTGGTTAGGTAGGACATTGCAGGCTTGAATCACCTGATTGTCTGATAATAAAGATGATTCCGTACTTCGTAAGGCACGTTAAGCCGGTGGTTCCGGCTGCCACCTGTTAGTCTTAGGCTGTTCCTCTGTGCTTTCCCTCTATTAAATTATTTGATCTATAGTTTAATATTATTTTCGTGATTTGGTTTAGTAAACGGGCGCCTTGTTAGGGGTAATTCTAGGTATATATTTGCATAGATTTGCTTTGCCATGATTAATTACTCCACATCTTGTCGTTTGCCCGTTACCAAACTGACCGGCAAACGCTTTAAAGTGGCAGTAAAAAATGGATTTCATGGAGAGATGGATAGCTTTTTAATGCTTATAAATACGAATTCCAGAAGTCTCATCAATATATTCGCACGAAAGAGTTTTTTAATGAAAGGGATAAGACGGTAAACGAGCAAGCGAGTCACCTGATGGTAAGCGATCAGCACTGCCTATAGACAACTGCAACACCAGGGTGTAACAGGAGCGTTGCTGGTTGCCGGCCTTTCAAGAAGTTGAGGGAAAGGACATGGGGGCAGGAAATGGGGGGAAGGATGGGCCTCCGGCTCTCTCACTTACCGAACGAAGCATAGAAGCGGTAAGCTTCTAAGGAAACATCGATTTTCTGTGAGAGTGTGGTACTTTCCCGAACGAGCCGGCCCATTTATGCCCCATTTATGCTACTAGCAAAAACTAATTTTGCCGGCAGCGTAGCTATACCATATCTATACTAAATATAAGGTTTCTATTTAAACCTTTTTTTTTTATTAATATCGCTAAATCAGCTGTTTTTATTCAAAAAATTCAAAATTCAAAACGTTTATTCAATATAGGTTTCTTTGAACACTTATTAATTGTCATATTTCACTTCTCAACAATTGTTGACGTCAAAAATTTACTTAAGGCTAAGTTTAACGCCGCTTCCAAAGCGGAGTGCAGAAGAAGCGGCAACAAACTGCACACCGCATTTTCTCCAAGGACGACAACTCACAATTTTTGAAAATCTTAGAAATTAAGTATGTGGACTGAGTATACATTGGTTTATTTATATGTCATGTTCGAATTGAATTTAAAAAATAATGTCATATTATTGAAATTAATAACACCGAAATAAAAAAAAAAGTCAAATTATGTACCTACTAAAATTAAAATAAAAAAAAAAGTCATCTTTAAAAATAACACGTACAAAATGTACCACACATTATAGTCATAAAATACAGAATTACTAGGCGTCCGCGCCAAGCCCAAGCCCAAAATTCTTATCATTAATAAAATCTTCGGTTCTATAATATGCCTTTTTATAAAGTAATTGTTTTACATAACTTTTGAATATTCTATCAGGCATATCAAGGACCGATTTTGGCAATTTGTTGTAGTAGCGTATACAGTTTCCCATGAACGACTCGCTAACTCTGCTTAGCCGATATCGCGGAAGAAATAATTTATGATTGTTACGCAAGGGTCTATTTATTAAATCACTAACTTTTTTGAACGACAAAATATTTTTCCTTGCATACATTATATTCTCGAATATATACTGTGAAGCTACAGTTAGGATATTAATTTCTTTAAACAACTGTCTGAGTGAGTCCCTCGCGCCCAGGCCGTAGATGGCACGAATTGCTCTTTTTTGTAGAATAAAAATAGTCTGGATGTCGGCTGCATCGCCCCACAAAAGTAATCCGTACGACATTAAACAATGAAAATAACTAAAGTATACAAGGCTAGCAGTGGACTCATCTGTCAGTTGTCTAATCCTTCTAACAGCGTATGCTGCGGAACTAAGCCTATTAGAAAGTTTAGAAATATGGGCACCCCATTGTAGTTTTGAGTCGATTGTGATCCCTAGGAAAGTAGTATCATTGACGAAACCTAGTTTTTGACCATCTATTAAAATGTCAACATCGGTCTGCCTCACGTTCGGGAGAGTAAATTTAACGCATTGGGTCTTTTGGGCATTTAGCAATAGGTTGTTGGTTGAAAACCAGTTTGAAATTTTTGCTAATATGTTATTTACCGCGGTAACGTCATCACTTTGACGGTCCATCTTGAATATGAGAGACGTGTCATCGGCAAACAGCACTATGCCCGCTTCATTTTCAACCATATAGGGCAGGTCATTGACGTACGCTAGGAAAAGAAACGGGCCTAAGATTGAGCCTTGAGGCACGCCAATTTTTGAATTAGTACCATTTGATTTGACACCGTTAATATCTACTGTCTGAAGCCTATTTGTCAAGTACGATTCTATTAATTCTAATGACTTATTTTCAAACCCGTATTGTCGGAGTTTGAGCAAAAGTGTTTGATGATCAACGCAATCAAATGCCTAAGAGAGATCACAAAACACTCCAATGGCATCCTGTGAATCCTCCCAAGCGTTGTAAATATGAGTAATCAGAGCTACTCCCGCATCGGTGGTCGATTTTTCACCAGTAAAGCCAAATTGTTGGTTATGGAAAAGGTTGTTAGTCTTAAAATGGAATTGCATCTGGTTCAGCATTATCTTTTCAAACACCTTGCTCAAAACCGGTAAGATAGAAATAGGCCTATAATTACCAGGGTCTGATTTTTCTCCTTTTTTAAATAGTGGTATTAACTTACTACACTTCATTAAATTAGGAAATATGCCTTCATCAATGCATTCATTAAATATATAAGCTAAATCAGCAGCAATAATATTTATAATGTGACTCACTACACTAACAGACATACCCCAGTGGTCCTCCGATTTTTTTAAGTTTAGCTGTTTAAATGCATCTATAATGTCACTGGGGTTAATATGATTATATTTAAATTTAGAATTACAAGGAGGAATATTATTTTTTTGTAAGTCCTCAGCACGATTTAAACTAGAGTTAATGTTTGACGTTAGAACTAAAGGAATGTTTGTAAAAAAATCCTTAAATGTATTTACGATTTCTTTAGTTGTGGTATAACTATTGTCTCCGCATTTAATTTGAGTAATGTTGTGTCTAGGTTTAATTTTACCTGTTTCTTTATTTATGACATTCCAAGTTTCCTTAATTTTGTTTGGTGCGTCATTTATTTTTCTATTAATGTGATTGGCTTTAGCTTGTTTACAAACTCTCTTAAATATTTTAGAATAATTTCGAACATACTCAATAAAATGTATGTCAAAATTATACTGCTTCTGGGCATACAGATCAAATAACTTTTCTCTACTTTTATAGATGCCAGTGGTAGCCCATTCACTAAAAGTTAATTTATTACAAACCTTTACTTGTTTTTGTTTTAATGATTTAGCATATTCAGTAGAGACTGCATTGAATAATCTGTCGTAGTGGTCACTCGGGTTATTTCCTGAATACACAACCGAACATAGTTTGTTTTCAATATTACTTTTGAGTTTACTTATATTTTTAGAAGTAATAGGCCTGCACATAATTTTTCCCTTATTTAATGGTATTTCTATTTTTTTAACAAAAGATGTAAATTGGCCAGTGTGATCTGAAGGCAATTTGTTAATAATAGCTTTATTTAAGTACCCATTTTCACAAAAAAAATTATCTAAGCAAGTTGCAGATGAGGCAGTGATCCGAGTTGGTTCACAAAATACATTAATTAAGTTGTAACTTTTAAATAAGTTTAAGAATTGAGTACTTTTTGGAGACTGTTTTAATATGTCTATATTGAAGTCACCGCATACAATTAAACTTTTCTTACTAACTGATGCAATTTTTAGAACTTGATCCATTACTTTGACACAACATTTAAAATCACTTTTGGGTGGACTGTATACGCAGATAACAATATGATCCTCTAGCTCGGCACAGGCCACCTCAGCACACCGCTCAACAGAAAGTCTGACAATATCTTTCCGTTCTTTACAGCAGAGACCATTTTTTGTAAAAATGGTCTCTGCTGTAATGTCGACGTCAGTGACTAACCATAGCAGATAACCTTACAGACAACAATAAAAAGTTGTTCGATAAGGAAGTAATGTTTTGAACATAGTTGGCTAGCTCCGTGGCGCAGCGGTCAACACGCGCCAGCCTGCGACACGGGGTGCCCGGGTTCGATCCCCGGCCAGGTCAAGATGGAAAATGATCTTTGTCAGATTGGCCCGGGTCTTGGATGTGTATCTATATATATATATATATGTATTTGTTATAAAATATAGTATCGTTGAGCTGTATCCCATAACACAAGTCTCGGACTTACTTTAGGGCTAGTTCAATCTGTGATATTTACGGTTTTATCGTCTGTTTTTCCAAATGTTTAGGTCCAGATATCTCAAAAACTAGTGTGGAGTTTTTTTTATATGTTTCAAATACAGTTAAATATTTGCGCTAAATTTAAATGAACGTTATATAATATCTAAAGAAATATCTTTTGATTCCAGGCCTACATTCGCAGCTTCACGCTGGCCCTCCGCGAAGAGTATGCGCCGAAAGGCATTTACATCCAGCACCTCAGCCCCATGTTCGTGTCGACGAAGATCAACGCGTTCTCGCAGAAGCTTCTAGAAGGCAATCTGCTGGTCCCCGACGCCCAGACGTATTCTAGACACGCCGTTGAGACCCTCGGCAGAGTGCACAACACTACTGGGTTTTGGCTGCATGGCGTTCAGGTTATTATTTCTAATGATTTCCTGCACTCATGCATGATGATGATAACAGCCTCCGTGGTACAGTGGTTAAGGCGTTTGCCTGTTGACCCGGGGTCGTGGGTTCGATTCCCACCGGAAGCATACTTTGTTTAGTTGTTTCCAGTTTGGTTAGGACATTGCAGGCTTGAATCACCTGATTGTCTGATAATAAAGATGATTCCGTGCTTCAGAAGGCACGTTAAGCCATTGGTCCCGGCTGCCATCTGGTAGTCGTTAAAGGAACCACGTCAGAGGCCGAGAGGCGGTTCCGAAAAACTGACAGCAAGGTGTACATGGTCGATTGACCGTGACACCTACACGAAATGATGATGATAATGACCAGCAAGAAATGACCAAAGAAAAAATAATTAGAATGTACCATCTGATTTCTTATTAGGAGTGGTCCTATCTTCTCTGCCGGGTAGAATAGGACCACTCCTAGTCTTCCCATGGAGGTCGTAACAGGCGACTTAGGAAATACAAGCTAAACAAAGCTCATAAACATCAATGGGACCTCTCCAAACCAGTCTGGCCAAAGCTGTAAACTTGTGTCAGGTTATGATGAAAAATGACTTTTTCAGATTGACCTGGGTCTTGTATGCTTAGATCTTTAAAACTACGCAACGGATTTTGATGCGATTTTTTTTGATGGATAGAGTAATTTAGGAGGAAGGTTTAAATGTACATTGCACCCGTGTAAAGCCGGGGTCCGGGTTGCTAGTCTATTATAAAATATAGTATCTATCACTTTAGGTACTGTGGGGCTAGCTAGATTTGTATGTTAAATATGTCCTATGTCCCTATTTCTACGATGCAATATTTTTTAAATAGATACTTATCCAAGACCCTGGACATCCTGAAAAAGATAATTTTCCATTTTGACCTGACCGGGAATGGATTGCGCTACCACTGAGCCATAGAGGATAGAGGTCGTCATTATAAAATTGTATTTATCCCGTTGTGCTAAATCAAATGTTTCTAATTTTTCCAGTATTTCTTCATCAAGTTAGCGCCAGAATGGATCCGAATAAAAATAGGGATGATGATGAACAAGAAGTTTCAACAGGAGTACTACCAGACGCACAAGATTAAGGTCAACTGACGGGATCGCTTGTCGTAAAAAAGAAATACATATTGGTGTGAGCGTTCACTATACCGTAAAAGAAAACTAAGCTGTTGACTATTGCTGAAGTAAAGTTAAAGTGATATTATGTATATTTTTATGTAATGTTTATTATTGGGAATAGTACAATTTTGTTGAATAAGATAGTAAAGTATTTTATTATAACAAATAAATTAATTTGAGCGTATTTTATTAACGCCATGTGGGATTTATAATGATTCCCAATGCATTGACATCCAAACAAAACGCGTATACAAAATTTCAGCTCAATCGGTGGCAGACAGACTTGTAGGTCCTAAGACATCTGCTTCAAAATTGAGTTGTAAGATTTCACCCGAATAGACAATAGTTACATAGATACATTGCAAGTTTTATGTAACTATGTTTATTTTTTAATAAAAGCTTGTATATGGCTTGTAGGTATAATGGTGGACCCCACCTGTCATGAAAATTCGACATTGGTGTTGTTTTCGAGGTATATTGGGGTTTAGATCTCGAAAATGATGTGTATTTACTGTCATAATTAGGTATGATAGTCGTATGTACCTACATAATACAAAGAAAGTTATATGCAATTATGTATGGGATTGTATATTATTTCAACATAATATCTAAATGCCTGAACAGATGGGATATTGTTCAAATTCAAGTCTTTTATTATATTTTTAGGAAGTCAGTCGGGTTTATAATTTTTCATTGATAATACTTGTGTGGTTTTGCACTTTGGAAACGACATAAGATAAACTATTGACACTTACAAGAGTATACTATAGAATCAAACAAAACATAAATAAATTAAAATATACTTTTACGTACTATATCTATGTTAACACACGTACGAGGAAGTTCAGTAAATATTTTAAGGAACATAAACTTAAATGTAGGAATGTAACCTACAACGAAATATTGAGTACTTGAATTGAGAACAATAATAATAATTAATAAAGATTTAAGACTTTTTGTCTTTATCTTTAGCTTTCTTTTTCTTTTTATCTTCTTTTCTCAAATTCTCTGAACTTGAAGTATCATCATATTCATCGCTCTCGCTGCTATGTTTGTCAACGGGCTCGGGTGGTCTGACATCAGTATTTTCCAACTTTGACGTATCTTCTTTATAACGAACATGAATAAGTCGCCGATCGTGCTGCGCGGTCGTGGCCGTCTTTCCTTTTTTCTTATCATCTTGATCGACATCATCATCATCATCCTCCTGCTCTGAAATATCTAGATCAACTGGTGACTTAAGTTGTCTTTTGTTCTTGTCTGAGACATCTTTTACTATAGGCTGAGTTGGTGTGGCACTTGTAGAAGGATAGATATATTTTTCTTCTTCTTTTTCAGCTTCAGAATCAACCATCTTCACTTTTGTTTGTTGTGACGAACTTTGAGGCTCTGTAGGTGATTTCAGTTGGTCTGGACTTGTTGCTTCGTCTTGTTCGTAAAAGAAGTTATCATTATCATTCGTCTCCATTATACCCTCTTCTTCTTTCTTTTTCATAAAAATCTTTACTTTGTCTATCAATGTGGCACTGGATTCAATAGCTTTGACTGAATCCCTTCTGAAACGTTGTTGTGAAAGTGACACACTAGATATATTTTTCGACTTACTTGCAGATTCTTCACCTTCCTTCATACTTGTTTGTGAGGTGGCAGCTGACTCTGTCGTTTCGCCTGAACTACTACCGTACTTCAGTCCTGCTAAACTGCTTATATCAGCAGGACCTACAAGTCTGGCGGCCTTTCTAGAATGTTTTGCTTTCGAATCCATTCGTTCTTTACTAGATTTTGTAGTATCTTTATTAATATCCTCGGACATTGCTATTTCAAGATCCAAGATTTCCTCATCCTTTGGTTCTCCGGTGAGAGAAATTTCCGCTAAATCAAGATCTAACTGTGAATCAGAACTGCGTACTAAGTCATATTGTAAAACGTTACTATGTAAATTCGTTGTAGCCTTTTGTAAAAATAATTTTCTAAGATTTTCATTCTGTTTTGGAGATTTTGAGGGACCTGCTTGAGGTTCGCCTGTGTGACCTTCGGATGGCGCCTTTGGAGAACTTCCTGATACTCTTGGAAAAGCTAGTGGTTCACTCGGAGATCTTTTTAATGGCGTGTTTCCTGGTGGCACTATTGAAGAACGTTCCGGAGATATCAATCCTTCTGAAGCATCTCTAGGTAGACTTCGAGAATATCTTAGTTCTTTACTTTCCCTGGGTTTGAACGGGTTGTTCGAGTCGTTATCAAACAAGGGCCGATTATAAGGCGGGCGTCCGGAATCATCGTCAAAGTCCAGGCGGTCGTAAATAGCGTTGGCACTGTCCGGGAAGTGTTTAAGGAGAAAGTTCCAATCGTTAAACGATAGCGTGAGGATTTGCGAGTTCAGAGTCGTCTTATAGGAGAATCTAAACGGTGTTTCGGGGATTAATCCTTCGGCCTGAAAATTATATAATAGTAAACTTCGTTCCTTGAAGTATGTTGAAAAATGTTAATGAATTTTCTATTACTTAGTACATATCCAGTTGCAATCTGATTTTTTGTTCGTAGCTAGTAAGCAGTTGGTACTTAATAGAGTCATAATGAGGAGCCCGATGGCCTAGTGGTCGTGAGCATTAATAGCGATTATGTTAGTTAAGCAACCCTGGGCTGGGCTTTCAGTATCTACCTTGATGGGTGAGCGCAAGTTGTGCAAACAATTCTCGAGCTCTTACGTGCTTCGGAAGGCACGTTAAGCCGTTGGTCCCGGCTGTCATCATTGATGGCAGTCGTTAAGCTATGTCAGATGCCTTACAGCTTAAAAAAATTGACACCAGTGTTGGCCACTTATACACACTATAAACAAGAGACACAGTCTTACTGATCACTAGTATACGAGCAATAAACCATAGGTTTCTCTGTTTTTTCTGTTGTTTTTATATTTTGGCATTAGTGTTAGAAAAAATCTTAGAAAAAATATACATTTATAACATAAAATGCCACTGCTTATTTAAGCGTTATATTTATACAAATCCTTGGGGAGGCCTATGCCCAGCAATGGACTTTTTGTTGCTGAGATGATAATAATTATTTGTAAGTATAAAAGCAAGCTGTTACCTGTCCAAAGCTCTCGCCAGGCATAATAGCCCTGGTGGAGCTACTTTTTTTCGAGGTTTCTATCACTTGACCGACGTGGACGAAATACATACAGTCTGTGATTTCACCTTCTTTTACAACGTACATATCTGGTAAGAAAAATATTAAATATTAGAATTATAAAATCAATCAATTTATTTATTTGTTAAACATAAATATTATTACATGCAGTTTTTTGGGGAGTATAAAAGACCGCTATGTTTTGCCGTTATACATATATAGAAATGTTTGTTATATTTTTCAATAAGTAAATAATAAACACTGAAAATAACTAAACCTACTTATAAACATATTTTATCAGACATGATATGTCACATACATGCTTTTAAAACCCGTCCCTTAAGGTTTCCGGTGCAAAGGTGCCCAAAACACTAGCTGTGTTGCCGCGCTGGATAGCTATGGCCATCCTTTGCATCAGAAACGAAATATTAAATACTAGCTTTCGCCCGCGGCTCCGCCCGCGTCAATGTCGATCCCTTGGGAACAGTACTTTTTCCCGGGATAAAATGGGTACATTTTATCCCGGGAAAAAGTTAAACCTCGCTCCGGCGAGTGCAGTTTCTTTGGCTTCTCTAGCTTCGACAAGCGTGCCAAGCGTAATGATTATGGCATTATCCACCCCCATGGAAAGTAGAATCCTTGGAAGAGGCCTTTGTCCAGCAGTGGACTTCGTACTTCTGAATTTATGACAATGAATATTGATACCTCGAGTGTAATAAAACATTGTTAGTTTCCCAACCAGCTGACGCAAGAAAGCAGGTTCGCAGTCTTCAAAGAGTATATGCTGCAATGAAAATAACCTTTAAAACATCACATTAAATTCGAACCTGCGAGGGTGCAGATTCAAATTCGCTCGGAGTGATAATTGAGCTAACACCACATTTAGTTGTGTGTGACCCTGTGTGGTGGGATATAAAATCAACCATACATTTTATAATAAATAAATATATACGGACAAATCACACAGATTGAGCTAGCTCCAAAGTAAGTTCGAGACTTGTGTTATGGGATACTCACTCAACGATACTATATTTTATAACAAATACATATAAAGATACACATCCAAGACCCAGGCCAATCTGAAAAAGATCATTTTCCATCTTGACCTGGCCGGGGATCGAACCCGGTCACTCCGTGTCGCAGGCAGGCGTGTTGACCGCTGCACCACGGAGCTATAATAGATACTTGTATAGATAAACATCATACACCCAGATTAATCTGAAAAATATCGTTTTCCATCTTAACCTGCCTGGGGATTGAACCCGGGCCCTGCGATTCAATAGCTATTGCAGTACCACTGAGCCGTCAATCTGACTCGTGTACGGTTTTTTTCTAAACCATCATTTGGTAGTGGTGAAGGAATCCATCGTGATGATGAAGGTTTCATAAAGAACACTAGTTAACCAACTAGTGTTCCGAAGCACGTTCTTCGAAAGGCATGTTAAGCCGTTGGTTTCAGCTGCTACCATTTAATACTTAGCTGTTTTAAACCTACGTAAGAGGCTACAAACTCAAAGGTAGAGGTTGGACTGGGCGGGGCTTAAACCCGGGACCTTTCGCTTAATTATGTCATTCGCTCATGTTTGACACTTACGTTCTGAATATGGTCCATATACGCAGCAGACATGACTTTGAGCTTGATGGCGGGGGGCGCGGAGGTGAGGAAGTGGGGGACCTGCATCCCACGAGCCTCCCGCCAGAGGTGCAGCGAGTATTTGTTGACGATGTTCACCAGGTTGCCGGAGACGCGGTTGTTATGCAAGAAGTGCTGAAAGGTCATTCGATTTGATAAAAGCAACTTTATCCTGATTTTTTTATGACATAGGGCGGCAAACGATCAAGCGGGTCACCTGATGGTAAGCGATCACAGCTGCCCATAGACTACTGCAACACCTGGGGTGTGACAAGAGAGTTGCCGGCCTTTTAAGAAAACATACTCGTTTTTTGAAGGTTCCAATGTCGTATCGATTCGAATACCGTCGCAGGCTGTCCATTCCACAGTTCGGTCGTACGTAGCAGGAAGTTTCTGTTAAAACGTATGGAGGTTGACTGCCAGTTATCAAGGTGGTAGCGATTACATTTTATATTATGCCGGATGGTACATTAGTGAAATTTTGCGGCAGGTATTATTCCGAACAATTTCTCAGAGCATTCCCCATGGTATATGCGATAAATAATGCACAAGGATGCGACATCCCTACGCATACCTAAAGGATCGAGACGGCCGACGAGGATCTCGTCGTCGACTATACAAATGGCACGACTTATCCTGATTCCCCCTGAGTTACATATAGCCTTATAGCCCAGGTATAGGAGACTTTTTTTGGCGCACTTACTATTGTCTATAGAGGTAGATATAGCCTGCATAGAGAATACATGTTATTTTTGTTCATTCCCAATTACACCCTTCCGCCTCCTGTAAGCAGCGAATAAGGTGTAGTATGCCATGATTTTTTTAAATGTGTGCTGATGTAATAGTGTTATAGCTAAGCAAAGTGCGGGTGCCACAATTTACTCTAATCTGTGATAATGTGGAAAATATTGGGGTTAGAAGAAAGTGAGATTCTACCGCTTCTCTACTGTCTCATCCAATGTTAACGCACGTGTTCTATTGAACATACAATATACCATTGCTTAATTAAGAGTTCATAATACTATCTGTTTTTGCCCAACAGTGGGACCTAAATAGCTAATAAAAAAACGCTATCTGCACCAATGGACCTATCAAGGTGGCGTGTGACTTGCATTGCTGTGCTTTAGTTTAGGGTCTCTGTCCACAATGAGACACAAGGATCGGTAAAACTGTCCTACTGGCGCTTAACGCCACTGAGCTTAACTGAGTCGGTTCCTGAGGTACTGGAGGGGTGTGTACGTCAATGTCGCGTGATTCAGCTGGTCGTATAGCGACACAGTTCGGATACATCATGTCAAGTCATACGTCACCCTTCCCATGCCGCTACCATACCTCATGAGTTTACTAATTAAAGCGCTAGGCCTTTAGTTTATTCTCGTCTGAATTTTAGGTACTGACAGGAGTCTTCGTTACCTGGAGCTCCAGACATTTGCAGTAGTAGCCAAAGTTCCTAAAGGACTGGTACTGGATGATGTTGGAGAACTCGCCCACGTAAACCATGTACACCATGGTCGATATTATTTGGAAGATGCACACGAACAGTACCTACACAATATAGCATGTTTTAATCCAATTACATTACTACCACTTCTATAGGTTACACTGATGTATCCGCCCAGAAAAAAATGTTAGAGCGCGAAAATATCTGTCTTCTATTGGCTGTTGCATTCGCGCTATGTCTTGAGGTCGCTGTGGCGCCCGCCGTACAAGTGTTTTGAGCGAGACAGAACAAATCCTGTTGTTTTTCTATTTTGAATCTTATGTAGTTAGGAATAAGTTCGTTTTTCACTGATTTTGACATTGAGTTTGAGTCGGCGGTTGCGCTATTCTGCGCCATTAAACAAAGCCGAGGTGACTTATATACGTATAATACTGTAATTCAATTAAACCTGTACCAGCGTAGCTCTTGGCTTGAAAGAAAACTTGACAAGTGACAGAGCTAAATGGAAGAGATTGACGTCTGTGCCGGCCCCACGTAATAGTGGGAGAAGGATAAAGAGGAAGAAGTTTATTGTTCACAACGCCTCCACTTTGGAGACATGATGCTGCCTTCTTATTCACGTGGGGGTTATAAGACATTGTCAATAAACATTGTCTAATAACACTGCATCATTACGATAAGGGTGTCATCTTCAACTGTCTGTCTGATTGTTACTGGTATGGTTATAAGACATTGTCAATAAACATTGTCTAATAACACTGCATCATTACGATAAGGGGTGTCATCTTCAGCTGTCTGTCTGATTGTTACTGGTATGGTTATAAGACATTGTCAATAAACATTGTCTAATAACACTGCATCATTACGATAAGGGTGTCATCTTCAACTGTCTGTCTGATTGTTACTGGTATGGTTATAAGACATTGTCAATAAACATTGTCTAATAACACTGCATCATTACGATAAGGGGTGTCATCTTCAGCTGTCTGTCTGATTGTTACTGGTATGGTTATAAGACATTGTCAATAAACATTGTCTAATAACACTGCATCATTACGATAAGGGGTGTCATCTTCAACTGTCTGTCTGATTGTTACTGGTATGGTTATAAGACATTGTCAATAAACATTGTCTAATAACACTGCATCATTACGATAAGGGGTGTCATCTTCAACTGTCTGTCTGATTGTTACTGGTATGGTTATAAGACATTGTCAATAAACATTGTCTAATAACACTGCATCATTACGATAAGGGGTGTCATCTTCAACTGTCTGTCTGATTGTTACTGGTATGGTTATAAGACATTGTCAATAAACATTGTCTAATAACACTGCATCATTACGATAAGGGGTGTCATCTTCAACTGTCTGTCTGATTGTTACTGGTATGGTTATAAGACATTGTCAATAAACATTGTCTAATAACACTGTATCATTACGATAAGGGGTGTCATCTTCAACTGTCTGTCTGATTGTTACTGGTATGGCACCGGGTAGTACCCGGCGGGTACGCACACCCTGCCTCCTTGCTTTTCCTCCATTCATCCAAATGAGTAGTATTCCAATACCTTAGTTTCCTTCGCAAACACAACAAATTCCTATCCTTCCCCAGCTTAAAAATACAGCAGCATCGAAGGCACAAGAAGCCAAATAAATTGCCCTCACCAACCCGCCTACCAAGCGTGTTGAGTATAGCAATATCCTCTTATGATAATCCCTCTTCCCGCGCTAAGTCGCTCAAAGTATAAAAAAATGTTCCGAAGTAATTTTTTATATCAAATCATGTCGAAATTGATGGATTTGTAGATAACTAAAGTAAGTTTTTATGATCTTTTACCTCGGACTGTTTCTTCGGCATAATGTCCCCGACTCCGTTCTGCGTGAAGGTGGTGAGCACGAAGTACACCGAGCATATGTACAAGTTATTGCACCAGTTTCCACTGTGCACAAGTCCACCATGTGGATCGTATAGACCTTTAAAACAAAAAGAAGACTACACAATAAAGGTCCTTTCAGTTGCCATCATCTATACATATAATAAAACAGTAAAAATATTTTGTCTGTACATTTAGAATTTTTGACTGAAATGGATAGAGGGACACTTAAAAAGAATAATAGAAAGCAAAAAAAATTTTTTCGAATTTCTTGTCTGTCTGTCTGTCTGTCTGTATGTATGATCACGATTATCTCCGAAAATACTGAACCGATTTACTTCAAACTTTCACCAATTGGTTTGTTTTAACCCAGCAAAACATTTAAAGTTTGTTTCATCAAAATCGGTTCATTAAAAAAAAAGTTATCGTCATTTGAATGAACTTAAGGCATTAGTTTGCATACACGGTGAATTTTTTATCGTTTCGGACCCTTAAAGGGGTGACTCAGACCAACAAAATGAACAACTTTTCCTATGGGAACAATGGTGGGAACTCAAAATAAAATTCGACATTCCCATACAACCTGGCCGGGCGGCGGGATTTTTTTGTATGGAAATGAGGAAATTTTTTTTGAGTCCCCGGCATTGGTCCCATAGAAAAAGTTGTTCATATTGATGACCTGAGTCACCCCTTTAAGGGTCCAAACTGTTCCTGAGGGATGGACACTAACGGCGGCGGCGTAGCCGCGGGCAAACGGCAAACCAACCTAAACTGCTGCGCCTAGAAACTTGAAATTTGGTACAGGGGTTCTTTTAAAGATGTGAGTGAGCGCTAAGAAAGTATTTTTAAGAAATTTAACTTCTTAAGGGGTAAAATTTATATGGAATTTTCTCATTTCTGGACTAAGAAGTATGAAAGTAGGTATATAAGTTCTAGATTAAAATTAAAAAAGATGTGTGTAGGTAGATGAAATTTGCTAAATTCCCCCTTTAAGGGGTAAAATGAGGGTGGATGGGTGGTATAAACTTTGTATGGAAATTTTCTCATTTCTGGACTTAGACGTATAAAAATAAGTATATAAGTTCTAGGTTACAATTAAAAATATCTGTGTAGGTAAAATGGACGATATTTTTCCCTGTAGGGGTAAAATAGCGGGGTAAAGATTGTATAGGAATTTACTCATTTCTAGACTTAGAAGTATGAAAATAGGTAAATAAATTTACGATTACAATTGAAAAAGATCTGTATAGGTTAACTGGAAAGAAACCCCCAGAAGGGGGATAAAGTTTGTTTGGAAATTTTCTCATTTCTGGACTATGAAGTATGAAAATAAATAGGTATGTAAGTTCTCGATTACAATTAAAAAGATATATGTGGGTGAAATGGACTGAATTCAATCCTAAAGGGGTAAAATGGGATGGTAAAGGTTTTATGGAAATTTTCTCATTTCTGGACTGGTATAAATAATATCCATACTTCTATACTAATAGTAATATTATAAATGCGAAAGTAATTCTAAAGGTGTGAGGCCCGGGGAAGGACATAGGGTATGTTTGATTCCGGGAAATTCTACTGTTCCCGAGGGATCGACACTAACGCGGGCGGAGCCGCGGGCAACAGCTAGTTATTGATATGGCAGTTCTTCTTGATTTCTTCAAAGACAATTTTTAGGCCTCACTTTGGTCTCAGACTCTCAGTACATTTGACGATGTCTGTGGCTCAGTGGTATATCGCAAGGGCCTTTGAATCGCAGGGTCCCGGGTTTCGTCCCCGGCCAGGTAAAGATGAAAGATGATATTTATATATTGGCCTGGCTCTAGAATGTATATCTATATAAGTATTTATTACAAAATAATATTTACAAAGTGCGCGATTTGTCCCTTTATTTATTACTAGCTTTCGCCCGCGGCTCCGCCCGCGTCAATGTCGATCCCTCGGGAATAGTACTTTTCCCGGGATAAATGGAAGCCTATGTCCTTCTCCGTACTCCAGAGGACTTGTATGCTAAATTTCATGATGATTGGTTCAGAAGTTACGGCGTGAAAGCGTAACAAACAAACTCACTTTCGCATTTATAATATTAGTAAGGATAAGGATTACAATATGTAAAAATTTATCGTACATCAAAGCGAGGGGGGTGAATATTTTATTTATAGTTAGGCAGATACACCTTACAAAGCTTTAGGAACCTCTGAGCTGTTCTAAGCTTCAAGTTGACAAATAGTACGATTATAATGTACCGTTATCCTTAATTCCCTTACTAGTCAGATTTGGGTCAATGTCGCTGTGTAGCCACGAAGACCGGGGTTGCCGCTTATCCTCCATGGTGCCAATGAAGTACCAGATGCAGGAGCTGGTGTGGATGAACAACGAGAACCAGATCAGTACGGAGAACACGGTCGTTAGCGTCAGGTTGATGTTGAGGCGCGCGTGGTAACGCTTCAGGCATTCGTACACAGTCATCTGAGAAAAGTAATTTTCAATTATGTTTTACATAGCCGTCAGTCAGACAATAAGCCAGAGGACTGAAATGTCGGAACGGAAACGTAAAGTAGACAGATACCAATCAGGCGTCTTGGATGTTTTCGGGGCAGGCCTTTAATTTTCTAAAATTGTTCCAATGGTGGATTTTTTTAAATTTATTTATCATGAAAATAACATTTTGGGAAAATATTGGAAATATACGTGATATGAACGATTTAGAGAATAAAAACGAATGCTCTAATTGTTGCAACAAACAAGGCAGCCTCGACAAAATAAATTACAATTTTGGCTGTTTACTTTTTGAGGATTTACAATATGTAAAAAAAATATTTAAATTACATTACTATGCATAACCAATTAGTAAATAATATAGACAGTGTGTCTGTCGCAACTTGTTTTCAATGCAATCCAAATAAAGCTCGTAGTAATTTGCCCAAACACAATAATACATTAAATATCCTCATCCAAAATATTCGCAGTATATCATCAAACTTTTCGAACTTAGAAATACTACTTAACGACCTCGACACTTCCCCAGATGTAATTGTACTCACTGAATGTCATCTTGAAAGTAACCCTATTCAACCTCCTCTAAATGGATAATCCAGTAAACAAAAACGATGGAGTGCTGGTGTACTACAAGCAAGATCTAACAGGAATCTTGATTGAAGAACCAACATTAGCCGATGCCAGTGCTCTATTGATCAAACTTAATAATGACACTGTAGTAGTAGGCATTTACAGACCCTGTGCATTCAAAAATAAATCTATTTTCATAAATTCATTAAATTTGTTACTCGAATCACTTTCAAATTATAAAAACATATGTGTTATTGGTGACATAAATATAAATATTACCCCCGAACAGCTTGATATTGATGCTGAAGACTACCTCAATGTTACAACTCACCATGGTCTCCTCGCCACGCATTCATTTCCAACAAGATTTCCCTCAGCCACTTGTCTTGACCATGCAATGCTCAAATCTTCGCAACCCGCTGTCGCATTGGTCTTGCAAACATCCATAACAGATCACAGCTCAATATTGCTATCAATTGATGTCAAAAAACAATAGGTCTACACTTCCAAAAACCTTCAGCAGAATAGATTAGAATGGTACTGCCAATTCACTTACTTCTACTGATTTTTCCCTCGTGCTCGCCTGTCACAATGCTGAACTAGCTACAAACAATTTCATAGACATCCTCCAGTCCGTCATCTCTGCTCATACTCACACTGTTAAATGCTCCCATAGATCTAAAATCATCAAACCATGGATGACACCAGGCCTTCTCAGATGTGTTCACAATAGAGATAACATGCACATAAAGTTAAAAAATAATCCTCAAGACGATACTCTGCGTGTTACATATCGGAGATACCGTAATTTTTGTAATCTGTTGCTGAAGAACATAAAGCAAAAACATGACAAGTCCTTATTACTTAATGCATGCACCGATTCCAAAAAATTATGGAGTGCCATTAAAGATGTAACGAACCTTAATAGTAACTCTCTAAATTCCACCGAACTTCTTCAATGCAAACTCACACCTAAAGAGTCAGTAGATCACGTCAATAGCTTCTTTTCTAATATCAGTAAGTCCTTGGCAGAAAACATTTCAAACCGTAACCATTCCAATCCCTCTTGTTCCATCCCGAATACACCTTCTCCTCCTAACTCATTTGTGTTACTCGAAGCCACTGTCGAGGAAGTGGAAAACAAAATTCTCTCGCTGAGAGATAATTTAATAACAAACCCATGCTTTTCCCCTCTTATTCACTATACCAATACTGTCAACTTCTAACAGTCCGTCAACTTTTTATTTTAAACATAATTTTAAAACTACATTGTGGACCTAAGCTGACTTCTACCGTCTCTCGGTCTGCCCGGCGCCCTCCACCTATCATTGGTCAAGTATCTAACACCGCCTTCTCTAGCCATTTTTTCTCTTTCCTTGGTCCTTTTGTCTATACATATAATAAAACAGTAAAATTATTTTGTCTGAACATTTCGAATTTTTGACTGAAATGGATAGAGGGACACTTAAAAAGAATAATAGAAAGCAAAAAAATTTTTTTGGAATTTCTTGTCTGTCTGTCTGTCTGTCTGTCTGTATGTATGATCACGATTAACTCCGAAAATACTGAACCGATTTACTTCAAACTTTCACCAATTGCTTCGTTTTAACTCAGTTTAACATTTAAAGTTTGTTTCATCAAAATCGGTTCATTAAAAAAAAAGTTATCGTCATTTGAAGAACTCAAGGCATGAGTTTGCCTGCAAACATATAGCAAAAATAAAATAAAATAATAAGTGACATAAGAAAATTAAAATCCAAAGTCAATTCATCATCATTATACGACAGCATTATACCTATCCATACTATCCATAGTAATCCATACTAAAAAAAAGGAGAAGCTGACTTACTGACTGACATATCAACGCAGGGCCTAAACTATAAGGGTTAGGAACTTGAAATTTTGCACATGGGTTCCTTTTATAACGTAGGGGAGCACAAAGAAAGGATTTTTGGAAATTCATCTCCTTAGGGGGAAAAACAGGTTGCAAAGTTAGTATGAAACTTTGTTGTTTTTGAAGTTATCCGAATGAAATTCAGCATGAAGGTTCTTTACTGAAAGGTATAAAACACGAGTAAAATATTTTTCTCAAAAATCATCCCTTAAGGGGATATAACGAGGATGCAAAGTTAGTATGAAACTTTCCGTTTTTAAAGTTATTCAATTGAAATTCAATATTAAGGTGTTTCATTGAAAGTCATGAACTAATGTATTCCGGGTTCAACTAATAATTCTACTGTTCCTGAGAAATCGACACTTATGCGGGCGGAGCTGCGAGCCAAAGGCAAACCTGACTTATATATCAACGCACAGCCGAAACTACTGTGCGCAGAAACTTGAAATTTGGCACAGGGATTCTTTTTATGATGTAAATGAGCACTAAGAAAGGATTTTTAGAAAATCAAAGGGGTTGAAGTTTTATGGAATTTTCTCATTTCTGGACTCAGAAGTTTGAAAGTAGGTACGCAAGTTCTCAATTAAAATTAAAAAAGATCTGTTTAGGTGAACCAACAACATTCTCCCTTGAAGGGGTAAATAGGGGGTAAAGTTTGTATGGAATTTTTCCATTTCTAGACTTAGAGGTATGAAAATAAGTATATACGTTCTAGGTTACAATTAAAAAAGATCTGTGTAGGTGAAATGTACAAAATTTCCCCCTTAAGGGATAAAGGGGGGGGGGGGGGGGATTGTATGAAAATTTTCTCATTTCTGGACATAGAAGTATAAAAATAATTATATATGTTTACATTACAATTAAAAAGATCTGTGTAGTTAAAATGGTCGAAATTTCCCCTTGAAGGGGTAGAATAGGTGGGGTAAAGTTTGTATGGATTTTTTTTATTTACTTAGAAATATGACAATAAGAAGTTCTCCATTACAATAAAAAAATATCTGTGTAGGTGAAATGGGCAAAATCCCCTCCTTAAGGGCTAAAGATCTATGCAGGTGAAATGTATTAAATTCCCCCTTAAGGGGAAAAAGCAAAGGGGCAGGGGTTTGTATGGAATTTTTATCATTTCTACTGTTCCCAAGGGAACGACATTAACGCGGGCGGAGCCGCGGGCAACAGCTAGTATACAATAAACTCAACCGTTTATTGCTATTACAAAATCTCACTAAGTTCTCTTGTAAAAAGCGAGTTACAAGCTATTTACAAAATCTTACCTACTCCGAAACCGAAAACCTAATACTATCTTTAGTTTAAACTATAAAGTTTAATCATAAATCTACTCATTATGCATCACAATATTTAATCAGATGTTACCTGTGTTTTTGTATAGTTTTTGTTATTTTTATTTTTATTATCATAATTTTACTCATAAATTTATTGATAATGTTCTTTTTATACTTATATATTACCTACCTATTTAATAAGTTTTCGTACACTTTTGTTATTTTACTCCGAGTGGGGGAGAGGCTGGTGTACTGAGATACAAGCTCTGCTTAGTTCAGACACCAGTCCCTCACAATCTTACATTTAATAACAAACAGTTTGTGTGTATGTCTTAGTTAAGTTTAGTGTAAAGATTGTGGAGAGCAAATAAAGAATAAAGACAAATAAAGAATAAAGAATGTACCACCATGCATGAAAAGCCTACTTTATCGTCATACTTAAAAATTTTTGGTGTATTCAAAAGAAGACATGTTTATGATTACGAGATAACAGTTGCGGTATCCCCAACCTTTTATAAACCGGTATAAAGCTTTTTTGTTGAATAACAGACGGACAACCAAGTGATCCTATAAGGTTTTATTTTTGTTCCTTTTTAGGTACGGAACGCTAAAAATAGAACTGTTCGTTTCAACGCATGGTGCACTTTTGGATTAAAGAAAACATTGGAAAAAATAATAAAATATCACAAAAGTAATTTATTTTCTTTTCGTTTTAGTCCGAAAATTTTACCATTACCCATCGCTACCTGTAACTAAACTTTTACAACTGGACTTCTATTATTATGATTAACGAGTGTATTATTTTTCAATACTTACTGTTCTTAGAAATCTGTTGAGACGGAGACACGAGAAAAACATCCAGGTGTGGTCATGGCTGAAGAAAGCGAATATTTCGATGGGGAGGCAGGATAGGATGTCATATTTGAACTCTCCTTTAAAGTAACTGAAAGATAAAAAAATTACCAGTTTGATTTTGACAACATAGGCACATCAGTGACGCAGATACACAACAATCTCCACAACAACAACAATACGTATCGGAACTACGTTTATTTATTTTTCACCGTATCTTATTTCTTTGTTTCAACACTTTAGCACCTTGACTGTACTTCGATTGCTGGAATAACTCTTGAAATCTAAATTAGAAAGAAAAGCTTATGCTTAAGATAACCATCCATCTAGCCCGGAATATAGACGTAGGTACATTTTAAAGTATTTCTTTGTCCACATATATTTGTGTCTACAATATTTAATCAGATGATCGAGCTCAGAGTAGTCAATTTAACTAACTATAGAACGCAGCCCGCTTTCATCATCATCGTCATCATCATTTCAGCTGTAAAAAGTCCACTACTACAAAAGCTTCTCCCAAGGATTCTTCATTCCGTGGGAGGATATTGCCATAGTAACCACGCTTGGCAGGCGGGTTGGCGAGCGTAGTTTCTTATTGTGCTTTCGATGCTCCTGCCCATCAAAAGCATTTTTTAGTTGGGGAAGGGTAGGAATTTAAGGAATTTGGGAAGGGAATGAAGATAATGGCACGAACCGAAACGAAAATGGCAAGAACCTGAAGAGATTTGGCAAGAAATCATCTTGGAGACGGGAGGCCAGAGACAGAGCGAAATGGAAGAAAATCGTAGAGTAGGCCAAGACCCACAAAGGGATGGAGCGCCCAGGAAGTAAGAAGTCATTCACCAAAGCTTGACATGACGTAATACAAATAAAATCAACATGTAGCTGTTAGATTAAGGATAAGCTGAAATAAACTTGTTCTGGTTGTTAGTGGAATTTAGTATAAAAAGAGTTGTACCTTGTTCGCATCGGCAAGAGAACTCTTTTCACATACTCCGAGTCCACGATGTAAGGAAAGGTGAATTGCATCAGCAACTTCAGGTAAAACCCGAAATCCAACACGTACAATGCTATGATCAGTTCAATAGAGTTATTTTGGAAGCCAGCGTTGTACACGTCGGCAAAGACGCAGCTGAGGGAAACCAAGATGAGGTAGATCTGAATGTATTTATCCTTGATGTATAAGTGCTTGATGAGGCTTCTGCGGCCGCTGAAGATCAACGCACCGCTCACCCGTTCCTTTGTTAATCTGTGAGCGGTTTGAATCCCAGCAATGAAGTTCTGAAATGTGTCATAAAATTGATACCAATAGCCAGCCTTAATACATACTAACAAAGTCTTCACTCCTAATCCTAAGGACATAAAAACTAAAGACTTCGTTTTTAAATCAATAAATATACGCGAACAAATCACACAGCTGGCCCACGTAAACTCGAGGCTTTTTGCTATGGCCTAGGTTATGGCCTCATTGAAACTATATTTTTTAACAATAAATATAACATAGATAAACATCCTGGGTCATGGATGTTTAGTTAATCTGAAAAAGATCATTTTCCATCTTAATCGAAACCGGGGGCCTCCGGGGTGACAGCCTGGAATGATGACAGAGGTAGTGAAAGTTAAACGTGGTGGTGGTCATGTTGGTGGAAAAGGGAATCAGGAGAGCGACAGGTTACCTTACACTGCATTTGACATAATTTCTAGATATTCGCCCAATTTACCGACAGATTTTTACTTTTCTTTGATTTATGTTTTGTACCACACCAATATGGTAGGCAAATAAAAGGCTAACCTCGTTATCGCCGCGGCACTTCTTCATCAGCCGCTGGACCTTAGGAAAGTCTGCAAGGATGCGGTGGAAGGTGTACGTATCGATTTGCAACACATGGATCCTGCTCAGAGCCACTATGGTGGAGTTGCAACGCACCGTCGCTATTGGATCCAGGTTGCCAAACACGCTGCGGATATTTTTATGATCGGTGAATCTACCTTATTTTCTTACTAAGATACTTGGTTTTAATCTTCTAATTAGTGTTAGAACCTACCTTTTTTACTCGATATGTTACAGGGAATCGATAGCAAAATTATTTCCTAAATTTAAAGCTGCATTCAAAAGTGATATCGTGTTTGGGACAATAAATGACTTCACGGCTCTGTTGACAGGCGTGGGGATAACAACATTTTATCTACTAAAAATTGTTGCGTTGCTTATCGTTTATTTCCTTTCAATGGGGTTATATCAACCATATTAGCTGGACGACTGAGTCGTCCATGTAACAAATTTCAACATCATCGACCAAGTAAATTCGGTGTTGCTGTCGTAAACGAAATAGACATACAAACGACTGATCCTCAAATTCAAAGAAAATAAAATATGTAATCAGGACTTCAAAACCCCTTCAACATACCTTCCCCTATGCAGCTTGTGCATCGTGCACCTATCTTCATACGTGACTCTGACCTGTACTTGGCCGTAGACCAGGAAGTACATGTCGGAGATGACGTCATCCAGCTCCATGATGTGCATGCCCCTCAGCAGGTACACGCTGCGGACTTGCCGGCCCACAATCCGAAGCAAGGACACGTCGCATTGGACTAGGAACGGACACTGAATCCAAAAGAAACACTTATACTCTTGTAATGGGATTTCTATGTAAAGGTAACCATGTACAATGAAATATTAATGTATTTGATTACTCGTTATATAAGCTGATAAATATTATTCACATCCACTTGATCCCTAAAATGATCAACATCTGTTGTGTTATACAAACGACCTGGCCACAACTTCTGCTACGTTCCTCGAATTTTTATGCTTGGAGCAGACATTTCTTAACTAAAAGCGTATGCGAAAGACAAACTGAACGGGTCTAGCTCGTCGAAAGCGACGGCACAATATTAATTGGAGAAATAGATCACCTTGCCAAAAGTAGGGCCGTAGATGTGCAGGATAGCGTCGGTCCTCAGAGTGAGCTGGTCGCACAGTTTGAGCACCCTGTTGTAGTCTACGCCTCCCATCTTGTCCCAGTTGTATTCATAGTAGTCCAACACTTCTCTAAATAAATAGAAAAAGTAATAATGATAAAGAAAATCCATCCAATGAAAAAAGGGATTAGTCAAGTAAGTTTCTTGTAGCCCAAATATTCTCCCTGAACTTTTAAACGATGGAAGCTAGTCGACTATATTGACAACATAAATGTGATAAAAGCTGTAAATTTGACATAATAAGCCATCACTCTTAGCTGTGTGTTGTTATGTTTTTAGCCTAGAACACGACAACTTTTAGGACATCATACGAGGCAACTAAAAATAACGCTACCTCGCTGGCTGTAAAAAATAAAAAATACTTTGCAATATGATAAGCTGCTATTATAATGGCGAAATCATCTATAAGTGGGGTTACAAAGACTCTCCAGAATATGACTGAGGGGCCAGAGATCACAGTTTGGGACGTATTGTCGAAGCGTGCCCACTCTATAATTTCCCTGATGGCCTTAACGAACTCCACTCCCTTTCTCCAGCAGCTGACGACTGGCTGTAGAACTTAAAATTAGATATTTAAGATATTCATAGGATTCTTGCTGACCATGCCATACGATGTGATGATGAGCACCATAGGTGTGGATGCAACTAGAAAAACTGGGACTCTCACTTTCGGAGATCCTTGTCCAGCTCTTCTTTGCTCATGAAAACGATGATGTCCTTCAGGTCCTCCTGGAAGCCGGCCAGCTCCTTGTTCACGTTGGCGCGGATACTGATGATGCATACCGAGTAGTACGTGATGATCATAGCACCTATCAACAACAACAAGCATTTTTAATGAAATATTTTAATATACGATTGTTCTATACAAGTAAATTATAACCTGTGCCTTCTGGTCTGGGAGAAAAGAAGAAACGTAGAATGTACCAGCTGCTTATCTTCCCCCGTAGATCGTAAAACCCGATCAAGGGCAAAAATCTGAGGAAACATGTGGATAGGTGATGCGACCAGCAATCCATCAGTATTTTGATTCTATTGATACTTTATGCATCCTAATTTGATCAAAAAACATTATAGATAGACTCACTAGTCTATCTATAATGTTTTTTAATAAAATCAACATGTCAATCAACAAAGGGCTCGCGAGGTCTACTGTTCTCGCAGAACCACTGTTCTGCGAGAACAGTAGACCTCGCGAGCCCTTACAATCAACATCCACATTTGTCCTTCAGTGCTCTAAAATATATATGTTACTGATATGCTAATTGACTAAAGGATGATTTCCTTCAGATACTATTTCCCAATCCCCGCTGCTCTTAATTAGGTACCAGAGGAAACGGAAATTTAAACCTACATTCCCTTACCAGAAGACCCGACCGGACCCTTTTTTTAAGAGGAAACACTAAGCTCAGAGAATTGAAAAATAGATATTTATAATATCTATTGCTGTCGCGCCGCGTGCCCAAACAAACCCCGCAGAGTGCGATAGAGATAACTGCAGCTCGGCCGGAAAATACTTATAAAAAGTACACAAAATTAACGCTTCGTAGTCTTCTGATTTCTTTATCAAAACTTAACCGATTTAATTTCTTTTTACATTAAAAATTTAAAATAAGCTATGGCTGTGTTTCTGCGTTTCTTTTTTTTATATAATTGCCCAAATTTGTTTTCTTGATGTTTGAACACAACGGAAATTCGTACCAATTTTTCATGTTTTTGAAGGTTGATCTTTTTAAATAATTCAATTATGAATAAATTTTAACATAAGGATTTTATTAGTAAAAAGTCATTACTCTATTGGTACTATCCGGCGAGGAATCAGGGGACTACTCTTGTATGGAAACACGGCCCTTGAGCACCATGTTTAGTATGCTTTTGTACACATTAACTAAGTTGGAGTGATCCTCTTCAAGATCGGAAATATCGGAATAGCGAACTTGGCATGGGTGAATGGGAGGCAAAGTTTAAGTACCCGGTTTCATAGTTGTTATGTTACCAATTGGTAAAAAAATTAATAGGACGCTAATTTTCAACTATTATAGCAAATAAACATGTGATCTTTACGTTAAGCAGTGGCCGGCATCAATAAGCCCTGGGTTCAAGTCACAGGATAGCATGTGAATCTTTTTTATTTATTTTTAATTTTTATTTCAGGATTCTAAGTTTATTCAGTGTTTTCAATTATAAAAGTAATACGCAGTATCATGCTTTAAGCTAAAAAATATTTTTCTAATTTTGATTTTTGTTGCTTAGGGAAAGTTTTTCAATTTCACTCCCTCTCCCACTTCACGTACTTCAACTTCTTTCATAAATATACAGAAAATCGATTTCAGACAACTTTTGGACAAATTGCCGACTATTTCACTTTCAAGTTTATCGTATAAAAAAGTTGTTCAGACAAAAAAGTTGCGTCTTAATGAGAATAACAAAAAAGTCTGATGACATTTTTGATTTTTTTCCAAATAGCTGTGCTATGAGTTTTTTTAAGTATCGGACCCCCATATATCCGCCATTTTGTAAAACTTCGAAAATCTGGCACGACTAAAAAATTTTATATAATTACCGAACCTGCTCACAAAATTTCATGAGAATCAGTTGAGAAATGCGACCTGTAGGCGAGAACAGACAGACAGACAGACAGAGAGACGGACAAAAGAATTTTGGGCCAGTGGAAACTGAGACGCTTCGCTCGCTTCGCTCGCTCGGTCAATGAATCACTTACCAATGACCATGCCAATGAAGAGGACCATCATGAGTCCCTGGTTGGTTGGGTTGAAGCAGTTGTAGCCGGTGGTAGTGGCTTCGTACACCACCCAGGAGTACGCGGCCAAGTGCAGGTTCCACGGTGTCTCCGTCATGTTGAAGCGGTCTGAATGAAATCAAATCGTCACATGCATAGAAATCAGAATATTATTTGGTTAGATCGGATCCCGGCCAAAAATTAAAAAGAAGAAAGTACGTATGTACATATTTAAACAAAGAAAATTTTATTTTATACAATATCCATTTCAAATCTTACTCTCTCTGATATTTAGGAGCAAAGTACGCTCTTATTGGGATCATTTTTGAAAAAATGCACACAAATGTTTAATTTTGTCGGGAATCAACCGGAGAGAGCTAGCACAGGATGGAGAGCGCTGGCGTTCTCTTATGCTGGAGGTTAAGACTTATTTTGGGTTGCTGAGCCAGGATAATAAGTAGATATTAATTAAGAAAGGTATCACGAAGTGGTTTATCGTTGCCTTGTTCTATTACATAGTGTGCAATTTTCTTCACGATGTTTTGCGTAATATTTGTACAAGACAGTTATCGTACATGAGTGAGATTCGATTTCACACCCAGACGTACAGGAAGGGCCGCATGGGGGTCGAACTGGAAACATTTCGATTATGTTCTTAGACTTTTTGTCCACTACTGCAAAACCAAGTAAAACACGTTCGGTGTGAAGTCAGAACAGCTGAAATGGGACTGGATTGACTGACGTCTACCGTATGCGACAAGGCAGGTGGGCCAGAGTTTCTATTACGTGATACCAGATGACTGTTGATGTGGTGTCCTTTGCAGTAAAACGACAACACTAGGATTCTTGACTATCATCACAACGGGTGGCAACGTACCATCCCTTTTGCGGTCGCGAAGTGTCATCACTGGGCCACGAATCGCCTGCTCAAATAAGTGAAGCAGTATCGCTTACCCACATTGCTACATAAAGACCGAACATCTAATATTAATATTCTATTATGTATATAAACGGGACTTAGCACGAACCTTTTTATTATTTCTTTCCGTTGACGTTTAGATGGAGCTACATCCATCGTGGTCGCAACGAGACTGGTGTACTGCGGTGACATCTTGTGGTCGTTGCGACCACGATGGATGTAACAACGGAAACAAATAATTAAAAGGTTCGTGCTAAGTCCCGTTTGTGTACATAATTATCTAGTGTTAATGTCACTTACCATCGGGTGAGATGAGAGACAAATGCCTAATTCAACATTTAGTAAAAGAAAAAAAAACTGGAATTAAGTGGAAAAGCCATGAAGAGGCCTATACCCAACAATGGGTGAACACGGGCTGAGAAAGAAAGAAGAAGAAGAAATAAAGAATGTCAACTTACAGACATGTTTAAATAGGAATAGCCAGGAGCCACCTTTGTCCTGGTGCGGCACGATATGCCAACCGCCTTGCCCCCTCACGCCCAAGATGTCCACGGAATAGTACACCACGCAGTAGGTTAGCACGTTGAGTAACGCCATGAAGAAGGGTATCGCTTGAATTCTGCAAAGTAAGACTGATTGTCAGGGTGTCATCCGCAACTGCCTGTCCAGTGGTTACAGGAATGGAATCTGGTACGCCAGTGAGTATCCCTATACCTTCATTCCCTTTGCAAATCTAACAAATTTCTATCCTCCCCAGCTTAAAAATGCTTCCGTTGGGAACCAGCGTCGGAAGCTCAAGAAGCCTAAGAAACTACGCTACCGTCCCGTCCGCCTACCAGTCCTAGATTTGACATCAGGCCGTATAGGCCACGGCCTAAGGGCGGCAGCGTCCTACGGGCAGCAGATTTCAGAAGACACGCAATTTCAGAGTATGAAAGTCAAACAAGTTCCCTGGTTATCTCTTGGTTTTTAAGTGGCCTACACTCATAAAAACTATAAATCCGGCACTGCCGCCTACCAAGCGTGGTTAGTATGGCAATATGGCAGATATTACTATACTCATGGCACGAAGAATCCTTTGTCCAGCAGTGGACTTCTTAGCTGAAATGATGATAAAAGACTGATTGTAAAGATCGTTTTAAATCTTACATTCATTTTTTTTGGGCTCCGAGCCCGAAAGATGTTACAGGGAACGGGATTAGATTGCCTATTAAGCTTCCGTTGTGTGTCCTTCCGCCTGTCCATTAGTCACCAGCGTTTGAACCGTAATATGTAGAGACTTGAAATTTTCAAAAGTATATAGTTAATGTTACCATTTCAAATGTCCTCAGTCCTCAGCCGAGATGCATCTGAGCCTCCCCCTTTATATGACAGTGGTAACGTAGCGCAGGGTATGTATATTAGTGAAATCATTACTAAAATGTATTTATAATCAATAAAAATTAAAAATAAACTTCTCGAGTATGCGTTGATAAAATATGATTATAAATAAGAAGAATAGAAAACGAGGAAAGATAAATGTGGAGGAATTGGTAAACATAGATACCTACCCATTTCGGGGTAGACAGACAGTAAGCCATAAGAACCAAAGACCACGTCTAGGAATTCTATTCTATTTATAGCCTATACTGTCCCACTGCAGGGTAAAGTCTTCCCTTTTATCATTCCAACTATTTCGATCAAGGGCTACTGAAGTCCGGTCTTTCCGATAGGATTGCGAGTAGAGTTCGTCTTCCCATCTCTTTCGGGGGCTTCCACGCTTTCGTTTACGATTAGGTTTTTTTTTTAATAGCCTGTTTCAGTGCCCCACTGCTGGGCAAAGGCCTCCCCTTTTTGTTTCCAATCATCCCTATCGCGGGCAATAACTTGCCAGCCACTTATATAAGCATCTAAGTCATCGCTCCATCTCCTTCTAGGTCTGCCACGTTTTCGGCGGCCATCCGGTTCCCACATGGTGGCCACCTTGGCCCACCACGATTAGAAATTAGTAAATAAAAAATAAATACACGAGATGTATATCCCTGCGCTCGATGTAGCCGGTGAGGCTTTTGATGGCGCCGGGAAGCCTGTAAAGTTGGATCAGCCGGTTCATCCGCAGGACCTGGCGCGTCGCGCTTCTCCGGAAAATGTACGTGTTACCTGGTGACATCAAGGTATCGAAATCAAAATCAAAACGTTTAAGAAAAAAGACCTTTGCAGGCACTTTTTCAAAGGATCTAATCCTAACTAATATTATAAATGCGAAAGTGAGTTTGTTTGTATGTTACGCCATAGCGTTGTAACTACTGAACCGATCATGATGAAATTTTGCATACACGTTATCTGGGGTACGGAAAAGGACATAGGGTACGATTTATTCCGGGAAAAAGTACTGTTATTGACGCGGGCGGAGCCGCGGGCGAAAGCTAGTTAATAATAAAAATATTATTAAACTAGCTTTCGCCCGTGGCTCCGCCCGCGTCAATGTCGATCCCTCGGGAATAGTACTTTTTCCCGGGATAAAAGGTAGCCTATGTCCTTCTCCATACTCCAGAGAACTTGTATGTAAAATTTCATGATGATCGGTTCAGTACTTACGGCGTGAAAGCGTAACAAACAAACAAACAAACAAACTCACTTTCGCATTTATAATATTAGTTAGGATTAATGTGAAAAAGCTACATACTACTACCGTTTCGGAACCGACCACAGCAGAGTAGAAACGCCAAAAGAAACTATTTTCAAAAGTATTGGTCCCCTACTTGCCTGAAGGGCTTTTAAATTTTATCATCTTTATCATTTGTCATCTAATTTTATCTTTTCTTTTTTTTCATTTCTAGTAATGGTTATAATTTCTATTATGAAATAGCATCGTGGCGAAGGCATATATATGTGCGCTGTGACTACATACCATGTGAAATTTTACCCTAGACATAGCCTTGAAGGGGTAAATCTGCCCATCAAAATGAACAGTTTTTCCCACGGGACCAATGCTGGGAACTCTAAAAATTTTAATCTTCCCTTATAAATTCACCGGCTCGGTAAACGCTTGTGTATAGGAATGTTAAAAAATCGAATATTATGCCCCTGCGGAAAATTTGTTCGTATTGATGACCTGGCCAACTGGTTTCCTCTAAAGGTCGCATTTTTGCAAGCACGATCAGTAGTATATCATCATCATCATTATCATCAGGTCTTTTTTGGTCTCCACTACAGGAGCACGACCCTCTCTGTACTACTAGAGCCATACTTGGTCAGAGCAGACAGAGGACTTGGCCTACACTCTCCACGCTGGCCAGACGGGTTGGAGAGGTCTCGCAGATGTTTTATAAGCTTTGTTTAGCTTGTATTTCCTAAGTCGCTTTCTACGACATCCACGGGAAGACTTGGAGTGGTCCTATTCTACTCTGCTGGAAACCACACGGCACGGTAGTAAATACATAGAGGCTTTTCACGATTAAAAGCCCAATCACAGTTTACTGAATTCACAGAATGAGGAGAGGTACGCCACAGTACGTTAGACATGATTCGAGATATATCCATTAGTGTAAATGAATTCAGTAAAGTATGATTGGGCTGGTTTTAATAAAAAAAGTAAATGGAAAATGGCTTAAAGGATATAAATTGAAAGGTTTGGTTAGTTGCAAGGTCTACAGCTCATGAAGCCTGTATGTGTGTATGTTTTGAAAAATAACCAAGTTGTTCCATTTCCTTCTTGGACGATTCTAGGAACTCGAGCGGCGCGCAGGCCAAGAAGTCGACGATGAAGGCCCCTTTGAGATAGTGGGCTGCAGTGGAGGCCGGATGGTACACCAGGATACCGCTCTCGTTGTAGTATCCCACCAGCAAACGCTGAATTCTATAAAAAATAAGACAAAGTCAAAATAAAACACAAATGGCCATATTAAATACATTGCAAACACAAATAAATAAACAACGTGTTACAAAATGGAGGTAACAGGTATCAAATTATAGAGAAAAAGTACAGAGAGGGTCATGCTCCTGCAGTGGAGACTAAAAAGACCTTATGATGATAATGATAATGAAACACGTTTTGTTACACTTTGTAGAGAAAATAAAGTTGATTAAAGGGTACGCACAAATCGTAATAGGCGGTAAGGTCCAGGAAGGTGGTGATCCACGAGAGAAGAGGCCACTGCAGCGCGAGATACGAGTAGCAGGGGAACATCATCGCGGACAACAGGGCGCAGGTGGCACGGACCCATTCGTACCGCCGCAGGTACTTGCCGTCCGGCCGGACAGTGTAGCGAGGGAACACGTATCTAACACAAAAGTCAAATATTTTATTCATCGTAAGATATATGAGATATCATTTGGTGAACGTAAGCTTTTATTACACATTTTTATTTACAATATTTTTAGCAACCCGACACGCGAGTGCTTAAAAAAACAATTATACACAACCGAAATTACTTTTAATTTTAAAAACAAGTACATAACATCAAAAATATCAATTGGCATTAATTTGCCATAAATACAAATTTAAAACAAAAGAGAAAAAGGCAAATCGATACAGCATAGATTTTACTATAGTTGTTGCTCTGACGAGAAATGTGTCTCAACTGACGCGTGCAGTGGCTTATATAGACACGCTCCCACCACTCTCGTTACCCCCGCATTGGTGACCCACGGATTTCTCTGCTAACACGGCCTCTCCTGACCTCGGTGCGTCCCGAACCGTGTCTTGATGGCTCCGATCGTCTGGCGGTGTTGGCGATAGGGTTCGATTGCCATGAGCCAACTCCTCAGTTTCATCTGCAGACGGTAAGGGTGCCTCAGCCGAAGGGTCATCACTGCCGTCATCTGAAAGATGCAAAAACACATATACGACATCTGACAACACTATGTCCTCGATTTTTTTTCCTTGCTTTCATCTCATTTGTGGCCTTCAGTCATAAAACACTCATAAGCAATCATAGACAATCGTACATGTAAAATGAAATAGTCTTTTCGCTTTAACGAATAGCTGCCTAAGCAGATGCTTTATTGAAGCATGTGACCTGAGCAGAAGCATCTTCGAACTGCAAACCGGTTATCCCGTCGCTGGGCAGAGGCACTTTAAATCGCATACCCGTAATCCCGTCGCTGGGCAGAGGCATAAATCGCATACCCGTAATCCCGTCGCTGGGCAGAGGCATTATAAATCGCATACCCGTAATCCCGTCGCTGGGCAGAGGCATTATAAATCGCATACTCGTAATCCCGTCGCTGGGCAGAGGCATTATAAATCGCATACTCGTAATCCCGTCGCTGGGCAGAGGCATTATAAAACGCATACCCGTAATCCCGTCGCTAGGCAGAATAATCTGAAATAGCATGCCTGGAGACGCCGCGGCGTGCTGCGTCTCTTAGCGGGTGCGGATTCTAAAAGGACCCAAACATTCCCTTCGGATTCAAGCAAATCTCTTAAACTTTCGTATCTGTTCAGGATATCCCGACCCCAAAGTGACCAGTTCGCAGACCAGCCTCTCAGGAAACCAGGAAACCAGCATCAGCTTACGACAGCTACAATCGGCACACTCTCACTTTTTCACCATCCGCACGTATATAAAGTTCATGGGTTATTTATCACGAGCGGTGGGTCTGTAACCCTGGCCAATTTAGTCAGCCTTGCGGATTTTAAGCGGGCAAGCAAACTTCACAGCGTATGAAGTCACAAGCAGCAGAAGGACATAGCGTGTCACCTCTAGAGATCACCTCACGCGACGGCGTTACGGAGGATACTAGCGGCCTCTGCGGCGTGGGTGGCGCAGGCTCGTCAAACTTTTGAATCGGGGTTCCAGGACAGTTACGACATCTAGTGAGATTTTGCTTGAACTATTTGGCGCAACCATCATTCCCCGGCTTGAAAGAACCTACTTTCAAAACCCAACAAAAGAGGGAAGCGAAAAGAAAGAGAGAAAAAAAATAATCGAAATAAACTAGTGAACTAGTTGTGGGTTGCACATCGTCACAAACTCTACCTGAATTTATGAGTCAGTTACGACCCTGCGGAGCGGTATAATAGCGATAGAATAAACTTATCTAATGCACGCGTGTGCACGCTTATGAACTATGACCTAACCTAAGATAAGCATTAATTTAACTATTGCGTCGGTAAAGGACACAGCTTTACAACTGGGCGGTTGAGTATAACCCCGCCTTTAGTCTTTAACGAGGCGACTCTAGCTATTCCGTTTTTATCCGGAAAGAGTTCGGTAATGACACCTAGAGGCCACTGCAAGGGCATGACGTTATCCTGCATAGAGACAACTACCATGCCGACCTTTACAGGAAAGGCAGGAGTGTTCCACTTCTGTCTGGATTGTAAGGTGTGCAAGTATTCTTTACGCCACCGATTCCAGAAGGAATGTACTAATTTATCCATTAATTCATATCGCGTAACAAGGTGCAAACGTGTTTCGTCGACGTCGGGAGCGGGCAAAAACACGAGAGGTTTCGTATGCAAAAAATGCGCGGGGGTTAATGCGGTCGGTTCTGACGGATCAGAACTGAGTGGGTACAACGGTCTAGAATTCAACAAGGCTTCTACTTGTGTCAGGACAGTATTAAGCTCATCAAAGCACAGTATTTGTTGACCAATAACTTTGAGTAAATGTGTCTTAACAATCTTAATTTCACTCTCCCAGCAGCCCCCGAAGTGAGGCGCTCTACAAGGAATGGTCTTTAGCGTAATTCTATGTTCAATGAGTTCCCTCTCCCATATAGATTTATATTCCTCAATTAAAAACCGATAAAGTTCACGAAGGTAGGACCTTGCACCGATAAAATTTGTAGCGTTGTCGGTGTACAGAACTTCCACTGGGCCTCTGCGAGCCAAAAAACGCTTGAAAGCTGACAGAAAGCTCGCTGTGCTCAAGTCTGAAGCGACTTCAAGATGTAGAGCGCGAGTTGTCATGCAAGTGAATAGGCAAATATATGCCTTTCTGGTTTTTTGGCCTCTACTCCTCACCGAGGTGATGATTAGAGGGCCTGCATAATCACAGCCACAGTGTGTGAACGCTTTAGGGGCGGTTTCCACGCGGAAATGTGGAAGTTCGGCCATGACAGGAAATGAAAGTTTCGGCTTGGCCCGAAAGCAAATATTACAGCGATAGGTAACTTGACGTGCAACACGTCTTGCGGACAAGATCCAATAGCGCTGCCTTAATACTGAGACAAGCAAGTTGGGGCCCGTATGAAAATTTGATTTATGATAATGGGAAACTAAAAGCACTACTATGTGATCCTGACTGGGCAGGAGGATAGGATGACGAGCGTTAAATTCTAACTCAGAATTTGCGAGTCGACCTCCAACCAGAATAAGTCCATTATGAAGAAATGGGCTCAGTCTCTGCACTTGTTTGGAACAAAGTTGTTTGCGAGATAAGTGTTGGATCTCAGATGCGAAATGAACCCCTTGTACCAGTTTCCATACGACATTTTCGACAAAATCTAAATCAGACGCGGTAATAGGTCGTCTAGGGAGTCGTTTTGCGAATTTACAAACAAAACAAATTGTTTTTAAATATTGTTGCCAGGAAGAAAATCTAGCAGCTCTTGCGTATAATATATTCTCGGACGGAATAGTTCCGTTCGAGCTCTCGTGTGAGAGCACGACTGGCTTCATTTCGGGAAGCTCCTGTGACTCACTGGATGTGAAAGGCTTAATAGGCCATTCAGAGCGATGCGATGCCAGCCACGGCGGGCCAGTTAACCACAGAGGATGCTGGACTAACTGGGCCGGGGTAAGGCCGCGTGAAAGGCAGTCACTGGGATTTTCCAATCCTCGGACATGGAAAAAGTAATCTGCTGACAAATTGTCATGTATTTTAGCGATGCGGTTGGCCACAAACGTGTGCCAGCGGTGTGGTGCTGAATGAATCCAACTCAACGCCACTGTTGAGTCGGAAAAGGCGATGACAGCCTCAATGGCATGTCGAGCAGCGTAAAGCGAGTAAACTCTTTTAAGTAGAGTCGACAAGAGCAATGCAGCGCATAACTCAAGGCGGGCCAAGCTGACTACCCGTAGTGGGGACAGTTTGGACTTAGCACAGACCAGCGACACGACCACAGTGCCGTCAGGTCTAACAACGTGGGCGTAGACAGCTCCACCGTAGCCTTTTCGCTGGCATCAGCGAATCCGACTAAACATATCTTACAGTGATCTACAACACCGACGTGACGCGGAAAGTTTAATTGCGAAATGAGGGGCAACTCACTCTGAAATTGCTCCCATAAGCGGATAATTCGAGTTGGGGGAACATCGTCCCAATCAAATTTGAGTAGCCAAAGCTCTTTAATTAGCAGCTTGGCGTATAAAATGATAGGTGCCACAAGGCCCATAACGTCAAAAAGACGTGCGACCGATGAAAGTCTGAAATTCAACAAAATGTTGAGAAGGTCCGCCTGAAGGGCGGGACCTGCGTGTAGGACCTCATTAAGCGACGTACCGTTGTCCATTCGTGCGCTAGCGTCTAAAACCACACGTAATTTAGTGGTTGATTTATCCTCACGAATCACAGGATGATGAGGAATATAGTAGGTAACGGATCGCTCACGAGTTTGTCCTACTTGTGACATGTCCTTTAGATCATGTTTTACTAACGATATATAGCCGTTATTTAAATATTCTCTAATTACTTCATCGTAAAGTAATTTTAAATTTGCGTGCGATTTAAATTTTCGTTCAAGACTGTAAAATCGACGGCGTGCGATATCAAAGGAATTACCTAAAACGGGTATGACAGACTTGAACGGTAAAGCGGCGACATATTTACCGGACGGTGTTCGAGTTGTGGTAGAACGATAAAATGTCTCGCAATATTCGTCATCTACACTCGAAGTGGAAGGCGGCGATACTTCTTCAATTTCCCAAAATTTGCGTAAGTCACAACAATCAGTACACGATGTTGAAAGAAATGAAAGCGTGTCCGTGGGGGACCCATAAGAATATAGCCTAACACGGTTTCCAAGGCGTCAGGACAACCTGGCTTATCAGTAACATGACCCGGACGCAGCAATTTAGCAAAAAGCGTGACACCAAGTAACACGTCTATGTTACGCGGCACTCCCCAAGCGTCATCAGCCAATAACTCAGTGTCAATGTGGTGCAATTCACTAGTGTTAATACGGCACAAAGGAATTTGACCCGTTATTTCATCGAGCACCAGCGCGTTGATGCTGTACTTAGGTTGTGAGCGGAGACGCGAGCTAAAAGTGAAGTCGACGGAACCTCGTACAGGTTGAGAAGTTCCCCCTATTCCTCGAACAATGCTTATGTCGTCTGCTCGAATACTCAAGCCGAGCATACGGACGCAGCGCGAAGTAATATAATTTTTCTGCGAGCCTGGGTCAAGCAGACAACGTACTAGCACATTTTTCCCCTTTTTGTTCACTACTACCACCTTAGCAGTAGCGAGAATTTCTGTCGTGCAATTAGTGCCGTAAGCTGCAGAGTGCGTGCATAAGGCTACACGATCAGAAGTGACGAGCGGAGCGGGCGGCGGGTTCGAGGAAACGTTCGATACGGCGGGTGCGGCGACGGTTTCATTAGAAGGACTGCGCGCGGCTGAAGTCACCGTCATCGGCGATGATGACGTCTCAAAATGCAACAGAGAATGGTGCTTAGCTTGACATTCCCTACATGTACCTTTCGAATGACATTTAGAAACTGTATGTCGATGGCTCAAACAATTAAGGCACATTTTTTTGTCCTTTATGAAATTATACCTAGCCTTATGCGTCAGGGTTTTAAAGGTGTCACATTGGAATAGGTGATTATGCACCTTATTACAGAGTGAACATTTTGCATTGGTTAATATGTGCGCGTGAGTCACCTTGGGAGCAGTCGAAGAAGAAGAGGCAGGTGTTGCGGTCGAGCGCGCGGGCAAAGTCCGATACATGATCTTAACTTGTTCGCGAACAAACGTCACAAAACAATCATAATCAACATTCTGCGAGTCTTGTTGATATCGTAATGACATCTCATAATGCTTAGCCATGTCTGAATCTATTAACTTGAGACCCAAATGCGTGAAAATAAAATCAGCTAAGTTATCGATTTTTAATTGTTTAAGTCCGGCCACCATAGCGGTAAATTTATCAAAAACTTTCTCAACATTAGCGGGTGTCGGTGCGCCGGTAAGCTTGAGCGTAAACAATTGGTTTAAATAATTAGTAGCAAGCGCGCGAGAATCTAAATATTTAGCTATGAGCGCGTCCCATACAATACGATAATTCTCAGCAGAAGGGGTGATACCGGCAGCCACATTTTTCGCCTTACCCTTGAGACAATGAAGTAAATAATGAATTCGTTCACCGTCCGATAAGTCGGAATTAGTATGAATAACACGTTTGAAAGTTTCATAAAAATATGGAAAACTTTCAAGGTCACCTTCGAAACTAGGAAGTTCGATTCGCGGTACCTTCATATTTAAGGTTTTGTGACCTATATTTTCAGTATGAGATGACGGTTTCGTCAGCGGTTCAACCAACGAGCTGAGCATGTATTTTATTTCACTAGCCAAATCGTCGAATTAAATTAATGAAGTATAACTGACCTCATATTTTTCGTCTAATGAAAGCGAGATAGTATTAATTTTGTCCAGTATCTCGAGAAACTCAATTCGCCATAAGTCTATCTGTTTAGCCTTAGCGATAAAACTATTACGTAATTTATCAGTGGTAAGCACTGACGAACTGTCGTAAGTTGCTTGAATACGGGCAAAAATCGCATTACGTTTAGCCGTAAACAACTTAAGTTGAATTTCGTCACCCATGATTACGAACAGTAAACCCAAATAAAGCAAAAAGAAAAATAATAACTATAAGTGTAACAAACAAATAGCTTTATGCGAGATTGAGAAAATACCAGACTTATGTATAATGCGGTGAGCGGAGTGGACTGTTTATTACTTAAATATGCGGAAAAACTGTATAAGTAATCGAATAAAAAGCATCCGAAATAAAATGCTAATCGTTAGCACCAGGCATTAGCGCGTTACGTAACTACGATCACGAGTACAGAATTACTATAGCGAAAAGCGGAGATTAGTGTTTGAATGACATTAATTCAAACATAACAAAATTCATAACATGAATGGATACCATATACGCGAATGATATCAAACCCAGACGATTAGTTGTTCGAAATTAAAGTTGAACGCGCGGCACTGGGCGTGTCTCGATCATGCGACGATGGGTTAAACTACCCGATTCTATAAAAATAAATGCTATCTCAACGAAATTAACACTTTTGCGGGAATTAACTTATTAGGCGATATAAATCAATGCATTAAATCATAGTAATGTATAGATTACCTATGGAATATGCGAAAATAAGAAATTTTGTGAATATTTTCAAATGCGGTAGTCAATATGACAGCATGACAAATTGAACCTTAATGCATAAGCAGGATGGTCGAAAGGCGTATGACGATGTGCAACAACGATATTATTACAATAAATTTTTATCGAGAAATTTGAACTTATTATGAATCCAAATGAAATTAATGGTTCGAAATACCTATCCGGCTCGAAGGAGATATGGAGACGCAGCGGCGTGTTGCGCCTTTAGCGGGTGCGGATTCTAAATGGACCCAAAAATTCCCTTCGAATTCAAGCAAATGTCTTAAACGTTCGTATCTGTTCAGGATATCCCGACCCCAAAGTGACTTACCAGTTCGCAGACCAGCCTCTCAGGAAACCAGGAAACCAGCATCAGCTTACGACAGCTACAATCGGCACACTCACTTTTTCACCATCCGCACGTATATAAAGTTCATGGGTTATTTATCACGAGCAGTGGGTCTGTAACCCTGGCCAATTTAGTCAGCCTTGCGGATTTTAAGCGGGCAAGCAAACTTGCACACAGCGTATGAAGTCACAAGCAGCAGAAGGACATAGCGTGTCACCTCTGGAGATCACCTCACGCGACGGCGTTACGGAGGATACTAGCGGCCTCTGCGGCGTGGGTGGCGCAGGCTCGTCAAACTTTTGAATCGGGGTTCCAGGACAGTTACGACATCTAGTGAGATTTTGCTTGAACTATTTGGCGCAACCAATGCCCATATTCCCGTCGCTAAGCATCTTTGAACCGTATGTCCAAGACGCCAAGAGAAAATAACACTCAAACCCAATATTATACTGTATAAGTGAAACTGCTCGTTACCTATATAGTAGTGTTGTCAGTAGAGTTGGTAAGATAGTTTCATGGCATTAAGAGATAGAAGGGGACTTACTTATCATAATGAAAACAATTTTAGTTAGGATAAAGGGAGGATCTCATCGGATAAAATACGCAGTTAAAGCAACTACACCCATACAGCAAATATTGATAAGAAAAATTAAAACACTTACAGTCAAAGAATGCAGCGCAAGTGTCAGGTGTCCATTCACCTCTCCAAGGTATCACATGGCACAGCAGTGCTTGTTCGCTTCCGGTTTGTGCCAGCCATAAGCCATCATTGGACATGACCCTTACAACTCAGTAAGGTCACATCCCGTGATCTAACTTCCTGCTGACTGCACATACTTCACGATGAACACCATCTCACTCTCCTTACATGTGTAAGGAGCCTGCGTATTTTCATTTACCATCGCATGCCAGGAGCCAAAGGATTTTACTTCAACCGTTTGGCCGTCCTTTGTCCAGCAATTTTTCTTTATAGTCAGCTTCGTAAATGGAAGCAGGTGTCACAAATAACTTGCCCAGTCCAGGCACTGGCTTAAACTTACTTTATGGCCTTCGAAATACAAGAGGCTACCTAAATCTGTACCTTTTGTTCGCTCGGTTGTACCTGTTCTGTTCTGTTCTGTTCTGTGCCCGCCCAGCCAGTGGTTAAACTGCAAGAGCGTAGGAAAGAAGTCCACCAGGGAGAGTTAGTAACGGCGCTTGTGAACACAAGTTGATGTGTTTGCTCCTTGCACAGCTACCCCCTCCGCGTTGGATTTCGAATCCAGGCTCGAGAAACCGGTTGGGCACGTAGATAGGATTGGGAGTGTGGGGCGGCGCAGTCAGGATGGGGAGAGAAAGGAAGTTAGAACCGACCGAATACTTGCATCAAATCAGTATGGGGAAGATAGATACTATACTTGGTGGGTAATATATAAAAGGAAGGAAAATCGGACTGCTTTGTTGCTGCGTTGACTTCCTCATTCGATTTGTCGTCTGCAACCTCTTGTTCTACTGCGCTGCTCCTCGTCAGTTCTTGATGACTGAATAATCTCATGAAGGGGAGATGCTCTTTTTCTCGGAGGTTCACTGTTGTAGTATTGTTGTCATGTAAGCTCTTCTTCTGCGCGATTGATGTGATCTTGAAGGCGTAGATATGGATCTTTTGCACCGACTCCGAATGACTGCTCAGGATTGGGTGGGTGTCTTATTTTTTGTTGTTTTTCGTGTGTTTAAGTGGCCAACACCTATGTCAGATTTTTTTTAACTGCCCAATAGGCATCTGATATAGTTTACGACTGCCATGAAAGATGACAGCCGGGACCAACGGCTAAACGTGCTTTTGAAGCACGGAGGAACCCGAGATCGTTTCATGCCACTTGCGCTCACCCATGTAGGGACTGCGCCCAGTGCTGCTTAACATGTGTGAGCGTTTTTAATACTCACGATCACTGGGCCACGGGCTCCACCTGTTTAATTTGATATTGTATTTTCTAATCCCAAGTTTGTTTCCGTGTTTGTCTTCAACTTCAAATATATTTTTTTTTTTTTTTCTTCTTCATTTTTCATGAGGAAAGGTTTTATTATTCGCTAAATTTCCCCATTATTCATTGATTTCACTCGTATTGTTGGTGATAATGTGGTCTAAGAAGTCTTCCAATGTGTAAATATCATTCTTCATACTTTTTTTGTTAAGGATTTTCCGCCTAGAATATCATTAATTTTCCGATTTGGTGACTGTTTTCCCGCGTTTTACATTCCTAGTAGTAGTTGCAGCTCGTATTTTCTAACTCTTGATTGATCACTTCTCAGTAGTTACGTTTAGACCATAGATCACGCATAATTTAAATAACCCTAAGGCACAGTCAGATACCGAAACATGTGGCCAGGACCTAAACAACACTAACATGAGTATATTCAGAAGGTCTTCGTTAAAGTCTTTCGGAATATATACCCTCATCTCAATATTATTTCCGAGAAAATTCAAGTCTTAGGCACAGAATAAGTACCTACGAGGGGTGATCCAAAAGTAATGATAATGAAAATAAAACACGGTGATGAAAGCGAAAAAACATTTTATTTTTCAATGTAGTCTCCTAATAAGTTAATACATTTAGTCCATCTTTTTTCTAAACCCACGATTCCTTTTAAAAAAAATTCTTTGTCTTGACCTTCCAAAAACGCCTCAACAGCAGCCATCACTGCGCTATCGTCTTCAAATTTTTCGCCTCTGAGGTGTTCTTTGAGCCGAGGAAAGAAGTAGAAGTCACTGGGAGCTAGATCTGGCGAATAGGGTGGGTGTTCTAGCAGTTCGAATCCCGTTTCTTGAATGGCAGCCATCGCAACTGTGGCTTTGTGAGCCGGCGCGTTGTCCTGGTGAAACAGCACTCCAGCTCGCAGTTTGCCGCGTCTTTTTTCCTTAATCGCCTCCCGCAGTCTTCTTATTTGGTCAGCGTAGTAGGACCCAGTAATAGTGGCTCCCTTCTCCAAGTATTCAATCATAATGATTCCTTTGGCATCCCAGAAAACCGACGCCATAACCTTGCCCGCAGAGCTTGACACTTTGAATTTCTTCGGTGTCGGAGAGGAGGCTCGCTTCCAAGTCTTCGACTGTTGTTTGGTCTCAGGATCAAAATGATGGATCCAAGTTTCGTCCATAGTCACAAAACGAGATAAAAAGCATTCTTGATCTGCTTGGAACTTTTCGAGATTGGCCCTCGAAATGTCAACACGTTTTTTCTTTTGCTCGTCGGTTAACATTCTTGGTACCCAACGCGCAGAGACCTTCTTCATATGCAATTCGTTTGCAAAGATTCTTTGAATGCTGCCATATTAGATCCCTGTGATCTCAGCTATATGCCTGATGGTCACTCTTCTATCCGCCAATACAATATTTTCACGTTATCTTCGGTTAGGGACGTGGATGGCCGTCCTTCTCGATGTTCATCTTCAGTCGATGTTCTGCCCAGCTTAAACTCCTTGGCCCAGCGTGCAACTGTAGAATATGGAGGAGCAGACTCCCCCAATGTTTCCACCAAGTCGCTGTGTATGTCTTTGGTAGACATTTTTTTCAGACAGAGGTACTTGATGACAGCCCTGATTTCATTTTTCTCCATTTTGATGTGTTCACTGCGACGGTTGGTTTTCAAATAAATGTATCTCCCAGAAATCGTAACCTATTTATATGATTTTTTTATGCTCAACTAGTAACTACATAAGCAACCAGGAAAAAATATTTCAGATTTTTATGCTGGCTAGAAATAACCGATTATCATTACTTTTGGATCACCCCTCGTATGTTCAGAAGTCGCACTCTGCAGAGGCATTCAAAGAAACATCAACTCAGTGCAGCTAGCGACACGGTGCAGCTTAGCTCGCACCAGAACGCAGCACCCCTTACATCAGATACCTACAGCAAGCCAATTCCACACCTTTAGCTTTGACCATACGGTTCATAGTTCGCCGAAGTCGGCGAACACCCATGACTAAGCGCGCGTCGCTCCCACCGGATTTTACCCTCGAAGGCGCCGCCGCGCGCAGGTACGCCTTCTACATCTACACGGTGAGTGAAACAGGTCCGATATACATATGTAGAGGGCCCGAGCGTACATCTCGTTGCCAACCGATGATAAATTAAATTGTTTCGGGGTCGATATGGGTTCTTCAGACTCTTCAGAATTCAGGTTGGTTTCTGTGTCAGTTTTGTCTCATCGTGAATCCATTCTGCTTCTCTTTTAAGAGGGCTTTGTTTAAGTATTTGGACTTGTTATGTTCAGTTACGCGTCGCGTCGCTGGTTATTGCTCCATATCTTATTCGTAGTTTTTGATAGTTCTTGTAGAAAAAATCCCTTGGAGCGGATTTATAATGATCCATGGCCACAGCGTTGACAGTCCCAGGAACAATGCCGTTTTCCATACAATCCAATTGGAATCCAATTAGATATATAAATGTTTCGTCTGCGCTCGAGTGCATTTCCTTTGGTGATTAAGAAGAAATGTATATATTATTTTCCTCATAAGTGATTTGTATTATATCTACTATGCCGAGTCCCTGGAAGACAACATTGTTTCATGCTTTTTTTTTTCCTGTTTACTCACGCTCCTTTCACGTTAGATCGCGCTTTGGTGTCGTTTTGTTAAAGATTTTGGAGGTTTTTTTGAATCTTGTAATAATGTAAGCAAAGAGATAAATAAATAAGGCTTTGGCTTTATTTTGATTGCGCAATAGGTATTTGATATACCTAGTATGCAGAATCCTTCAGAGTTTTATTTAAATTGTCCCATTATTCCAATGAGCCATTAGTGGATTTGCTATTTGAATTAAGTTGGTGTATTGAGCTAATTATTTTTTTTCTCTTAGGGTGTTCTGACCCATGACCGTGTCTTTTCTTTATAGGAGCTCATCGTTATAGTTTTATGACCTTCTACTGTTAATATTGACAGTGTGATAAGTTGAAGGGAGCTGATGTCACAGACTTGCCAAATTTAATTTTGATGCAATATGATGTTTTTCCAAGTGTATACCAGATTTTACTAGTTTGAAAATAAGAAATCTAAGTAAGGAAACTTTAAATAGTGTAGAGTATTCCTTTCCGAGCGAGGTCGAATCCACAAATAGAACGCAGGTCCTTCGAGGCATCTTTCGGTCTTTCAACCAATACTTTTCTCAAGCAAAGCAAACTGCAGTTAGACCGAATATCATTTCTATGCTCATACTCGTGCCTATTTTACCTCGCTTCGTCCCTTCGAGCGACAAAAAGACAATGCTGACGTGACGATGTCCACATCTGGCGTACACCGGTGGTTAGAAGGCTGGGCTGTCCATTTAGAAAAAAAGGGTCTCCCTGGTCATCGGGGTTCTAACTGCTACCTGCTACGGATCGTTGCGCAAAATGTTAGCTTTTTACCTCCTTTTTACTGCATAAATAATTCTCTAACAGTACCATTGTGTTAACAGAAAATCAATGCTTATTCTGCGCTAAATAGCACAGAAATCAATATCTTTATGCCTACAGAACCCTACAACAAGGTTTCGCTCTTATCAAGCCACTTATCTTTTATTTATAATATTTATATAAATGCAATGCCTTCTTTCTCCCTTGTTCATCCTCAATGCACCGCAACATAATCACAAATACACAAAATCAACAATCTACAACAGCACACATTACCTATGCATTCCAGTACAAACTGGTGATAATGTTTATACTATCATATATGGTTGAAATTTTTTACTGAATCTCATGTCGTATGCTTTCACATTTCAAACACAAAAGATTAACTAAAAGATAGTGACGCAGATATACGAATAATGTATTTTACTCTAGTATTTGCCCTCACAACAAAAACATTATTGACACTTTATATTACAATTTAAAAAATAAAAACACAAAATATTACAATACGCTAAAGTATGAAGCCATCAATTTAATTTTCTGAGCCCCCTGTGTAGGCTCAAGATATGATAAATCATTAGGCATGCATATATATTTATATAATGGATTAATTTCACCGGATTCCCATCCTGGTCTAGGTCGCCAACAGCACACTTGGTGAAAATTATATAACACAATCTATAGTCCCGCACACATCTTAATTCACTGAATAGAAACATCAATTGCCAAAAAAAAAAGGCGCCCGCACAAAAAATTAAACAAAGCGGCTACGCGACCATTCCGGACGACGGCCAAAACGAAACTCCCTTTTGTTCGCTCGGTTGTACCTGACCATAAAATACGCTGTACTTGGTGCGACCCAAATACTCATGTTGAGTAGTATTGCGGCCACTGGCAACACCGGACGTTGCGGTGCCGTACGGGGCCATGGATATATGTCACTACATAGAAGGACTTTTGGGACCTAGCCATCGACACGGCATGACACCATTTTATCTTTCATATTTTTGTGAATTCATAATACATCTGATATCCAACACAGCGCCTTCCATTGATACAATCTGCACCCAGCAAACTATCTATATTCCATCTGCTTATACAGCATAAAATAAACATTATGACTGAACAGCCTGGATCAATCTAAATCAGAAGTAACTTCCGAAGAATCATCCTACCCAATGGTAATCATGGACAAGGAAGACAGTCTAAATCCACTAGAACTTCACCGTCACCAGACTTTGGCGATTGATGGCGAGTTTAACGTGTTCGAACATTTATGCCCTATCTGGGATAGACCCACCGCAAGTGCGACGGTACGTAATCTATGGGGTGGAAGTATACAACCAGACACAAGACAAAGGACACCTGCTCTACGGACAGATTCCACCCCCATCGCGCCTTAAGAGCCGAAACAGTTTTATGAGGCAGCCCAAAATAGATACCAAAGAAGCCCCAAAACCAGGCTCATAGAGTTGGGATGAAATGTACCCACCGAGTCCGCCTGATATTTCACTTGTCGAGAAGCTTCCACCCGGAAGAGATCTTCCCTGGACAGTCTGGAAGTCCCGTAACCGACTCCGGATTGGTGTAGGGAGATGTCGGCAAAACAGAGTTACGTGGGGTTCCTCTACCAACAATTTGTGTGACTGCGGTGCCAATCAGTCCATGTCTAACCTTCTGTCATGCCCCAACTGCCCCACTAGTTGCACGGTACAGGACCTTAATGAGGCCAACAATAAAGCGATCAGCGTAGCCAAACTGGTCGAAGGAATTATGACCAATTGGAGCCATTTACACTCGGAAAAGAAGAGTGGATCTCTGTTACCAGATTTTTGACAATGGAAAACAATATTTGCCCGAATTCAATTTCAATAAATCAATGAATATGCACTCGTACCATTTGTTTTAACTAATAAAGTAATCTTTATCATCATTAGTGTAGGTGACTCTGTCAATCAACCATGTACACCAAGGCTCTGGCGGTTCTTTGGAATCGCCTCTCGACTACTGATATGGTTCCTTTTAACGACTACCAGATTGCCGGAACTAACGGCTTAACGTGCCTTTTGAAGCACGGAGTCATCTTTATTATTAAACAATCAGGTGATTTAAGCCTGCATTGTCCTAATCAAACTGGAAATAACTAAACAAAGTATGCTTCCCGTGAGAATTGCACCACGACCCTTGGATCTACAGGCAAACGCCCTAACCACTAGACGACAAAGGCAGTTACAACTTACAACTAATAAGGTAAACCAGCGACAAGCATGGCCAAAAACTGGTAAGGAATAATGAAATGACTAGAAAACAAAAATAAAACTGGGCTCGCGGACACAGATTCCGACTCGTGGCTGTTCGTTGCACAAAGATCTGATGATCTAACACAACCTTTCAAAATCTCCGAACAACAGACTAAACGGCATATAACAGACATGTGTACTGCTATTCAACTTTATTAACATGTTACCGGTATTGACCAGGGCCAGAAATAAAAGACTTTGAAAAATCGTTCATCAAATTCGGAATCTCTTAAATCATCGCCTACTAAAGGAGTGTAATGCACCATACGAGGCTTGCAGGAAAGATACTGATAGTGACGCGTACGTACACAAGTAACACCCTCCCTGTTCTACACATTGGTTCTAACAGCAATGGCAGCACTCATGAGCTTAAGGGACACCGCACTCAAGTCCACTTACAGAGTATCCTCAATAAATTCTATTAGCAATGTTATGAAAAATAGATGGACTCGATTGTCCTAGTTCCAATACTCAAATACCAAATGTAGGCTTGCGCGAACATGTTAATAAGAAAGAGGAAATAGTTGGTCGATTTGGATATAAATGAGAGAATTCGACCAAATCATTAAGCATTACTAACTGAAGCATGGATTTGGGAGTCAGAATAACAATAGCTGAAATCTACTCATCACTTAGACGCCCTAATGATACGCGGCTTTAACAGTCTGAGTATAATTAACATATGTCGGGTATTTATCGAAACTGTTGCTCGATAACGTCGTACAGAATGTTCGCAATATCCTGTTTTTTAGGGCACAGAGATTATTGCTTAAAATTGACCAAACTATGATGGTTTCTAACTAGTTCATTTAACCAGGTCCGGGCATAAATACTTAGCACGGTTTACTGCGCCGCACCATGTGTTCGTATTGGCGATCCTTCGATCATCATTTGAAATAAAGTAAGTATGGTTGGATCTCACCGCAGTATTTTGCTGTCCATGACAGCACTCACATAGCGCGCTGCCAACGACAAGGCTCAGCCACTGACTCACAACGCTCAGCCGCTGAATTGCGACGCTCAGCCGCCGAATCTCGTCGCTCAGCCGCAGGTTCAGATACACGCGTCACGCGGCTCCGCAATGAAGATGGCTTTCAATGACGTCACATGACCTAGTATTTGATGAATTGTTTCGGTTAGTACATTAAGAGGAGAATTACGTTGATTATAAAGAGTACGATGAATCCTTGACCAGGAATCACGATTTTTTGATCGTAGGTCTCGGCTACAAGAGCGAGAAACTACTTCTAGAACAGTGATGGCGATATCTAGAACGACTTTTAAATGCACGCTTATTCGGCATCTTTTTCTTTTATCACCAGGGCAAATAAACGTTAGGCAAAACCAAAATTTAGTGATCAAGTACTAAGTTAATTACTTAAACAAAACTCTTAAATTGTTTTAGCAAAAATAAAAAATTGCTGTACCAGCTCATTATAATAACGTTCACTTTTTAAATAATCAAATTGGAACGTACTCACCAAAATAAACAGCTTAGGAATGGTATACCACCTTTACCACTAAGCTTACCACTATAATCACTGTAAAACAGACACAAACACAAAAAACCGTTACTTTGTGAATTTGCACACAACTATAACTATGTCGAATTGCCTTTTTTTTTACAAAATTAAAGCAAAGCGGAAATGGACGTGTGAACGGGATAAGAATCCCAATTCTGATATTAGCAACGCGACACGCGAGTGCTTAAAAAAAACAATTATAACTTAATTAATAATAGTTAATTATAGTTAATTATACTTAATTATAGTTAATTATTATTATTATAATATAACTGCGCTACGACTAGGCGCCACGTGCATAGTCCCTCATCGTTGTCCCTGTGGAGATACCATCGATAGCTTTGGTCACCACGGCTTATCTTGCATTAGGAGTGCCGGCCGTTTGGGGCGTCATGCCGCCCTAAACAATATTATCCACCGCTCTCTTGCAACCATTAATATACCGGCCGCTTTAGAACCTAATGGTTTGGTCCGCGATGATGGCAAGAGACCGGATGGAATGACTCTGGTGCCTTGGCGATTGGGGCGGCCTTTGGTATGGGATGCTACATGCGTTGATACCTTAGCGCCGTCTCATGTTCAGGTCACCAAGTCAAAGGCCGGTACAGCAGCAGCCGCAGCGGAATGCCTCAAAAGGCGCAAGTATGTAGGTATCGGAGACAGCTACATATTTGAGCCTTTTGGGGTAGAAACAATGGGTCCGTGGGGTCCATCAGCCCATCGTCTCTTTGACTTTCTGTCAAAGAGACTGATCGAGGTATCCCGCGACCAAAAGGCTGGCAATTACCTGGCTCAAAGGATAAGCATTGCCATCCAACGTGGCAATGCTGCCAGCCTTTTGGGTACGTTGCCACAGAATGACGGTTTGCAGGGACTATACAATTTGTAAATATTTATATATATTTTTTTTAAGTAGTTGTAATTATTATTAGTTAGTATAATTATACAATTATAGGTACACAACCGAAATTACTTTTAATTTTAAAAACAAGTACATAACATCAAAAATATCAATTGGCATTAATTTGCCATAAATACAAATTTAAAACAAAAGAGAAAAAGGCAAATCGATACAGCATAGATTTTACTATAGTTGTTGCTCTGACGAGAAATGTGTGTCAAATGTTTTTTTTTTTTTTTTGAAATGACTGTGTAGCTAGCTCCAAGTGAGCTTTCGCTACTTCACCGGGCGTTTGAGGCGAGGGCAGAGTGCCCTCAACCTTTATAGACAACATCACCAAAGGGCCCCCAGGAGGGACGGACCTCGGCTTTGGGCGTTGCCTGTGTGCGCAAGGCTTGGAGAGACAGCAAACTCTCATATTGCCTGATGGGCCGCGTATGCGTGCATGCAAGCCTGAAGGGCCAATCTGAGAAACAATGGCAAAAGCCTTTAGAGAGCAGCAACTCTCATCTTTTGCCTTATGGGCCGGAAGCTACGTTGCCAGAAGAGCCTATCCTGGGTGCAAGTCACCCGGGACCGCCGGGCGGTCACCAGTAATCGGAGCTAATCCTACTCTACGCACTCTATTCCGGTGGCGAGTGCGACGGGGTCGGATAGTGGGATTCCTCTGGGTATTCGGAGCCGAAGAGGGGTCGGGGCGGGCTTGTGCGATGTCAATAGGATCATCGGGATCGTCAAGTACGTTCCTAGGACGTCTACGACGTAAGGTCGTATCGTGTAAGTTGGGTGAGTAGTTAGCAGCTTGCACTACTAACGGGTTGGGGTGGTGTGCGGCTTTCTCAAAGTAACGCTTGGAGGCGTTTTTGAGATAGCCGCGAATGGATGGGAGATCTAGGTCACGGTGTAAGTCTGTCATGCGCAAGTACCGGTGGTGACTCGTATTCGTGGCACGGGTGACGAAGCGGTTCTGCAAGCGTTGCAGCCGATCGATGTGGGAGGGCGCGATATGGGAGAAGACTACGCCGGCGTAGGTTATGATAGGACGCAAAGCTTATAGAGTGTCAACTTATTTCTAAGTGACATCTTAGCATTGCCTATCATGGGGTGGAGACGGCCTAATACGAAGGCGGCATGGTTGCGGACTTTGGTGATGTGGGGGCCGAAGGTCATCGCGCTATCGAGTACGACTCCAAGGTATTTAGCCTTGCCTGCCCACTGAATGGGCTTTCCGTACAACGATACTGATCCTAACGAGGGGAGTTCTGCTCCGGACATGGTGATTTTTCGATGTGACACAGCTTGGTTATCCTTTGATAAAAACACAGCTGTGCTTTTCTCCGGATTAACTTCGATGCGCCACCTCTTGAACCACCCGCCGAGAGCGTCCACGGCGGACTGAAGACGATTCACGATGACCGTTTTAAGGTGATGGGACGTGTAGAGGGCCGTATCGTCGGCGAATAGTGCCACTTCTACATCTGGGGTCTTTGGGATATCGCTTGTGTACAGCGAATAAAGGAGGGGCGAGAGAACAGCGCCTTGCGGGACGCCGGCTCTAATGGGACGGGGCCTCGAGAGGCATCCCTCTACTCTGTACCGAAAAGACCGATTCGACAAAAAGTCTCGTATGATGTGCACGAGACTATCCGGCAGGCCCAAGTTGGTCAACTTGGATATCAAGCCCGAATGCCAGACTTTGTCGAAGGCTTTCGCTACATCGAAGAAGAGTGCTCCCGTAGGACGTCCCCAATTTCTCAACTTGAGAATATGCTCCGTGAGGCGGTGCAGTTGGTGGTGACACGCGTGTTTGGCCCGGAATCCAAACTGTTCGTCGGGATGAGACTTTTGGACTCTACGTAGTCCTTGAGTCTTTTGAGGATGATCCGTTCGTAGATCTTGCCTATACAGTTCAAAAGACTGATAGGCCGGTAGGAGGAGGGGTTCTTCAGGTCTTTGCCTGGTTTAGGGATCCCGATCACGATTGCTTCTTTCCAGGTGGCTGGAAAAGTGCAATTTGCAAGACAAGCATTGAAGATGCTTACGAGCAGGAGGAGGAGGGTCTGTGGGAGGCATTTGAGCACTCCGTTCGAGAGTCCGTCAGCGCCGGGCGCTTTTCGGGGTCTGAGATCGCGAATGATTGACTTCACTTCGTCAAGTGTCGTCGGGGCGAGGGGGGTATTCGGTGGGATCGTCTTAGAAGCCACGAAGCGTTCTACGTGCGATTCCACCTCGCGAAGGTGATCGGGGTCAACTGGCTCACGACTAGGGGAGCATTGGCTCTCCAGGCTGTCTGCTAGGCATTCAGCTTTTTCGTCATCATCGAAGGCGATGGAGCCGTCTGGACGCGTGAGGGGGGGAGTGGCCGCAACCTTGTCGGTCTTGAGGCTTCTGGCTAGTCGCCAGTATGCCTGGTGGGAGGGCGTCATCTCGGCAAGGAGATCGCCCCAGCGTTCGTTCCTAATTTCCGCGATGCGTTCCTTGACTCGCCGTTGCAAGAAACGAAGGTGGGCACGGGCCTCTTCGGTGGGATAATTGTCATGTAAGCGTGAAGCGCGATTCTTCTCTGTCAACAGCTGCCGCATATCCTCGGGAGCTCCATTCTGTGGGTGGGATCCACAGAAGGGACTTCCCGAGAGCATTCCTTGTAGGAAGCTTGCAGGTGGCTGGTGAGAGAGGAGATTGCGCTGTCAGTGTCGTCAGTGTCGTCGTGTCTCAACTGACGCGTGCAGTGGCTTATATAGACACGCTCCCACCACTCTCGTTACCCCCGCACTGGTGACCCACGGATTTCTCTGTTAACAATATTATTATCATTGTTGACATTAAAAAGTTACTTACAGCACAGCTAAGTTTACGCCGCTTCCAAAGCGGTGTACAGAAGAAGCGGCAACAAACTGCCCAGCGCATTTTCTCCAAATGACGAAAACTTAAAATCTACGACGTACTTAGAACTACTACTGTAGTACTCAAAAAAATCTAATTATATATTTTTTTATTTAGGTCACAAATATTGTTTTTAAATTTTCCATGATCATCATCCTATTAATAATCATCCTATAAATTATTACTGTATATTTGCATGCCACAATTTGATAAAATATATTCACTTTTTTGTTGCATAACATAACATGTTTATGCCCTTAACATATTTTTCGCAAATAAATTTATTCTGATTCATCAAATATTTTTAAATTATTTTGTTGGCCAGTAATATTTCACAAGAGAAAAAAATACTCAATAGCTAAGGGTATTTAGATGATGCATGCGTGTTTTATGTGCGCTGCTAAAGGTGCCTTACAACAGATTTTTTTATAGGGAAAAGAAACGGTGTGTGTGAATCTAAACTTTGCCATGCGCCTCTATACGTTATTGTCAGTGCTTCCCTAAGCCTAGTGCTAAGCTTACCTTACTATCAAAATTCAGTTAAGACTGCCCTACCTAAAAAGAAGAAAATAAGGACATTTTATTACCTTAATATAGAAAGGAAGCCTAATCTGCTAAAGGGTTGCAGGAACTCAGTGTCCAACTCGTACTTCTTCGGCAGTGGGAACTTCGTGCGGTTCGGCGCGGGGGGCAGAGGCTCAAAGTACAAGAATGAATCTCGTCGCATTTGGAGGTTGTGGTACTCCTTCAAAGCAATATACATGCATATAAGTCACGTCTTTCTCCTTACGGAAGAAATAAAGGTAGGAATAGATGAAAAACGGAATCGAAGTAGTCATCATAATCATCATTTCGTATGGCAGGTTACTGCAAGAATCCTATATATTTAATTTAAAATTTTTAAGCCGTTCCTCAGCTGTCGGAGTTAAGGAGTGAAGTTCGCTCAGTCCTCCGGGGAAATGATGTAGTGGGCACTATTCGCATATTGCTAAGCCATATATGGGTGAGAGATCCTTTTAAGTTATATCCGTCAATTTTACTTCTCCGGTCGAATTCGTTCTCTTTGGAAACATGATGTATATGTTATAGGAAATCTGTGAAAACCAGGAATTGTGTACAATTCCTAGGAAATCTATAGGATTTCTGGCTTATTTAGGAAATAGTACATTTCAGTATAGGAAATGTGTACATTTCCTAGGAATTGTATAAAATTCCGATATTGTATTAGGTAATATAGAAAACCACCTGGAACGACTGAGGGCAGAAAGGAAGTTTTGCTGACCATAAGTTGCTGCCCAACTAGATATTTTAGCTGACCGATTAAATTTTTTTGCTAACAAAAATACATTTCCGAGTGCTATTTAGGAAATCTATAGAATTTCTAGGAAATGAGTCTAATATCATTTATTTCACACATTTCCGGGCGATTTTAGGAATTTTATACATTTCCTAGAAATTATATACAATGACGGGTTACATACATTTCCGTTAACATATACATATAATGTCCACTTTGTATTTTAGAATGTCTGGAGTCAGAGGTATTCGCTTTTACTTTGTGACGCTCCCTCGATGTTTGTGGGATCCTGGTGGTATTTAAATAAAAGTGGACTGTTTTAGGATAGTTGGTGTAATAATTAAATACATTTAATTATTACACCAACTATTAATGACTAAACAAATGCGACGCGCCTACAGCCGCGGTGGTCAAGCGAAGTAGAATATTTCCGTGTAGATGGCGGGGTCCGCGGCCGGAGCTTCCTCGACCCCCGATCCCCGCAGTTGATCCTCGGCAGGTGGGGCGAAACGTCGCGACAATGTTAATTTGTAAAATGCGGACAGAATATCCGATATCAAAGTATTGATGGGTTGCTAACCGCATCGCCTCTTATATTTTTGATTCTAGGTCGACATTATCGTGGATAAAGAAGCAGCTGGTACGTTGTACTTTTCATTCTCCGAGACCAGCATGGCTCTAGATGAGGATATCCTATTGAGCGATTTCCTTCATCATAGCTGAGGTTATAGTGAGCTTGTGGACAGCTTAAATGGCAGCATAGCTGACTACAAGGTTCACAACCACGTATTCATGCTGCAATATGATTTGGCAAAGTTTTTACAGCCTGTCTCCTGTCTAACGCCAATCGTCGTTGTATCGCTCAGAACTGCAGAGAAGTGCATACTAGGGATAATAAGGTAGAGCAAAAGTAAGTCTGTTAACGATGTCACCCCGCAATGAAAAAGTACCAGGGTCTAACCACAATGCATCATAGAATAGAATAGAATACTCTTTACACCAAATAACAGACAAATTAGTTATGTATAGAGAACAAAAGTAACAAAGTTGGTACAAAAGAGGACTTTTCGCTTTAGCGATCTCTTCCAGTAAACCTTAGGGCAGATGGACAGAGTACATATGATTGACGTCGGCGCAGAACAGATACAATTGAAATCAGGAGGACAAATAAATAAATGTAAAATATATACGGACAAATCACACAGATTGAGCTAGCCCCAAAGTAAGTTCGAGACTTGTGTTATGGGATACTAACTCAACGATACTATCATCATCATCATCATCATCAGGTCCTTTTTAGTCTCCACTACAGGAGCACGACCCTCTCTGTACTACTAGGGCCATACTTGGCCAGAGCAGCCAGAGGACTTGGCCTACACTCTCCACGCTGGCCAGACAGGTTGGAGATACTATATTTTATATCAAATGCATATATAGATATGCATCCAAGACCCAGGCCAATCTGTAAAAGATCATTTTCCATCTTGCTTGACCTGGCCGGGGATTGAACCCGGGCACTCTCGTGTCAGGCAGGCTGGCGTGTTGACTGACAGAAGGACTTAAAGATATATACGAATAAATAAAAACATATACATAAATATATTAAAAATAAATATATTATTATAGCATCATACTGGTGTATTCCTGGCGAACTTCACAGCGTATCTGATTTTCGGGATGTCCATTATCTTGCCCAACTTCTTCTTAGAGATGGAGAACACCTGGACATGCGTCGCTGCACGCACAGTGTAAAACGCAGGTAGACCTTGGGATTCATAATAACCCATTGGATTAAAACTAACGGGAGATATAGAAATTATTAAAATATATTTTTTTTTTTTCATATCATCATGTCACCTTACAGACTATCCAAAGAGACATCTAAGACTAATCACATTCGCTTTACATAACCTCTTCATTGTTACACAGATTAAATTCCGCCAGTGTACACTGAAACAGATCAATATCTCGGGACACTATTCATTATTTGTATAGCCCGCGTCATTCGTGCATAGGTATTCTAATAATTGTGTACTAGCAGTATGTCAAAACGGGTTACTCATGAAAAAAGCTCCTGACAGCTACTGACAGGTATTGACCTCATTCGGAGGTATTCCTCAGGGTTAATATGAATGGAGACTCACGCACGAATGCGTTCTGGTCCACCCGACCTGCCGACCTGCTAATCTAACCCTGGACATACTAGATTTAATATTTCCTCGTCGGTAGCAATGATCTAAACCTAAAATAGATGTTCTAGTGCTTAATATACTTGTTAACACGATCCCAATTAAAGCTCTCACTGGCGTCTTATCTCAGTTTTCTCTAATAGAAAGAAAAACCTTTTACTGTTTAAAATATGTTGTCAAAACTTACGTAAGAGGCACTCTAAAACGCCGAAGTGATTTCTAGTTGTCAGTAGTGTAACTATTTCTCTTGTGTCTGGATTTATTACCTGAAATTGAATCAGATGATTTATATGTAGGGTTACGATCTGAAGTAGTAGACGTTGGGGAGAGAAATGCCAGACTTAAGTGGCAGTGGGCTGGTCACCTTATGAGATGCACAGCAGATGGAGTCAGCAAATCTCTACTCGGTGTCCAAGAATAGGGCGAAACCCAGGAAAACAGTCGACGCACTCGGAGGATGACATCCATTGGTCTACAAACTTAGAGGTACAAGGTTTCAGGTTCAAGCCCTGGTTTAAACCTGACACCTTTCGCGTAAAGGAGAATATGGTTTAAAGAAAAGTTTTAAAGCACATTGTAAATAAAATATAGAGCAAGTTAAAAGTGTATTAGGACGGTATGCTTAAAATTATATATGGAGAAGAGGAAGAACTCACTAATCTTATAAACACTGTTGCATATATAGGTTCTTATTAAGATTTAGTGCGGGCAACACAGACTCATGGTGTATATCCGTTTCCGCCCAGTTTTGAACTGTCAGTGTGTGGTTTGTTATTTTGATGTAAGATGTCAATTGAGAAAATAAAAGTATTCGTTTTGGTTATCTCGTGTATCAATTAATTACACAGCTCAAGACCTTAACAATAAATATAACAGTGGCGACGAGAAGGACGATCCGCGTTTGTTGTGAGCAAGTGATTATATGCTCTGGTTGTGAGTTTTACGCCGGCGAACAAGAACGACGCCATCGCTATTAACTAATGGTGGCATGGATGTAATAAGAAATCTGATCGAATCTGGCAAAAAGTCGTGGATTAATGAAAAACCTAAGGAAGAATTAATCGCAATAGCAAATGAGCTTGCCCGAAAGCAATTATTTTCAGAAATAAGCACAGTAAAAGACATACGTAAATACCTACGAGACTTTGTCGAAGTTACATTTTCACCGAAGAACATGGCTCATATTCCGATTACGGGTCTGGAGGTTTTTAACGGCGATAACTGGAATGCCTTTCAACAGCAATTTGAGTGCTACGTAATACTAAATGATATCCCCAATGAAAAGAAAGTACCATTACTGATAACAAAATTATCTTCTAGTACTTATGAGATTTTAATAACTTTGTGCACACCAAACTCACCTGTGAAAGAAGAATACGAAACTATTTGCGAGAAATTAAAGAAATATTATCATCCTATAAAAAATTATGCTTTACACCAAGCTGAGTTCCGGAATAGGACGCAAGGCTCAACTGAAAGTGTGGAACAATACATCATGGAATTAAAAAAATTATCTAAAAACTGCCAATTTACTAACCTGGACGAGGAAATAAAGGAAAGACTATTAAATGGAACCTATTGTGATGCAGTCAAGTTTGAACTACTGAAACAAGCAGACCAATCCTTGGAAATCTTAACGAAGACAGCCAAAACAGTAGAGACAGCATATAAGTTAGCATTTAAACCTCACAAGCAGGAGGAGCAGTCACAAATGTTCAAGTTACAAAAGCAGTGGCCCAGAACCAAAAATAGTAACCAGCACCAGATGGTTAACCCGTCAAATAAACAAGGATGTTTCTGCTGTGGAAAAAGTGGTCACTTTAAAAATCAATGTTCGTTGCGTCTAAAATATTGTAGTGAATGTGGTGTACAAGGTCATATTTTTAAAGTATGTTTGAAAAAAAAGAGCCAAAGTGTAAATAAAGTAAATCATTTAGAAACAGCTACAAACAACAGCTGTGAGGTTAATAGTGAAATATGTGATTCTAGTGAAAATAATGAAGTTTTTGATATTTTTCATTTTAGTGGCTTAAGCAAAATTCCGCCAGCTACTCTCAAGGTATTGGTAAATGGACACACCCTAGAGTTTGAAATTGACACTGGAGCGGATGTAAGTACAATCACTTTATTTGATAAAGAACGTTATTTTCCAAATCTTGAGATTCTCAAACAAAAGGTAGTGTTTACCAATTTTGATCAGTCAACTTCAACACCTCTGGGTATCCTAAATAATTTGGATGTTTGTTATAATACTGTCAGAGTAAAAAACCAAAGGTTATTTGTTGTAAAAAATGGATTACCTAAAATTATTGGTAAAGATTGGCTTGTTATGTTAAAACTATGGCCACCAATGTTCGAACAAAAGGTTTGTGAAAAAGTATCGGATAATGATTTGATTGCTAAGATCCATAATGAGTATAATGATGTTTTTAAACCGGGCATGGGAGTTTACAAGGGAGACCCCATACATTTGTCAATTGAACCCGGAGTTAAACCCATATTAATGCCTGTTAGATCTGTTCCATTTGCATTAAAGGATAAAGTAAAAAATGAAATTAATAGACTGATTAAAAATAAACGTATTGAACCTGTTGAATATTCCGAGTGGGGTACTCCGGTAGTACCAGTACTTAAACCGGATGGAACAGTTCGACTGTGTGGTGACTATCGTATAACAATAAATAAGTATCTAAAAATTGACCATTACCCGCTACCAACAATTGATTCCATTATGATGAAATTACAGGGTAATGATTATTATTGTGAGTTAGACTTGAGAGAAGCGTATTTGCAAGCCCCATTAGATGAGTCATCACAAAAATTAGTTACAATTGTTACAGAAGAAGGAATATTTAAATATTTGTTTTTACCGTTTGGTGTCAGTACAGGGCCTGGGTCATTTCAGAGGCTAATCACACAAAAACTGAATGGCTTAGATATAGTGGTATACATTGATAATATTTATGTTTATGGCAAAACATTATTAGACACCAATGAGAAGTTAAAACTTGTACTCAATAAATTAAAAGAGTCAGGATTAAAGCTAAAAATAAGTAAATGTAAATTTTTTGTTAGTAAATTAGATGTTTTTGGATTTGAAGTAAGTAAAGCAGGTATCAAGGTTATAAAAAGTAAACTTGAACCATTGTTATCATTACAGCGCCCAGAAAATGTTAAAATGTTAAAATCATTCTTAGGGAAAGTTAATTATTATAATAGATTTTTACAAGACATGGCTATTATTTTAAAACCTTTGTATGATTGTCTCAAGAAAGACAAATTTAACTGGACTACTGAATGTGATGACTCATTCAACAAAATTAAGGAAGCACTTGCAAATACTTCCCCATTGTCACATTTTGACCCAAACTCAGTTATAATATTAACTTGTGATTCTGCGGACAGTGGTGTGGCAGCTATATTATCTATCAAAGACAGCAATAATATTGTAAAGCCGGTGGCATTTGCTAGCAAAAAACTTAATGATACACAAATGAAATATCCAATTTTAGAAAAAGAGGCTTATGCCATTGTATTTGGTGTTAGTAAGTTTTATAATTATTTATTTGGAAAAAAATTCATCCTACAGACAGATAATGAAGCATTAGCTAAAATATTAGGACCTAAAGTTGGAATTCCAAAAATGGCAGCTAGACGTTTACACACATTCCCATTCCCTGAGCTACTTAAATCATCAATTGTAAAGCCTATACATAAAAAAGGCCCAAAGACTGATATGAGCAACTTTCGTCCCATAACGCTGCCACCAGTATTTTCAAAAATTTTTGAAAATGCAATGAAAGTTCGTTTAGTAAAATTTTGTACTAAATTTAATCTGTTGATAAACGAACAATTTGGGTTTCAATCAAAAAAATCAACATCTTTAGCAATATTTCATCTTGTACGCGAAGTTGTGAATTATATCAACGACAAAATCCCAACTACAGTCGTATATTTCGATATGAAGTGTGCTTTTGATTTTGTGTCACACGGTACTTTACTTAGTAAATTACATAATTTAGGTATTAGAGGTGTAGCTTATAATTGGATACAGTCTTATTTAAGTAATCGGAAGCAAGCTGTAGAAATTAAGAGTATAGACGATGAAGGTATTGTGGTATCGCGCAGATCACAATTCAAAGTCAATGCATTTGGTGTACCTCAAGGCAGTGTGCTTGGACCACTCTTATTTTTGCTATATATTAATGACCTTCCTGATGCAATTAAATATAAATCTTTAATGTTTGCAGATGACATTTCGATTATTATACCTTATAGAAATTATGTATTAGCATATGAATCTGAAATCAATTTAACTATTAATTCTATAATTAATTGGCTCAAAAATAATAATCTGACTGTTAATTTAACTAAGACAAAGTATATACAATTTGGAACTTGTAGACAAAACAAATTTAATTTAAGTATTAGTTATAACGGTGAAAACATTGACGAAGTAGTTTCAACTAAATTTTTAGGTGTTATAATTGACGAAAATTGCGATTGGAAGCAACATATTGACAATTTGTGTGATAAATTAAACCGTTACGTGTACGTATTGAGAAGATTACGCAATACGTCAGCGAAGACTACCGTCCTAGCGGCTTATCATGGCTATGTTGCATCTAATATAAAATATGGGCTTCTTGTTTGGGGAAACTCTGTTGATGCCAATAAGGTTTTTATCGCGCAAAAAAAAATGTATACGCGCCATGACTGGTAAAGCGCCCCGAGAATCATGTAAACCTTTATTTAAAAGTTTAGGTATACTACCACTGACATGTATGTATATACTTGAAGTTGCCTGTTTTGTCAAAAATAACATTCACTTGTTCCAAAAGGTAACAAATACTAGAAGCAGAAGAAACCCGTTTAAAGTTGTATGTAGTAAAAATCCTAAATTGACTCTTTATTTAAGACAATGCAATTTTATGTGTGTAAAAATATTTAATGCCATACCACTTGACATAAAATCTGTGACAAATAGTTCATTTAAGTGTAAGTTAATCGGATGGCTAAAGCTGAAAAATTTTTATTCCTTACATGACTTTTTTAAAGGTAATAATAATTAATGATGACAAATTTTCCCCTTTTGACGAATGTGAATAACTAACTGATCATGAATTTAATTATTAATAAATTGTTTTAGTAACTTTTTAGATTTAGGTATATAAAATATAATGATTATTTTAACTTAATACCTTTAGCTTCAAATTACTAAATTTATATTTGCATGCCAATTATGGTAAAATATGTGGATCTATTTTATGTATATGAAAAATCTTAATGTACCATATTTTAAGCAAATAAATATATTATTATTATTATTATTATACAATATTGGTGAATATTTTTAAATGGTTTTGATTATGAAATTCAACACATAAAATCAGCAAATAATCCAGCAGATTATTTATCTCGTGTGGCTACACTTAATAATAATGAAAACTCAAAAGACTATGATGTAATAGAAAAGTCTTTTGAAATTAACACTTTGAATTATATAAATAATTCAAATATGGCCAAATTAAACTGGGAAACAATTCAAAGTTTAACAAAAAAAGATAATATTCTATGTAATGTGATAAGATATTGTACAGATGGCTGGCCAGTAAAGAATGTTCTTGGAGTGGAATATGAACCATATTTTAACAGAAAAAACGAAATTACTACAGAAAAAAACTGCTTATTGTGGGGCTATAGAGTGATAATACCACAAAATTTAAGAAATGAACTTAAAAATGATCTTCATGCAAGTCATTTGGGCGTCACCCGAATGAAAGAAATTTCAAGATCTTATTTTTGGTGGCCAGGCATGGACCAAGAAATTGAAATGATAACAAAAAATTGTTTAATATGCCTACAAAATAGAAAAAACCCTGAAAAGGCAAAGTTAACAGTGTGGCCCCAACCACCTACTGTATGGCATAGACTTCATGCTGACTTTTTAGGACCATTGTACAATAAAATGTTTTTGGTCATCATAGATGCTTATTCTAAATGGCCTGAAGCTTTTGTGATGACTAATATAACAGCAGCAAAAACTATTCAAGTTTTTAAAAGCATTTTCATAAGGTATGGATACCCCTTACATTTAGTTAGTGACAATGGCCCTACATGGACAAGCGAAGAATTCAAAATGTTTTGTAAAGCCATAGGTGTGTGTCAAAGCTTTACTCCAACTTATTACCCGTCAACAAACGGGTTGGCTGAACGCTTTGTAGATTCTTTTAAAAGTCACATTAAGAAAATTGTAGAAAGCGGCCATTCTGTAGAATATGCATGTAATCTATTTTTATTTGATTATAGAGTATCGCCACATAAAACCACAGGCTGTAGTCCAGCAAAACTTATGTTAGGCAGAGAGATAAGGAGTCGTTTCTCACTGCTTAGACCTAGTCCTGTGAACAATAAAATTGAAACTGAACAAATAAAACAAATCATAAACAGTAAAAATATTTGCAAAAGTTTTTCTGTGGGGGAAAAGGTGATGGTTAGAGATTTAAGAAAGAATAAAAAGAAATGGACATTAGGTAAAATCTGTAAAGTATTGATACCTGGTGTGACCTATAATGTAGAAGTAGAGGGTATGGAGTGGAAACGACACTCCAATCAACTACTTGAGTGTGGACAAACTTTAGAATAAGCTTAATTTTATATTCAAATTAGAAGTTACTACGTTCATACAACTTTTGTAATTAAGTAAGTTATCTATCTAATATACATATAATGTTTATTTAAAAAACAAAAAGCAAGGGAGAATGTTGCATATATAGGTTCTTATTAAGATTTAGTGCGGGCAACACAGACTCATGGTGTATATCCGTTTCCGCCCAGTTTTGAACTGTCAGTGTGTGGTTTGTTATTTTGATGTAAGATGTCAATTGAGAAAATAAAAGTATTCGTTTAGGTTATCTCGTGTATCAATTAATTACACAGCTCAAGACCTTAACAATAAATATAACAAAAACGATACACTCACCTCGCAGATGCCCTGCTTGATGACGAATATCTCGTTGGTTATATCGCCGGTGTTCATCAGTATCTCGTTGGGCGACGTGTAAAACAGCCGGGCTGTTGACGATATGGTCTTCAAGTTGTCTTTAGAAAGGAGCTGAAATTGTTAAATCAACTACAATTCAATTTCTCTTTATTGCATTTTTTGACGCACTAGGTACTCGTATACCAGCCGTAAGATGTCCACTGGACAAAGATCTCTCCCAAGGATTCTTCGTTCCACGGTAGGATATTGCCATATTCACCACGTTTGGTAGGCGGGTTGGCGAGCGCAGTTTCTTTGGATTCTTGGGCTTCCGACCTTCCGACGCTTTTTAAGTTGAGGAAGGATAGGAATTTGTTGGATTTGGGGATGGAATAAAGACATTACTCACTCGGATAAATGGGGGTAAAGCAAGTAGCAGCTCGGGAGGCCTGGCACGCGTACCTGATGCTATACCTGCAACCACCGGCCTAGCAGTTGAGTATGACACCCCTGACCCTACTTTGACAATTATGAGAAAGGATACAAAGAAGTTTTATACTTCAGATGTGACTGGAAGAGTTGGTCAGGGCCGGCCTCGACGCACATACCGTGACCAGATTACGGACGTTCTGGCCAAAGGGCAAGTTAGGAGTACCCGAAACCGACGAGCATGCATGAAGAGAGTGATGGATGTAGACGAAGCGAGAGAGGTTTGTAAAGATCGTAGCAAGTGGAGGTCCCTGGTCTCTGCCTACCCCCATGGGAAACAGGCGTGATAGTATGTATGTATGTATGTATGAGAAAGGAATTCTTTCGTACAAAAAAATAAACTGCATAAAAGCCTGTGCCTACCATGAAGCCTGTTCCGTATCCATTATATACCTACAATGAAACTTAAAGATAACAAGACCAAATTTAAAAAATCCTTTTCCACCTTAAACTAGATCTAGCCTTTTACCCAGGACATACTGAATATGATATTTCCGTAACTTTATCAAACTTTGGAGCACAAAATCGAAGTACCATATTCAGCTAGATGGTATGCTGAAAACCTTTAAATCTGGGTTGTTCAGTGAGATCTCATTTTAACTGATCAGCAGAGAATCCAGCTCATTTAATCATATTGCAAATAAAGAAAACAACATACAACATTTTTAATAAATCTTCATTTAAAAAAAATCTTTTTTCTTCTTTGAATTTTTCACATCACATACCTTCATAAATGGTATACTAAGAAGATATTTGCTGCGTTTCCTAGACACTATTTCTTGATACACGTGCGGTGGGAGGTCGTGGAATATAGACTTCTTCCTATTGGTCATTGAATAGGCCTGCAGAAAAAATATAGATTCAGTTTCTAAATCCTTTAAATTCTTTGGACTTTTGGAAGCGTTTCTCTTTAGACCAAAATCTTTAGTTTACAGCTAGAAGTAAGATCATCCATTATAAATCCAGGTAAGATCTTACTTAGGTCAGAAGAATTAAGATGTGTACCTTATCAGTGTACCAACATAGCTCTAAGTATGTGATAAATCGCTGTCTCATTTCTGGGTCAACATCATTTCTTATCAAGAAGTTCTTTACGTTAGATATTGTTGCATCATAATCATCTCTGAAACCAAAAAATCAATATTTGAAGGAACTGGAGATATAATCCGAGGCTGAGACAAAGGGAAACTCGTAGTTATTCTTTATTTTTGCTACAATAACAAAAGAAAGTATTGCACGATTCCCTCGCTCCAAACGTATTTCAAAAGTTTTACCTAAGAAAGGTGGTGACCATGATGGTAGCAGAGTAGACGGCCTCGATGAAGATGTGCATCACGATGCAGATCTCAAGCAACACTATGGTAAAGATCACGTTGTCCCACATGCCGCTCGCGAAGCTGAAAACTGCCTTGTGTGCTACACAGTATAGAAAAAAAACTTTATTATCAAATTAATTAATCAATCAATATTTATTTACAGAAAAGGTGAACAGCAGAAAGTTATAACTGGTGGATTATTTAGACATTTGAAAAGGGATGCTCTTAGCATCTAAGCTACTGCGTTCTTGAGCTTAATGACCATTGTTCACACTAGCAATTCGACCCACGTTGCAGTTCAAATATTCATAACATAACGACGAGGTTGGGAAATCTTTCTCAATATTCTTCTCTACCAAAACCTTGGATGTGAGTTGTAGTTGTTGTGAGTAGGTTTTTACCCACGGCTTCACAGATATTACAGACTGGTTGTTTAAATTTTGATCATTAAAAATAAAGAACACCAGCTTTAACTAAATAAACTTATTACTTCGAATCGCAATCGAAAGTATTATGAACTAAATAGAAAACAAGGATATTAATAAATCTCACAAGTAAACGTTACAACTGAAATGGCCCAATACAGTCCGTACGTCAGCCTCCCATCACTCGCGTTATCGTCCAGCGGGGACTTGTGCCATTGTGGGGCGTGGGTGAAATTCGTTAACACGCAGTGGCCGAACCTGTGTAGAAATATTGATCACAGAACCACATTAGCGTCTCTAACAATTGATACTGCCTTAACTCATAAGGACATCATGGCGGCGCCTTACGTCTTAAACTTCTAACGAGAGATCACGCGATATCTTGAACTTCTATTATTATAAGTCACCATACGAGACACCATTATTGTCAATACATATGATAGTGACATCGAAGTCACACGAGTGGTGGCGCAATTGGTAGCTGAGAGTGAGTAACCCCCGAACTCTCAAAAAAATCTTAACTAATCACAACTCAAACTTTTGTGCTGTCTTTGTCTTGCTAGGTAATTGTTAAGACAGTGACAGAACGAGATTTGAAATCTATTTTAGTTAAGATACTCTTAAGATGGTTTTGAGTATACGGGCGTAAGTGAGACGTCATGCAGGGCATTACATATCAGTGGTTGTGCCGTCAAAGTGATTACAACCCCTGTTCCCATTTTTACAAACAGGCAATGACACCTTCCAAGTCTCGTCATCCAACGCTTCTGAAGAAAAATCAAGGTCGTTCCATTAAGTGTGGCATTTCAAAACGTATTCTCACTTTCAAACGTCCATCTTCTTCTCCCACTCCTCATCTCACTTTGTGTGGGGTCGTGTGGTCGGGACAGCACGTAAGTCTTTTTTTTCGGCTTATTTTTATGACTGGCCACCTGCCTAACGTCAATCCTCCTCGGGAATACTTTCATTGTACGGGATGTATCTGCTTGTCCCTTTAGTCGCCTCTTACGACATCCATAGGGCGGAAGGGAGTTGTCCTGTATTCTAGGCCGGAAAGCACACAGCACTTTCAAACGTCCATACTAACCTGAAGCACATGAACCCTTGCTGCAAGGTTGCTATTAAATAGCAGAAAATCAGCGTTAGGAGCGTGACGGATATCAGTCGCATCTGGTTGCTGTTGTACACCCACAGGTCCTCCAGCGCATGGAGGTTACGGAACACCTGCGGACAAAACATAATTACATGTCTGCAAAAAGAAGAGATTGAATTACTATTAAAAACACACTCAAAAATAAAGGAAAAACAGAAATAATGTAATGACGACAACCGCTGTGGCTCAGTGGTATCGAAAATAAAACTGCCTCCGTGGTCCAGTAGTCCAGTGGCGTTTGCCTGTAGACCCGAGGGGTTGTGAAATCGAATCCCACGGGAAGCATACTTTGTTTAGTTGCTTCCAGTTTGGTAAAGACTCTGACACCAGTGCGCATTGTCGATTGACCGTGACACCTACACGAAATGATGATGATGATCGCCAGCCAGGTCATGATGGAAAAAACTACCTTTTTCAGATTGGGCTGGATCTTGGTTTTTTTTTTAAAAGTATCTTTTATAAAATATAGTATCGAGTTAATATTTCACGAAACATAAAAACGGTAAACGTTGGATGCAAGCCGCTTCCCACCGGTCATTTTGGAAATCTTCGGGAGAGGTCTACGTCCAGCAGTGGACTTCTGCGGCTGACATGATTATGATGAAAATGACTATGGGGCTCAATATTTGTGATTTTTCCGATGCCTTTATTCGTGATATTGTTTGTACCTTGGGCAATTTCAAAAGCTTTTGCAACCCGTCAAAACGGCCATCTCCGATGAAGTTTAGAAGCGGCAACACGGCGGCCACGTCCAGGATGAACCAGATACTGCGCATCTGCTGGGACGAGGTCTGCGAGAAGTTGATCGGCACACCTGCACAGAAGTTTTTGATATACTTAACAGAAAATTAGAAGTAAAAGGCAGATGTGAGCATGATTTTTACAGCATTAACGATATAGGCCGATCGTGCATTTTATAACATCCTGAATCAGATTAGATGAGAGAGATGCCGTGGGGTTTCCGGCAGAGTAGAATAGGACCACTACTAGTCGTCCCATGGAGGTCATGAGAGGCGACTTAGGAAATACAAGCTAAAAAAAGCTCATAAACATCAATGAGACCTAACCTAACCAACCCGTCTGGCCAGCGAGGAGAGTGAAGGCTTAATCCTCAGTCTGCTATATGGCTCCGGTAGTACAGAGAGGGTCATGCTCCTGCAGTGGAGACTAAAAAGACCTGATGATGATGAAGCAGTCGCTGGACCAAATTATGATATTCTTGAATTTTAAAATCATGGATACTTTGCTTGTTGTGTCTCAAAGGAAAAGTCTTTCAGTAAAATCTGAGGAAACTCTCTTATAATATAGTACATAATATCAACACGTTATATACCTTCTTCAACATGAGCTCCAGTGGACAGATGGACGATAACATCAATGATGTTGATAACATTGGCCACGTTGTCGAAGAAAGCGAACTCCGGGGGCCGGGTCACCACGAACACGAGAAAGTATGGGTAAACCTGCCAATTTAAATCTAGTATTCGAATCGATATATTTTGAAGAGCTCTCTGGCCTAGTGGTCATCATGCCAGGCCACTAGACCGGAGTTCCTGGGTTCGATTCCCGGTAAGGTCAAGATGGAAAATGATCTTTATCAAATTGACGTAGGTCCTGGGTGTTTATCTATATATGTTTTTGTTATAAAATATAGTATCGTTGAGTTAGTATCCCATAACACAAGTCTCAAACTTACTTTGGGGCTAGCTCAATCCGTGTGATTTGTCCGTATATATATTTATTTATTCATAGAAATATACACGAAGAGGACTCACCACCGTTGCAGCTAGGGCAAATGTCGACACCACGATCTGCCATGCCACTTGCAGTGATGACTCTGGTTGCAGGATGCAGGGGTAGGTCGACTTGAGACAGATAGCATCTGTTTCATCTATTGATGAATCCGGACGCTGTGCGAAAAACACAATATTTTATTTGCCTTCTCATAAAAGCATTGCTTTACATCCTTCCACACACTGACCAGGTTGACAAGCCACTCTCTTTCTTATACCAGCGTGTTTGTAGTTGCATCTTCAGCTCCTCTACACACGCTCCACACTAAATTAATTATATTACAATGTGCGGCAATTTTTTTTTATCACCTTTTCAATTTTAATTTATGGAAACATAAATCTGTTGCGAAATCAGTTATCTGTTGTAAATAGAATAAAATAATGAAATGAAATGATTTATTTGCTATTGAATAAGGTACAGTGGTTGTTAAGTAAGGTGCTAATCTGCTTATTCGGCTACATTTAGAGCATGCAAATATTTGTTTTTTTTTTTATCAATACATTATCCGATACTTTTGCGACACAATTATATATGTAATAAAATAAACAATAGTTAATTCAGTTAGTTAATTCATAACAATTTATTCATTCAAGAATTCGTCGATGGGGTAATATATTTTATTCATTAGCATATCATAAATGCTTTTCTTAAATTTATTAAACGGATAGGTCTTTTACACGGTCAGGTATTCTGTTATAGATTTTTAAACACATATTATAACAATTTCGCATATACATTTCAGTTCTAGGATTATGTTCATGAACAAGTCTATTACAATGTCTCGTATTTCTATTATACATTTCAGACGAATAGCTATTTTACAGACGCAGAAAGAAGTAAAGGACACGTACATTCCTCATGATATAGCTGCCAGCTATCTCCAAGAATATCTCCGGCCGTTCTAGGATGAGATTGCCGTCGGCGTCCTTAGTTTCCTTCAGCGTCCTTAAATTGCATCTAAAGTTCAGGATGCTGCTCTTGAACCTGTAGTTTATAAAGCGTAGTATTTCAACATTACATTACTCTTGTGTAATATAATGTTGAAATATAAAAATATTTTTTGCGGTCACCCATCCCAGTGGGGACTGCGCTCGGGGTTGCTTAAGATGTGTAAGCGCTAATAATGCTCATGACCACTGGGCCATCGAGCTCTTCAGTAGTGTAGTGAAATGTCGCAAGCTTTTGGAGACGTGTTCAGCTGAGCCAAGCAATTTTATGTTCAATTGAAATTGGGCAAACAGAACACATAATCCAGAAAACTTGCTCCCGAAAATGTTTCAAACAGAAAAGCAAAGTACAAAGTTACTAACCATCATCAACGATACTACATGAAACAAAGTTGATGTACGAAAAGGATTTTTTTTTTGCTAACCGTCCTCTTAACTTACTTGGCGTGTTCTGGATATTTGATGTAATGATATCTTTTGACTCTATCGAAGTGTTCCTAAAAACAAACGTCAAACAATTATATGCAATACCTGGAGGAGCTTTTGGACATGAAAGATTTGATGAAGGGCAAACTCCCACTGCGTCTGAAACATATGCTTCAGTAGTGGGAGTGTGACCTTCATCACATGCAGTACCTGGAGGAGTTGTTGGTTATGAACGACCTAATGAAGGGCAAGCTCCCACTACGACTGAAGCAAAAGCTTATGGTCATGTTCATTCTTTCCATTCTCCCATACAGATCATCAAGATAGTCTTTGATCAATATACAAAAGCACAGGCTGAAGGTTTTTTTACATGTGTAATACCACGCTGACCTTCGAAATTAGAATACTAGATGAGGGCGACAAAGCTGCAAAATTACATAAAATGGGACTGAAGTGGTCATGTAATCAGAATGTCCCAACATCAGTGGGCCAAAAGATTAACCAATTGAATTTCAAACGGCAACCGCAAGGCAAACTGCCTGGTCAGCCCCGCACTTGCAGGTGCAATTAACTAAATCATTTTTATATATTTAAATATCATACGTAATTCTGATTGCCCTTCTTCCAAAAGAATTAATGCATGCATGCCAAAAGAATTCTTCCAAAAAAATATAATGTACCTATATAATAAAAATTGTAAACATAAAATGAAAAAAAAATGATAAATGAAGAAATTAGATGATAAATGATAAAGATAGATGATAAAATAAAAAAGCCCTTCAGGCGAGTAGGCGACCAATACTGTTGAAAAGAGTTTCTTTTGGCGTTTCTTCTCTGCAGTGGTCGGTTCCGAAACGCTAGTAGTCTGTAGCTTTTGCACATTAAGTAATAATATAAATATGACTAAATTAGATCCTTTAAAATGTGATTTGACGTGAAAAAGTGCCTGCAAAGGCCTATTTTCTGAATAAACGTTTTGAATTTTGAATTTTTGAATTGCAAAAGTGACAGAAAGAAAAAAGTTCCGGGCGATAGATGACTTTCGTCCCCAATTATCATCTTTATTTATACTAACATAAAAGCTATCCAGCAGAAGACCAGACTGCTCGTTGGTCTTGCCGTACTTGAGCGCCACGCGCCACAGGTCACCGGCGTCCAACACGTGAGCGGTGCAGAAGGTGGCTGCCCTGAATTAGGTAAAATCGTTTTACTGTTTTCAAGTGTAGATGGTATTTTGTTATTCAAGTTACATCTGGCATAAAATCATCTAAAATGATCCCCATGTCCTCCCCATTGTCCTTCCCAATGTCCTCCCCAATGTTCTACCCAATGTCCTCCCCCAACTTCTTGAAAGGCCGACAATGCTCCTGTCATACCCTGGTTTTGCAGTTGTCCATGGGCAGCGTCGAAAGCTTACCATCAGGTTGCTCGTGTGCCGCCCTAAATATTTATTTAACAGTAGCTTTTTCCTGCGACTGCATCCACAAAATCTTTAGCTCTTGTGCTTTTCTGATGTAAAATTTATCAGAATCAATTTAGTTGTTTTTGCGTGAAATGGTTATTTGTTATTCTTAAGAAGATCTATAGAAGATCCTCAGATGTTTTTTTCCATTACCTCGGCCGCTGACCCATATTTCCACGGATGAGTAGTAATGAGGTTACATATTACTTACCTGATCATGACGTGCGCCCTTCCGCATCCTGCCGGTGCCCCTCCAGCACAAGAGGACAGCACAGTCCCTCGAGTCATGCGGAGAATTGCAGTGCTATCATCTTCTGCCGTGATCATCTAGAATAAGATCTCGTTTTGATTAATCCAATCTATACTTACGATTAACTCTTTGCTTTTCTTCTCACGCAAATTTAAGATCGCAATTTCATGGAAAATGTATTGTAAACCTATATGTACTTTTTCCATCATCTTGGTCGTTTACAAAAGCCTTGGTTAAGGACCAAGGCTTTTGTAAACGACCAAGATAATGGAAAAAGTACATTTTATTATTCATTGATATCACTACAAAATTCGGCTTCATCAAGGTACATCTCCCTTCTCTGAATTCGTAATATCCCTAGCTAATAATATATAGCTTATATATAGCGTAATATCATAGCTATATCAACGTCATCATGTCAGCCGTAAGAAGTCCACTGCTGGACGAAGGCCTCTCCCAAGGAGTCTTCGTTCCATGGGAGGATATTGCTACACTCATCACGCTAAGCCGGCGGGTTGGTGAGCGCAGTTTCTTTGGATTTATACATCCGACGCTTTTGACCATTAGAAGAATTTTTACTGGACTAGATTTGTTGGATTTGGGAAGGGAATGAAGGTTTCGATACTACTGACTCGGATAAATAAGGAAAAAGCAAGTAGCAACCCGGGAGGCTGGATGCACGTACCCGATACCATACCTGCAACCACCGGACAGGCATTTGAGGATGACACCCCTGATCATACACCCCAGACAATGAAATGGAAGCTCGTATAAAATATATACGGACAAATCACACAGATTGAGCTAGCCCCAAAGTAAGTTCGAGACTTGTTTTATGGGATACTAACTCAACGATACTATATTTTATAACAAATACATATATAGATAAACATCCAAGACCCCAATCTGAAAAAGATCATTTTTCATCTTGACCTGGCCGGGGATCGAACCCGGTCACTCCGTGTCGCAGGCTGGCGTGTTGACCGCTGCGCCACGGAGCTCATAGTGCCGCACATATTGTGGTGCCTTGGCGTCTTAGGTTTTTTCTCCCCTCATGTTAACATATGTTTTATGCACACATCAATGTGTGAATGAATGTTATCTTTAAGTCGTTAGTCAATCTTACCTCAACATCTCCGTATGTGATGAATATGATAGCTGACTTGGTGCTATTCCTCTTGATGATGGGGTCGCCTGGGATGTAGTGGATGGTGGTCATTTTCTTCACCACCTCCGAGAGGAACTCGAAGTTTAAATCCCGTAACATTCGACTCTAGAAAATGGACGTTTAAGAAAATGATTTTACCCTTTTTTTTTCCAGCCCCGTTTGTGTAGGTAAGGGTTTTCTTACGCAAATTCATTCCACAAATTTACACTAATAATAGAAAAAGGAAAGATCAAATCTTTCCTTTTCTATTATTAGTGTAAGTGTCTTGTTTTATCTTTGATTGTTTGTTTGCATTGAATAGGCTCCGAAATTACTTAGAAAAATTTTTTCACCATAAGAATCCTGCGTTACTCCGGATAATATAGCCTATGTTCACCCGGCTTGGCACGTAGATATATTATCTACCTTTATCTACCCGGCGAAGCCGGGGTGGCTAATGTTATTTAAAATAGAGCATAATCTGCTTATGTTCAGCAGTTTTGTTGTTGCCGAAATAATGAAGATAATATCAAAAAAACCTGTGCCACACAGACAATAGCAAAACTTGTATCCTTTTTGATAAAGACAAACTACATTATTTCTCTGTTTAGTATTCGGGCCTTTTAGTTGAGTAAAACAAAAAGACCATAGCTACAGCCATTCTAACTCTACAAATAGAAGAAAATAGAAGCTGACCCTCTGAGTAGCCTCGAAGTAGATGTCCGTGTATATGAGAGATGGCAGCGTCGGCGGAAACGTCTTGAGGAGCTCCGTCTCGGACACAGCCCGCTGTTTGTGCCAGTACATCTTGTAGAAGGACTGCACTTTGTCGCGCAGGCTGGTTGGCACGTTGATTTCGCTCTGCACCCATTTATATGATATATAGCTTTCGCGGTAATAATCACTAATTATACTTAGACTAAGTAGCTCACGGTAATGTCAATCCCTCGGGAGCAGTAGGTACTTTTCCCGAGATAAAATGTATGTCATTCTCCGTACCCCAAAATTACATGATGATCGGTTCAGCAGTAAAGGCGTGAAAGCGTAACAAACAAACTCAATTTAGCATTTATATAATATTAGTTAGGATAAAAATAAATATAAAAGGACGACTGAAGCTCTATCTGAAGTTGCAATTTCTACAAAGTATGTGTTAGAAAAAATACGCAATTTAGACATCAACAAAAGTGCTGGTCCGGACGGCATACCACCAATTTTCATTAAAAGGTGTGGTGGAGTGCTGAATTTGCCTCTCTGTTTGTTGTTTAATTTTTCTTTAAGGAGTGGTCAATTTCCTGATGAATGGAAGAGGGCAAGAATAGTACCTATACACAAGAAAGGCGATGAAAGTGATATACTCAATTACAGACCGGTGTCTATACTTTCAATTTTTGCTAAATTAATGGAGTCTATGGTGGAACCAACTATAAGTCGTCATCTTTCCAATTTGATAAGCCAATTCCAACATGGTTTTAGAACTAAGCGTTCCACTGAAACAAACCTAGTATCTTTAATTTCATGTCTAGCACATGAAGTTGATGCAGGTCGTCAAGTGGATGCAATTTACACCGATTTCAGCAGTGCTTTCGATAGAGTAAATCATTCTAGACTATTGGCTAATTTTGAAGCAAATGGTATCCATGGATCCTTATTGAATTGGGTCAAGTCATATTTGGAGAGAAGGTCACAATTTGTTGCAGTTCTCGGCTATGAATCCTTTGTATATTATGCTGATTCAGGCGTACCTCAGGGATCGCATCTGGGTCCAGTGTTGTTCTCTCTGTTCATCAGTGACATGCCTGACATTATTTTTAATTCAAATTGTTCAATGTTTGCTGATGATACAAAAATTTACAAAGTTATAGATTCGCAGCATGATACTATGTTGCTTCAAGAGGACCTGGACCGATTAGTTACTTGGTGTGAATTGAACGATATGGCAATCAATACCAACAAATGTTACCACATCACATTTACCAGAAAAAGACAACCTATTATCTCAAGATATAAGATCGGCCTAGTCGAACTGCAACAGGTAAAAGTTATAAAGGATCTCGGTGTGTGGTTGGATTCCAAATTAGATTTTATCATACACGTCAATAATATTGTATCGAAATCTGCACAAATGCTAGGTTTTATCAAAAGAATATCTAAGCAGTTTCGATCTCCTGACACTAAGATCTTACTTTTTAATATGCTGATAAGGAGTTCTCTTGAATACGCCAGTGCTGTCTGGAACCCAACTTATGCTGTTCACTCTCAACGGATAGAAAGAATTCAAAAGGCCTTTACCAGACACCTCGCGTTCTTTTCACGCAACATTTCCCATCGTTGTCCATATAAGCAGAGACTTGACCACTTTAACATGATGTCTTTATTTGATCGTAGAAAGGTGCATGATGTTTTGTTTCTTTATAAAGTTTTAAATAACTTGTCAGACTTAAACAATATCTTGTCATTACTAAATCTTGTAGTGCCTCGTAGACCGTCCCGTTATCCCATAACTAAAGTATTAAGCGGTCCAAGGTTTAAAACTAACCTGGGATGTCATGCCCCCATAAACAGAATGTGTAACTTATATAATCTTTAGAACCGAAACATTCCAGACTTGGACATATTTTCAGATAGTTTCCACTCTTTTAAAAATAAAGTGCTGAAATTTGTTAAGGGATAGTTGGACTGATAGAATCTTCTTTGTTAATATGAATGTTGTGTATACCTGTAATTGGTGCTTACATTAGAACTAGGAATACACTGTCATTAATAATGTCTTATGTAATCACTGTTGGTGTACCTAAATAAATAAATAAAATAAAATAAATAAAAATAATAAAATATTTATTTTTCTCCAAATAATATGTAAATTAATGACAAAACAAATCAGACAATTTCAAAACACACTAAAGATAAAGTAGGTACCTAAACCTTAACAACAGTAATGTATGTAGAGATCTATTGCCCGTGTTAGGTTTCCAAAGAACCTGTGTTACGGGTCACCAGACCTCTCCATCTGCATACTATGTAAATGTGTTTTACACAAAATCACTATCATAAAAAAAATCAAGATGTAGAGGACAACATAAGAACTAAATTTGGAGAACTGGTGCCCATGCTAGGTTTCCGAGGAACCTGTATTACGGGTCACCAGGATTCACCATCTTAAAATTTTAATGCTATGGACTAATTAAATATAAAATACTTAGGTAAACAAAAATATGTGTAGGTAATATTTATGAAATCTTATTTACTAAAAACAATATTAACTTACTGATGAGGAGATATAACTTATTCAATAATAAAACTAGAAAGAAAAACAATACTATTGACATCAGGTTTCAAGATGACGTAAATTATCAAGCTTTTTAGAAGAAACAATAACCGACCTTATAAGTAAATAAAGTATACTTAAATAATAACAACTAGCTTTTATGGTAAATCATAGTCTATAGAGCTGATATATCTCTTTTCGGCTATGATTTTCGCGGGGCAGTCATTATCACCCGTTTTGTGTTGATAAGGCTTCTTGAAGTGCATGCACGTTGCGCATTTCGGCGACTCTGCCTTTTTGGTGCAATCTTTCATTGCATGACCCAGTTCGCCGCAATGACCGCACGTGTTGGCCTCCGCTCTGCATGTTTTGGCCGCATGTCCATACTGCTGACACCTGTAACATCTAGTTACTAGGGTAAAATCTCGTACACGGCACGACGACCAATTGATAAATACTCTATCCTTTGTAATTAAGGCCTTACGTATTAGCGCTGTAACTTCTATTACGTAATTGCATGTCTCGGTGTCCTTCTTTCCCGTCTTATGACTTAACTTAGAAGATGCTAAAAATTGCTCAAGGGTTATATCTCGAAGGGTTTCGGCTAAGTTTTGATTGTATAAACAGTTAAAAACTTCCGTTTCTTGCATAGACGAGGGCACTCCGACGACAATAATTCTCGGTTTGCGCTTATTAGGTTCTTCAACAATAAGGCCAGAGGTATTTAATTTAGAGGATTGCTTCAGTTTCTCGATGTCCGCCTTGGTGTCTGTGCTAATAATAACATCGCTGTTCTTTGTCTTTCGTAGACCTGTTACATGCAGCTTCATTTCTTCAGGCCTGATGATGTTTTGAACGAGAGTTTTAGTCTCCTCGCTTGACCTTAATTTATCAGTAGGGTAGATTACTACAGAGCTCATTTTCTTGGGCTGGATAAAGTTATGTGCCCTCTTTTTAAGCATATCAGCGAAGGATGTCCCCGTGAATCCCATGATAGGTATGGATGGCTCATCTGCGTTTTGCTTAATAGATGACTCTACAATTCTCTGCCGCATTTGTCCAATTTGTTGCGCAAGATCGTTTTTTTCATTTAGGACTTGTATTGTGGTGTGGGCATGAATTGCTTTTTGTTTCAGGGACTGATACTGAACTGTCATTTGAGAAGTCCCATGTCCCACTTTTCGGTATAGACTTTGTATTCTTAATTTTTGGTCCGAATTCAGTTTTCCTTTGGATGAGATACTACATACGTCACGCAGGCACTGCTCAATAGAAGTCATCCAGCTTTGTATTTCGGGGGTGGACAGAAGTTCTAGGGGCTCGTCATCCTGTCGTCTGGGCTTAGGTTCAGGTGGTCTAGTTGAGGCCGTAGGCGGAGGACTACGGCACGTAGGCGTGGGTGGAGGACTGCGACGTGTCAGCGCGCTCCTGTTAAACGGGCTGCCTTCCATATTTCCCTTAATTTTATTTGAGGCACTTATTCATTATAGTGTAAACCAGTAATAAACACTTAAGTACTTTTCCACTTGACGCCGTATTGCATAATCAGCACTGAATGTAGAGTAGGTCACAGTTTTATATTGAATTGTTTATATGACTAAATAATAGTTAATTGTTGACACGTTAGGTTACATCGTCTAGCAAATGATGAATGATACTATAGGTAAATGATAGGATACTACGGGATATACCACGATCTTGATATAGTTGTTCAATGTTTCTTAAATTTTATTGTTACCACTGATTTTATGTCGTGCAGCCGGAACTAGCCTATTTTCTGAATAAATCTTTAAATCCTCCATAGGATGGGCCTCCGGCTCTCTCACTCACCGAACGAATCATAGAAACGGTAAAGCTTCTACTCAGACGTCGATTTTCTGTGAGACCAAAACGTAAATACCTGTGTAAATAAAGTAAATACTATGCTACGTGCTATCTCACCATCTCCTTCATGATGAGCTTGTATCTTGCTCGGAAGGCTTCCTCAGGCCGCATGTACAGGCTGATGACTAGAGAAAGTGATGCCACTGCCGCGCCAGTCACCACTAGACATCCGCTGATCATGATCATGAGGCAAACGAGACGCTCGGTGTCATTGGCCGGTGGTTTTGAAGGCCTGGTAACAAATGGAAAGCACTTGAGAGGGAAATCAATGCCTCTGCTATGTCGAAAACCACGAGACAACTGCTGTACATGATCATGAGGCAAACGAGACGCTCGGTGTCATTGGCCGGTGGTTTTGAAAGCACAGCGACGCCTTTCCCACGTCGGTCACCACGAGACATTCGCTGATCATGATCATGAAACAGACGAGACTCTCGGTTCCATTAGCCGTTGGTTTTGAGGGCCTGACGACATAAGCGAAAGGGCATGAAAGGGACAGCGACGCCTGTGCTGTGCCGGTCACCACGAGATATCTGCTTATCGTGATCGTGCGGCAGACGAGACTCACGGTTCGTTGGCCGGTGGTTCTGAGGTCCTGACAACAAATGGGAAAGCAAAAAAAAAGGGCAAGCGACACCTATTTCGCACCGGTCATAGAAAATAGCATGTCTCTCACAAGATATATACATTTTTACAGTTAACGTTTGCCTTTTTGCTTACGTTACAAAAACTAACATCCGCTGATATCAGTATAGCCCGTTAGCTATTGTCTGCCCCGTAAGGGAAAAAGATTCAAAGATTCAAAGATTTATTCAGAAAATAGGCCTTTTCAGGCACTTTTTCACGTCAATTCACATTTTAAATAATACTTATTATATTATATTCAAATTATTAATTATTGTTTAAAAGCTACAAACTACTAGCGTTTCGGAACCGACCACTGCAGAGAAGAAGACGCCGAAAGAAACTCTTCAACAGTATTGGTCGCCTACTTGCCTGAAGGGCTTTGTATGATATTTAATATTTTTCTTTTCTTTTTTTTCTGATGTCATGTTATATACAATTTTAATTTACATATCTTTGTGGAACACGTTATGTTAGCGATCGAGCGTGCATCAACAACAGATATGATAAAAGTCTCAAAGAGGCCGAGCAGACCTGTCCCCCCTGGCAGCACCCGTTCACGAGTTGACGCATGGATCAGCCATCGCTGAGCTCAACCATATTAGAGGGAACTCGACGACCCGACACACAACGCCGCATAAAGATGATATTTAAGTATACTTTACTTACCCTATCGGTATGAACAACTTATCGACGAGGTAGAGGGCGCTGAGGTACTGCGCCTGCGCGTCCATGTTCTCCTGAATCAGTGCCCAATCAGAGAAGTTTCCTACTTGGTAACGAGGCACCTGTATATGTTAAAATGACCTTTTTATTTTTCTCATTTCGATATCCCACTTTCAAGCGTATAAAAGCCACAATTTTGATTGTTTTTAAAGAATATAGGTATTTGCTCTATCAAGACATATCGAATGACGTATATTTGACCAAAATCGGTTGTGTCATTGACATAAATACATATTCATCATCATCATCAGGTCTTTTTAGTCTCCACTGCAGGAGCATGACCCTGTCTGTACTAGAGCCCTACTCTCCTCGCTGGCCAGACGGGTTGGAGAGGTCTCATTGATGTTTATGAGCTTTGTTTAGCTTGTATTTCCTAAGTCGCCTCTTACGACCTCCATGGGAAGACTAGGAGTGGTCCTATTCTACCATGGCTACCACACGGCTAAACATACATATTATCACGTCTTTATCCCTTGCGAGGAAGACAGAGCCCAAAGTGATAGGACCCCTTTATTATGACTAGGATAGGTTTAGCGTGTTAGTGGGCGTAGAGGTGGAATCAGAATAGTGATGGGTTGCTAGCCGCATCGCCTATAGATATGATTCTTTAGATTTTCGCCCAATTCCTTGACCGGCTGGTGCATCCTATGATTTCTTCTTTTCTGCCTGACCAACATGGAATACATACTTACATACATAGAAGTCAAACGCTTGTCACTACTTTTGGGCTTCGTCATGGTTATCTGCCTCCGAGGTCCAGTGGTTAAGGCGTTTGCTTGAAGACCCGGGGGTCGTGGGTTCTATTCCCACGGGAAGCATACTTTGTTTAGTTGTTTCCAGTTTGGTTAGGAGATTGCAGGCTTGATTCACCTGATTGTCTGATAATAAAGATGATTCCGTGCTTCGAAAAGCACGTTAAGCCGTTGGTCCCGACTGCTATCTGGTAGTCGTTAAAGGAACCACGTCAGAGGCCGAGAGGCGGTTCCGAACAACTTTGAAATCAGGATGTGCATGGTCGATTGACCGTGACACCTACACGAAATGATGATGATGGTTGGGTCAAAAATGATACCATATCTTACCGATTCAACAAACGCCCATACCATAGCCCAAGTGACTCGCAACACCGCGAATATGTACACGTACTTCAGAGTAGTTCCCAGCACGCTGCCGTTCAGGTTGTAGGTATTGAGATCAACTGAAAATAAAATATGACTGGACAAGTTTAAACTACACACTTTTTGTGTTCTGTACCTCCATATATTTAACCATTTTTAAGGCATTATGGAATATTTCCCCACCAACCTTCGATAAAATGGTGGGAAAAAAATTCCCGTTGCCTTAAAAAGGGTTAAAAAAAACGGCCAAGTGCGAGTCGGACTCGCGCACTAAAGGTTCCGTACCATTATCTTTAAAAACGGCTAAAAAATCATGTATGTTGTATGGAAGCCTCCCTTAAATATTAGTTTTATTTTAATATTATTATTTGTTTTTAAAGTGTATATACTTATAACTAAATATTCTGTGAATATTATCTTCTGTGAGTACTACCTGTTGCCGTTATCAATATCGAGCAAAAACTCACGTTTGTTGTATGGGAGCCCCCTTAAATATTGATTTTATTCTGTTTTTTAGTATTTATTGTTATAACGGCAACATAAATATACCATCTGTGAAAAAATCAACTGTCTAACTGCCACGGTTTATGCGATACAACCTCATGACAGACGGACGGACAGACAGATGGTCAGCGGAGCCATATTAATAGGCTCCCGTTTTTGCCCTTTGGGTACGGAAACCTAAAGAAATGGCTTCATACTTATATGTGTGAACCACCGTGCCATATTTAACAATAAATTTCACGTTTCTGGAACTCTGTTATACGCGGTGAAGGTGAAGCGTGTAGCTGAAAAATGGAATGCTTACTTTCTTATCCTTACTTCCCTAATACTCAAATACTCAAATACTTACTAATAATATTAGTAAGGACAAGGAAGTAATATTATAAATGCGAAAGTGAGTTTGTTTGTTTGTTTGTTTGTTACGCTTTCACGCCGTAACTACTAAACCGATCATCATGAAATTTTGCATACAAGTTCTCTGGAGTGCGGAGAAGGACATAGGCTACCTTTTATCCCGGGAAAAAATACTATTCCCGAGGGATCGACATTGACGCGGGCGGAGCCGCGGGCGAAAGCTAGTCCTTACTAATATTATAAATGCGAAAGTGAGTTTGTTTGTTTGTTTGTTTATTTGTTTGTTTGTTTGTTTGTTTGTTACGCTTTCACGCCGTAACTACTGAACCGATCATCATGAAATTTTGTATACAAGTTCTCTGGAGTACGGAGAAGGACATAGGCTACCTTTTATCCCGGGAAAAAGTACTGTTCCCGAGGGATCGACATTGACGCGGGCGGCGCCGCGGGCGAAAGCTAGTAATATTATAAATGCGAAAGTGAGTTTGTTTATTTGTTTGTTTGTTACACTTTCACGCCGTAACTACTGAACCGATCATCATGAAATTTTGCATACATGTTCTCTGGACTACGGAGAAGGACATAGATTACCTTTTATCCCGGGAAAAAGTACTGTTCCCGAGGGATCGACATTGACGCGGGCGGCGCCGCGGGCGAAAGCTAGTAATATTATAAATGCGAAAGTGAGTTTGTTTATTTGTTTGTTTGTTACGCTTTCACGCCGTAACTACTGAACCGATCATCATGAAATTTTGCATACATGTTCTCTGGAGTACGGAGAAGGACATAGATTACCTTTTATCCCGGGAAAAAGTACTGTTCCCGAGGGATCGACATTGACGCGGGCGGAGCCGCGGGCGAAAGCTAGTAATATTATAAATGCGAAAGTGAGTTTGTTTATTTGTTTGTTTGTTACGCTTTCACGCCGTAACTACTGAACCGATCATCATGAAATTTTGCATACATGTTCTCTGGAGTACGGAGAAGGACATAGGCTACCTTTTATCCCGGGAAAAAGTACTATTCCCGAGGGATCGACATTGACGCGGGCGGAGCCGCGGGCGAAAGCTAGTTGAAATAATAAAGTAACAATATTAGTACTTACACAAATATTGAAAGGGTCGGTGCAGTCGCAAGTAGTAACAGATCGACGTTAGCATCCTTTTCTTCTTTACTATTAATACGTAGTGAAAATACGAGCCGAAGTCTATAGCGAAGCGAACTGTGGACAATAAGAGATAAGTAGTTCCTGCTAGCCAGAAAGCATCATCATCATAATCATCATCATTCCAGCAGTTAGAAGTCCACTGCTGAACAAAGACCTCTCCCAGGGATTCTTCGTTCCATGGGAGGATATTGCCATAATCATATCGCGGGTTGGCGAGCGCAGTTACTTTGGCTTCTTGTGCTTCTGACGCTGCTGCCCATCGGAAGCATTTTTAAGCTGGGGAAGGATAGGTATTTGTTGGATTTGGGAAGGGAATGGAGGTATTGGGATATTACTCACTCGAATAAATGGGGAAAAAGAAAATAGCAGCCCGGGAGGCCGGGTGTGCGAAGTGAGAACCCGATGCCATACCAGCAACCAGAAGATCACACTCCTGAACGTGGCCAGAAAGAGTACCATAACACAAAGTACAAAAGTAAACTTATACAAAAAAAATCTAAATATTTGCGATCTGGGATTCCATTCTCGCATGAGCCATTTTACAAGACGTGGGAATTTCCCAAAGGAAAATCATACGTCTTCGAGCAGCCACCCACTCAAAAATAGCACCCCAGTACAGCATTGTGTCCGTTTTCAAACATATATAGAACTAGCTTTCGCCCGCGGCTCCACCCGCGTTAATGTCGATCCCTCGGGAATAGTACTTTTTTCCGGGATAAAAGGTAGCCTATGTCCTTCTCCGTACTCCAGAGAACTTGTATGCAAAATTTCATGATGATCGGTTCAGTAGTCACGGCGTGAAAGCGTAACAAACAAACAAACAAACAAACAAACAAACTAACTCACTTTCGCATTTATAATATTAGTTAGGATAAGGAACTTTTAACCGTTGCTTTTAGTATGGAAACGCCAAGCGGCGGATATTATGTTATAAGGGTTTTTTGCATTCACAATGCTATCCTGACCTGATATATCTTATTATGTTGATAAAGGTGTGGTGAAAAAATTCCACGCGGACAGGGTTTGGACCAGACGTCATTGTGTTGGGCACGGTATGGATATCAGGTCCAGCGGTTTAAGCCGCGGACGGCAAGAAACGAGTTTTACGGGTTCGAATCCCGCCCGGTCACTTACAATTGTTTTTTTATATGTTCAAGTTTAAATATCATTTTTTTTGTTTTTTTTTACTTTTATCTTATTCCTTTATACGAGTTACAATACATAGTTATAACCGAGTGAAATTCGGTCGCCCAGGTACTAGTATTTAATGCTAGTTACCTACCTAGTAAGATATTTACATTAAATGTGATGACTTCCATGCTAGTCTGGGAGAAAAGGAAAAACGTAGAATACACCAGCTGCTTTTCTTCCCGCGCAAACCGTAGACACCGGTTGAGGGAATGAGCAAAATTCTAGGAAATCATGACAATAAGCGATGCAGCTAGCACCCATCACTTTTTGATTCCGTTCTCCACCTATACGCTCATAAACAGTAATATAATAGTATAAAAACACAATGTTAAAAAAATAAATGGATATATTTTATAATTTTCTTTTTCATAACGTTATGAAATTGAATACGGGTAATAAGTGCGCGCGTGAATGCCCACTGTCAAAGTGTTAAAACGCTGTAGACGTGGGCAGCCCTGGCGCGGGTTTATGTACCGCGCGGCGGTAGGCATTTAATTCAAGGTCAGGCCCGAGTTACAATACTGTTAGATTGTTAGATATCTTTACCGTGTGTTGGGTAACGCAAGCCTAGAACTATTTCCATACAAGCTTCCTCGCCAGATAGTACAAGTAGACCAATAATATTTTACAATAAAGATCTATGAATATATTTGCATGTCTCTATGTTTAATTTTTATTTATTTTTTTATAATTGAATTATTTAAAGATATATGAACCTTCAAAAACCTGAAAAATTGGTGAGAATTTCGTTTTTCGTGTTTCCGTTGTGTTCAAACATCTACAAAACAAATTTGACGCGAACATGATCATATTAAAAATGAAAACATTGAAACAGCCCCACAGCTTATTTTAATTATTTAATGAAAAAAGGTTAAATCTATTAAGTTTTGTAGAAGAAATAAGGGGACTACGAAGTGTACTTTTCATAGGTATTTTCGGTCCGATTTGCAGTTGTATCTATCGCAGTCTGCAGGGAAGGCTTGATCGAAGCTGACAGCAATAGATTTTAGAAATACCTATTTTTTAATTCTTTCGAGCCTAGTGTTTCTTCTTAATGCATATAATATGGTGGAGACTTTCGACGTTCAGTATTAAAGCGCGGTAGCTCAATTGACAGAGCGTAGATCGCACATTTTTTCACCACATTTCATTGAAAATATACAAATGATACTAACACATGGACCAAATATCAATGTCGATAATTTCTGTCGTGATGAAGGTGTTGTAGGCAATCCCGAGGACATGGACAGCGTAGATGACGTTGTAGAGTATATCCAACATTAACATGTAAGGATGTGCAGTCAGTCCCATGACCTCCCACAGGAACGCCGACAGTACCAGGACGCAAATGAAACAGTTCCAGCACGTGTTCTCAGGAGCTGCGTGGAGGTACTGGAGGATGCGATGTTTGTTCCACCAGTGCGAGTAATGGATCTGTAATGATTTAGGCTGATTTTAGAGTCACGCCGGCTAGACGCGCTGTTGACCAGCGCATTTCAACAACACGCATTTGACCGGCGTGCGCTATGAAACAAGTTTAAGAATCGCGCATTTCGTTGCAATGTACAGTTGTGTATAGTGGTCATCAATGGGACCAATATAATAACAGGATTAGCCGTTTATTTTCTATGGAAGAGAGTGCAACAGCGACGTTGTAAAACATTGCAGATTGATTATTGAGCGCGGACTTCGGCTGGCCGACGGGCGGCGCGCGTCTTACGAACGGCGCGTTTGGACTGCGTGACTATGAAACGCAACTACTATGTAGTGTAATTATTAAAAGCGCGCGTGTGGCCGGCGCTGATCAAAAGCGTGAGTCTGACATTAGCCTTAATTTAAATTTGTATTATGCCTTACTAGCTTTTGCGGCTCTGCTCGCGTGGTTCAAGATCCCTCAGGAAGAGTACCTTTTTCTAGGATGAAAGGTACAATTTATCTTTCTTCTTCACCTTATCCTACTATTATGTGGGATAGGAACAGCATGTCAGTTCCTTCCACTTCAACCTATCGCTGCTCATATACTATATTACACCCGTCTTGCCCATGTCCTCCCTTACGCATTCTATCCTATTTTTTTTGTATTTGTTGTTATAGCGGCAACAGAAATACATCTGTGAAAATTTTAACTGTCTCACTATCACGGGGCATGAGATACAGCCTGGTGACAGACGGACAGTGGAGCGACATTAATAGAATCCCGTTTTAACCCTTTGGGTACGGAAACCTTAAAATGGTGTCGTAATGAAGAAAAATGTGAGTTCTATTGATTCCAATACGCAAAATATCTAAATTCGTGCTAAGCTATTGTGAAGCCCACCCAAAAACTTCCTAAAAACGATAAACTATAGCTAAAAGCGCACAACACAGACTGAAACCTCTTGAAACATATAGTCCTACTAGCTATCGCCCGCGGCTCCGCCCGCCTTAATGTCGATCCCTCGGGAATAGTAGTAGAGAACTTGTATGCAAAATTTCATGATGATCGGTTCAGTAGTTACGGCGTGAAAGCGTAACAAATAAACAAACAAACTCACTTCCGCTTTAAGGCGATACCACTGTAAATAAGGTCGTTCTGAACCTTATTTATCTCGCAAAATACTTAAATTAGGAGTTTCAAATCTAAGTAATATGATTTTTGACTATTTCATCTCCAAAAATTGAAGATGGAAACACGTTTTGATAAAATTTTCTCGATAGAAATATTTTTTGAAAAATGGTCTTCGTTCGCAGAGTTTTTGTTATTGTAGCTCAAATGCGACGAATGAAATAATGATTTTTAGACTAAAAGATAGGTTATTAGTAATTCATCAAAATTTAAATATGAAAATACAATCAACCGGTCTGATTTTATATAAATAGAAATAACGAATTTGGCGCTTACGTTTTTTTCTTTGAGCGACTCGAGACTATCTCCTATCTCATCATTCACAGGCTAAACCGCCAAGCGCTATCCCTTGCGCGCACTTGATCAGTCCTTTGCCGAGCGAAGGTACCAAACATTTGAGTCCTCGTCTTAATAATATTAGTAAGGATATTTTGGTCGTGGATACAATGACGCCTCACCTCATCCGGCACCACAGGGGTTTGGTGTTCCAAATCTTTGGCAAAAGTACTGTTGGTCCGGGTCTGTCTCCTCATTCTTATATCTCTTTACAGCAGCAAATTAAAAGTCGCCCTTAATGATCATTTTAAAAATAAACCATTTTAAAATTACAAGATAGAGTGACACCTAATAAAATATTTCTATTGAGTGACACCTTATTCTTCTGAGGTGACACCATTTATCAGATTGACGTAAACCTGAGACGTAAACAATCTCAGAACAAAGTTAGTCGTGGGTTAGTCCTTGTTCTGAGTAAACAATAAATATTTCTTTCTCACATTTCCTTTAAGAAAAGAACCAAATAAATAATTTTCTTTCTTTCTTTCTTAACTATTAATGAAGAATAGTAAAGATAGTTTTGATGTAAATGCTATTTCTATTTGATGTAACGTTGTAAACGCTAGGCAACTCCATTCCATGATGTAAATGGCAGGCAAGGGCAACAAATTTTTTTGAGTTGTGAGTTGGAGCTGAGTTTATGATGTGACTCACAACCGCAGTAAAAACTGGATCCCATTGGTCATTTAGCCTTAATCCAAAGAGGTCATTGGTAAGCCAATCCTTAAACCCCCCTAAAATGTTTATTTTATGTTTTTAGTCATTTTTTATAGCGGCCATAGAAATATATCACATGTGAAAATGTACTACCGCCGTGGTCCAGTGGTAAAGGCGTTTGCCTGTAGACCCGGGGGTCGTGGGTTCGATTCCCACGGGAAGCATACTTTGTTTAGTTGTTTCCAGTTGGTTTGGACATTGCAGGCTTGATTCACCTGATTGTCTGATAATTAAGATGATTCCGTGCTTCCGAAGGCATGTTAAGCCGTTGGTCCCGGCTGCCATCTGGTAGTCGATAAAGGAACCACGTCGGAGGCCGAGAGGCGGTTCTGAAGAACTCTGACATCAGGGTGCGCATGGTTAATTGACCGTGACACCTACTCTAAATGATGATGATTATTATTCTGTGACGGCATGATGGAAATAGATTAGGAATACCTACCCGGCCTCTTTTGTATTTCCTAATACATTTCTGTCTCGGAACAAGGACTAAAGAAAAGATTTCTGTTTATCTTTGGTTTATGGTTTATGTCACCTGTCTTTGACGAATACGCCGTGGGAATCTCAGAACAACTATGTGGAAATACGTGTACTTCTATTTTTTTTCTTATTTAGTAGCTTTAGTTTTTAATTAGTAATTATAGTAAGGTATAATAAGGAGCATGAGTAGGAGAGCAAGTCGAAGTTCCTTCGGCAAAGATGTGGAATTCCAATTTTTAATGGAAAATGAAGAGGTAAGTGACTATAGCGAGTTTTATTGCAAAAATTACAAGCTTATAAAAGCTTGTCACAATTATTTGTGACAAGCTTTTATAATAAACTAGCTTTCGCCCGCGGCTCCGCCCGCGTCAATGTCGATCCCTCGGGAACAGTACTTTTTCCCGGGATAAAAGGTAGCATATGTCCTTCTCCGTACTCCAGAGAACTTGTATGCAAAATTTCATGATGATCGGTTCAGTAGTTACGGCGTAAAAGCGTAACAAACAAACAAACAAACAAACTCAATTTCGCATTAATAATATTAGTAAGGATGAATCTGCGCTGTAAAGTGCCTTCAAATGTGCTCAAACACGATTGGTATACCTTGTTTAGTTTAAGAGTTCCTATGACATCATCAGACCCTCTGGTCTGATGATGTCATATGAACTCTTGACTCGAGCAACGATTCCATCATGTAAATCGGATGGAATCGTTGCTCTCAACGATCCATCCGATTTACACATAGATGCAAAATTTCAACTCATTTGGTAACCGGGAAGTGGATCAAATTTAACTACAAGCATTGGGACAGGTGAAACTAAATAAAAGCTTGTTATAAATACATCATACTGTCACGTCTTTACCTCTTGCGGGTTAGTCAGAGCCCAGGTCTAAAAGACCTAAAGGGCACAATAAACATTATAGAAGTACCTAAATAAATAAATGATGGTGGATAGGTTGGTGGAAGACTGAATCAAAATAGTGATGGTTTGCTAGCCGAATCGCTTATTGACACGAATCCTCAAATTGTCTATCAATCCCTCGATCAGCTTTTACGATCTGCGTGGGAAGAGAAATATTCCTGCGTACATTGTACGTTTTTTTTTCTTTTCTAGACAGAAATAATCTTGATAAGGCAAACGAAGTCGCTGTGTCCACCTACTGGTCAAAAACTGTATAAAAGAAATTTAAAATAAAATCACAAGGCCCTCAGCACACGGCGTATTTTAAACGCGCCGACGAGGCGCGTTTCAGGAACGTAGATGTCGATTTTTGCGTTTGTCCGATTCAAGCGCGCTAAAAACGCGGTATAATATATACAAAACAGAGACTAGTGCTTAGGTTACAAGTTTGCGTTCGAATCTCGTCGTAAAGCGCGTATACGCGCGTCATCTGCGCGTCGTTGGCGCGTTAAAAATACGCCGTGTGCTGAGGCCCTAAGGTTTTATCGCGTTTATTACACAATTTTTACACCTAAAGTGTACCTCAAAATGTATAAAAGAAAGTTTAAATAACCATTTTGACGCGAAAAGAAGATGCTGTTTGGAGAACAGCAACTTTTATAATGTGTGAATAAATATATGCTTGTATGCGTGCCTACGCTTTATACCTACTGCGATACGGAATCCCTCAATACTTAAATCTATTACAGATTGAGTATTCGCCCTGGTGGAGTGGGGGCCGTTTATTCCAATATCTACATTCGATACCCGAAGACAGGACGTGGAATGCTTTTTTCTGCCTCATCGTACTGGCAGGTAAGATATGACTTGATGAAAATCAAACAATGCTGACCTACTTTTAGGGTTCGGTATCTCAAAATGTTAGCGTCAATGTTAGCGTTCTACAACGGGTTGACCAAAAGCGTAAACTTATGTTTTTTTTTTACTAAATGTTGATGTATGCATTTATTTTCCATCTCACCTGATGGTAAGTGACGATGAAGACGAGGATGTTACATGCCTATCCAAGAGATACCCATTTATTCTACTTTTGAATGTCTGGGAATATAGACGCAGGCAGTTCATTCCAAACCTTAGCTCCAACTCGAACCAAAAAGTAACTGTTAAAGCGTTTAGTTCGACTCTTTGGTATCTTAGCGACATAAAGCTGAAATTTCTGTCTGCATCTCGTAGTCCGATGGAGGAATGGTGAGGGTTCAAGTAGCTCAAACAGCGCTTTCACACACTCTCCAAAATTGATCCTATAAAAAACCGATAGGCAAGCGACTTTACGGCGATGCTCCAGGGATTGCCGGCTCTTGGGTCAGGAAGCAGAAAATCTCCTACCTTGGTCATGTGCTCCGACACCAACGGTATAACCTCTTACAGCTCGTTATGTTGCGCAAAGTTACTGTTAAACGAAAGGTCGGAGGAAGAAAGTAATGGTTGCGAAACAAGAAAGTGGACGTTGATTGCTAAAGTGGCTAAGCTGGTCCGTCGAGCCAAGAACAGAGAGGACTGTACCAAGCTTATCGCCGACCTTCACTAGTGAGGACTTTCACCGGAGAGGCACCATAAGAAGAAGAAGATCTCAAAATGTAAAAAACTCTAGGATCACCTCGTTGTCCGTCTGGTCAGGACATTATTCTTAGGAATGCGTGTAGGTATCAAGTTGAAATTTAATAAGCCGTGTGGTTTCCGGTAGAGTAGAATAGGACCACTCCTAGTCTACCCATGGAGGTCGTAAGAGGCGACTTAGGAATACAGGCTAAACAAAGCTCATAAACATCAATGAGACCTCTCTGGCCAGCGAGGAGAGTGTAGGCCAAATCTTCTGTCTTCTCTGGCCAAGTATGGCTGTTTGTTATAAAATATAGTAGCGTGAGTTGGTTCTCATAACACAAGTCTCGAACTTACCTTGGGGCTAGCTCAATCTGTGTGATTTGTCCGTATATATTTATTTATATACGGACTGGATATGACAGCTTCGTGGCGCAGCGGTCAACATGCCAGACTGCGACACGGAGTGCCCGGGTTCGATCCCCGGCCAGGTCAAGATGGAAAATGATCTTTTTCAGACTGGTCTGGGTCTTGGATGTTTTATCTTTATATGTATTTGTTATAAAATATAGTATCGTGTGTTATGGGTACTAACTCAATTAGTACCCATAACACAAGTCTCGAACTTACCTTGAGGCTAGCTCAATCTGTGTGATTTGTCCGTATATATTTATTTTTTTAATTTTATCACGGTATTTTAGGTATCTTTTATGTCATCAGCTATCGTCTGGCACGTGACTGGGCTGTCAGGAGATCCGTATGTGGCTGCCATGGACATCTTGTACAACATCGTGTACGCCCTGCATGTTATGGGGATCGCCTATGACACCTTCATCACGATCGAGGCTGTTGATATTGATTTATTTACTCTGAGTTAGTACTTTTACGACCTAAGAAAAGATGGATGGATAGTACTTTTACGACGTAAGAAAAGATGGATGGATATTACTTTTACGACGTAAGAAAATATGGATGGATAGTACTTTTACGACGTAAGAAAAGATGGATGGGTAGTACTTTTACGACGTAAGAAAAGATTGATGGATAGTACTATTACGACCTAAGAAAAGATAATTTTTACAACCTAAGAAAAGATGAATAGATTGTGTGAAGGAGAACGAGGGGCGAGTTCCGGGCGCAGTGGTTAACACGCCAGCCTGCGACAAAGGGGTTCCCGGGTTCGATCCCCGGCCATGTCAAGATGGAAAACTTAATTGACGTGAGTCTTGGATGTTATCGATATAAGTATCTATTGTAAAATATGTATAACTCGCTGAGTTAGTATCCTACGCCACAAGTTCACAACTTACTGTAGGGCTAGCTAAATTTGTGTAATATTTTCATATATATTTATTATTATTATTCATTGTTTTTCGTGTTTGTAAGTGGCCAACACTGGTATCAGATTGTTCAAACTGCCTAACAGCATCTGACATAGCTTACGACTGCCATCAATAATAACAATGGGACTAACGACTTAACGTGCCTTCCGGAAAAGCTCGAGATATTTTTATGCCACTTGCGGCCGCCCATCCCAATGGTGACCGCGCTAAGGGTTGCTTAACATATGTAAACGTTAATAATACTTAGACTGACTGCACCATCGGGCTCCTCTGCTTATACTCATCATCATCATCATTTCGAGTAGGTGTCACGGTCAATCAACCATGCACACCCTGGTGTCAGAGTTGTTCGAAACCGCCTCTCGGCCTCTGACGTGGTTCCTTTAATGACTACCAGATGGCAGCCGGGACCACCGGCTTAACGTGCCTTCCGAAGCATAATCAGGTGATTTAAGCCTGCAATGTCCTAACCAAACTGGAAATGACTAAACAAAGTATGCTTCCGGTGGGAACCGAACCCACGACCCCCGGGTCAACAGGCAAACGCCTTAACCACTGGACCACGGGGTTAAGAGGTGCTTATACTTATCGCATATCTGTGGTTGATTGCAGTGCAATTCGTCGCAGACGCGGTGTCGTACCTCCACTACGTGTTGATAATAGAGGAATACAATAGTCTTATAAAAATGTGCTGTTATTACTTGCGGCTGCATCGACCGTTCCACTATTTGTGTAAGTTGTTATACATACACAGTAACTACGTCTTTATCCCTCACGAGGTTTACAGAACCTTTGTTCATGACGCCAGAATGCCACGTTAACGTGTTGGTGCGCTTCCAACTGGAATCTGGATCTATGAATTGGTAACCGCCTCTCCTTTTGATATACTTATTTTATTTATGTTATAGGACGGCAAACGAGCAAGCGGGTCACCTGATGGTAAGTGACCACCGCCGCCCATGGACAACTGCAACACCAGGGTGTGGCAGGTGCGTTGTCGGCCTTTCAAGGAGTTGGGGGAAGGAAATGGGGAGGGGAGGGGGAAGGATGGGCCTCCGGCTCTCTCACTCACCGATCGAAGCATAGAAGCGGTAAAGCTTCTACTCAGACGTCGATTTTCTGTGAGAGTGTGGTACTTCCCCGGACGAGCCGGCCCATTCATGCTACCAGCAATTCATTTTGCCGGTAACGTGGCTCTACATACATACATACATTACGTATCACGTCAGTAGACAGAGCCTAGGTCAATAAGACCCGAAGGCCACGTTTAGCATGTTGGTGGGCATTAGGTGAAAAACGGAATCAAAATAGTGATGGGTTGCTAGCCGCATCGCCTATTAACATGATTCCACGGAATTTTGTGCCCGTTCCCTCGACCGGCTTTTACGATCTGCGCGGCATCAGGAGCAACTTGTATATTCTACGTTTTTTCTGACCAGCATGTAAGTACACGCAATTTTCTTTTAAACTTATGGAAGATAAAGCTTATAAACACTAGACCAACACCAATGCGTAACCAACGTATGGTATACATGTTGCAATTTTTATCGTTTTGGATCCTTAAAGGGGTAACTCAGACCATCAATATGAAAAACTTTTTCTATGGGAACAAAGCTGGAAACTCAAACAAAATTTCGTCATTTCCATACAAAAGAGTCCCGGCGCCGCCCGGCCAGTTTGTATAGCAATGTCGAAATTTTTTTGCGTTCCCAGCATTGTTGCCATAGGAAAAGTTGTTCATATCGACGGGCTGAATCAACCCTTTAAGGGTCCAAAACGATAAAAAATTACTGTGTATACCATTAGGTATATTTGTTGACCTCAGTGGTAGGTACAACAAAGGCCTTTCAGTTACAGTCTTGGGTTCGATCCCCTGCCTGGTTAGAATTTTGTGGCGCCTTATCTTTGACATTTTTAGGGTTCCGTACCCAAAGGGACCCTATTCATACAACGTGATTTTGAACCCCCTAGCTATATTGTAATCTAGGAATCAGAATCCCTAATGGAACACAAAATTGCAAGAAAAAAAAGGTAAAAAACGAATAAGAACAATTAGGTTTCCCATACAAAGTCGCCGATCAGCTGGACGAATTTCTATGAAAGTTTCAATTTATTTTTTCGTTTTTTACCCTTTTTTCTTAAAATTCTGTATTCCATTAGGGATTCTGATTCCCAGATTTCAATATAGCTAGGGGGTTCAAAATCACGCTTTATGGCTCCGCTGTCCGCCCGTCTGCCTGTCTGTCCGTCTGACACCAGGCTGTATCTCAAGATCCGTGATAGACAGTTGACATTTACACATGATTATGATGTATTTCTGTTGCCGCTTTAACAAATAAATACAAAAAAATAAAATAAATATTTTAGGGGACTCCTATACAACAAACGTGAATTTTTTGCTTGATATTGATAACGGCAATAGGTAGACGCTTGGAATATTTACAGAATATTTAGTTATATATTCACTTTAAAAATAAATAATTAAATAAAAATAAAATTATTATTTTTGTGCCGCTTTCGATTCACACTTAGCCGGCTTTTTATAAAATTATAAAGGTAACTGACGGACTAATTTTAATATTTTGACCTAGAAAACTAGCCTATGTACCTATACATACCTATGTATATTTATTTTTCAGGGGAACTAAACGGCTACAACTTGAATGGAAGCGTGATCGGCACTACCCTGAAGTATATGTATATATTCGCCGTTCTGCGAATTGTTTGGGCTGTTATTTGGGCCAACGTTGATTCGGTATGATCCGCTTTTTTTAAACGAATGCTTAAATAGAGTGTTAGGTTTTCATTTTATTTCACCACTGGCACAGCGGTGACACTCCCTGTACGTGTGACTTCGAGTTTCTGTGACCTTGAATCGCAACGTGTAAGCGTAAATCCACTTAGTGCTGGCTCGTTCACCGCCCCGCGCGCCTCTCGATGCCCCCGCGCACATCCAGACACCCACACATAGCCGCAAGCGCTTTTACGTGCACACATGCTTGAGTGTCGTTTCTTTTCGTGTAGCGTATATCGCACTCCCAGTACAATACTGAATTATGTCGAAAAAACGAAAAAAATACTTTATCACATATTTGAATAGACAAAAATTTTACGTGTTTACCACGAAGACAGACATATTTCTGCTTACAAAATTAACCAATAGATGGCGCGCTAACTCTCTGTTGGTGAAGATAGGCCGCCCGAGCCATTCCGCGGACACTGAACTATTTCTTGTTGCAACTTGTCAGTCGACGTGAATGAAGTGTAGAGCGTTTACGCAATAGTGAATTATTTTGTAATAATACAGTGTAGGTGGATGGAATCCGAATATTATTGAGAATTATTTAGCTTTAATTCAATATTGGTGATTTAGATCGAACCATATTTTGATACTATTTCGAAATACTACACTATTGTTGAAGAAGGTATGTTTATTTTTTTGTATTATACCTAATTAATACTGTGTTATTTTTAAAAAGTGAAATTTTGTGAAATGATGCACTATTGATGGTAGATAAAAATAATGTATTTTTTCATACAAATACATTCTAAACTATATTTTAATGTTTTGAATATTTCATACCTTTTATAAATTAATAGAAAATGATTAGTGATTTATATGATTTTTGTTACATAAAAAGATAATAATTTATTTTTGAGATGATGCATTGTTGATGAATTTTAGTTAATATCTTTGTTATTTAGACAGATGATGAAAGGGCGTGGTCTTTTGTTGCTGGAAAAGGCCATGAAGGTAATTGGAGAAGAATCAACTCATGAAACATTAAAAGGTAAAGTATCTACCTTATCTGCCAATGAAGTATCAAGAAAGGAGATGCCTGTTTCCATTTTATCAGCTGATGAAGCATCAGAAACGGAGGTGCCGGAACCTGCTTTATCGGATCATAGCATTGATGATTTTATAGATGATTCAGACACTGATCCTACTTTTACTATTCCAAAAAAGCACATATTTCGGTGTCCTGTAATTCCTAGAAGAATATCTTCGTCGTCGAGATCGTCGTCAAGTTCCAGCTCATCTTCATCCAATTCCAGCTCATCCTCATCAAGCTCCAGCTCCAGCAGTTCAAGTAGCCCATCTGATGGCGAATCCAATAGACCAGGTCCCTCTTCAGCAATTACACAACCAGCGGAGGATTCTGATTTCACTTCTACACTCGCACCCTCTACATCTGCAACTGACACTGCTCTGGAAGTAGAAAAATCCAAAACAAGTAGAAAAAGAACGCGAAACCCATCTGGCTGGAAATCTAAGATTGCCAAAACATTGCGTAACTGGTAAAGCTTATATTTCTTTAACGAACCCTACAAAACAAATCCCTGAGCGTCAAATACGTCCACCTTGTGGCGACAAATATAAGTTGAAGTGCAAAACAAAACTAGACGAAACGGGAAGACAAGACATTTTCAAACAATTTTGGCAGCTAGGTGATTTAGAGAGGCAAAGAGAATATAATATAGTTAGACATACACAAGAAATCAAGCCAAAATATAGGTACATCAGTTCTCAAAAATTACGAGCTTTGAATTCGGCTTATTATTTCGAAAAGAACAATGTGAGAATACGGGTATGTAAAGAGTTTTTTAAGGCTACGTTGAGCATTTGTGACAGGGTTATTAAAACAGCTCTTTCGAAGAAATCAGATGATGGTTTTATGGAATCTGATGCACGCGGAAAGCATGGCAATCAGCGCAAAATAGACTCTGATATTAAGAAAAGCGTATTTGATTTTATAAATGCTATACCTAGAATTGAATCCAGTGGGATTGTGTTGGACAGTGGGATCTCAGGGCACAAACTACAAGAGAGTTTATCTCAGGTGATAAATGTTTGGCAGACTTATATCGAGATTACAAAAGCCTCCGAGAGCAAAATAATTTAAATTATGCGTCAGCATCAACTTTTAGCAGAATATTCAATGAGGAGTTCAATATTTCTTTTAATGTTCCTAAGAAAGATCAATGTGATCTATGCGAAAGTTATAAAAATGCTGATGATGAGGGCAAGGCAAAAATCCGTGAAAAATATGATTCTCATATAAAAGAAAAAGAATTATCCAGAAGAGAAAAAGAGTATGACAAAAATAGGAATGACGTCGTTGTAGCAGTATATGATTTGCAGGCAGTCATGCAGGTTCCCAAAGGGCAAGTTTCACTTTTTTTTACAAATCTAGAATAAACTGTCTTAACTTTACTGTAAGTGACTTATACGCAAAGGATGTCGTGCGCTTTTTTTGGGACGAAACCGAAGCCAAACGTGGTGCAGTTGAGATAGGCAGTTGTGTCCTACAATACATCGAGATGATAGTTGAAAAGAGTATTCCGGGTACTGACGTAGAAATTATATTTTACAGTGATAATAGTGGTGGGCAACAAAAAAATAAATATTTATTATCTCTTTATGCATATGTAGTTAATAATCTAAGAGTTAAATCAATAACCCATAAATTTTTGATTCGTGGACATTCACAAAATGAAGGGGACAACGTCCATAGTGTCATTGAAAAGCAAATAAAAAGACACGTTCGATCTGGTCCAATTTATTGCCCACAGCAATACGCTACTTTAATTCGCACTGCCAAAAAAACAGGAAAGCCATATCTTGTAAAAGAGCTCACATTTCAAGATTGTTACGATCTTAAAGCCCTCCAGGAATCCTGGGGCAATAATTTCAATTTAGATGAGGACAATAACCAAATTTCATGGCAGGATATCAGGCAGTTGCGCGTGGAAAAGCAACATCCCCTAGCTTTCTTCTACAAAACTTCGTTTGGAGATACAGATTTCAAGAAGGTCTTTGTTCGGAATCGTTCAAGGCGATACAAAGACCAAACCTTTGTTCCCGTGTTGCTTAAAGCATATACAGAAAAACAACCTGTGGCCGAAAACAAAAAAAAAGATATTTTAGAGTTGATCCAAAAAAATATTATACCTACAAATTATGTGAATTCCTATTATAAGACTGCATTAGGCTTAGAATAGACGCTATTTTTTATATATATCTAGTCTGATACGAAGCTTGCATTTTTTTAATTTAATTATATAACTTTTAACTTTCCAACGATATTATAATAATAGTGCATTCAAATCTGTGATTTTAAACTAAGAAATCTTATCACTTGTTAGTCTAGAAGACTGGATATTTTGAATATGTTTTGTTTGTTGGATACAAAGTTTCCCACGTTTTTGTAGAATTTTAAAGTTAAATATTCTTTTATGTTGTTAACCGTATAGTAAGCCTTTAAATCTATGATTTTTTAGGCTCAGTGTTAAAAAAAGACTTATTACTCTATAATACTGGTAGATAAGTAAATATGCTTAGTATAAGTAGTGCAGCTTATGCTGCGTTGTTACCAACTTTTATAAGGATTTTTGTTTTTGATTAATTTTTGCAACTTTGAAAGAGAAAACTGGTCAATTGCTGTTTTAAATAAGTTTTGTGATTGTTACCTATAATCATTAAATAAATACATTGATTTTATTATATTCGGGTGTATTATATTGCAAAAAAAGTGGCATGTCGTAATAAAACAAAGTAAATGGGTCAATATTGTAGTGTATTATTTCAACTTTGATCAGTAAAATAGGCATAACTCAAAATAATTATTTTTTATTAATTTCAGTAATTCCTCAACAGCGAATTAAGTCTAAAAAGCGTATTATTTTCTCTATTTACACTTTTAACTGGCTAAACTTAAACAATGCTGCTAAGTACTATTTTCTGCAAATATTATGTGTGAGACTTTGCCAAATAGTTTCATACGACATGAGATAACCGTTTTTGGTTGATTCTGAAAAATGAGATATTTTGACTTAGTGCACTGTTGTTCTGGGTGTGCGAATATTCTTTGCCACTGGTTGTTTCCCGCGGTTACGTCCGCCTCCGATACAGTTTAATCTTACTGTCTATCCGAACCCCCTGCCCTCGGAAAATATATAAATAGATTTAGGCGAGCTCCGTGGCGCAGTGGTTAACACGCTAGCCTGCGACACGAGAGTGCCCGGGTTCGATCCCCGGTCAGATCATGGTGGAAAACGATCTTTTTCAGATTGACCTGGGTCTTGGATGTTTGTTTATCTATATTATCTATTATAAAATATAGTATCGTTGAGTTAGTATCCTACGACACAAGTTCACAACTTACTGTGGGGCTAGCTCAATCTGTGTGATATGTCCTCCAAATGGTGGCGATATTCCTGCTCATCGCACCTCTAGATTGGCTTCTTCCTTCATTATGCGAACTGCTAAGGAATGAAACACTCCGCGTCGCTGATTCACGATAATACAATAGGCTAGTTTCCTGGGTCGTAATAATAACATAACAATTAGTCCGTCAGTTAGATAATCAAAAAATATTGGACACGTATTTTTTCTTTTGTCAAATAAACAATAAATAATAAAGATAAAGCGCGGCAAAGTTCAAGAGTGGGGGCTCGTGACGTCAAAGTTTGCTAAAAATTGTAGCAAACTATGACGTCACACGGAACTTCAAAGGGCTATATCTTTATCATTTTTTGTTTAATCGACAAAAGAAAAAAAACATTTTCAATATTTTTTGAATATCTAACTGACGGACTAATTATATTTTTTTAGGAAACTAGCCTATTAGGGATTATCAGGGCAAGAGTGAATAGGCATTATGTGAGTTTGCGTGTACCACCCTAGTTCCCAAACGCACCTCAACGTTGCTTCCCATCAAGCAAGATAGGAGTCAAACGCACTCAAATAAACAATAATAAAAACATATGTAAAGTACCCTGGACTGGAAAAATTGTATGAGAAGTCAAAAAGAAATCGAGTGCCCTGCATATTGTTCGCTCAGGAAATATTGTTCATATTGATGGGCTGATTCACCCCTTCAAGGTTTTGTCAAGGGTAATATACATACACCCGGCATGAACTTCCCATGTTTTCACAGACCATACATTACTACGGTGAATTCTCCAAGTGGGTCCTGGTGCAGACCAACACCGAGCGGCAGTCTGAGATCCTCGGCGCAATCTACTTCGTTGTTAAGATGTTCGTGCCTATAGGGTAAGTATCCGCTTGCCTGGATAATATCCGTTGAAGGAACTCTTTAGCTTTAGAGAAATTTCCTGTAATTTCGGATACTAAGCAACAAATTTGGATTCAAACTTGCATCTAATGATTTATCGTCATCTCAGAAATCGAAGGCTTCATTCCATGGAAAGATTTTTTCCATACTCACCACACTTGGTAGACAGGTCGGCGAGCGCCTTTTCTTTGGCTTCTTATGCTTCCGACGCTGCTGTCCAACGGAGGCATCTTTATGCTAAAGAAGGATAAAATTTTGTTGGATTTGGGAGAGGAATGAAGATATTAGGCGGCTTCTTACTAGGATGAATTGGGGAAAAGGACCGTGTGGTATCCGGCAGAGTAGAATAGGACCACTCCAGGTCTTCCTGTGGATGTCGTAGAAGGCGACTTAGGAAATACAAGCTAAACAAAGCTTATAAACATCTAAGAGACCTCTCCAACGCGTCTGGCCAGCGTGGAGAATGTAGGCCAAATCCTCTAGCTGCTCTGGCCAAGTATGGCCCTAGTAGTACAGAGAGGGTCGTGCTCCTATAGTGGAGACTAAAAAAGACCTGATGATGATGAATTAGCAGCTCAGGAGACCGGGCGCGCGTACCCGATGCCTTACCTGCAACCACCGGCTAAGCAGTTGAGGATGACAGCTCTGACCACGATTTATTTAATGATTTTTATTGATGACTAGCTCCGTGGCGCAGCGGTCAACACGCCAGCCTGCGACACGGAGTGTCCGGGTTCAATCCCCGGCCAGGTCAAGATGGAAAATGATCTTTTTCAGATTGTCCTGGGTCTTGGATGTGTATCTATATATGTATTTGTTATAAAATATAGTATCGTTGAGTTAGTATCCCATAACACAAGTCTCGAACTTACTTTGGGGCTAGCTCAATCTGTGTGATTTGTCCGTATATATTTATTATTATTTATTATTTATTTATTTAAGTAATGCCATTTGGCGCGAGTACTGGCCATGTTTATTTATTTAAACTTTATTATACAGTTTAAAAAAAAAATGTACAAAAGCCGGACTTAATGCCATATGGCATATCACTGCTCAGATTTGAGAATGGGGCAGCCCCTGAAGAGGTCTGCTTTCAAGGATATATATATATATATATATATATATATAAACGAGCGACCCGGAACCTGGCTTCGTACGGGTACAATGTACATCCTTACTTCCTTACTAATATTATAAATGCGAAAGTGAGTTTGTTTGTTACGCTTTCACGCCGTAACTACTGAACCGATCATCATGAAATTTTACATACAAGTTTTCTGGAGTACGGAGAGGGACATAGCCATAGCCCTTTTTGTCCCGGGAAAAAGTACTATTTCCGAGGGAGCGACATTGACGCGGGCGGAGCCGCGGGCGAAAGCTAGTATTATATAAACCTTTCAACCGTAACCTTAATACCCTGTAGTTAAGACTTAAAACTCATCTCTATTTCTCAATCTCCATTTTAAAGTGACAATTTCGATTCCAAACTTAAAAACTTTCCCCTCCTTTACTTCTTTATCATCAGGTCCTCAAACCCGCCAGATTAGTCAACTAGTAAACACGACTAATGATTATAGTGGGTCACTTTGTCCTTTTCTTATCTATAAACCTTTAATTCCCGTTCTTGTCTCACCAGGCCCTCAATCCCGCCAGCCAGAGACATCGAGCGTATCGTTTACCTAATAATCGCGACGATCGGGTGCCTGGTGGTGACTGGTGCGGCAGTAGCATCGCTCTGCCTGGTCATCGGGCTCTACATGCGACCCGAGGAGGCCTTCCGAGAGAGATATAGACTCATTATGAAGGAGATGGTAAGGAAATTAATTTTTTGTGTACAAATTAAATTTAGGAAGTAAACTGCTCGCAAAGACGAATCAAAGTAAGTCCAAACACGGGTTTATCTTCTTTGGTTTAAGAGTTCGTATAAACCCCTTCTAATTTCATCATTAAACCAGCTGTAAAGTCCATAATATTGCATCGTCATCCGATTTACTTCAGCTCAATAGAACTTCAGGAGATGATTCTAATTTTGCATTTAAGGACAGGCAGACAGCGACGTGCACGCTCATTTTTCGGAGAGTAGACAAAAACATACTTAGTTAAAAACTTACCTGATAAATATAAATATATACGGACAAATCACACAGATTGAGCTAGCCCCAAAGTAAGTTCGAGACTTGTGTTATGGGACACTAACTCAACGATACTAAATTTTATAACAAATACATAATATATACTCTTGCCCTAATTGTATTATCGTGAATCAGCGACTCGGAGTGTTCCATTCCTTAGCAGTTCGCATAATGAAGGAAGAAGCCAATCTAGAGGTGCGATGAGCAGGAATATCGCCACCATTTGGAGGACATATCACACAAATTGAGCTAGCCCCACAGTAAGTTGTGAACTTGTTTCGTAGGATACTAACTCAACGATACTATATTTTATAATAGATACATATATAGATACACATCCAAGACCCAGGACAATCTGAAAAAGATCATTTTCCATCTTGACCTGGCCGGGGATCGAACCCGGGCACTCTCGTGTCGCAGGCTGGCGTGTTGACCACTGCGCCACGGAGCTAGTCAAAATATATAAATTACGACTCGTACGTATGTCACGTATGATATTTAAAGGTCCCTACGATGCTAGTCATCGTATAGTAATTTGATGAGGCAGCTATAAAATAGCGGAAGATAGTCTTCACCTCGAAACATTTACTATATGATTAAATCAAAATCAAGGTAAATACTGTGGTACCAGGTACGATGCGCAATTGTCAAGGGATTTTCTCTCTGTGGCCCTTACTCCACCTCTTCACCTTGCTCTGATCCAAAGGGCATTAGATCCTATTTTTGTTATGGAATAATATTCAACTATTTATGGTATCATCATCATCATCAGGTCTTTTTAGTCTTCACTGCAAAAGCATGACCCTCTTTGTATTACCGAAGCCATACTTGGCCAGAGCAGACAGAGGTTTTGGCCTACACTCTCCTCGCTGGCCCGACTTGTTGGAGAGGTCTCATTGATGTTTATGAGCTTTGTTTAGCTTGTATTTACTAAGTCGCCTCTTACGACATCCATGGGAAGACTTGGAGTGGTCCTATCCTACTCTGCTGGAAACCACAAGGATATTTTTATATATATATATAATTTATGGTATTATAAACTTAAAACTCTTAATAAGTAAAACAATAGTTAATTATATACTTAATGGTACTTTACCAGAATGAAACGAATGTGCCAACCAGCCTGCGTGACAAAGTGCAGTCCTTCTACAAGACGTACTGGCACAAACAGCGAGCTGTGTCTGAGACGGAGCTGCTCAAAATATTCCCGCCGACGTTGGCCACTCTCATATACGCGGATATATACTTCGAAGCCACTCAGAGGGTAAGTCATATAGACTTACCTTCTATATTAAATATGGAGAACAAAAGCCGCAAAGGCGCATACCTCGAGCTTCAATTAGAAGATCATAGCGTGCCAAAGTACGAGTAGGTAGTTCAGTCTCTCTTAACAGATCAAGACTATTTTCCCCGACATTGGCTTGACTCATACAGATTACTTGAAGGCCTCCCAGTAATCAGTAATATTTTTAACAACATAGTTAACTTCAAGATTTTTTGGCCCTACTTGTTCTTATGGGGAAGTTCAGAGTATGACTCATCTTACTAATTACTGCCCACTTTTCTCTATCGATGGTGGCAACGAGGTTGATGAAAAAGTTGTTAAATGGATAGGCAGCCTTCCACTCACTCTCCGATCCTTGTTGCATTAAAAATGAAATAATAATAATATATTCATTATATTGCCTAAGTCATTCATTTCGAGTAGGTGCCACAGTCAATCGACCATGCACACCCTGTGTCAGGGTTCTTCGGAACCGCCTCTCGGCCTCTGACGTGGTTCCTTTAACGACTACCAGATGGCAGCCGTTAAAGCCATTAGCCAGATTTCCAGGTAAAATTAGATAGTGTTTTGTTTATTTATCTATAATCTTTTTTCTGTCTAGAGTCGTATACTGTGTGACCTGAGCTTCGAGTTTCTGTCGGAGGTGGCGAAGAAGATGACTACCATCCATTACATCCAAGGAGACGCCATCATCAAAAGGCATACCACCAAGTCTTCCATCATATTCATCACTTACGGTGACATTGAGGTAAGAAATTCTTAAATTTCCGGACGACAACTGATCATGACACACAGGTAACGGACGACACTTGATGCGACTCAGGAACCGGACGACGCCGGAAAGTGAGATTAGGGAACTGGATAAAACCGGATGATGGAATTCGGGAACCGGACGGCACCGGTAAGACCGTCAGGTTAAGCTTGGTTTCAGACCAAGTAACTTTAGAAATAGTAGTAAAACATTGCACTAGCATCTTAAATCTTTCATCTTCTATGAACAATTTTTAACAAATAGACAAACCAGATATTCCGAAACATGATCTATCTCCAATTTTTCGTATATTATACTTGTATTTTTTATAATTATGTAACATAGCTTAATTAAACGCCAAGGCGTGGTTCTAAAATGGCTTCTTAACTAAATTAAATTAGTATATTCTAAATGTTCTGGAAAGGGACTTAGTTTAAACCTTTCATTAAGTTAATTCTTAAAACTATTTTTTTTTCCAAAATTTGACACATACATCTTCCAGTGAAAGCTTGTATTAAATTGGATACCTCCAGTCAAAACAAAAACGAGGCGACTGTATTATACATATGAAATGGTAACAATAAGTTTGCTGCTCACGATGAAGGAGTAACGTGGCCATATGCCTACGCTGTGAGGGCATAGTACATTTAGTCCAGTCAAGCAGTATTATTTAATCTGTTTCTCATATACGTATACGCTGCTCTGCCAGCCATACTTTATCAAACTCTCCGTGGTTTAGACGAAATAAGCCAGAAAACAAATTGTCATAATCGCAACGGGTTTGTTTAACTCCTTTAACACTGCAGTACACGCGCGGGGTGAATATTCGCCCCAGACCAACGCTTTCATCAATACTTTTTTAATTACTTGAGTACGGACTGTGTCGCCTAGTGTAATCCTCGTCAAGTAAACAAGCTTCAAGGTCAGTACGTCACCGGCACTCGTCGCGGACGCTAGTGGCAAAAAAAAGGGGTGAGAAAGTGTTTGGGACGGAATTCCACCCCACGCGACTATCGGCGTTACAAAAACTCTCGTTCGATTCTGAAGTGTTTCATGTAAGTATCCGTTTTACTTTTTCTTTTATTCGAGATGTTCTCAGTTTCTATAAGACTTTTGTATATTTAGCTATGTTAATTGTGTTGTTCATTACAGATTTGTCGCCATTATGGACGAACGTCAGTAAAATATGATACGAAGCTGGTTAGAAGATGTGGAGGTTGAGAGTGATATTGCACCTAGTGATACAGAAGATAATGAAGAGGAATGAGTTGCAGAACTTAACCATGACTCAGAAACAGAGCAAGAATATGAAAGTAGCACAGAAGAGATGGAAGATAGGTGCACAGAAGAGATGGAAGATAGGAGCACAGAAGAGAGGGTAGATGTAGATAAAGATATGGAAGAAAATATTGAGGATAGCTTTTCAAGCGATGACAATATTCCTCTGAGTACTTTTTCAAACTACTACCAATCTAGAAATGGCACTCGTTGGTTCAAAACACCACCACCGTCATCAAGAACGAGATCCCACAATATTTTAGTGCAACAAATTTTTAAAATACATTTTTGTTTTTGTTTATTTAATAAACATTCAAAATTGCTGTAGGAGTAAGAATAAATAATAAATTCTTTTCACAATTTGAACGCATTTTATTTTATATTATATTTTATTTACCTAAAATCGATCAATGAAATTGGTCTGAATATTCACCCCACGCGAGTAAAATATTATAAAATTAGGGCGCGTGTACTGTAGTGTTAACTGTCATCATCCGGTCTTATTAGTCTCAACTGCATGAGTATGACCCTCTCTGTACTACTGCAGCAATACATGGCCAGAGCGAACAGAGGATTTGGCCTTCACTCTCCTCGCTGACCAGACGGGTAGGAGAGATCTCATTGATGTTTATAAGCTTTGTTTAGCTTGTATTTCCTAAGTCGCCTCTTACGACCTCCATGTGAAGACTAGGAGTGGTCCTATTATACTCTGCCGGAAACCACACGCCTTTAACTTTAACAACTATCATTTTGTAGATGTTAACAGCAGAAGACGATAGCACCGCGATCCTCCGCATGACCAGAGGCACGGTATTGTCCCCGTGCGCCGGTGGAGTGCCAGTGGGCTGTTGCAAGTCACACGTCACAATCAGGTCTTGTTACTGTCTTCTATTCTATTTTTCCTGCTGAGAAATTTCGGGGTCATCTGGATGATTGATCCAGATGGTGTTTTGAGTATGGTATTTCATCAACAGCAAGCGTGGCTGGTATCTTCAGAATGACCCACATCTTGCACACAAATAGATCTTAGTAAATGTAAATAGGTCAAAATAAATAACATTAAAATTAGTCCGTCAATAAGATAAACAAAAAATATTGGACACGTATTTTTTCTTCTTCAAATCTTTGCTTTTTTTTGTCAAATAAACAATTAATAATTAAGTTAAAGTTCATGAGTGGGGCTCGTGACGTCAAAGTTTGCTAAAAAGTGTAGCAAACTATAACGTCACACGGAATTTGGAAAGGCTATATCTTTATAATTTTCAAAAAAATAATACCAATATTTTTCGATTATCTAAATTTATTTATTTTATTAACACACAAAATAAAACAACACATACAAGAATATACAAAAAATACACAAGATTGTGAATCTAGTTGCCATCCAAAACATGTGTGGTTAAAAGAAAATCACTTAAGAAGTATAGGACGACATATAAGCATAGGTAGACAAAAGTAAAGCAAAATAAAATAAATATACATCAATTTTGAAATATAACATCTTCTTATATCTTATATCTAAATGATGGACTAACTAAGTTTTTCAGAAGCCTATTCTGATTTCTTTTGTCTTTTCCATAAATATTTTGCGAATTAAGGAATAAGGTATTTCTGTGGCGTGTTATGGGAGAGACCTATGTCCAGCAGTGGACGAGTGTAGGTTGATGATGTTGAAGATATATTTTGTCCTTTTCGTCGATCCAACCAACCTCTTCAGAAACGAAACTCTTTAGACTAGTACTGCAGGTGTCAGGTTTATGCGCATTCCAGCTCTTTACAGAAGAAATTTCTGTTCTTTGCAGAGGTAAAGCCCTGATGCATCAAGAGATACACAAGAGGCTAACAGTTCAGGATTGCTATAGCCTTCAAATTCTTGCGCTGCAAAGCTGGAGAAAATGTGTAGTACAAAATACTTAATATTTCTTCCCAACTTGCCGCGATGGTTGATAGTGATGGACAGCTAAAAAAGTTTCCCCTACTTATTTCAACTGAAACATTTTGGTTCAGGGCAGCCACCTTCTGCACCGCCCACGTTTTGGACGTCGGTGACCTATGGCGAGTGGCGCGCAAGTACGGCAGGACCAACGAGCAGACGGAAATTTTGCTGGAGTGCTTCTATGTGAGTATTCAGAAGATTCCACTACCCGTACACTAAGAGTCGTAACAGCTGCTTTCTCCGATAACCTGCAAAAGAGGCTGCTTATAGCCAAGCTGGCAAAAAATGGCAAGACTATGTACACTCCAAAAACGAACATCTATCCGCAGAGAAAATTCCATTGGGTAGCAAATTTCCCTAGGAGGTTTGGAAATCGCTTAATAGACTATGGGCTGACGTTGGAATATACCAAGTCAGCCGAGTTGGGGTAGCTCTATAATTTGTGCGGCTGTGGTGCTATCCATATGGTGGATTTGATAGATTGCCCCAACTACCCCACACTTTTACTATGCAAGACTTAGGTTATATTGTCTGTGGGAAGATTTAGTGACGGGATCAATTATGCCGTAAAGGTGGCCAAATTCTGGTTTATAAGTGTAAAGTATACCCAGTTTGACTCCAGAAGAAGATGGCGATGATATGGAAGGAAATCTTGATGACGGTCCTGGTAGCGGAGTGGGTGAAACGCTATTCTTTCTGAGTAAATGTAGAGCCTCTTATGTGGCAATGGGAGACTCAAACTTTATTTAGAAAAAAAGGGTCTTATCTTCACGTTAATTCACATATTCAATATATGTGATCTAGGTACCTATATTTCAATTATAGATTATTGTTGAAAGCTACAGACTACCTACTAGCTAGTAAATTTAACGAGCTATTGTTTAGCTTGTTAAATTTACTAGCTAGTAGGTAGTCTGTAGCTTTCAACAATAATTTATAAGTAAATTTAACAAGCTATTGTTTAGCTTGTTAAATTTACTAGCTAGTAGGAAATCTGCAAATGGCGAAGAATACGGGACAGTACCTTTTTTTGTTCGCGTGTAGAGTTTTGGGCAGAATCACTGCAAATTAAAAATCTGATGAGATTTTTTTTAAATGTTAAATTCAGATGTAAGTTTGTTACAGGAACACTTTGAAAAAGTCAAAAGATACCATAGCGTGAAATTTCCAGAACATGCCAAGTAAGTTGGAACAACATTAGTTCAAAATTTCATCATATCAAAAAATAGGAATTTACTCTTATATATTAAGACTAGCTGTTGCCCGCGACTTCGTCCGCGGCAATTTCTGTTTTTATGATTAAGTATTGATTTTCCCCCGTTTTCAGAAGATTTTAATTGATGCTTCGCTCCTATTGGTCGCAGCGTGATTGGTTGCGCCAAATAGTTCAAGCAAAATCTCACTAGAGGTCGTAACTGTCCTGGAACCCCGATTCGAAAGTTGACAAGCCTGCCGCGCCACCCAAGCCGCAAGAGGGGGCTAGTATCCTCGGTACCGCCGTCGCGCGAGGTTATCTCCAGAAGGTGACACGATATGTCCTTCTGCTGCTTGTGACTTCATACGCTGTGAAGTTTGCTTGCCCGCTTAAAATCCGCAAGGCTGACTAAATTGGCCAGGGTGATAGACCCACCGCTCGTGATAAATAACCCATGAACCTTATATACGTGTGAACGGTGATAATTTAAGAGTGTGCCGATTGTAGCTGTCGTAAGCTGATGCTGGTTTCCTGGTTTCCTGAGAGGCTGGTCTGCGAACTGGTAAGTCACTTTGGGGTCGGGATATCCTGAACAGATACGAACGTTTAAGAGATTTGCTTGAATCCGAAGGGAATCTTTGGGTCCATTTAGTATCCGCATCCGCTAAGAGACGCATCACGCTGCTGGCGTCTCCATCTCCTTCGAGCCGGATAGGCATTTCGAACCATTTAATTTCATTTGGATTCATAATAAGTTCAAATTTCTCGATAAAAAATTATTGTGAAATATCTTTGTTGCACATCGTCACACGACTTTCGACCATCCTGCTTATGCATTAGGGTTCAATTTGTCATGCTGTCATATGGACTACCGCATTTGAAAATATTCACAAAATTTCTTATTTTCGCATATTCCATAGGCAATCTATACATTACTATGATTTAATGCATTGATTTATATCGCCTAATAAGTTAATTCCCGCAAAAGTGTTAATTTCGTTGAGATAGCATTTACATTTTTTTACTAGCTCTGACTAGCTCCGTGGCGCAGCGGTCAACACGCCAGCCTGCGACACGGAGTGACCGGGTTCGATCCCCGGCCAGGTCAAGACGGAAAATGATCTTTTTCAGATTGGCCTGGGTCTTGGATGTTTATCTATATATGTATTTGTTATAAAATATAGTATCGTTGAGTTAGTATCCCATAACACAAGTCTCGAACTTACTTCGGGGCTAGCTCAATCTGTGTGATTTGTCCGTATATATTTATTATTATTTATTTATTATTATTTATCTTTTTAGAATCGGGTAGTTTAACCCATCGTCGCATGATCGAGACACGCCCAGTGTTCAACTTTAATTTCGAACAACTAATCGTCTGGGTTTGATATCATTCGCGTATATGGTATCCATTAATGTTATGAATTTTGTTATGTTTGAATTAATGTCATTCAAACACTAATCTCCGCTTTTCGCTAAAGTAATTCTGTACTAGTGATCGTAGTTACGTAACGCGCTAATGCCTTTTATTTCGGATGCTTTTTATTCGATTACTTATACAGTTTTTCCGCATATTTAAGTAATAAACAGTCCACTCCGCTCACCGCATTATATATATGTCTGGTATCTTCTCAATCTCGCATAAAGCTATTTGTTTGTTACACTTATAGCTATTATTTTTCTTTTTTGATTTATTTACCGTTCGTAATCATGGGTGACGAAATTTAACTTAAGTTGTTTACGGCTAAACGTAATGCGATTTTTGCCCGTATTCAAGCAACTTACGACAGTTCGTCAGTGCTTACCACTGATAAATTACGTAATAGTTTTATCGCTAAGGCTAAACAGATAGACTTATGGCGAATTGAGTTTGTTGAAATACTGGACAAAATTAATACTATTTCGCTTTCATTAGACGAAAAATATGAGGTCAGTTATACTTCATTAAATTCATTCGAAGATTTAGCTAGTGAAATAGAATACAAGCTCAGCTCGTTGGTTGAACCGCTGACGAAACCGTCATCTCATACTGAAAATATAGGTCACAAAACCTTAAATATGAAGGTACCGCGAATCGAACTTCCTAGTTTCGAAGGTGACCTTGAAAGTTTTCCATACTTTTATGAAACTTTCAAACGTGTTATTCATACTAATTCTGACTTATCAGACGGTGAACGAATTCATTATTTACTTCATTGTCTCAAGGGTAAGGCGAAAAATGTGGCCGCTGGCATCACCCCCTCTGCTGAGAATTATCGTATTGTATGGGACGCGCTCATAGCTAAATATTTAGATTCTCGCGCGCTTGCTACCAATTATTTAAACCAATTGTTTACGCTCAAGCTTACCGGCGCACCGACACCCGCTAATGTTGAGAAAGTTTTTGATAAATTTACCGCTATGGTGGCCGGACTTAAACAATTAAAAATCGATAACTTAGCTGATTTTATTTTCACGCATTTGGGTCTCAAGTTAATAGATTCAGACATGGCTAAGCATTATGAGATGTCATTACGATATCAACAAGACTCTCAGAATGTTGATTGTGATTATTTTGTGAGGTTTGTTCGCGAACAAGTTAAGATCATGTATCGGACTTTGCCCGCGCGCTCGACCGCAACACCTTCCTCTTCTTCTTCACCTGCTCCCAAAGTGACTCACGCGCACATATCAACCAATGAAAAATGTTCACTCTGTAATAAGGTGCATAATCACCTATTCCAATGTGACACCTTTAAAATTGAAGAAGTATCGCCGCCTTCCACTTCGAGTGTGGATGATGAATATTGCGAGAAATTTTATCGTTCTACCACAACTCGTACACCGTCCGGTAAATATGTCGCCGCTTTACCGTTCAAGTCTGTCATACCCGTTTTAGGTAATTCCTTTGATATCGCACGCCGTCGATTTTACAGTCTTGAACGAAAATTTAAATCGCACGCAAATTTAAAATTACTTTACGATGAAGTAATTAGAGAATATTTAAATAACGGCTATATATCGTTAGTAAAACATGATCTAAAGGACATGTCACAAGTAGGACAAGCTCGTGAGCGATCCGTTACCTACTATATTCCTCATCATCCTGTGATTCGTGAGGATAAATCAACCACTAAATTACGTGTGGTTTTAGACGCTAGCGCACGAACGGACAACGGTACGTCGCTTAATGAGGTCCTACACGCAGGTCCCGCCCTTCAGGCGGACCTTCTCAACATTTTGTTGAATTTCAGACTTTTCGCTGTCGCTTTGTCGGCCGATGTAAAGGCTATGTTTCTTCGTATAGGTATTCGTCCTGAGGACCGTTCGTATCAACGAATTTTATATCGATTTAGCGAAAATGAGGAGCTTCAAGTCTTTGAATTCTCGGTTCTTCCTTTTGGACTTAAGTACTCACCCTTTATAGCTATCCGAACCATCCAACAATTGTGTATGGACGAGGGACAACAGTACTTCCTTGCTAAGGAAATATTACAACGCGATATTTACGTTGACGATATCGTGAGTTCAATCGCTAATACTGAACTTGCCGTTGATTCAGCGCATCAGTTAATTAAAATATTCGGTCTAGGGGACTTTCAACTAACGAAATGGTCGAGTAATAGTGACGAGGTTCTTCAGTCTATTCCAGAATCACTACGACTCTCAAAGAGCGTAGATTTAAGCAAGGACCCGACGCAAAAGATACTAGGCCTCCGTTGGTACCCAGATGAGGATTATTTTGCATTTCAAGTAACTCCTGATAACCGCCCCTGTACTAAACGGAATATCCTTTCATCGGTCGCACGTCTTTTTGACGTTATGGGCTTTGTGGCACCTATCATTTTATACGCCAAGCTGCTAATTAAAGAGCTTTGGCTACTCAAACTCGATTGGGACGATGTTCCCCCAACTCGAATTATCCGCTTATGGGAGCAATTTCAGAGTGAGTTGCCCCTCATTTCGCAATTAAACTTTCCGCGTCACGTCGGTGTTGTAGACGGCTGTAAGATATCTTTAGTCGGATTCGCTGACGCCAGCGAAAAGGCTTACGGTGGAGTTGTCTACGCCCACGTTGTTAGACCTGACGGCACTGTGGTCGTGTCGCTGGTCTGTGCTAAGTCCAAACTGTCCCCACTACGGGTAGTCAGCTTGGCCCGCCTCGAGTTATGCGCTGCATTGCTCTTGTCGACTCTACTTAAAAGAGTTTACTCTCTTTACGCTCCTCGACATGCCATTGAGGCTGTCATCGCCTTTTCCGACTCAACAGTGGCGTTGAGTTGGATTCATTCAGCACCACACCGCTGGCACACGTTTGTGGCCAACCGCATCGCTAAAATACATGACAATTTGTCAGCAGATTACTTTTTCCATGTCCGAGGATTGGAAAATCCCAGTGACTGCCTTTCACGCGGCAAACTGGAAACAACTAAACAAAGTATGCTTCCCGTGGGAATCGAACCAACAACACTTATAAGAATAATACTTCTATTGAGTCTCGTTTAGTGTCCTGCAAAATTTTTAATTAGTGTTTACTCTAAAAAACTCCACTGCATTATTTTAGTCCAGCTAATTATTTGCAGTAAACTTTATAAATGACTAGCTTTCGCCCGCGTCAATGTTGATCCCTCGGGAATAGTACCTTTTCCGGGATAAAATGTACCCTATGTCCTTCTCCGTACCCCAGATAACGTGTATGCAAAATTTCATGATGATCGGTTCAGTAGTTACAACGTGAAAGCGTAACAAACAAACTCATTTTCGCATCAATATACGTTAGGAAGTTAGCATTAAGATTTCCAATAATGTATGAGGAATATAACCTGAGTTTGTGATTGACCATAAACATTTTACTTTTATTTCTATAGATACAAGAGCAGCATCCTGAACTTCAGAGACAATATGAAAATGCTGATAGAAGCGAAGGACGCGAACGGGAAAATCTTACTGTCACACCCAGAGATATCCCTCGAGGTAGCCGGCAGCTACATCATGAGGAATGTATGTGATTATGATCTTTTGACTCGACTGCCTATGAAAAAAGTGTTATGTTTTAAGAGTATATATGAAAAGCCACACTACTCGCTATCTTTTGACTTATACAGTGTACAATATTTTGATGGTCACTCGGAACTACTAGAAACCGTAATAGAGGTTAACCTGATTACGGTTTCTAGTAGTTCCGAGTTCTTTTCATGAGCATTTTTCAATAATTAAATTAATAACAAAAACTTTAATGCATGCAGAATGTTAATATTATAGTTTAAATAAAAAAATATGTTTAACTGGATTAAATTGGCAATCGAAAAAGAACGCCAATTTCATACAGACCCATTAATTCGCCCGAATCCATACGATCTCTGAAGAAGAACAGTTCGTGTATATACGTGGTTTTCTTTGATTTTCTGAGCAGATTTAGATGAGTGTGGTCTCATTTGAATCCTTACCTTATCGCAAATAACATCCACAAAATTTACATTATAAATGCGGAGGTAACTCTTGTATGTTGCCTCTACAGTCTTCACACTTCAACTACTGACTTTGGACGTATGAGTGTGTGACAGAGGCTAAAAAATTTTTCCAAGTTGCGGTAATATTTAGAAAATAAAGAAAAAAATGGCTTGTTAAAAAGGTACATTTATTCAAAAAACACGGTTTCACTCACGTTTATTCAGTTGGAATCGCCAACTAGTTTCGGTCTGTTACGAAGACTATCATCAGGGCGAGAGTTAGGGGTGGCGACACGGCGATTTTGCTTCCCTCAAAGCACTGAGAACATTTATTCCTTTAAAGCTAGGCAATGAGGCCTTTTAAACGAGTTGAATTTAAATTTGCTCACAGCGTGAAGAGACATCTGTCGACGAGACGGACGCAATCTGTCTCAAATCAACCTTCCCCTGCATCCTGCAACCCGAGTCCTCGCTGCAGGTGGCCTGGCAGATTGTCGTGTCAGTGTTCGCGCTGGCTGCAGCTGTGGTAAGTGCCATGTTGTCACTGGACGGTACAGACGCGACTATTCCCTGCATTGTCCAGCCTGACTCTCATTGCAAATCGTCTGGCAGATTCAAGTATCAGTGTTCTCCCTGGCTGCAGCCGTGGTAATTGCCACGTCTCGTCCCTGGACGGCACAGTCACAACCATCCCTTGCTTTCGCCAGCTCAACTCCTTGCTGCAAGTGGTCTGGGAGATCGTATATGTGTTTTCTTGGCTGCAACCTTGTCACATCTTTTCTCTGGACGGGACAGATAGACGTGACCTTCCGACGATTCAGGCTGAATGATTTAGTGGAACATAATTCAGCCTGTATCGTTGCTGCACCTGTTTGCTGCCTCTAACCAATTGAAATAAATTTTGATACGGAAACAGTTTGACATAAAGTTCCGCCCGGAAAAGAAACTGTTCCTAAGGCACCAACATCGCAATAACGCCAGCCAAGTAGCTGGGCTGGTAGATTAAATGTTTCCGCCTTACCAGCATGAAAGAAAGAGAAGAAAACGTATATTTTGAAAATTTGTATATGCATGTACAGTCGGCCAAGCAGATACCTGACCCCTGACTTTTAAAACGTAAATTCACACTTTGCTGTGAAGCGCCACCTACCGTGATTTTTGGCAAGTAGACAGACAACTGCTAGTATAAACTTGTTTCTGATAACCTGCTCAGTTGCAAATTTTGTATTTCTAATAATCTCAGCTAATAATTCAAGTAATCATCAATGGTAAGAACAAGAAAAAATCAAAAAATCCTACGTGAAGTTCGATTCGAACCATGGACCTACGACTTGAGAAGCTAGCGCTCATCTCATTACGCCAACCGACGATATGACGTCTAGGGCGAAATTGGCTATCTATTTCTACTGCTATGACATCATTGTCACCAACTGCAACGCGTTGCTTTAACAAATAAATTGAGGGTAATCTATCAGATTTATTTATACCTGATACCAACTAATCAAAAATATTGTTCACTCGCGTCACAATTACATTCAAGATACTGCGACTACTGTGTAGTGATCCAAAACCCCACCAGTTATTAGGCATACCGTTTCATCTCATATAGCAGATTTTGTGAAAGCTAAACTACTTTAAATACTGTGGTTGTCTTCACAATATACTATTATATTGTGAAGACAACCACAGTATTTAAAGTATCTATATCTAGAGAGTTAGGTATCGCGGTAAGTAGAAATTATAAGTATTTAATATACTTACTTAATTGTCACACTATTTTTTGTTCCGTAAAACATAGGGTTTGTGATAAATGTCTAAGATAAATATATCTCTTACAGAAAAACACCGTCCGTTTGTGGATTCGGAGATTAAAGAAGACTCGAACATGAAATGATGGAAAATTTTATACAGATACCTATATGATTTTTTGAAACATGTTATGTTAGCGACCGAGTGTGAAATATTATTTTTCTGTGACAGGTTTACCCTTACTACCTCGTGTTCGTGGTGACCCGGCCCCCGGAGTTTTCCTTCTTCGACAACGTGGCCAACGTCATCAACATCATTGACGTCATTGTCCATCTGTCCACTGGAGCCCACGTAGAAGAAGGTATGCCATTATATAAAGTCCATTTAAATTAAGCGCAAATATTTGAAGGACTGGTATCCTTAGATCAAAGAAATGCTTAAGTAGCAAAATTTAAGAGAACGACACGGTAGTTTTTGTGTCAGGTTTTTAAAAAAAATATATTAACATCGATAAATCAGCGAGTTCTTGGCGGGAACTTTGGCGGACTGCACGGTTTTTGTTTTGGATTGTTTTGCAAATTACTTCTAGTGGACTTTATGATGTTAAATCAATGTATTTTGGTGTTATAAATATCTATCAACAATGTGTGAAATAACTAAAATAAAGTTTCATGGTGCGGCTGAGGTGAGATTTGCATAGCGGGCTGGTGGGTGGTCGGTCGCCTTACTGCGTCGTCTATGATCAAACCAGTGGATGCCCATGTCTATCAACAATGTGTGAAATAACTAAAATAAAGTGTCATGGTGCGGCTGAGGTGAGATTTGCATAGCGGGCTGGTGGGTGGTCGGTCGCCTTACTGCGTCGTCTATGATCAAACCAGTGGATGCCCATGTCTATCAACAATGTGTGAAATAACTAAAATAAAGTGTCATGGTGCGGCTGAGGTGAGATTTGCATAGCGGGCTGGTGGGTGGTCGGTCGCCTTACTGCGTCGTCTATGATCAAACCAGTGGATGCCCATGTCTATCAACAATGTGTGAAATAACTAAAATAAAGTGTCATGGTGCGGCTGAGGTGAGATTTGCATAGCGGGCTGGTGGGTGGTCGGTCGCCTTACTGCGTCGTCTATGATCAAACCAGTGGATGCCCATGTCTATCAACAATGTGTGAAATAACTAAAATAAAGTGTCATGGTGCGGCTGAGGTGAGATTTGCATAGCGGGCTGGTGGGTGGTCGGTCGCCTTACTGCGTCGTCTATGATCAAACCAGTGGATGCCCATGTCTATTAACAATGTGTGAAATAACTAAAATAAAGTGTCATGGTGCGGCTGAGGTGAGATTTGCATAGCGGGCTGGTGGATGGTCGGTCGCCTTACTGCGTCGTCTATGATCAAACCAGTGGATTCGTGGGGATTGTAGCCAGTAGCTCAGTTGAATTAACTAAATGAATTTACACCATCATTTTGTTGATAACACGTAGAAAAATATGAAGAGCCAAAAGGCATAGAAAGCCAAATGCCATAAAACAAATAGGAAAAAAAAGACGATAAATCAGCTTGTGATTGTCGACGTGAATTACTTAGTATCCATAGTAGATAATAGTAAAAAGTAGTTGACCAAGAAAGTGTTTTTTGTTCACAGGGTGTTTTTCTAAATGTTCAGGTCCAGATATATCAAAAACGAGCTTGTCAATTTTTTTTTTTATTTTGCTTCTAAACCATTTTTTTAGCTTATGGGTGTGAGCCCTTAAAATATTTGCGCTCATTCTTGCTCTTAAATCTACTTTAAATAGGGTGATTAGGAATTCACTAGCATTAATATATACTCAATTGCATTCCATTTTTGACTTTATCATATTAACTTTTTAAAAAAAGTGCATAAATATTCCTAAGGCTGTCTTGTTTCAATAAACGCTGTATGTGTAGGTGTACCCATAAACTTCTCACAGACGTCCTCGCAGCAGCTGCGCAGCTTCTGGTTCGTGCTAGACGTGGCTGCCATCTTACCGCTCCTAGCCTTCGTGGGGGACGGCCATTATGACGGGATTCAAAAGCTGCTCAAGTTGCCCAAGGTACCGGGGATATACTGGGACTTGGGAGTAAAAAAAGACCGTCCACATAAACTTCAAGGAGTCAGTGTCGAGTATGAACAATTTTTTCTACGAGACCAAAGTTGGGAACTCGAAAAAAAATAACTTTCTCTTATAAAAGTACCAGCTTTCGCTTGCGGCTCCACCCGCGTCAATGTCGATCCTTCGGGAATAGTACTTTTTCCCGGGATAAAAGGTACCCTATGTCCTTCTCCGTACTCTAGAGAACTTGTATACAAAATTTCATAATGATCGGTTCAGTAGTTACGGCGTGAAAGCGTAACAAACAAACAAACTCACTTTCGCATTTATAATATTAGCAAGGATTTAACCGGCCGGGCAATTAATATATAATAATAATACATGACATTTATTTCTTGCAATTTGTAACAAGTTTAACAAAATAGAGTAAATCGTCATTTTTTATTCTTATGACGTATGCTGGCAAACGAGCAAGCGAGGTTGACCCGCTGGTATGTGATCACCGCTGCTCATGGACAGTTGTCCATGGGTTGCTGCTGCAGTTGCAACTCCCGAGGTGTAAACATAAAAAAAATTTATATGCACTGCCGCGCTGCAATGTGCAATATTAACATATTTAAAAAAAATAATCTCTTATTTCCAGTTTCCATCTGCAAGTTAAGGCCTCTTCCAAAGATAGCCAATCCTCTCTGGACTGGACTGTCTGGAACCAGACTTAGCAGGCTATTTTAAGAATATCGTCTATCCATAGGACGTAAGCACTTTGCACGTGACAATGAAGCCTAACATAAGTCAGAGGTGTCAATCTCAACTGCCTGTCCAGTGGTTGCGGGTGAGGCATCAGCCGGCCTATTTGCTAACTTTGTGTACAAAGTTTTTATAGTCACTTCAAAATACGTGCGGTTTTCGTATGATTGACTATTTTTATTTAAGATATATAAAAGGTAATGTATTTTAAAGTGACTATCAAAACGTTGTACACTGAGTTAGCAAATAGGCCTGCAGGTACGCGCGCCTGGCCTTCCGAGCTGCTACTTGCTTTTTCCTGCATTCCCTTCGCAAATCAAATTCTTATTCTATCACAGTTCAAAAATGCTTTCCATGGGCAGCAGTATCGGAAGCATAAGAAGACAAAGAAACTGCGCTTGTAAACCGAAATGCCAAGCGTAGTGAGTTTGGGAATATCCTCCCATGGAACGAAAAATCCTTGGGAGAGGCCTTTGTCCAATTAAGTCACTCTGTTATGTCTGTTGAGATACGAACTAAGTATATAACGTGGTGCCTACCAGCCCGTCGACTCTTTGATTTTCTGTTAACGAGACTGGTCGAGTTATCCTGACACGAAAGGAAGTCAATACTAAGGTAACGAAATAACGGTAAGAAAGGACGTCACCGAACGATGCAAAGAAGTGGTAAAACTACTCAAACGTCGATTTTCTGTGAGAGTGTGGTAGTTCCCCGGACGAGCCGGCCCAATCATGCTACTAGCAAAAATGCCGATAGCGTGGCTCTACCACGATTTAATATAATACAACTTATGGTAATCCAACCCATCAAATATCTCTCTGGCCACAAATTAAAGACTTAGTGTTCAAGTTTATGCTTATTCGTAGGTATTCCGTAACCTCAAGGCTCTAGAAGAGTTGTGGGTGTACAACAGCAACCTGATCAGGTTCATCTCCTTCACGCTGCTGAAGCTCATCCTCTGCTACCTCATCGCGACCTTGCAGCAAGGGTTCATGTGTTTCAGGTTAGAAAACAAAAAACAACAGAAAACCATACAAACCTTTTTAGGCGAGAGGCGTCCAAATGGTTGAAAAGACTCTCGGTTCTTTAATAGTCCTTTAAACAATCCTAACTATATGCCTACTAATATTATGAATATGCACTAAATGTGGCCTTTAGGTCTTGTGGCCTTATGCTCTATCGACCCCTATATGTATAATACGAAAGTAAAAAGCTGAAAACTGAACCAAGTAGGTGGAATTTGGTATGGAGTTGGAATGGTTTGAGGTCCGGAGAAGGACAAAAGATTGGATGTCTGGAAAGTTGTAATAACGGTGGAAGAGAGATAAATGCGTCACAAGTCAAATGCTCCCGATAGGAGCGTCACAAGTCGAACGCTTAGGTCGATCGTGAAGAACTATTCCCAAGCGACATACATTAAAGCGAGCGGAGATGCGGGCGAACTTAAACTAGATTTCTTATGTGCCTGCGAAATAGTTTCGGACTCCCTTACAATATTTCAATGACGGAATCAAAAAAAAGTATAAAATGGAAAAGACTTCCATTAGAAATACCAGCTGATCGGTAAATTTGTATAGTAGGACACCCAATTACCAGAAAATTCAGAATCACTTCACTTTTGCAATATAAGTGCCGCATGTTAACCGTATGAGGGTCGTACTCTCCTGTAGTGGAGACTAAAAAGACCTGATGATGATGTTAACCGTCTTGTTACAGGTTAGGCCACTGTGTGATAAGGAACTTCACCCAAGCCCCACACTGGTACAAAATTCCGCTAGACGATGACACGGACGATGGCAGGGTTATATACGGACTGTATTGGGCCATTTCAGTAATGACCTTCACCTGTAAGTTCTTAATTTGAGAAGCAAGCCTAATACGCTCTCTCTCTCTCTCTCATCTGAGCGTGTTCCCGGTTGCATCTTCAGCTGGAGTGCTTCGGAGCCCAGGGTCCGCATTCCGGCGTCTTGTTATCCACTTCGCACGATCTTCGGCATCCTTGGTTATGAGACCATTGGCACGCATATCCTCCCCAACGACATCAAGCTAGCACTTCTTGGGTTTCCCCCTTCTGCCGGGGCCCGGCGGAGGCGGCATAGCAAGACATTTGTTCCCTATGTAATTTTCCGGTTTTCTCAAAACGTGGCCGTACCAGCGTAGGCGGCTCTCCTGCAGCTTGTCTGCTATGTCACGGACATGGAGACTGCCGCGAATGCAGGAGTTCCTTATGCGGTCCTTCCGCGAAACTCCACACATCCAGCGCAGCATATTCATCTCCGTGACACGCAGCTCCCTCTTGTGCCGCTGAAGCACAGGCCACGCAAGCCTAATACGCTGCTTTATATAAAACGCAGACCAAAGTTAAAGCATCCTGCCAGGTTCATGGCGACCCTGCCAGGGTCAGGGGGGTGTAAGGAGACGTAGCGTGGGAGGATAGTGGGGGGTGGTTGGTACCTCGGGTGTCAGTGTGTACTTTTCTTAATGATGTAAAGTATCATCATCACCATTTCAACCGTGATAAGTCGACGACAAAGGCCTCTCCCAGGTACTTTTCGATCCATGGGAAAATATTGCCTTACTCACCACGCTTGGCAGGTGGGTTGACTAGCACCGACATCTTGTGCTTCCGACGCTGCTGCCCATTAGAAACATATTGAAGCTAGGGAGAATAGAAATTTGCTGAATTTGGGGAAGAAATTAAGGTATTGGTATGCTACTCACTTGGATGAAAGGGGGAAAGCAAGCAGCAGCTCGGGAGGCCGAGCGCGGACAGGCAGTTGAAGATAACCCCTGATCTGTTCAAACAGTGCCATTTAGTAACAGTGCTACTCATTAGGTAAAGGTCAGTTGTAATGTGTAACACTCTTACACATCGAGGCTTTATTACCCGTATTTATTATTTATTTATTTATTTCAATAACAATTTTTACATTGTGTCTGAATTCTTATAACTATTACATTTACATCAATACTAACATAATAACTTAAAATATCATAATTATAAATAAGTACAAATAGTCAATAATTTAATATATAATGGACATGTCAATTTATGATTACGTTAATATCAATAATATAAACAAAAAAATCTCGCAGTATAGAAGCATAAATCATATCCTTGTCGGTGCCTTCCTCATTATAGTCCGGTAGCGCTAGGTTTTGAGGTTTCAAAAATGCTAAATATTTTGTTTTTCTACATAGTCTATAAACCTAAAACAAAAAAGTCATTTAAAATAATCATCTACAGAGTAATAATTTTTCCTTAATAAATATGCTTTTAATTGTTTCTTAAAAAGATTTAGACTATCTAAACCTTTTATTTCATTCGGCAATTTGTTATATGCTATGAAAGCTTGGTATTGAGCACTATGTTTCATAACCTTAAGGTTGGGTATGATATTATGTTTTAGAGCCCTTCTACGAGTGGTCTCACAAGCCTGTCTTTCTGTATCCGATTCTATTTTAGGCAAGCATTTTTTAAGGTCAGTTAGAATCAGTAATAAGTATAAGCTTGGAACAGTCAAAATACCCAAATTAATAAAATGCTGTTCACATGATTCCCAGGGTGGTATACCTATCATTGTGCGTATCATAATGTTACACATCTTGGTGTGATTCAACACTGACATAACGTGTTCCACAAAATTAGGTACAAATTGAAATTGTATATAACATTACATCGGAAAAAAAAGAAAAGATTAAAATATAAAATATCCTGCAAAGCCCTTCAGGAAAGTAGGCGACCAGTACTGTTGAAAAGAGTTTCTTTCGGCGTCTTCTTCTCTGCAGTGGTCAGTTCTGAAACGCTAGTAGTTTGTAGCTTTTGAACAATAATTAATAATTTGAATATAATTTAATAATCATTATTTAAAATGTGAATTTACGTGAAAAAGTGCCTGAAAAGGCCTATTTTCTGAATAAATCTTTGATTCACAAACGCCTTAACCCAATGGTTAAGGCGTAAGGACCTCCGTGGTCCAGTGACCACGGAGGCTATGTATGCATCTATTTGATGAGTCTCAAACAAATCGTACGCAAAAGGCTTTGGGACCACATGTTGATTTTATGTACGCAGTGGTAGTATTTCGATGTTCACATCTGCCAGCTGTCCCGCGGCGGTTCACATTTTTTTTCGGCCTCCTACAGCGCACAAGGAGAACTTCGACATCGATGTATGGGACAACGTGGTCTACACCATCCTGCTGCTCGAGCTCTGCATTGTGGTCAACATCTTTATTGAGGCCTTCTACTCGGCTACCATCATGGTCACTACTTTCCTCAGGTACAGTTTTTCTATGTTTATTTGACGGGAAACGAGCAGATGAACCACCTGATGGAAAGGCGTCGCCATCGCCCAGGGACATCTGCAATACCAGAGGAGGTGCTTACGCGTTGCCGACTCTTAAGATACCTGTAAACACGCCTTTCCACAAAGTACTCTTTGAGCTAAACTTTTATTCAATGATTCGATTCTTCCATGATATTATGCATAGAAGATAATAAATTGCTTTTTTTTCCATGCATGTAAGTGGCCAACCACTGATGTCCATTTGTTCAACCTGCCAAAAGGCATCAAACATAGCTTAATGATTGCCATCAATAATGACAGCGCGACTAATGGCTTAACAGGGGTCGGGAGCTGAGCATTTGGTATTTGTTTTCAGAGATGAGTACGACTCAACGATTGCCAACGTTAAGAACTTCATGATCAGGAACGACGTGGACCCGCAGATGAGGAGGCGGTTTATTACCTATTTAGAGCTGTGTTGGTATACTGACAAGGTAAATATCTTTAACTAGCTTTTGCCCGTGACTTCGTCCGCGGCAATTTCTGTTATTATGATTAATTAGTTTTTTCCTTAGTATAGATGAATAATTTTTCCCGTTTTCAAAACATTTTTTATTGATGCTTCGCTTTGGTCGCAGCGTGATGTTTTAAAGCTTTAAGCCTTCCTCTATAAATGGACTATCCAACACAAAAATAGTTTTCCAATTTGAACCAGTAGTTCATGAGATTAGCGCGTTCAAACAAACACACAAACAAACAAACTCTTCAGCTTTATAATATAAGTATAGATAACCTGCTGCTGTTACGATTAATAATGATATACAGAGGTGTCGGTTACGGTAACGGTAACATTGTTATAGAAATGGCTTCATAAAAAAATGCTTTATATTTTAAATGCTATCTTTCATACTTTTGAAATGGACTTTTTCAACCAATTTTATTCATTTCTTTACGTAACTTATTCCTTCGGCGCAGGCTTACTCTATGACCCATAGGAAGAAGTCCATATTCCATGATCTGCCGCCACACGTGTATCAAGAGATAGTGTCCAGGAAACGCAGCAAATATCTTCTTACTATACCATTTATGAAGGTTAGTAGAACTGGATGAGCACCATCCTTCTTGCATATGCTTTGGTTGAAGAGATGGTTTCTTATGACTTCAATCACGTCTTTATCCATTACGGGGTTGAAAGGGCCTAAGTACCTTCTTGGATAGGCATGTAACATCCTCGTCTTCATCGTCACTTACCATCAGGTGAGATGGGAGACAAATGCCTAATTCAATATTTAGTAAAAAAAAAAAAAAAGATCTGTCACGGTCAGCGTGATCAATATTACCTTTTTCATGATTTCTAGCCTTGTGGTTTCCGGCAGAGTTAAATAGGACTACTCCAAGTCTTCCTATGTATGACGTAAGAGACGAATTAGGAGATACAAGCTAAACAAAGCTCATAAACATCAATCAGACCTCTCCAACCAGTCTGGCCAGCGAGGAAAGTATAGGCCAAATCCACTATCTGCTCTGGCCAAGTATGAGATAGATAGATAGATATTCATTTATTCCTTAGAATATGGTGATACAATGGTGTTACAGAATTGTGTGTGTGCTACATACTCTGCCTATAAGGCGTAGGAATATTTAGTTAAATTAAGATTAAAATTTAATTATTATTATTTTTTAAATTAATTATATCTATTTATGTTCATATATGGCTCCGGTAGTACGGAGAGGGTCATGCTCCTGCAGTGGAGACTAAAAAGACCTGATGATGATGATTTCTAGCCTAGAAAAAGAAACAACTGGTACGTTAAAGACTATAATTTCTTAATAATACTACAATGTGTTCCAGCTGTTTCCCAAAGCTGACTTGAAGACCATATCGTCTACAGCTCGGCTGTTCTACACGTCACCCAATGAAATACTAATGAACACAGGCGACATTACCAACGAGATATTTGTTATTAAGCAAGGCATCTGCGAGGTAAACTTACAAACGAGTATATACTTATTTTGCCTCAGATTTTTCCCAAGAACAACGGAATATTGTTCAACACAGGCAACATATCCATGAGATGTTAGTAATTGAGCGAGTTTAATACTTATTAGTATACACGGTGAAATTTTGATCGTTCTGGACCCTTGAAGGGATGATTTAGCCCGTCGATATAAACAACTTTTCCTATGGGACCAATGCTGGGAAACTAAAAATTTTTTTAACGTTCCCATACAAAACGACCGGGCGGCCGTACTAAAAGTTGTTTACATCGACGGACTGAATCTTTTTTGTGTGGGAACTGCCCATTTTTTTTGAGTTCCCAGCCTTTGTCTCTTGCTGAATCATCCCTTTAAAGGTCCAGAATGATCAAAATTTTCACCACGTATACATTACAGATTTTCATATGTGATGTATATACTAATAAGTATTATCCCTTACGGAGTGGACAGAGCCAACTTGTTGACGATTTCTGTGAGGTGAGCGAAGTTGTGAACAGGCTGTACTAGGCTGGGAGCAGAGGTACAAAAGTGGCCTTAGGTTTTGTTACCAACAAATACTTAATTTGTTAGCCGTGTGGTATCCGGCAGAGTAGAATAGGACCACTCCAAGTCTTCCCGTGGATGTCGTAGAAGGCGACTTAGGAAATACAAGCTAAACAAAGCTTATAAACATCTAAGAGACATCTTTAACCCGTCTGGCCAGCGTGGAGAGTGTAGGCCAAGTCCTCTGGCTGCTCTGGTCAAGTATGGCCCTAGTAGTAAAGAGAGGGTCGTGCTCCTGTAGTGGAGTCTAAAAAGGACCTGATGATGATGATGATGACTTAATTTGTGTTCCATTTTAACTAGCCTTCAGAAGGTTAATTTTGTGTGAGTGCTTAAATAAAAATACTATACTTTTATTCTAATTAGGAGTATGACCACTTATAAAGTGCGATGAAGAGAAAAAAAATAAGACATAGGAATACAGGTATCTCTTTTAGAACGTTAAATTAATTTACTTTAATTTTTTTTTCAAATCGACAAACTATTAGTATTTTAGGCAGATTTTTGAGTCTGGTGGTCAGGAATGGGATCCTTAAAGTGAGATCTGAGTATCTGACATGACTTGGTTTTTTCAGGTTATAAATCCAGACACTAAAGAAGTAGTCACGTCGCTGACAGCGAAAGGGCACTTTGGAGTGTTGGAGTGTCTGCTACGTAAGTTTAATTGACTATGAACTGTTGAGCAACTTTACAATTTTAGCTTTTGTCAGAGGATGGAGAAGAAATCTTTTTTTTCTTCTTGTCCTGAGTTGCGTCAAGATGATTTGCTTCACCGGTAGAAAGTGACGGTTTCTTATATGACCGTATAAGTTAGATTGGTCTACAAACACAGAGGTATCGTCTTGCCGTTTAAGGATCGGAAACCCATATCTGAACTGTTCGGCGTCACCGCTACTGCAGGTAAACAGAACTAAGGCCTTTAAGACCTAAAAGCCATGTTTAGCATGTTGGTGGGCATTAAGTATAAAACAGAATCAAAATAGTGATGCGTCTGCTAGCCGCATCGCCTACTAACATGATTCGTCAGATTTTCGCCCAAAATTATCATCCTCAGATTTAACAGTATTTCCCTGGCTTCAGAATAATGACTTGTATAAAATTTCAAGGTCTGCCAGCGTACTACACCGTCCAAGCAGTAACGCACGTTCAGGTGTTCTCTATCTCTAAGAAGATGCTAGGGAAGTTGATAGATATTCCGCAAATCAGAAGTTCAGTGAAGTATGCCAAGGGTTTGCCGGTACGTAAAGACCATTATAATATAAAAATTACGCGAGAGAGGTCAGGGGTGTCATCCACAACTGCCTGTCCGGTGGTTGCAGGTATGGCATCGGCCACCCGAGCTGCTACTTGCTTTTCCTCATTCATCCGAGTAAGTAGTAGTCCAATAGCTTCATTCTCTTCCCAAATTCAACAAATTCCTATCCTTCGCTAGCTTAAAATTGTTTCTGATGGGCAGCAGCGTCGGAAGCAGAAGAAGTCAAAGAAACTGCGCTTGTCAACCCGCCTGCCAAGCGTGGTGAATGGCAATTTCCTCCCATGTAACGGGGAGGAAATTGCCATACACAACGCTTGGCAGGCAGTCCTTGGGAGAGGCCTTTGAACAGTAGTGGACTTCCAACAGCTGGTATGAGATGAAGCGAGACTATTAACTATTTTACTCATGTATTTGATTCTGTATCATCGGTCGGTTTAAGTTAAGCAAAGTTATTTTACCACGTAGGAGTACCGCAACCTTAAGTCCCGAAGAGATGCGTTCCTGTACGTCGAGCCACTTGCACCTCCGCCCAACCGCCAGAAGTTCCGCTTGCCAAAGAAGTATGAAATGGACACAGAGTTTCTGCGCCCCTTCAACAGACTTGGCTTCTTATCGGTGCTAAGGTATACTTTTATGGTCTGCGGTACCTAAAATCAATGAATCACCTGATGGTAAGCGATCAGCGCTGCCCATGGACAACTGCAATACCAGGATGTAACAAAGGGCGTTGCCGGCCATTCAAGGAGTTGGGGGAAGGACATGGTGGAGGCAATGGGGGGAATGATGGGCCTCCGGATTTCTCACTCACCTAACGAAGCATAGATGCGGTAAAGCTTCTACTCAAACGTCGATTTTAAGTGAGAAAGTGGTACTTCCCCGGATGAGCTGGCCCATTCATTGTACTAGCAAAAATTAATTTTGCCGGTAGCGTGGTTCCATCACGACACGTTTGCAATGTCGACTCTGCCCCTCTTGCCGACACCCATCCCCGTTCTTATGTATTTCTATTTAATTTCCGACATACTTACCACCATAACGCTACACATACATATAGTCTTATAGCCCTGCGTCCGCCCCAAGGAATTAATTCATGATAAAGGTGATAGAAACTACATTTTCTGTTCCTCGACAGATACGTGTTCCCTCGTTTCACGATCCGACCGGATGGCAAATACATGCAGAGGTACGAGTGGTTCCGAGGCATCTGTGCTCTTCTGGGAGGCATGATATTTCCCTGCTACGGCTATCTTGTGCTGCAGTGGCCTCATCTCTACTGGCTCAAGATGTTCTTGGACGTGTGCGCCTACTTCGATTTGTATGTAACGACTTTAGTTTATTCTTAGGACTAGCTCGTATAGGTCCACCTAGATCACCTAAATATGCTGATAACGGTTTATATGTAGATTCCAGTTGATCCAGGTAGATCAATGAGACGAGTATTACTTTTGATCCACCCGGGTAGACATTTCAGGACTTAGTTTTCCTTTCATGGTGCGCCATCTTTGTGGGCTTACAAGAAGTCCTTTTCATAAAGGAAACCAGACAAAAATTGTGATGCATATCACATTTTTTGTCTGGTTTGCTCTGGAGTGCTCCACTTAGCACTAGCTATCAGTGTTCGATGCACCAATCTAATCTAAGTACCTACTTCAGATCAGGGATGTCGTCCTAAACTTCTTGTTCGGCGGATGCAAGTATGGCATTGGGTGCCCGGCCTCCCGAGGTGTTAGATACATTCGTCCGAGTGAGAACTATCCCAAAACCTGCATTCCCTTCCCAAATAATAATAATAATAATAATTTATGTTTATTTTCTCTTTAACAAAGATGGTAAGAAATCCAACAAATGTCTTCGTTTGTGAGCGTTAATGTTCTGTAGGGCGTTCATATTTAGATTCAATAAACTCTATCTGTTCGGACGTTAAGGTTCAAATTAGTTTGCGTGATCTTGGAGAGAAGTAACAAGCGTCTGTTCTAAATGAATTTTATTTGCAACTAAAAACATCACGTGCCTGTTTAAATAGCCACTTTGGATATAAAGAGTGTATGGTATGATGCAAGTTCATGCAAGTAAACAAATACAAATTAGGCAATTAGTAGTACTTGAACACTATTCCTTTGTCTTTTTGTCACATAGTACAAAACCTAACTGAGTATCCTATTGTTCTAGGCTGAAAACCATAAGGAACTTGAGTAATGGATATTAATATGTTCTAGGATTCAACGCTTACTGGTGGGATACTACAATAAGCTGGGTATTCTGGTGTACCACCCAGCCGCCACCGCGGCTTACTACATAAAGGGCGCCTTCATCATCGACTTCTTGGCCTGTGCACCTCTCGAGTTCCTCGAATCAGAAAAGAGGGAGAGGGATTTAATAGGTTATTAATCACATACCATCCTTAATTCCGTGCATCTATCGCATGTGTGGTAAGATAGATCCAAATTTGTTTTTGAGTGATATTAGCTACTGTTCATTCATTTCGTGTAGGTGTCACGATGAAACCGACCATGTACACCCTGGTGTCAGAGTTCTTAGGAACCGCCTCTCGGCCTCTGACGTTTAACGACTACCAGATGGTAGCCGGGATCAACGGCTTAACGTGCCTTCCGAAGCACGGAATCATCTTTATTATCAGACAATCAGGTGATTCAAGCCTGCAATATCCTAACCAAACTGGAAACAACTACTTAAACAAAGTATGCTTCTCGACCCCCGGGTCTACAGGCAAACGCCTTATCCACTGGACCTCGGACGCAGTTAGTAAGTTGTAACATGTCTGGGGGTTTCCAAATACAAAAATAATTTTACCTTATGAAATTATATAGTTATTTGTCATTGCCTTCTCTTATTATAAGGTACAGGTTGATTATGATATTTTCGTTCACCGATAGCAACTAGTGGACGATAACAATACCCATACATAAAAATACTGTAGTCACAAGCAAGCAAAGAGCTACGTCAGGTGGGGTAAGTCCACCAGGAACCCCCAGCTCGATTCCCTAGGGGATCCCCGTAAACTCAACAGTTCATGTCTAGGTGTTACATGGTGTGAAGAACTACCTAAAAGAAACCTTCAAATAACCAGGATCCCAGTACTTGTTTCGGAGAAGCTCCACGCGACAGCTGCTGATGATGAACCGGCTGATTCAGATGTATCGGCTGCCCAGCGCTATCAACAGCCTCAGTGGCATCATCGAACGCAGGGATATTCATCTCGTGTAATTATAACATCATTCCCATTGCTATGCAACCCTCACCTGTGGGTGAGATTGCCACTCTCACCTCACCTCACTGAGGTTAGACTGGCAATCTGCCCTGGCCAGTCAGGAAGTCTTTAAATAGACTGCGGGCTGGTTTCGGTAGATGCTACGAAAATAGAGTCAGGTGGGGTTTTATCGAAAATGGTGAGTGCAACTGTGGTGCTATCGAGGTCATCTTTTGGTGTGCCCAGAAAACCCAATTTCTTTTCTTTTTAATAATAAATTAATATATACGGACAAATCACACAGATTGAGCTAGCCCCAAAGTAAGTTCGAGACTTGTGTTATGGGATACTAACTCAGCGATACTATATTTTATAACAAATACATATATAGATAAACATCCAAGAATCAAGCCAATCTGAAGAAGATCATTGTTTGAACCCGGGCACCCTCACAGGCTCGTGTGTTAACCACTGCGCCCCGGAGCTCTCACTCAAACTTCTTGCTCTCAACAAGATCTGAATGAGGCAAACGAACGGGCAATCATGGTAGCAAAGCATTGCACTGGTTCAAACATATTAAATGTGTATGTATAGCCATTTTACGACTCAATAGATGAAAAAGAAGATAGTGAGGTCATTACACCAAGCAGGGGGCTAATCAATATCTGAGGATTTTTCTCTTGCATGCTGGTCTAGAAGAAAATAAAAGAAGACGTTTAATGTACCAGCTTCTTCTCTTCCGACGCAGATCGTAAAGGCCGTTCGAGAGAGTGGGCTAAAACCAGGTATCATGTTACGAGTAATAGGCGATACGGCTAGCAACCCATTACTATTTCATTCCTTTTGCCACCAGCATGCCCACCATCATGCAAAATGTATTTTCAAGTCTTAAAAATACCAGGGTCTGTCTACCCTGCAAGGGAAAAAGACGTGATAGTATGTTAGTTTTCCGATCAGATATCATCAACCCATCTGCATGGTATTCGTTTGCTGGTGTAGAGTAGACGCGTCTAATACCTCTATATTCTAGTAGCATTCTATCTGATTCTAGCCAATGCTTTGGGTTTCCCGATCCCGGCCGATTCTTGCAATATAATCAGCTAATCGTAATGCTCATCACTATATACAAGTATGGTATCACTCTCACCATATTCTTTAAGGTTGCACAAAGTCTATAACTATGCTCTTTGCAAAGATCGTTTATTTTTATCGTCGAATAGAACTTCTAAAGCTGTGTGTAATAACCAGTTTGTTACAGTATTCAAGCCATACCCTTCTTCATGACGCTGCTCAACGTGTTGACCTTCTGCGTGATCGTTAACTCCGTGGACCTTTACGGCTACGAGGGTTGGGGCTGGCATATCGTGCCGTTGCCGGACAAGGGCGGCTCCTGGTTGACACTCTTTTCGGATGTCTGTAAGATCTGGTCTTAGCCAAGATACATTTGTTTTTATATCAGCAAATTGATAAGTTGCATGTGTACCTTAGTTGCGTGTGTAAGTAGCCAATGCTGACATAGCTTGACGACCGCCATCTATCGATGACATCCGGGACCAACGAGCTCCTCCGTGCTTTACGTGAGCAGAGAGGAGCTCGAAAACTTTTAGTGCCACTTGTCACCACTAGTCACCCATCCCAGTGTGGACCACGCCCGGAGATGCTTTACCTGTAAACTCTCATAAATGCACGCCAACTTAGCCATCGAGTTCCTAAACACACGGTACCTGCCTACAACTGATAATATTATTCGTTAGCATAATTTGGTTTAAATTTGCCTACAAAAGTCCTTACGAGTACCTATTTTAGGGTGTTGTATGGGTATTAGTTAAAAATGTGTTCAGCTAAAATAGAGGTTTTACGTGAAGGAACGAAATAAGGAATGTATACGTTACGTAAGAGGAAGTAAAAGTGTAACGCTATAGGACAAACTAAGGAATGTAAGAGGACATATGAAAGTAACACCTGTGACTGAAAAATTAAAAAGTAGAAGGTTATGTGGGTTTGACCACGTTATAAGAAGGGAAGAAATTAATTTAATGAAGAGATTTTTTAAAAAGGACAAGGAGGTCGTAGAAATAGGGGAAGGACCAAGAAAAAGATAGCGTCACGGAGGGCATGAGTAAAAAGGGGTGTTACAGATGCTATGACATATTGAAGTCCTGACATGCCGTGCCCCATGTAAAAGAAGGAATAGGTAAAAAGAAAGAAGAAGATAACTCTTACAACAGTATGGCATCTACTTCTTTCGGGCAGATCGTAAAAGTGGATTGTTGATCCACTTTTATGGATAAGAGATTCCCTTTATTAGGTGACGGGCTACTAGTACCCTGTCACATTTCTTGATTGTCACTCTGTAGTGTTACTCTTAGTGATCAAGAAATCATCATGTGGGACCGTCTTAACTACTGCATAAGCAGAAATCTAGCGAAAATAAAAGCGTCGATCTATACTAGTCTAGTGTCTAGCTCCGTGGCGCAGCGGTCAACACGCCTGCCTGCGACACGGAGTGACCGGGTTCGATCCCCGGCCAGGTCAAGATGGAAAATGATCTTTTTCAGATTGGTCTGGGTCTTGGATGTGTATCTGTATATGTATTTGTTATAAAATATAGTATCGTTGAGTTAGTATCCCATAACACAAGTCTTGAACTTACTTTGGGGCTAGCTCAATCTGTGTGATTTGTCCGTATATATTTATTTATTTATTTATTTTATTTTATACAACATTTATGCCTCTTCAGACCATTTCAATATGACGGAGACGCCGTGGAACTTACACCTGGCTGCGTACTCCTGGGTGGTGTATGAGGTTACTACCACCGGCTACGACTGCTTCAATCCCACCAACCAAAACCTTATAGTAGTCCTCTTTGTGGGCATGATTATTGGTAAGTATTTTTATCTTTCAACCTGGTAAATAATCTGCCAAAGTTCTCCTGGAGGGTGTAAAAAGTCATCATTAGCTACAACTGCTTTAATTCCATCATCATTGTGCTGATGAAGGTCCTCTTCGTGCGCATCATAATGAGTTGGTGCTCTATAAGTGGTTAATACGCTAGCTTGTGACACGAGGTGCACCGCGTTAAATTTCCGGCCTTAGTTAATTAAACTTGTAGGTACTTTCCTCTTTATAGGGTCTTGGCGTTAGGCGTTAGGCAGCCAGCTGTGAAAGTTTTGCCAGATCAAATCACGCATCAATCAGCGGACGCAACCAGGAATACACTCGGATGAGGACGAGGAGGAGCAAAATTGATGTTTCGTCAAGATCTTATGCCAGAGACATTACTTTCCGGATAGAATCTGTAATAAGGAACTTAGTCATTTGGTGTGACATTTATCTCTACGTAACGATTGCGCAACGCCCTGCCTGGACCCATGTACTTACTAACACAATATTTACCACCACCTATTGTTATCATATACAGTCAGCCACCGAGATACCTAACCCCGCCCTCTACGTATATCTTAAAAAATAATATTGACATGAAAATTTATATTCAGAAAGTCTTAAAATAAATCTCTCTAAATATATACGGACAAATCACACAGATTGAGCTAGCCCCAAAGTAAGTTCGAGACTTGTGTTGTGGTATACTAACTCAACGATACTATATTTTATAACAAATACATATATAGATACACATCCAAGACCCAGGCCAATCTGAAAAAGATCATTTTCCATCTTGACCTGGCCGGGGATCGAATCCGGTCACTCCGTGTCGCAGGCTGGCGTGTTGACCGCTGCGCCACGGAGCTAGTCATATTTTCATTTTAATATTATTTTTACTTTAAGAGAAAATTTAAGATATAGGTAGTGGGTGGGGTCAGGTATCTCGGTCGCTGACTGTACATGAAAGCGAGAAATAAAGAATATAGGATTATCGAGTGTTGATTCGATGTCACCATTTTAAAGAGATATCTTTGAACTAATCGATGAGCGTTTCAGTTAATTTTCTATTGGCGGTCCATTGCTCCACTTTAGTTTTTTCTGTGCGGGAGGTTAATAACGCAGTTAATTACAGGTTTGGATATTTTGACAGGTGCAACGATCATCACATACTACTCAGTGCGCATCATCAGTATCCGCGCCAACGTAAATAAGGAGCTGGCCGGTTTCCAGGAGGACCTTAGGGACATAATGGTGTTTATGCGGAAGGAAGAACTGGACCTTGATCTGCAAAAGTAATCAGTAGAGCCATTAAAAAAGCAATGTTTCTATATTTTTTTTTATCTTGCCCATGACAACTGCAACACCAAAGTGTAACAGGAGCGTTGCCGGCCTTTTAAGGAGTTGGGGAAGGACATGGAGAGAGGAAATGGGGAAGAACGGGCTTCCGGCTCTCTCACTCACCAAACGAAGCAAACGTTGATTTTCTGTAAGAGTGTATAAACCTATGGTCACAAGACCCAAAGGCCACGATAAGGTAAACTTTGAAGTTTAGTGGCAGCGACCAGCGGCAGCGGCAAGTGTTGCGCGTTACTATCATGGCGACGGGTGACATTACAATGTATGTCATGTATCATCATCATCATGTCGAGTAGGTGTCACGGTCAATCGACCATGCACACCCTGGAGTCAGAGTTCTTCGGAACCGCCTCTCGGCCTCTGACGTGGTTCCTTTAACGACTACCAGATGGCAGCCGGGACCACCGGTTTAACGTGCCTTCCGAAGCACGGAATCATCTTTATTATCAGACAATCAGGTGATTCAAGCCTGCAATGTCCTAACCAAACTGGAAACAACTAAACAAAGTATGCTTCCGGTGGGAATCGAACCCACGACCCCCGGGTCAACAGGCTAACCACTGGACCACGGAGGCTGTTATGTATGTCATGTATGAGAGTTCTTTATCTTATTTACCATAGCTCCATAATGCCCTTAGCCGAAATTTGGGGTGAATGATATCCAGTCTTTATATAGGCGTATATTTCTTCGTAAGGCAGGAAACAAGCTCGGATAGAGCGCGCATTAGTTTTATAGTATTAAGATAGCGCCATCTGTTCATACGTCATGGAACTGCCCAGGACGTCAATAGCAACTATATGTGCTCTATTGATTACATATGGATTTAGAATTAATGTGACATGTGAAGAACAGATGTCGCTTTTTACAATTTTAACACCCGAACAGATTTGAATATGTCGTTGGAATACTTACATCATTCGAGTAGGGAACACTGGCTAATGTTTTTGGCATGGTGAGTATATCGAAAAAACAAATTTTTAGAAGCTTTAAAAATTCTGATTAAATCTACAGGGAGGTACTGAAATACTACGAATATAACTGGGACAAGATGGGCGGCGTTGACTGCAACAGGCTGCTAAAGCTGTGCGACCAGCTCACTTTGAGGACGGACGCTATCCTGCACATCTATGGACCGACATTTGCGAAGGTAGTTTATTGTTATTTCAAAATTTCTAATTATATACCTACTAGGTTTTCCCGTGGCTACGCCTGCGTTTATGTAGATGCCTTGGGAACTGTATCTTTTTCCGGGGGAAAAGATAGTCTATGTATTTCCTTGTGCCGTTGTTTTGGTTGTTTTGGTGCCGTGTGGTATCCGGCAGAGTAGAATAGGACCACTCCAAGTCTTCCCGTGGATGTCGTAGAAGGCGACTTAGGAAATACAAGCTAAACAAAGCTTATAAAAAAAAAAAAAACATCTAAGAGGCCTCTCCAACCCGTCTGGCCAGCGTGGAGAGTGTAGGCCAAGTCCTCTGGCTGCTCTGGCCAAGTATGGCCCTAGTAGTACAGAGAGGGTCGTGCTCCTGTAGTGGAGACTAAAAAAAGACCTGATGATGATGATGATGATGATGTATTTCCTTAGTCCTCAAATTATACCCAAATAGGTTCAGTGGTTGAAACACACAGATTTACGTTAGCTTTTTATAAGTATTTTATTTATTTATTTAAAAATCTTTATTGACCACAATGGTACAAAGGGCGGACTTAATGCTAAAAATTTATCTACCAGTCAACCTTCAGGAAAAACAGATAAAAATTGTTGCGATAGGCGCATAAAGACTATTAAAAAAAAAACATATACAATGATTATTTTGATTTGATACATAGGTACAGATATACTCATATAAATACATAATTATAAAAAAAATACATATATATATATATAATAATACTATACTATCCAGAAGTATGCATATGGATTCAGTCGGTCACGAAGCAAACGCTACAGCAGATGCCGATGCCAAAGTAAGTCCTTCCTAGTGCAAGAGGTACAACATGAGGTAGTTATTTTTTCTACACTTCTTCCCTCACATGTGAAAGGTTCAAACTGGTTATAGTTGGCGAATGACGCTCGCGTATTGCTCTCCGCACTACACCACACCTACATAACATACTCTGAGCAGAAGATATGAGCTTGGGAAAAATTAGGGTTCTGCAGATTGATTTTTACATTAATACTCTACTACGGTTTTGCCAAAACATGAATTTTATTTTTCTTCATCCTAATAATACGATATTTTGTACTCAGTGTCCATTCCTGATGCAATGCGACATATCCTTGCTTCGCATCATGGGGCGCGAGGTCCGCAGCGTATACCTTCTGCGAGGTATGCACATCGTCGAGTTAGATGACGTCATCTCCGACATGTACTTCCTGGTGTACGGACAAGTGCAGGTCAGGATCTTCTACCCGGATAGAAGCCAGATATTCAAGCTACAAAGGGGCAGGTTAGTCAAAGGATTGCATAGCATTTAAAAAAACCTTTGGTAGACAATTATATAGTTTCTCTAAAAAGACTTTGATTAGGAATAGGAAACTGGGTCTGGTATAGTTTTGGAGCCAAATAGTCTACCACTTTTACCACTGATTGTATTAGTCAAGTAGTATCGTCTAACAACTATTTTTATACGTCTTACACAGTTTTTCAGTGCTGCCATGTCCTTTTATTATTCATCATTTTTAGCCCACTGCTGGGCATAGGCCACGTCCTATCTGTGACCAACAAACCCGATAATAGTAAGAACACTCCAACGGCCATTATTTTTCTTCAAGCCGTATTCTTGCAATCTTGGACTTGTAGGGATAAAACTGTTATATCGCATCTTTATCTCATTTGCCCTGATCTCCAGATAGTGACTATTCCACAAAATACCTATATTTCGCAATTAATAAACCCTGATTTTATCTACAGCGTTTTCGGCAACTTAGACCCTGTAACTACGGTACGCAGTCAGTCCACCATCGTTGCCATGAGCCGCATCCATATCCTGCAGATCAAATCGTTGAACTTCCACCGGATTCTGGCCGACTTCTCGAAAGTGCAGAGTCTATTTAAGATGCATCGGGGAGATAACGAGGTATATATCTTCACGTTTTATAATCCATACTATAATATTAATATTATAAATGAGAAAGTATGCAACTCAGGGGTGCTGCAAGTGTAGGATCCCGGGTTTGATCCCCGACCAGGTCATGATAAGCAGTAACAGTGAAATTTTCAGTTTCAAAATTACCTCCTACACCATTACGAGTACGTGTCACGGTCAATTGACCATGCACACCCTGGTGTCAGAGTTCTTCGGAACCGCCTCTCAGCAGTAAAACTAATGATAAATCAATGAAATTTAGTAGTTTTTTAGCATAGGAGGTACTTTTCGAGTGTTAAAGGAAGAACCATCTCACATCTACACACTTTCACATGTATTACCATTACAATAGGATTTTGTCCTCTTTTTAGGATTCCGTAGCTCAAAAGGAAAAATGGAACCCTTATAAGATCACACCTATGATATTTTTAATTATTATTATCTTTCAGAACTTCATACCCGGGGTTTCAGTCCTTCTTAGAACCTCCAAGGACCGGGCCAGCTCAGCAATGATGTTACGCGGCCACAAGAGCGTCGTCAAGCATCTGTTCTTCAAGGACAAATACCTCCAGATCTATCTTATCCTGGTCTCCCTCTCCTGCTTGTATGCTGACGTATATAACGCTGGCTTCCAAAACAACACGATGAATTTGATCACCATCTTGTACATCTTGGACTTTGGGTTTTGCTTGAAGATATTGATTCATATTACTTTGCCATACATCATAGGAACCGAAAAATTAAGAAAAGTTATTTTGCCGATACGGAATAGGTAAGGCATTTTTTCTTGATTGCCTAAAAAGGAGTGTTATATTTATCGTACAAAAGTTTACCATCTATAAGGTATCACTACTTGTTGAATAGCTAATGACTTGATAACTAAAGGCCAAGTCTTCCCATGGAGATCGTAAGAGGCGACTTAGGAAATACAAGCTAAACAAAGCTCATAAACATCAATGAGACCTCTCCAACCCGTCTGGCCAGCGAGGAGAGTGTAAGCCAAATCCTCTGTCTGCTCAGGCCAAGTATGGCTCCGGTAGTACAGAGAGGGTAATGCTCCTGCAGTGGAGACTAAAAAGACCTGATGATGATGATAACTAAACGTAGTGACTTGATAATCATATTATATCTGAAAAGACTATACATTTAATAGATACAGTTACTAAATTTCTCGCTACTCGATCAAAAGAAATTAATACTAAATGTGAAAGTAACTATCTGTCTGTTGCTACTTCATGCTTCAAATTTTAAAGCAATTGCAACACTATCGCAGGCGGGACCGCGGGTAAGAGCTATATTATGGCACTTTCTCTTGACTTAGTACGTTACGTAGTTTCACTTTGAGTCATGTAACTAGGTTCATAGAGATATTATCATCCGAACGAATACATAAGTCTAATGCAAAACGTATTAAACATCACCATTTCAAGAAGCTAAGGCTTTTGTCGGTGGGGAAAGAGTTTTCTTTCCACACAATAACACCGAACACCGTGCATAACGTCTATTTTGCTAGTAGTCATTGGGTAGTCTAGCCTTGCGCGTTCAGGCTTCTACAAGTAAATATTTTGAAGTTTGACGTTCTAAGACATGTTATCCTTAATTTGTAGGTTTCTATTTGACTCAAACACCTGCTCAAAATTGTCATAGGGGAAACTTACTCAAAAAATATACATTAACGCTTAGATCGTACCTCTTTTTAAACAGTTATTTCAAGACCGACTTCAAGTATGACGTCATATCTTGCCTTCCGATCGAACTGTTCTGTCTAATTGAAAGCAACCATCGTGGGATGATCTTCTCCTGGCTTCGTCTCAACAGGCTCCTAAGAATAGTTCGTATATTTTCTATTTTATAATTCTCAAACTACGGCTAATTACGTTGGTACAGCAGCAGTGGCGTCCACAATAGAAAGAGTCAACCAATGCGTGCTAGAAGACCATGATCAAGAGCTGCTCTCTATAATTCAATTATTGTGAATGGTGTAAACTTTTGAGGAGACGAATACGTACTGAAACTTCTGGCCGCTGTGGAACATTTTGCGTTTAAGGTTTAAACGTCACAGGGTATGCTGGTCTGAGAGAAAAGATTTATTCTTTTCGTATCTATCAAGTTTCGTAGAAATCAGTTGCTTCTTACTCAACCCGCGCAGAGCGTAAAATTAATCGAGGAAATGGGCGAAAATATCATTACTCATATTAGTAGGCGATGCTGCTAGCAACCAATCACTATTTTAATTCTGTTTTCCACCTTTACGCCCGCTTATGCTTTACCTAAAAGAAACGTTTAGCATTTATATGCTACACGTTATAAGCTACCCGTAAGGGAAAAAGATGCTATATGTATGTATGTCACAGGGCAATCAGCGCTATTCGCTTACATGCTGAGTAGACGCGACGTCAGTGTTATTCCATTTCCATTATCAAACCTAATTTTATTAAATAATAACTCCATCAGATGACGGTGTACAAATGCCTGAAGCGGCATCACGAGCGTCTGAACATCAACTTGACTATAACCACGGTGTTCTCCGTGCTCATCTGGTTCTCCCTATTTATCCACACCAGCGCTTGCCTTTGGTACTTTATCGGCACCATAGAGGACAAAAAGGAACCTTATTCATCGTGGCTTCATAACGCGATAGTGTTACCTGCTGCTGGTAAATATAAACTTACGTATTTATATTCTTTTATTTACTCCGTGTATATGTCTTTTTTTATTTACGTGGTACACCCGGGGGTTGTGGATTCGATTCTCACGGGAAGCATACTTTGTTTAGTTGTTTCCAGTTTGGTTAGGACATTGCAGGTTTGAATCACCTGATTGTCTGATAAAATAAATAAAATAAAGATGATTCCGTGCTTCGGAAGGCACTTTAAGCCGTTGGTCCCGGCTGCCATCTGGTAGTCGTTAAAGGAACCATGTCAGAGGCCGAGAGGCGCTTCCGAAGAACTCTGACACCAAGGTGTGCATGGTCGATTGACCGTGTCACTTACACGAAATGATGATGATTTATTTACTTTCCAGTTTCTGACCTTTATAGCACTGCCGTCCCTCGATCACTCTCAGATATCACTCAGTTATTGAAGGACGGCCGTGCCGCGACGTCCTTGACATTCACCTTCCAAGATGGCCTTCTGAATGGCCCGAAGCTTGTCGGCAATACTGACTGGAATACGAAATTGAAACCATAAGTAGTAAAAAAATACTTAAGAAAAACTGCACCAAACTGCGCAATAGTTCATTAGCTTGTAAAAAATATTGCTCGATTGCACTGTCCGTAAGCAGGATGCGCACGGTGGCGGCGCAACATCTAAGATGGACAAGACAGGTTTCGCGAGGCCAAGGCCTTGATAAGAGCCACTTGTGGCTCTTATCGCAAATCGTAGGATTCACAAAAAAAGCTCGCTACATTATGCGCGAGGCCCCTTTGGGCGCGAGGCCGTGGGCAATGGCCCAAACCGCCCACGCCTTACTTGCCTCCGGATGATTAGCTACCTCCACGAAAGCCGGTGTAGCTAACGTAGTCATGGACTCACCGTGTATGTACTTGGCATATATTATGTACTAGCTTTCGCCCGCGGCTCCGCCCGCGTCAATGCCGTTCCTTTGGGAATAGTACTTTTTCTCGGGATAAAAGGTAGCCTATGTCCTCCTCCGTATTCCAGAGAACTTGTATGCAAAATTTCATAATAATCGGTTCAGTAGTTACGGCGTGAAAGCGTAACAAACAAACAAATAAACAAACAAACAAACTTTCACATTTTTAATATTAGTAAGGAAGTCAGGATAAGGATGTCTCCACATGCTTAAGTCATGGATGTCAGTGTGTGGACGGTTTTAATATTCGCTACTTAACTATACCAACCTATACCTACCTTTTTCTAATTCAAGCCAAAGGAAGAACATTGCTGACTCCTAGCAGATACAATGGCACCTGGTGTGATGACTACTATGTGTGCTCCGTGTACTTCGTGCTGACCACCTTTACCCAACACGGAGTTGGTGACATCATGGCCAAGAAACAGTCCGAGGTATAGGAAATAGGTCTTACAAAATTAATGATATGTACCTACTGCATTCCATTATCTCAATGGATATTATGCGACACTGTCAGTTGTAAGTATAAGCTTATTTTTAATGTGTAGAATAGAATAAATAAAAAAATGCTAAAAAGCTAACACAAATGTATAAAAAAAGTTTCCCCAAAAATGCATGGTGTATTGCGATTAAATAGCTAGGTAAGTACGTTCTAAAACCTTAATATACGGTGAAAATAGTCATCAAGAATATAAGAAAATTATTATAATCATAATCATAATCATTTATTTGCCAACTAAGTGTATACAGAAATGGTCTTATAACTAGTAATGCCCTTTACAACTTAGTTACTTTCGACAGGTATTGCAAATAGGCGGCGCCTCATATAATATATAAATGTATGTATTTATTTATTTATTGCAAGTTTATATACTTATGTTTTATGTATTTTTGTTTTATTTTCCATGTATTATCACGGGATATACATCCTAATTACACATGTTTGTAAGGAAGTCTTTTAACTTTTAACATTAATCACAAACATATTTGTTTAGATAAATCCTCTTTTATGTCGGTTGAAAGGAAGTAGAATCAAAGATGTTCGAGACACAGCGAAGTATATCTAACATGAAACAGTGTGCTATTAATGCATGTGGCAGAGACATACACTTCCGCTGTAGACCAAGGCTGACATGCTGTGAGCTAATATACATGGTTACTCGTAAAACACTAAATAACATCGCAAGACTTGATAAATCGTTTATTTTACGACTTTTTTATGACATAGGGCGGTAAACCAGCAAGCGGGGCACCTGATGGTAAGCGATCATCGCTGCACATAGACAACTGCAACACCTGGGGTGTTACAAGAGCATTGCTGGCCTTTTAAGAAAACATCGACTCTTTTTTTGATGGTTCCAATTTCGTATTGATTCGAAGTTCATTCCGCAGTTCGGCCGTACGTCTCAGGAAGTTTCTGTTAAAACGTACGGTGGTTGACTTGACTGCCAGTTATCATGTTGGTAGGGTCGATATTTTAATTTATGTCGGGTGGTACGACGAATTTTAATAATTTGTAGTATTACTTTCATACTAAAATAAATCTTAACACTTTCGCTGACACTGAACCAGACACAAAAGAAATAACAATATAATTACGTCTACAGGCGGGACGTGTCAGCGAAAGTGTTAATTTTATTTGTGACCCACGGCGTTCCGCAAGGAAGCGTACTGGGCCCAACCCTGTTTCTCATTTATATAAATGACCTGTGCAACATGACGCTACCGAATGCAAAAACTGTATCCTATGCAGACGACACTGCGATAGTGTTCACAGGTACTAACTGGGAAATCGTTCGCAAAAATGCTGAACACGGCATGGCCCAAGTAGCTACGTGGCTGAAACATAACCTCCTTACTTTAAATACACTAAAAACAAACTACATATGCTTCAGCATTTATAATAATACTCAACCACCAGATAATTTTGACATAAAAATCCACTCATGCCATCAAACTCAAAATTGTACCTGCCCCTCTATTACCAAATTAAATCATACGAAATACCTAGGTGTTATTGTGGATCAAAACCTCTCATGGTATCCCCAAATCGAACAACTGTCGGGAAGACTACGAAAATTTATATGGATGTTCAAGACCCTTAGACACATTGTTACACCAACACTTCTCAATAAAATCTATGTCTCTCTTGTACAATCAATAATCGTTTATTGTATATCGATCTGGGGTGGTGCCTACAAAACTAGATTCTTGGAGGCTGAAAGATCTCAACGCACTCTTTTGAAAGTAATGTACTTTAAAGACAGAACCTTTTCCACTACATCCCTGTATAATACCTGTGATTTATTAACAATTAGAAAATTATATTTACTCCAAATGACATTAAAAAAACACAAAAGTATACCCTATAACCCCCAAATAGCTAGTAGAAGAAGAAAAAACGTAGCAAGTGTTCCGTTTGCTAAGACTGAATACGCAAGAATTCAGTATTATAGCCGCTCTGCTGAAATATATAATAAAATAAATAAAGAATTAAATATATATAATAAACCATCCCATGAGTGTAAACTTACAATAACCACTTGGCTTAAAAAACTTACCTATGAAGAATTAGAGAGTTTTATCACTTCATAGTATTTGTAGAAACTTTACTTATAACACACACTTATACAAACACACACAACAATCCAGGCAGACACATACAACACACACACGCGCGCGCGTTTACACACACACACACACACACCCAAACACACACCCACAAACACAGACACAACACACACACACACACACACACACACACACACACACACGCATACACACACACACACACACACACGCATACACACACACACACACACACACACACACACACACACACACACACACACACACACACACACACACACACACACACACACACACACACACACACACACACACACACACACACACACACACACACACACACACACATACACACACCCTCATACACTCACACTAATACAAGCATAATAATATTATTATGTTTGTCACATATGTGAGTACATACAAAAATTATTCCAAATCATTAAAATTTTTCTAGTTTGTAATTTTAGTTTATAGTTTTATGTTCTAAATATACTTTGCTATAGGTAGATTAATTATAAGAATTGTTATGGAAGAACGGAGCCTGCTGGTACAAGTATTCTATTACTTAAAAGTAGGCTCCAACATCTGTCTATGAAATGTATAGAATTTACCTAAATAAATTATTATTATTATTATTATTATTATATTTACAACTCTACGCGCACCGCAAAAAAAGACTAAGTCGTCCTTTTTTTAAAAAAGACTTTTTACTGCTGCACCTAATTCTAGCTGGAATGAAGGCTAAATTTAGTTCTCGCCGAAGATAAGCCAAATACATGTAAGTGTAACCATCCGAGACAGCTGCACCTATTTCTAGCCAGAATTATAAAGATTAAATCTAGTTCTAGCCAAAGATAAATAGGATACATCTAAGTGTAACCATCTAAGACCGGCTGCACCTAGTTCTAGCTGGAATGATTAAGGCTAAATCTAGTACTAGCCGAAGATAAGCAGGATACATTTATAAGTGTAATTATCTGAGACCGCCGGTTGCGCCTAGTTCTAACCGGAATGATAAAGGATAAATCTAGTTCTAGTCGAAGATAAGCAGAATACATCTGAAACCGGCTGCATCTGGTTCTAGCTAGGTAAAACTAGGCGTACTCGCATTTCGGTAACATATACATAGAAATAATTTATTGGATGGCGGTCAAGTGGACATTGAACAGACATAAGGCTGAAAATACTCATAAATGCTTCAAGATAAGAATACTTATTCGAATGATTATATGTAGATATGTAATATAGTAAGTAACTAAGCAAGCGTCATAACTGACTTTTCATGAGCCTTTCTGAATGAATCATATTAATCATAAATCTCTGCCACAAGAAGACCACTAGCTGGACATAAGCCTCCCCCAAGGATTTCCGTCATTAGGGAACTCACCACGCTTGGTAGATGGGGTGGTGTGTAAAAATAACGAAAACATTAAATAAATTAAGTTTAATCAGTTGAAGGGTTTTAAAAGACTCTAATTACGAGGCCACTATATATCGGAGACACGCTAAGTTTCGTCTGTTGCATCATAAATGTGCTAAAATGTGATAGTTTTTTACAACAACATGACAGTTACACCTTGATAATAACAAGTTTTTTTTGCAAAAATTACATTTTTGTGACGAACTTTTATTATAAACGATGTACAGTGTCCACTTTCCAAGCAAGACAAATCAAATGAGTTCAAACGTGATTGGTGTGGTGTTTAGTTAAAGAGTTCCTATGGCCACCTTCCGGATCCATTATCAGACCAGCGATACGATTCCATAATATAGTATTATCATCTGATTTACACATGCATGCAAAAAATCAGCTCAATCGGTAACCGGGAAGTGGATCAAATTTTACTCGCAAGATTTGATTACAGACAAATATCGAGACAGGTGAAACTATTTGAAAGCTTGTGATATAGAAAAGCATACAAACTACAACGGACACAGAAAAGAAGATCAGTTTATCCATATAGTATTTACAGTTTTAAACAAATGAAACTTTCATTTGAAATCAGCTTAGCACCGTATACATTTCTGTACACAAATGGAGTTCAACACTTTTTACTCTAAATAGCTAAAACGTCGTTAAACAATAAGAACGAAACATGTCAGCAGCTGACTTCGTTCGTGAGTAACCCGTTGTTACATATTTCAATAATGTCTATATCTCACGTTAGTTTTAATCAAAAATAATAAATAAAGAGATTTGCTTCGGTAATAACAAATTTTACTGACAGAAATAATGAAATAAGTAGATACACAAACAGTTTAATGGTCAGCCGATGCCTACATTTCCTTCCTATTATTCCAACAATCGTTGATATAACAATACCTAGTGAATTATTTGCAGCGTTGAGCGCCTGCCAACCAACATAAATGTACTCCATTATGATTTTCATAATTCTCTTGCGTAAACCAAATTGCACAGCATTTATATCCAGTCGAGAGAGCCGGCTTGTATATTTATATGTTCTATTTCTGCTCCGACAATGAATGTAATTGATACATCTTTTATGACAAAAGCTACAAATATATCCAAAAGCGGCGCCGGCTTTTGAGACAGAGTGGGGCAGAAATTTGGTGAAGAAGGGGGAGACTCCAGGCGGGAATAGTGATGTTTATAATGTTGATGTGTATAATGTTGTAGGAGCTTCCACGGGGAGGGGTCCCGGTAGAAGCTCCTACAAACACGGGTAACCACAGCTTAACCCTCCGACAAATTAGCAACTGACGTTCACTGGGCTTCATGATATGACTTTCCAACAATTTAACAAGGCATCACCCGAAAGGCAATGACTGACTTAATTTTGGGAGTTGAAACGGTTAGCACTTATACTAAACTGTTACGTGCAGGTGGTGTTTATTTGCATCTTCCAAATAATATCAACCATGGTGTACATGGTTTACGTGGGCGAGTTCTCCAACATCATCCAGTACCAGTCCTTCAGGAACTTCGGCTATTACTGCAAGTGTCTGGAGCTCCAGGTATTTTTTATTTCTTTTCGTTCATCATCATTAATTTAGCACTTAGAAGTCCACGGCTGGACAAAGGCCTCTTGCAAGGATTCTTGGTTCCATGGGAAGAATTGCCAGACTCACCACACTTGGTAGACGCACGCAGTTTCTTTGACTTCTTGTGCTTGTGACGCTGCTACCTATCGGAAGTATTTACAAGATGGGAAAGGATTGGGTATGGTTAGATTTTGAAAGGGAATGAAGGTATTGGGATACTCTCACTCAGATGAATGGAAAAAACTCGGAAAGCCGGGCGCACTTACGCGATGCCATACCTGCAACATCCGGACAGGCAGTTGAGGTTGCCACCCCTGACCATAAAATGAAAATGACCTTACGTTCTTTCAGCACTATCTACAAAACAATCGCGTGTCCCGCAACCTGGTGAACATCGTCAACAAGTACGCGCTGCACCTCTGGCGGGAGGCGCGTGGGAATCAGATCCCTTACTTTCTCGCCACCGCTCCCGATGCCATCAAGCTTAAAGTCATGTCTGCTGCGTACATGGATCACGTTAAGAACGTAACTATTGTTTTCCTCTTATATTGCGGTTGTCTAAGTGACAACTCTGTTCGCAGAGTTAATCCTTAACAATCACCAAACACAACAAACACAACGATATCATCATATGAGTATACAACAAAAATATTTCATCTTTACTTCTCTTGTTTTGTCCACACAACACTATAATGTATGGTTATCCGCAAACGAACATTCACTTTTTACTGATGGATACACCTGATACAAATGATGCGTCACGAATCCGAAATCATAAGGAAAGCTCAAGGTCGCGCTCTAAGAGCTGTGAAGAGGGCTATGCTCGGTGTTTCTCTACCAGACCGAATCAGAAATGAAAACATCCGTAAAAGAATTAGGCTGGCTTCACAGCTACAAGGCTGAGCCGTACGGCTCGGCCGTATGGGCTCCCAGAGCGGACTCACATTGACGCGCTAGAACATCGTTTCACAGTAAAGCGGATGAACACGCTCCAGGTAGTGCCCGTACAACGGGACCCGCGTCTCACACGTTCAGTCGTACTAAACACTCGTTTCAGAGCATCGCAGGCGTTTCCCGTGATACAGGCGGGTCGCCCATATCACGGCTGAGCCGTAGGGATCTCCCGCACAGCTGCGAAACCAGCCTTAAAGTCATCGACATAGTTCAGAGGATTAGTTCCTTAAGTGACAATGGGCGAAGCACATAGCAGACCCGATGGCCATTGGACACAAAGATTCTCGACCATGTACCGTCAAAGTGTCGGACATGCACCAACCAGGTGGTCTGACGACCTTACCGAAGTCGCAGAGAAACGCTGGATACAGGTCGCTTCCAACTGGTAATTTTGAAAATCATTTAAATAGGCCTATGTTCAGCAGTGGACTTCTTGCGGCTGTATTGATAATGATGTATGATAATACATCATCATCCTCCTTACCTTATCCCATTATTTGGGGTCGGCGCAGTATGTCTTTTCCTTCCACAACTCCCTGTTTCCCGTCATTCCCATATCCACTCCCACCGCCCTCATATCCTGCCTTACGCATTCCATCCATTCCTTTTTTGGTCTTCCCCTTCCCCGGTTTCCACTTACCTCCATCTCTAGCGCTTTCCTTGTAATATGATGATCTTCTCGTCATCATGATGTATAATACAGTATGAGGTATTTGTTTTATTGTGAATTAGTTTGACTCATTTTTCTTGATCACAAATGCGTATGCAGTCTTTTTTAAGAAAAAATTGGATAAAATATGCGTTTATCAAGATGGCTATAAGTGGGAATGGATATCAGGAACCATTACGAAAATCCCTAATTTACGATAATTTATTGTTACCTTATGTAAAATTGGAGCAACTAATGTATTTTTTTGCTTCCAATTGAATTCGGAAGGATTTCTAGTCTTACTTCAAAGAACTATTATATCTTGAATCTATTGCAGCATCTCATGTTTGACAACTGTGAACCTGCGTTCTTACGACAGTTGGTGGGCAAACTGAAAATGTACTATTACAATCGAGGTACGCAAATTTCATGTGTACTATGTATTATAATATGGTGAAATTTTGATCGTTCTTGACCCTTGAAGGGGTCATTCAGTCCGTCGATATGAACAAGGGAGGGCCTAATGCTGGGAACTCAAAAGAAAGTGGCTATTTTTCATTTTACTTTTTTTTTCATATCAGATAATAATACAATGTTGTTTCTTTTTTATATACACATTTTTATTAACATATCAACGATGTTACTATTAACTATCTTGAAGTTTAGTTAAATATGCGCCTTCCGTTCCGACCGACCATATACATGGCCTTTAGTAATTAAGAAAAACAATAATCAACATTTCCTTGATAAGCTCAATTCTCATCAGTGGTATGTATGTATGTAGTCTTCATATTTGTTAGAATCTATTTTTTTTTGTATGTATATAAGGTATATTTATTATGCGATAATCTGGTTTACAATTCCCTAAATATATCTCTAGTATGTTATATAATTCACTTTATTTACGCCATACAATAGTTTTTTTTTTTTTCCTGTGTTTCCCTATGGTTGACTGGGAGACAATGCCCATAGCAATATTTCCGCCTATTATAACAAATGTTTATTTTGGAACAATAAAGAAATTAGATAAGAAAAAAAAATTAAAAATACTTACGTATGTTTGGTTCTATTTAATTATTGCTTTATTGTAATATCTTTTCTTGTCAGATATGTACATTGTGAAAGAGGGCGAGATCACTGATTGCATGTACATTGTGCACTCTGGCCGAGTCTTGGAAAGCTCGCTGAAGACGACCAACACCAAGACCATTATAGCTGGCCGAAGTTTTGGACTGGTAAGTTTTGTAAGGGCCCAGGGATAGGTCTGTCTCTTACAAAAAAAAAGCATGGGTTATCGAAATAGCTGACTAAAAGCGACCTGTAATGATAGTGTGAGAAATAAAAAACCGGACAAGTGCGAGTCGGACCCGCGCACGATAGGTTCCGTATCATTATCTATAAACCGGCAAAAAATCATGTTCATGTCCGTTGTATACGAGCCCCCCCCCCCCTTTAATTTAACTATTAAGGATAAGGAATAACGGCACCGATCTCCGCGCAGAATTGTATTTGATGCAACGCATATCGCTGGTAACACAGCGAGGAAATGCCGCCAGCGGCATGGACACATTTGCATCATAATAAGGATCAATTATAACTTACATAGATATTAATATTTTTTGATTATCTAAATGAAAATGAGTCCAATTTTAATGTTATTATTTTGACCCAGGAAGCCAGCCTATTTTTAAAGAGGAAATATTTGGATTACAGATCGAAGGATTGATCCCCGAAACGCCTTTCCAAAATTCCTACAAGACAGTTCTGAAGTCGCAAATCCTAATGCTCTCGTACAACGACTGGAGTTACCTCCTCAAACACTTCCCAGACAGTGCAAAAGCCATTTACAACCGAATAGATTATGGCGATGATAATGATTATCCACCTTACAACTCGCCACTGTTTGGTTACGGGCGAAAACCGTCTACGCCTTTTTGGGACTTAGATCAGACGCCAGTTACAACACCTTCTGTCCAAAAATGTAAATCAGATCCTTTCAAACCACCAGGTGTACGAAAAAGTGATGTTGATACGATACGACGAACAGACTCTAAAAAACAATCGGCTTTGAATATACGTGACATGGCACCACAATCGATTTCACGTCGAATAACCAAATCGCAATCCGAAGTTGAGTTGGTTGAACTCAAATTGGATGAAAACTCTACTGATATTCTAAAAGAAGCAATTTCTGAATCTCACATACCAGAACCAGGCAAAGAGTACAAAGGACAAGACACAAGATCAAAATTTTCTAAACGAGAACTTGTAGATCCAGCAGCTTTAAAGCCTTCTTTTATACAATTTGAAACAGTTCTATCAATACCGAGCGCAGAAAGTTTACAGGTAAGTGTAGAACTTACTCCAAAAGAAGGAATTGACAAAAAACGATCGGTTTCAACACCTACGACACCTTCGGCTCCGAGTTCTGAAAGTCTGCAAGCGAGTGTAGAACTTAGTGAAAAAAGATATCGTAAAGGAGTTTCGATTGCTACAACGTCGTTGCCTGCCAGCGCTGAAAGTTTACGGGGTCCTACACAGTCGAAACATGTGGATATAAAAAATCTTTCAGAAGAGGAGATAAATAAAACAACTGCAAAATCTTGGAAAGTTGACACAGTAGTTGGTGACGAGGAAGTCACTGGGAGAGTGGGAAGATATTTGTCGTGGTTGCCAACAGCATCAAAATCCAGAATACCAGAAACTTCAGAATCAGAACCTGCAGCAACAGAACTAGTAGTGCCACAAACTGGCGTTCCGCAGCCAGCAGTGTCGCATCGTTCAGCAACAAAACTTCCAGCACCTAAACCTGCAAGATCGCAACCAACAATGCCCAAACCCACAATATTACAACCGCCAGAACCACTACTTACTATACCATCACTAACGACACCAGAACCTAAGGTCTCAGAAACCACAACTTTTACATCAATACCACCACCTAAAAAACGACAGTCTTCGCTAATACGACCTTCTCAGCCAAAACCATCACCAAAATATACGACACCACAACCTACAACATCAACACCACGATCAACAGTGTCACATCCAGAACCAACAACATCAGATGCTACCCTGACTACCATCCGTAAACCATCAATAACCAGCGCTGAAAGTTTGACGAGAAGTATGAAACCAACTTCAAGAATGTATGATATGTCTGCCACACTAAAAAGAGAGCAGTCAATTAATTCTGACATTTATCCACGCCCACGTGGAAAAGAAGAATTCGGCCTCACATTCATAGGTAAATCAAAGGGATCTCATAAAATTATACCAGAAAGTGGTACTGTAGCATCTAGTGAGACGATAGCATCTACTAGCAAAAAAGATTCTTACCACCCAGAACTTAAGTCACGACAATTATCACGTGAATCAGACTTACGGACAATTGATTCTGAAGCCGTTTTAGAAGCAGAAGTAGAAGAACAATTACCAGCTAATAAAACACCTCACTCTGTAGTGAAAGAATCCACAAATAGAAATGGCAAAAAGTCAGTACTGAGCACTGTTGATTTCGCCGTAGACGATGATGATGATGAAATTGGTCAAGGTGGTGTGAATAAAGCTACCCAAAGTGCACATTTGAGTAGGAGGCTTATTCACATTAGATATGAAGAAGACAAACCCAAGTCTGAGGAGGAGACTCACAATCCTCCCAGACTCATCACGCAAACGGACAGTGAAGGCGATGATACTGATACTGCGTCACCAAGAAATAGTAAAAGAGAGAGAAAGAAAAAGAGAGAATCTTAGTTAACTTTGGTTAAATGATTGATTTATTAAATGACCAATCAGTTATAGCAAAAATATTATAAGATGGAACTTCAGATTTGTTTATTTTTTGCTTAGGTGTTACAACAACTACATGAGTAGCAAATTTAGTTTTATATGTTTTCGGCCTCTATTTTGTTATTCTAGGTACATTTTCCATAGCAAACTAAGTTAATCTTCTACATTTGTTGTCAATGATGGATTATTGACTTAACATTTTATACAATATATATAATCCTAGATTAATTTAAGTTATACTATGCTATAGCGTTATTTTTTAGAAATTGGGTATTTATGTTTTGCTGGTGTCCGGGGTCCATTTTGGTTGACCTTTATCTTATTATTGTATAACTACTTACCTAAATGTAAGTTGCTTAAGAAAAATACATGCCTAGTAAATATTTTGTCATGTATTTAAAACCCTAACTGTTTGTCCTCGAAATTTCATTCTGTGAATGATTCAGTCAATATACCAATCTCTAAACAACACAAACACGACGAATTAAGGAGAGTTGATAGATAATCTCGTAAAAAGGCGAGAGGACGTGATCAGTCTAGAAGTTTGCAACTGTAACAAGAAATCCGTCACTTATGTATAACTAGCTTTCGAACGCAGCTTTGCTCGCGTCAACGTTGTTCCCTCGGGAACAGTACTTTTTAGTGATGAAAGGTAGCCTATGTCCTTTTCCGTACTCCAAAGAAGTCGTATTCAAAATTTTATAATGATCGGTTCAGTAGTTACGGCGCAATAGCGTAAGAAACAAACTCTTGACCTATAATTATTAAGGAAGTTGTAATGTTTACATGTCCAAGACTGTGCGTGTGACGATAAGCTAAGGTGATATAAGGAGAAAAAGTAGCGAGCGGAGTATTCGTAGGCTTACCAAACGTCCCAGTTTGACCGGGACCATCCCGGTTTGAGATCCCTGTCCCAGCAATGTCCCGGCTGGTTTGCATTAGCGTCCCGCTCAAACTTGAACAACACTGATATCCCAGCCGATCGTGCCGCTGCTGCACTCTAGTGAAAATGAAAAATGGAAAGCAAGCGTGGGCGGATAATAAAACTGTGCAAATGATTAGTGTTCTTTGTACTATTGTCCTTACTCTTTTTCTTTTAATAAAATCTTATTCACATTTATGTACTAATATGCTTTTTTGTTCTTCGTAATTTTGATTGCACGTCAATAATGAAAAGCAAAAAGCAAAGTAAAAATGAGCCTCTTTCTCTTCTGCGTCCCGGTTTGGCTCTTTTTAACTGGTAAGCCTATGTATTTGTATATGTGCGCACGAGAGATAACCCTTTTTAATGACTACCTATATACTAAACAATACTGTCCAGTAATTTTGTGATTTCCGACATATGTATAAAAACATTATGAATTGCACGAGCTGTTAGAAATAAGGAATATTGATTGATTTATTGATTGATTGATTAGTGCTTATGTTCTGAGTCAGTTTGTACGATGAGTATGGAAATAGGGCTGTAGAAAATAATTTCAACCCGTATATTACATGAATATGGACCAAAAACAGCACGAAATAAAAATCGAACTATCCAATTAAAATCGGCTCAACATTAGTGTATAAGGTTAATGTTTTATAAAATATCGAGGTCCCAGCATATACACCGAAAAAGTTCTTCATAGAAACGGGCTGAGAGTCACCCTTTCAAGGGTAAGTCGAGGATAAAACATGCGATATACGGCTACCTAAATTAAATATCTGCCATTCTGACTGACAAGCACTGCGAAAGAGTTCTCTCCCATCTGTGAAGTGATATTCATTCCTTCGTGACTTTTCCCAATATCTTTGTGTCTGTTTCCCAAAACGTAGCTTCCCAAAACGATTACTTCCCAAAACGTCCACTTACCAAAAAAATCATTAAATGACACATCACCGTTTAAAGTAAAATAAACAATTTACAGATGTGAAGTTATCTAGGTAGATTATGAATTACCCAAGCGTGATTCTGGACCGCTGCCAGCTTGCCTACTATTTCTAAGTACCACTAGTTAGCATCAGTGTATACTATCTGCATGTCCGGTGTAACATTCTCAACTGTCTGCCTGTCCGGTGGTGGTTATAGGTATGTGAGCCCGGCCTCCCAAGCTGCCTTTACCCACCCAATTCATCCAAGTGAGTAGAATCCCATTACCTTATTCGCTCCACTAATCCAATCCAAATTCCTATAATTCAAAATGAGCAGCAGCGTCGGAAGCACAAGAAGCCAAAAAATACGCTCGCTAACCTGCCTTCCGTGGTGACTATGGCAATATCCTCCCAATAAGAAACCTTAAGAAAGGCTTTTGTCCAGAAGTGGACGGCTGAAATGATGAAACCATAGTTATAAGATCCTAGGTTGGCATTCGATCTTGCTATATAACTGTTAATTTTCCCGTAACTTCATCCGCGTAAATTATAGCCTATGTCACCCGCTGATAATGTATTTATCTGTAGATGAATTTGTTTACTAGTTTTTGAGTTGGTTACCAACAAACACAAATCTTTATAATACTAGTATTATATCTCTTAGACCTCTAAATAATACTAGTATAGATATGTAGAGATGGTCCCAGCTGTCGTTATTAAATAATAGTCGCGATGTTAGATGCCTAAAGGCATCTCACATCAAAACAGATTGCAGATTTAAAATCTGACGCCAGTGTTTGACACTTACACACAAATAAAAAAATACTCGGTTTAGATATCTCGAAAGAATTATCTTTTTAATATAATAAAATCGGCCAAGTGCGAGTTGAATCGCACATAAAGGAAAATCTCAATATCATCTCGTCCTCCCCTACTTAACATTTCAAAGATACACGTGCTGTTAAAATTTATTCCTAGTATGTGCAGACAATTTTGTATGAGAATTTCAATTTTTATTGATCTTATGAAAAGTGAGAAGGAACTCATTCAGAGACGCAGAGTTATCTCCTACATTACCCGAGCGTCGCTCTGGAGCACAGCCAACATTTCTAAGTATCTCCTGTAGTACTGCTAGCTGACATTACTGCCGTCATATGGAAAAAGGACGTTTCTACACAAACTCGCAAATGGAGAAAAAAAATAATATGTGTTATTAAATTTAAAAAATTCGCTGCGCCAAGGAATTTAGACTGTGATGTATTTTTATACATGAAAAATGTGTAAGAGGGTTCGATCTATAGGTATGTATATGAAATATAATATTCATTGTATTTTATATAGTAAATAAACCGGATTTTCTTTTTCTTCTTAGTAAAAAAATATCAAGAATTACGCGAATACTTTAATGAAAAGACGTTTATGGCTAGATACTTCTTTTCAACTTCTTATTGTATGAGACGTCTTTTCTACTCAGTAAAGATGTAAAAATAGGGTCTAGAGAAGTAAATAACAAGGACGGTTTTAGCCATTAGCTGCTTTTAAACTTAGTATGAAACCTAATTATCTATAACATTTAGAATATATATTCCAGTTATGGCTGTTTGCATAGTTTTTGATTTTTAATAACCAACCACTCCATCGCAGTTTTAGATAAATTCTAACACGTTAACCAAATGTATGGTATATACACAGTACAAAGTAAATTGTCCTTATCTTTAAAATAATGTCTGTCTGTTTATATTTAAAATATAATCTCAAATGCTGCCTATTTATTCCTATTTCAAAGCTTGTACGCAGTACTGCAGGTCATTAGTTTCAATAAAATGTAAACTACGAGATCAATATTATTTATTTAGAAAAATACAGTTTTACAAACTTCTTTCAACATAACATTACTAACTTCTTATATAACAATTATTATTAATAAAAATTTTGATCTTTTCTAAACTTTCGGCGGAGACTCTTGAACTGATGAAGATTCGACGTGAGATGCCAGAGGGAGCTTCATCGGATACCCACCGTCTCAACAAAAAAATCCGCAAGTCGGTGAGACGTGACCTCCGAAGCTGCAATACGAATCTCATAAGAGAGGCGATTGAGCAAAATCGGGGGTCAAAAGTCTTTGCTAAAAGACTGGGTAGGAGCCACCTGACGAAGCTCAAAACCTCGGAAGGCAAAACCGTCACATCAGTTCCGGAGATCCTCGCCAAAGTTGAAGACTTCTATCAGAAGCTGTACTCCTCGCATGCTCCAAAGCCTCCACCTGACGCGAACGACCCACGAGCCACACTGACGCGCCACTTTACCGACGATCTCCCAGAAGTGGATGAAGACGAAATCGGGAGGGCTCTCAAACAGCTTCAGAATGGGAAGGCTCCCGGCGAAGACGGAATTACCTCAGAGCTTCTCAAAGCAGGAGGATCTCCAGTGCGAAAAAAGCTAAAGGAGCTATTTGATTCCGTCATAGCCACTGGGACTACCCCAAGGGCGTGGAGTGAAAGCGTGGTGGCTATGTTTTTCAAGAAAGGAGACAAAACCCTCCTCAAAAACCATAGACCAATCGCGCTCTTAAGACACATCTATAAGCTGTTTTCGAGAGTTCTCTTGAATCGTCTTGCCGCAAGATTTAACGCCTTCCAGCCACCGGAACAGGCTGGGTTTCGAAAAGGCTTTAGCACCGTAGACCACATTCACACAGTAAGACAGATTATACAGAAGTCGCAGGAGTATAATCAGCCGCTGTGCCTAGCATTTGTGGACTACGAGAAAGCCTTCAACTCCGTAGAAACCTGGGCTGTTCTGGAATCCTTGCAGCGATGCCAAGTCGATTGGAGATATGTGGAGGTACTGAGAAGTTTATACAGATCAGCGTCGATGTCCGTCCAAGTACAAAACCACAAGAAGAAACCCATCCAGTTGCTCAGAGGGGTGAGACAGGGAGATGTCATCTCTCCGAAACGGTTCTCCAACGCACTGGAAGATGTCTTCAAAACTCTGGATTGGAACGGGCTGGGCATCAACATCAATGGCGTATATTTCAGTCACCTTCGCTTTGCCGACGACATAGTATTGATGGCACAATCGTTGCAGGATTTGCAGAAGATGCTGCACAGCCTTGAAGCTGCTTCAATGTCAGTCGGTCTCCGGATGAACTTGGACAAGACCAAGGTCATGTTCAACGACTTTATCACGCAGGAGCCGATCTTGATCAATGGTAATGCGCTCGAAGTTGTCCAAGAATATGTCTACCTCGGGCAGACATTGCAGCTAGGTAGAGACAACTTCGAGCGCGAAATCACAAGAAGAGTGCAGCTGGGCTGGGCAGCATTTGGGAAGCTACGTCATATCTTCTCGTCGACACTACCGCAGTGCCTAAAGAGAAGGGTGTTCAATCTGTGCGTCCTACCCGTCATGACATATGGAGCCGAGACGTGGAACATGACAGTCAGGCTGGCCCACCGACTACATGTCGCTCAGCGAGCTATGGAAAGATCTATGCTCGGTATTTCGTTGCGGGAAAAAATCCGTAACGAAATCATCCGGCAGAGGACCAAAGTTTTAGACATTGTCCAGAAGTGTAGCAAGCTGAAGTGGCAGTGCGATGGAGTAGACGGGTTCTCGAATGGATACCACGTCTCGGCAAACGTAGTGTTGGACGCCCCCCTGCCAGATGGACCGATGACCTGAGGAGGGTCGCTGGTAGTGGCTGGATGAGGAAAGCGGGAGATCGTGCAGTGTGGCGTGCCCTTGGGGAGGCCTACGTCCAGCAGTGGACTGCAATAGGCTGATTGATGATTGATGAAACAAACAAACAAACTCTTTAGCTTTATAATATAAGTATACATTTAGAACTCCTTCTTTATACCTATACATCTATTTTTACTTAATTAAACAATATACATAAAATATATAATCGATCAATACATAAATTTAATGATATTTTCACGTATTTCAGCCTTATTTCGAAGACATAAACCGCTTACCCAAACAATTTTTGAATAACCGCATGAAATAATTTCGAGCTAACTTACCATATTGCTGCAAATTTTACACGGAGCGTGCGCGCGTCTGTCTCTTCGACTGCCGGGACGCAACTGATTGAACCGGCAGCCTGCCGCGATCCCCACTTCATCCCCCACATCTAGCGATACTACATAAAAAAGACGCTACTGCCACTTGCGTCTAGCTAATAGTGTGTAATGCTAAGATGAAGGGGCATATCTCCGCAGAACCATCTTTTCTTATTATTAAGATGTAGAAACTCCTTTTCATTTTATGAAACCATACGTATTTTATAAGTTAATAAGACAGTACTACTTAAATATGACTTTTCATTTTAGTATACATCAGAAATGTCTATTCAAATTAGTAATACAAGCGATATATCGCACATGCGTCGTATTTTATAGTAAGGTTTAATGGGTAGCGTTTGTTTTCAGTAAACTTTAAAAATATTAGTAGATGCGTCTTTTTTTACTGATTCCGAATATGTATGTAACTCAATTTTGGAAAAAATGTCAGATGCGTCTTTTTTCCGTATGACGGCAGATTAGTTGTACTCGACTATATACAGCGTTATTTTGAACCCCCTAGCTATATTGAAATCTGGGAATCAGAATCCCTAATGGAATACAGATTTGTAAGAAAAAAAGGTAAAAAACGAAAAAATAAATTTAACCTTTTATTGAAATTAGTCCAGCTGATCGGCGACTTTGTATGGGAAACCTAATTTTCTTTTTCGTTTTTCACCTTTTTTATTTTGCAATCCTGTGTTCCATTAGGGATTCTGATTCCCAGATTTCAATATAGCTAGGGGGTTCAAAATCACATTGTATTACATCTCTTTTCAAAAAGATAAAATATCAAAATATCACAGGCATATAAATAGGCTTCAGATATCATTCTCACGTCTCCCAACTCCACGTATCCCACAAAACCTAGGTCTATCAGACCTCAAGGCCACATTTAGCATATAGGTGTAGTGGGCATGTAGGTGAAAAGCGGAATCAAAACAACGATGGCTTGCTAGCCGCATCACCTATTGTCATGATGTTTTAGATTTTCACCCATTGTCTCGACTGGCTTCTATGGTCTGCGCGGGAAGAGAAGTAGCTACCTTTTTTCTATCCTCCCTAGCATAGAAGAATAATAAAAAAAATGGAAGAACAAAAATAACGCCGTTATTAAGCGAGGGAAGGGTAAGATACCCTTAAAAACGGCGTTGTTTTGCGTATATTATATTTTTATGTGATATATATAAAAAGCCAAATAACGCCGTTTGCCAAGTATAGCTTTTGCCACGCTTTGCTAACGGCGGGGGTTTTCACCCCTTATTATGGACGATACATAAAGGCCGCAGTCTCACACACCAACGTGGTTGGACGACCAAGGACTCAGGAAAACACTGGATAAGCGATCATATTCGAAATCCTTGGGGGACGCCTATGTCCAGCAGTGGACTTCTTGCGGCTGAAATGATAAAGATATATGCCTATGAGATTACAAATTTACTACTGTGTGTATTGACTTATAAAATAAGACCATAGGACTAATCGTACATAACAAAAGCATGTAGAGAATTGAAGATGTAGTGATCATATAATGTTGAAATGATATTTCTAATACCATCCGTTTTAGCATTAACAATAACGTATAAGGCATATTGACGCACAACGTTGGTTACTAGGCTTTCGGGTGTACTGGTTTTTAGGAATGCTTCGTCACTAGGTGGCAGCTTTTAGCGGTCTCCAGAAAGATCGAAGACAGAAATTTTGGATGATAAAATTTTAATGACAAAAGAAATGAAATCGGTTAAGTTTTGAAGTAGAAGTCAGGGAAGTATAAAGAGTTAAATTTGTGTAATTTTTTTAATGTTATTGGACGGCAAACGAGCAAGCTGGTCACCTGATGGTAAGTGACCACCGACGCTTATGGACAACTGCAACACCAGGATGTGGCAGGTGCGTTGTCGGCCTTTCAAGGAGTTGGGGGAAGGAAATGGGGAGGGCAGGGGAAGGATGGGCTTCCGGCCCTCACACTCGCCGATCGAAGCATAGAAGCGGTAAAGCTTCAACTCAGGCGTCGATTTTCTGTGAGAGTGTGGTACTCCCCCGGACGAGCCGGCCCATTCATGCTACCAGCAATTCATTTTGCCGGTAACATGGCTCTACCACGACGAATATTTTCATAGATATTTTGGTTCCGCACTCCAGTTATCTCTATCGCACTCTGCGAGGGTTGTTTGGGATTATCTTATCGCTAAGGTTTGGGCACACAACGCGACAGCAATAGATTTTACAAATACCTATTTTTCAATTCTTTTGAGTGCAGTGTTTCCTCTTAATTACACAGCGCAGAAGCGCAGAGTGACCTCACAACGTAATACTCGAGAAAGAAAACCACTGTTGATTTATGTTGATGGCTGCCTGCCTAAAAACAAGTGGGCCAAATGGTTATCTATCATCTAAAGGGATTCATTCACAGATCGATGTTATATCTCAACACGGGCGTGGTTGCCATTGGAGCCACGCCAGTTATTTCAGAGTATCGCTCGTTAACATCAGCTGGTTTGGGTAGCAGTTATAACTCTATTATTGTAAATCAAGGTACTGTAATATTGATAAGGGAAAGTTTTGAGTTTTCTTATGAGACACGATGAATTTTTCAAAACAAATTTGAGGAAAAGTAGTTGGAAAGAGTTAAAAGGAACGATAGTTTTATGGGACAAGTAAAGAAACATATTAACGGTAGCACTTAAAAACGCACTAGTAAAAAAAATTGGTTGTCGGTTATTTAAAGTCAGTTTACGGACGATACGGTGAAAAAGAGATAGATGCGTCACAAGCCGAACGGTTAGGCTGATCGTGCCTCTTTATCGCATGTTCCGCGCTCTTGCTTGCACACGGAACGTGACACTTAATCAACGTCAAAAACATGAATGGAGGTCATTGGTTACTCCACAGACAAGAGCCAAGCTCTTTAATTATAACAAGAAGAATATTAATAAATATATCCTTACACGACCAATCTATTTTAAAATACTACATTAACTAAGGTCGTCTTTAACCTATTGGAGCCTGGGCACATTATAGGACCGCGACAGACCACTATTTCAGACAAAGTATCTAAGGAATTAAAAATAATAAAATTATTGCTTTAATTTTATAGTATGGAAGAACAGCTCAATAAACTTGAGCGTAAAAAACTGCAGCAGGTTTATATTTTTTCTCCGAAAGTATGACCATATTTCCTCGTATCGTGCAGAACTGGCTTACTATTCGGCAGCGCATGAACTTATACATACTTGGCCATCTTTTTAATACGCCATTCAATCTTTCTGCTCCTAGTTAAGTACATGACTTTTAAATTTCAATTTCTTAGCGCTACTCATGATAGGCAACTGCACTCTTCCAATAACCTTCGGCTTGCTTACTCCGCACACCGCACTAGCTTCTCTTCGAATTGATTTGGAGTCACCACTGTTCGTCTTTGAAACGAACTTCCCGAAACTATTCAAAAAGCCCAAGCCCGCAATTATTTCAAGGCTCTAGTCATTAGAAATTATCTCAGCTGAAGATTTTTGTATATGTTTACCTATATGTATTCTATTGTGATGTGTACTACACATCACGTATATGATATGAATTTTGATGTCAGTTTAAATAAATATTTACGTAATATGTTGTAAGTATATGTATCTCCATTACATTAAAATATGTATATATAGAATCAAATTAAACTCAAAATAGAACTAGCACCCCTCATATCACTCTCACGATGTCACAAAGGTGAACTGGCAGATATTGCAACTAGCATAAAGTTTATCTTGTTGTAATCAATCTTTGATTGTGAGCAATAAACGTAAATAAATAAGATAGTTTTCGAATAATTAAAAATTTTAGATAGAGATACATAATTATGTATATAAACGGGACTTAACACGAACCTTTTTATTATTTGTTTCCGTTGACGTTTCAATGAAGTTACATGCGTCGTGGTCGGAACGAGACTGCCAGTCTCGTTGCGACCAATGGATGTAACTCCATTGAAGATTCGTGCTAAGTCCCGTTGATGTAAATCGTGAAAGTTTAAAAAAGAAAAATAGAGATAGTTTAAAGCCAGAAAGGGGTAGACATAAACGCGAGCGGATTAGTAGGGGAAATCTAGTTCTGTAAATAAAAGAACCATTTATTATCTTGTTGAAGCAGCTATTGTACGAACATTCCTATCTGTCTCATTACACAATCAAAACAGTAGCGCGTATCGAATGAGCGCGTGCCAATTTTTTTGTTAAACTGCATCAAGTTATTTTGAATCGTTTTGTTTATTTTTATTCTAATGTGATTCGTGTTTTGTGTTTCTATCATGTCTATGAATCTTTCTCTAATCCGTTTGTAACACAGAAGGTTAAATACAAAGATTTAAAAAAAAAAATTTTCGTCTCTCGTTAAATAGCTACGAGTTTGTGAAACGATTCGAGCGTTTGATCTAAGAATTAGAAATATTTTCTTAGTTTGACTGAGTTGTTTTCCATATAAGTAATAACATTACTCATTTATTCATTCATAGCAAAACACTTATTGCGTTGAACATTTTTCAATGATATACATTCACCTAATTAGGTACATTCAAATATTTATATACACAAAAAAATAAATTAAATTAAAATAAAATAGAATTATAACAAAAGAATCAATCGCAAGTCAAAGTTCAATAAAATTAATAATATATAAATACGATAATCACAAATTATTGTATATAAAGTAATGTCACAATATTTGTCAAAATTAGTAATTTATAACCTGCGGTCTTGGACGAATAAACCACGCGGTCCTTATCCCCGATATATTCGTCAACAGAGTAATAACATTTTTTTAACAGGAAACTTTTAAGTGTTATTTTAAAGGTTGATAACCTGCTGATGGTCTTTAATTCTAATGGGAGCTTGTTATAAAGACGTATTGCCTGGTAGCGAGCACTATGCTTGAAAACTTCTAATTTAGGCACGTCTGTGTTACTTTTAAGCGGAATATCATACCTTCTGGTTGTTAGTCTTAGTTCTCTCTCCTGGGGCGTTTCCACTTTGTCAGGATGCTTAATTATATCACAAAGTAACACCAGTATATAGAGACATGGGACCGTTAGAACGCCCAGTCTGATAAAATAGTCTCGACAAGACTCTGTTTGCGAAAGCCGAATAATTACCCTTATTGCCCTCTTCTGCGCTCTAAAAGCTTTATGCATATTATATTTGTAACTATTGCCCCAAAGTTTAACACTATAACGTAGTCTTGAATCTATTAGAGAATTATAGGTCATTTTTAATTCTTCGATCGTCGCTTCATCTCTGAAACTTCTTAATACATGACACGATGAACCAATATTATTTGCAACATTCTTAAGCTCTTTCTTCCAGTTCAGTAAGGAATCAATGACTACTCCCAGAAACTTCACATTTTTCACGGCTACAATGCTTTGATTGTCCAATGTAGCCTCTATAGCGTTCTTGTTTCTAGATGTGGATCGGAATAATATTACATTCGTTTTATTTGAATTAATATTTAAATCGTTTTTACGAAACCAAGCTGAGAATGCAGCGAGAGCCTTATTTATATTAATATTGAGTTCTGTCAGATTATCTGCAGTAATGATCGCGTTAGTTTCATTAGCAAAAAGAACTAGTTTTATATTTTGTGCTTCCGCAGTCATATAATTAAGTAGGTCATTTATAAAAATCACAAAGAATAGTGGCCCTAATATTGAGCCCTGTGGTACACCTTTCTTTAAATTCACCATTGTCGACTTATATGTAGTCTCTTCATTGCCACTGATACTTTTCAACTCGACATATTGTTTCCTTTTACTTAAATAGCTGCTTATAAGACCCAATTGTTCGTTTCTTACACCATAATGATCAAATTTACTTAGCAAGATATCATGATTAATGTTGTCAAAGGCAGCACTTAAATCCAGAAAGACACCAGCATTACCAGGAGTCTAATTTAAATTAAGTCACTTCATTCGGTTTTATCTCGTTTATTAAATTATTATTACACCCAACTTTTCGTAAAATCGGTAGTTTTCATGTTCGCCAGTAATAAGTTGACATTTGTCTCATTCTAATTCTTAAATAGCAAAGAGACTGTATTTGTACAACACTTATATACCTGGAGACGAAGCGGTCTTAAATACATAGGATTACCAATAGCTTTCCAGCAGACTAATAAGGTACGTTTCCATCGTCAATATACATAATACATTACGGCTTCCGTATGATTGCCTATTCAATTTAAGATATATAAACCGTATTGGATATTGTGGCCATCAAAACTTTGTACACCATATGTCAAAGTTACGGCGTTGCTTTCCATAAAATGACACCAACAAGAGACTTATTGTTAAAAATCAGACAGAGAGATAGAGCGTCTCTTTTTACAATACTGTTCTACCTGTGGTCTCCCGAAGGCATTCCTAGGTACCCAGGATTAAGGTTGCCAGAATGGCTACTCGTTTACATTTGACAAATAAGGTGTACATCGTTTCGATCGCCACTACAAAATACATTGCGGCTTAGATACGATCGATTATTTTTATTTAAGATATATGTATAAATCGTTAAGGATATTGAGTGAGATTGTAGTTGTCTTTATTTATGTCTTCCATGCTAGTCTGGAAGAAAAGAAAAAGCCTAGAATGTGCCAGCTGCTTCTCTTGCCGCGCAGATCGTAAAAGCCGATTGAGGATATGTGCGAAATTCTGTGGAATGCTACTCACTATTTTGATTCAGTCTTCTATCTACACGCCCTCCGACATGCTAAATGAGGCCATAAGGTCTCGTATACCTGGGCTCTGTCTACCTTGCAAGGGAAAAAGATGTGATACTATGTATGTCAGAGGACTTGGCCTACACTCTCCACGCTGGCCAGACGAGTTGGAGATGTCTCACAGAGACTGCTGTAGCCAAGTATGGCTCTAGTAGTACAGAGAGGGTCGTGCTCCTGTAGTGGAGATTAAAAAAGACCTGATGATGATGATTCAACATACTATAAATGTATGTATTGTAGTTGGCAAAAGTTAGCAAGTAGTGAAGTTGATAATCAAAGCCGGACCCGCCATTGGCCAGACATTAAAATCCTAACAAAAAGCCGAAAAATTTCTTGAAAGGCCGGTGACAGTCTTGTCACACCCCTGGTGTTACAATTGTCCATAAGTAGCATGATCACTTACCATCAGGTGACCCACTTGTTCGTTCGCCGGCCTATGTCATAAAAAAGGAGGAGTAAGTAAACTAAAGAAGTAAAAAAAATGGTCAATATTTTAATAAAAAAGAACTTTATTTAAACTCTTAATTATTCTTAACAATGATAATTTCTTTACTCATGACATGGTTCATCTATCAGCAACAAAATTTGCTATACAAAATCGGTGTTTAGATGTCTTTCCACTTAATTTTTAGAGTTAAATTGGAATGCCCAGCACACTTTCCACTTTCTCCCTGACAAATATGAAACTACTGATTATATAATTGATTTAGTATTTGATATTCATTCTTAACTTGATTCAGTGATTATTAACTTTATTGATTGATTCATAAGTTGATTGATTGATTTATAAGTTGATTGATTGATTGATTCATAAGTTGATTTATTTATTCATAGGTTGATTGATTGATTCATAAGTTGATTGATTGCTTCATAAGTTGATTGATTGATTCATGGTTTGAATTGATTTCAATTGATTGGTTGGTTGATTGACTCTTAGCTTGATTGATCCATTGATTGAGCTTGACCAGCAGACCTTTAGTTTCATTGCGATCCTATGTTATTAAATGCTTGGGTTTACAACGACGTGACTTATCTTATTATTAACTTAAAACTAAAATTACGGTTTCATAAATATTTTTTGCATCTCAGCTTCTGCTTCTCCCATTGGTCTCACATGTTGAGGTGATTCTTGACCTTATCTGTAACAAACAAATAGATATATTAAAAAACTTGTGAAGAGGAACAATTATGACGAATTCCGTGGCCTAGTGGTCATGCCAAGCTGCCACACCGGAGTTCCCGGGTTAGATCCCCAGTCAGGTAAATATGGAAAGTTACCTTTTTTAAATTGGCCTGGGCCTTGGATGTTTATCTATAAATGTATTTGTTATAAAATATAGTATCGTTGAGTTAGTATCCCATAACATAACACAAGTCTCGAACTGACTTTGGGGCTAGCTTAATCTGTGTGATTTGTCCGTCCGTTTACATGGTAAAAAAATTCGACATTCCCATACAAACTGGCCGGGCGGCGGAACTGTTTTGTATGGAAAGGAAGAAATTTTTTTTGAGTTCCCAATATTGGTCCCATAGAAAAAGTTGTTTATATTGATGGTCGGAGTCACCCCTTTGAGGGTCCAAAACGATCAAAATTTCACCATTTATATTTATTTATATATTCTTGGAATCCAAGAATTTTTCGGAGTTGATTATAAATTTGGTCGCTGCGGAGTGGTTTATTCGTCCAAGCTGCGGACCTACCATACCACCGGCCATAGGTACTACATAAAACTATACTACTCTTCCATGCTGGTCTGGGAGAAAAGAAAAAACGTAGAACGTACCAGCTGCTTCTCTTCCCGCGCAGATCGTAAAAGCCGATCGAGGGAACGGGCATAAAATTCCGTGGAATCATGTTAATAGGCGATGCGGCTAGCAACCCATCATTATTTTGATTCCATTTTTCACCTAATGCCCACCAACATGCTAAACGTGGCCTTCGGGTATTATTGTCCTGGGCTCTGTCTACCCCGCAAGGGAAAAAGATGTGATATTATGTATTATGTATTACTTAGAAAATAGTGCTGTCGAATACAATGAACTATACAAATTTATATTTGTCTTTATTATACTAACAGTTGCGTCATTTTACCAAAGCACCGATAACATTTGTAAATCTATAGAAAGCCCCCGAGGATTTCCCTGTGTGCTATGACTTGGGGTCCTTAAAAAAGCGTGTTTACAGGTATCTTAAGAGTCGCCAACGCATTAGCACCTCCTCTTGTGTTGCACATGTCCATGGGCGACGGTGACCACTTTCCATCAGGTGGCTCATCTATATAATAGATTTTAATAAAGCCTACAGGTAGAAACAGGAATAATAACCAGAGGAGGTAAATAAAAAGATAATATTATAGCACAGGTTATTTACTGGTCAAAACATCGCAAGACGGTTATTTCCAGCCTCATAATCCGGAAATATCAACATGTTGACGTCAACTCGCCCGATTTAAATACCTCGGCAGCAATTTGTCGAAAAATCTCGGGCATTTCAACAAATGACATATAATCATTTATATTTCTCACGCGAATATTCAGATTCCTGCGTTTGACACATATCACTCTAGTATACAGTCACACATAAACAGAGTGAAATGAATTCATTAGCAAACCTCAGACCACGAATCCGAACAACTTTCACTATGGGACCAACTCCGAAAAAGCAAAAAAAACAGCTGTTCCATAGATTTTGCCAAGTAGACTCTGCTCTTTCATACAAAGGTTGTATTTTTTTCACGATGTCGAAGTTGGTCCCATAGTGAAAGTTGTTCAGATTCGTGGTCTGAGTCACTCCTTAAACGTTTGCTAATGAATTAAATTTCACCCTGTATACAACTAGGTACTAGACCCTGCGATCTTAGTACCGCCTCTTTTTTGGGTAGTCGGATAAAAAGTATCTTAAATGTCAGTCAAGGATGTCAGCTACCTTCATACCAAATATCATCAAAATTTGTCCAGCCGTTCCTGAGTTATAATTGGTGTAACTAACCCGACTTTAATAGTAGATCTCTGGTTTAACGTATATAGATATATGATCGAAGTATATTATTTATTTATTTCGAGCCATCATGTGTCCCACTGCTGGGCAAAGGCCAGCCGAAGTATATCATCATCATCATCATCATCAGGTCCTTTTTAGTCTCCACTACAGGAGCACGACCCTCTCTGTACTACTAGGTCCATACTTGGCCAGAGCAGCCAGAGGACTTGGCCTACACTCTCCACGCTGGCCAGACGGGTTGGAGATGTCTCTTAGATGTTTATGAGCTTTGTTTAGCTTGTATTTCCTAAGTCGCTTTCTACGACATCCACGGGAAGACTTGGAGTGGTCCTATTCTACTCTGCCGGATACCACACGGCGAAGTATATACAAATATTTATTCACATCACTCTAATTATGTAAATAAATATTCCTATATATATTTTTGTAAATAAATAAATAAATATAGGTCGTACATTCATAGACCTAACGTCACAGGTTCAAATCCTGACAGCGTGGATTTTTTTCAACATATATTATTTTTTAATTATAAGATATTTTAAAAAAAAGCATTATGAATGCAAAAATCCTCAAATAAATAAATATAAAGCCCACTAGGTTTGCACTAGCGTTCAATAATTTTTTTTAAAGAAATACTATTGTTAAAACTAAAAGCGTTCAATTGACGAAACATCTAGGTATTAATAAGGCCTTTGTCAGCCTTATTATCCGGAAATATCTCTATTTGGACGTCAATTGGCCCGAATTCACTGCATCTTTAGTTATTGTTCTAAGCACTGCATTGACGAAAAATTGACAAAAAATTTCATCACCCATTTCAGTAGAAGCTTTCGCTTCTATGCTTCGTTCGGTGAGAGCCCCCATGTCCTTCCCCCAACTCCTTGAAAGGCCGGCAACGCTCCTGTTACACCCTGGTGTTGCAGTTGTCCATGGGCAGCGCTGATCGCTTAACATTAGGTGACTCTATATCATAAAAAAAATGCAACCAACTCGCGATACGTATATTTTATTTAATCTATACTAATATTATAAAGCTGAAGAGTTTGTTTGTTTGAACGCGCTAATCTCAGGAACTACTGGTTCAAATTGGAAAATTATTTTAGTGTTGGATAGTCCATTTATTGAGGAAGGCTTTAGGCTATAAAACATCACGCTGCGACCAATAGGAGCGAAGCATCAATAAAAAATGTTTTGAAATCGGGGAAAAATTATTCATCTATACTAAGAAAAAACCTAATTAATCATAATAACCGAAATTGCCGCGGACAAAGTCGCGGGCAACAGCTAGTATTATATATTTTTTATTGATCAATATATGAGTGAAGATTTAAATCTCTTCGGATCTGAAATAAACGAAACAATTGACGTCAAAATTGTAGAAATAAATGAAACTTTAAGAACGCTATATTCCGGAAATATAACAATTTTGACGTCAATTGGCGACAACGGCGACAAATCGCAGATAAAAGCCACCCATTTCGACAGATGGCATTTATATTTCTTTCGTAGAGAATTTGTCACACATCACTCTTTATATTCGACAATATAGATAAATATTCAGTCAGTATAAGTTTCGAGATCAGATTTTTCTACAAATTTAATATCATCACGAATTTAGAATCACCCCGATTTAGCCCGTCAATATGAATAACTTTTCCTATGGGACTAATGGTTTGTTTGTTTGTCGTGTGTGTAAGTGGCCAACACTGGTGTCAGATTTTTCAAGCTACGTTATTAGTATACCATAAATTTATTATTTACAATTTCATGACAACGACCGCTATTAAATGACTTAAAGCTTACCTAATAATATTTTGTTATATCAAGATGAAAATCTTCTACTCTGTGACGTATTATATTATTCTGTTTAGTTAAGCTGGTGCCGCGCGAACGAAAAACGTCGCTACTGCGCAAGCCATTAGGCTGCGCAGAACCATTAGGCGATTAGGAAAAAAGATGAAAAGTCTTAATATTATCACATATATATTTTATTAAAAAAAATAAGGAAGGGGGCGACCTCCGAGATGTAAATATGAATATTGTCATGTGAGAATTATTGTTTTACACGTAAAAATTACAAAGTTTTAGAAGAAAAATGTTTTTAGATATCATAACATACATATGTCATTTTTATATTTGATATGACTCTGTTCCAAATTCCAACAAGGGGGCGATCTTGTTCAAGGATTGACCTAAATTATACAAATACTTTTGATGTATTTCATTAATTCAGTGCATAGTACTAGTGATTTGAAAACACGTTAATTTTCACAATTTCGTGCTGCGCGCAAACGAAAAACGTCGCGACTGCGCAAGCCATTAGGCTGCGCAAAACCATAAGGCGATTACGAAAAAAGATGAAGTCTTCATATTTTCATATTTATATTTTTATTAACAAAATAAAAAAGGGGGTGACTTCCGAGATTTATACAAGGTCAATTTAAATTAAGCGCAAATATTTTAAACGCTGACTCCCATAAACTAGAAAAATGCTTTAGAAGCAAAATAAAAATAATCAGCACGCTAGTTTTTGAGATATCTGGACCTGAACATTTAAAAAAAAAAAACCTTTTTTTATTTTAAATGTTTATTGGCCAACAACTTTTTACTATTATCTACTATGGATACTAGGTCACTGACCTCGACGATCAAAACAGCTGATATCGATATTGATCGATTCTAATAAAAAATATATATTTTGTATGAAAAAAAAATTTTAGCGTATCGATTTCTTAAAATTTGCAACTAAAGCATTTCTTTGACATATGGGAGCCAGCTCTTAAAATATTTGCGCTTAATTTAAATGGAAAAGCAATAATTCTCACATGACAATATTAATACAACGTGATTTTGAACTCCCTAGTTTATTGAACTCTGGGAATCAGAATCCCTAATGGAACACAGAAATGCAAGAAAAAAAGGTGAAAATTAATTAAAAAAAGAAAATTAGGTTTCCCATAAAAAGTCGCCGATCAGCTGGACGAATTTCTATTAAGGTAAAATTTTTTTTTTCGTTTTTTACCTTTTTTTCTTACAATTCTGTATTCCATTAGGGATCCTGATTCCCAGATTTCAATATAGCTAGGGAGTTCAAAATCACACTGTATACAAGATATCAATATTGATGATGTGAGAATTATTATTTTAGACGTGATATTTACAAAGTTTGTGAAGAAAAATGTTATTAGATATCATAACATATATATAATCATTTTCAAATTTCTTAAGTATCTGTTTCAAATTTCAACAAGGGGGTGATCTTGTTCATTGATCGAGTAAATTATACAAATACTTCTGATGTATTTAATTAACTCAGCGCATAGTAATAGTGAATTTAACAGCCTCCGTGGTCCAGTGGTTAAGGCGTTTGCCTGTTGACCCGGGGGTCGTGGGTTCGAATTCCACCGGAAGCATACTTTGTTTAGTTGTTTCCAGTTTGGTTAGGACATTGCAGGCTTGAATCACCTGATTGTCAGATAATAAAGATGATTCCGTGCTTCGGAAGGCACGTTAAGTCGGTGGTCCCGGCTGCCATCTGGTAGTCGTTAAAGGAACCACGTCAGGGGCCGAAAGGCGGTTCCGAAGAACTCTGACACCAGGGTGTGCATGGTCGATTGACCGTGACACCAACTCGAAATGATGATGAATGATGAATAGTGAATTGAAAGCACACCCATTTTCACGATTTCGTGAACTACCGTCTTAAACTATAGCTATTTTAATAAGAAATAAGTGGCATCCAATGATAAATGTTACCGTTCCGTCAGTCTGTCACCGCAGACCGCCGATTTTCCGCCCGACTGAATTAGTGTCGCGTAATTGATGCGTTTGGACATCGACGAGAGAAGCGTGACACTGAATTTCATTTTAATGATCGTTTTCAGAGTTCCGTACCTCAAAAGGAAAAAATGGAACGCTTATAGGATCACTTTGTTGTCCGTCTGTCAGTCTAACGGTCTTGATAGACAATCAAGACCGTTTAAAGAATCGTAAGCGTATCAAGCTGAAATTTATATTAAATATTCAGGTCTACTGTCCCATAGAGCTGTGAATATCAAACTTCTCGGCTAACGCAATCAAAAGATACAGCCGTTTATGCCGCAAATTTTCGACATTCGCAAGGATATTAAAACCTACAGGATACTTCCCGTGAACTCAGAATCTTGAATTTGGTACGAAGCACTAAGTTACATCATATAATACAACACATAAGTTACATCATATAATATAAATATTTGTAATAATTTTAAACTTATTATAAAGTTAACGGTACGGAACCCTTGATGCGCGAGTCGGACTCGCACTTGGCCGGTTTTTTCGGTTTCATTGGGCACAATCCAAAATATAAATGTTTATTTTCGTCGCAGAGTTTAATTTCGTCACACTATTTAGATGTGCTATCGCATTCTATTTTGGTTCAGTGAATCAGAAACTTTGAAAAGTACGTTTGCATTCCTAGCATTGATATGCAAACATAACAGCAATCGTGGTATGATTGAAACCCCGAAGGCATAAGCCTTTTTTACCAGGAAAACATTACACAAGGACCTATAATAAGTTTTTCATTCTCACTAGTTCTATTGGCCAAAGTGAGATTTTTTTATCTCAGTAGTTCCATTGATTTCATGATATCAATGGAACTACTGAGAAAAAAAAATTCTCACTAGTTCCATGGAACTGTTTGCCAATGGACTCTAGTGAGAATGCGCCCTAGCACGATGTACACTAGCGCCTCTGGCGAAAAATTCACATGCGAAATCTAGGTATTCCAAATAACCGTTAAATAAAACTAGTTCGAGAAATAAGCGCTCCATTCTCAGATGTCTTAGATTAAGGTAGCTACAATTACGATAACAGGGGGCGATGGAGCAGAGCCTGTCGAGGTGATGGCCCACCAAAATACAGGCCCGACCTAGTTTGGACTCGGTGCTGTCAGTTCGTCAAGTGCTTCACATTCCACCACTACTTAGTTCTATAGTCTAAACTTAATATTTTAAAGCTGAAGAGTTTGTTTGTTTGATTGTTTGTTTGTTTGAACGCTAATCTCAGGAACTACTGGTTCAAATTGGAAAATTCTTTTTGTGTTGGATAGTCCATTTATTGAGGAAGGTTTTAGGCTATAAAACATCACGCTGCGACCAATAGGAGCGAAGCATCAGTAAAAATGTTTTGAAAACGGGGAAAAATTATTCATCTATACTAATTAATCATAATAAAAGAAATTGCCGCGGACGAAGTCGCGGGCAACAGCTAGTATTAAATATTTCTTGGTTACATCTCTCTGCATATGTATTTTGTCTTCTACTTTAAGTATTTTTTATGTTACCTAGGTATATATCAATAAAAATTATTATTTAACAATATTATTAATATTCACACATTTGCTGACTAGTTATTTTACCACCGTTTAACTAGGTAGGTACTCAAATCGGAACTAAGATAAACGAGTCGTGCAAACGATTACACTGCGTGGGAAGTAGATTTTATGGCTCTTCTGATTGACGCTGATTGATCTCGCTATTTGAGCCATTTCGATCATTCTCAATCATTCTGGCCCAAAATAGCTTGCGCGTTTTTTAAATTGAGAAACAGTGTTTCATTTCATCATTCATTTTGTTTAGAGGTGTGATTCTAGCCGTGTGGTATCCGGCAGAGTAGAATAGGACCACTCCAAGTCTTCCCGTGGATGTCGTAGAAGGCGACTTAGGAAATACAAGCTAAACAAAGCTTATAAACATCTAAGACACCTCTCCAACCCGTCTGGCCAGCGTGGAGAGTGTAGGCCAAGTCCTCTGGCTGCTCTGGCCAAGTATGGCCATAGTAGTACAGAGAGGGTCGTGCTCCTGTAGTGGAGACTAAAAAGGACCTGATGATGATGATGATGTGATTCTCAACTGTCCGGTGGTTGCAGGTATGGCACCGGGTAAGAGCCTACCTGGAGCATCGCCGTAAAGTCGTTGCCTTCATCATCATCATCAGGTCCTTTTTAGTCTCCACTACAGGAGCACGACGCTCTCTGTACTACTAGGGCCATACAAGTCGTTGCCTATCGGTTTTTTATAGGGTCCATTTTGGAGAGTGTGCGAAAGCGCTCTTTGATCTAGTTGAACCCTCACCATTCCACCATCGGACTACGAGACGAAGTTTTTTTTTTTAATTGACTATTTAGCTAGCTTCAAGTGAGCTTTCGCTACTTCATTGGGCGTTCGAGGCGAGGGTAGAGTGCACTCAGCCTATATAGACAACATCACCAAATCATCGGACGTCGGGTTTCTGTCGGATTAGGTATATCTGATTGGTATCGCTATTACAGCCAATCAAAACATCCAATTGTTCTGTCTCCCAAAATAGCTCCCGCGTTCGATGCACATCACACAGTGACAGGTGACACAGACATGTTTATGCACAAATTTCGCTTTAATCCTTCACAAAAGAAACCAGTTGGCACTTGTACAAGTTTTGGTTAAAAACAACAATATTTCAGCATTTTCAGTGGCATATATTTTACGTCGACCATTCAAGAGTCTGTACAGTCGGCGGCCAAAATCAATAAACGACTGTTTTTTTTTTGAAAGGACTATTTAGCTAGCTCGCTACTTCACCGGGCGTTTGAGGCGAGGGCAGAGTGCCCTCAACCTTTGTAGACAACATCACCAAAGGGCCCCCAGGAGGGACGGACCTCGGCTTTGGGCGTTGCCTGTGTGCGCAAGGCTTGGAGAGACAGCAAACTCTCATATTGCCTGATGGGCCGCGTATACGTACATGCAAGCCTGAAGGGCCAATCTGAGAAACAATGGCAAAAGCCTTTAGAGGGCAGCAACTCTCATCTTTTGCCTTATGGGCCGAAAGCTACGTTGCCAGAAGGGCCTATCCTGGGTGCAAGTCACCCGGGACCGCCGGGCGGTCACCAGTAATCGGAGCTAATCCTACTCTACGCACTTTATATAAACGACTGAATTGGTGTCAGATTTTTCAAGCTGCCTATAAATACGAAAGTATATGTTAAAGCGAAAACAAGCAGCCTAGTCTACTAAAGGTGTCTTTTGCAACTCGTATTTTACACAACAGTAGGTTCTTTGATCTTCGCCAAAGTGAATAAGTTCTTTTAAGGCTTACATAAGCGAAAGAAGAGCCACCAATCTTTTAATTATTTTACTGGTAAATCAAATTTATAATCAATCAAGGGTTATATTAATTAAAGGGTGTGGGAATATTTTGAAGACTGTTCCACTCACCACGTCACCAGATGAAGACTGCTCAGTGGTTTACATCGCGCAATTTTTCTGTCTTTCATTAAACAGTACTCAGTACTCATTATAATTAAAATTAAATATTCGTATGAAGCTGACTGTACACACAATTATACCGGTTATTTTAGACGCTGGAATGTTATGATATCGCGGCGTCTCTGGCACACAGCCTCGCGTATTTACCGCCATCCCAACATCTGCGATGCTCTGGGAAGATTATTTTCATAACAGATTTCATTGCGATTGAGACACGAATATCCGACCGTCAATCATATTTCTATGATTAGAAGTTTTAAGGAAGTTTTCATCTTACAGGTAACTTCTTGTCAGTATTTTTTACGTGACAACATCTTATAAATCGATGAAACAGTATCACGCTCAGGTATCACGTTCCGTGTGCAAGCAAGAGCGCGGTTCAGCTTATGACCCATCTCTCTGCCACCGTTATCACGTAAAAATATCGTCCGTAGACCGACTTTCATCATCATCATCAGGTTTTTTTAGTCTCCACTACAGGAGCACGACCCTCTCTGTACTACTGAGCCATACTTGGCCAGAGCAGCCAGAGGACTTGGCCTACACTCTCCACGCTGGCCAGACTGGTTGGAGAGGTTTCTCAAATATTTATAAGCTTTTTAGCTTATATCTCCTAAGTCGCCTTCTACGACTTGGAGTGGGATTGGCCCTATTCTACTCTGCCGGATACCACACGGCTTAGTAGACCAACTTTATAGACAACCAATTTTCTTCTCCTATTTATGATTTAATTCGGCTAATTAGCTAATATTTCCGTTTTATAACCGCTGTGCCAACATCTGGTATGCTTAAATTAACATTATTTTCATAACAGATTTCATTGCGATTGAGACACGCACGAACATCCGCCCGTCAACCATAATTCTCTGTTTTTAAATGTTAGTATTATGAAAATCTGAGTTTTTTATAGCTAATTGGCAGTTATTTTTCTTATTTATGTTTTGATTCAATTAACTAATTGACTCTGCTGATTTTGTCTCACTCACGTTGTTATTCTATAAATTCATTTTGTTTTGAAAATGCCATTTCCATAAATAAGAGAGAAGAGAATACGGACAAATCACACAGATTGAGTGATCCCATAGTAAGTTCGAGACTTGTGTTATGAGATACTAACTCAACAATACTATATTATAAGACTCAGACCAATCTGAAAATATAATTTTCCATCTTGACCTGACCGAGGATCAAACTCTCGGGTCCTTCGTGTCGTGTTAAATTATTTCGTGCCAATTTAAATATTTAATTTTATATCTTTTAGTAATTAATCTGTTGCAACGCCCTGACTGGGTACATGTATATACTGCACTATATATTATTGTCAACTTTATGCATCATGTAAGCGACGAATAAATGATTTATGAATTAACCACTGCGCCACGGAGCTCGCCATAGGCAAGCCATTCTACTTTTGTGAACGGTAACGGAATAAACATGATTTTTGTGTTTTTAGCGTAAAACGAAAACCAACTTCCATTCGATGCGTTCAATCAATTACAGATTGACCACACTATCTGCTGGCCTCTTCGAACATGAATAAAACAAAGACGCGATTATATTAGAAAAAGAAAACATAACCATAACATAGACATAACTTATTTTAAATTTTTAATGAAAAAAGAAATTAAATCTGTTAAGTTTTGGAGAAGAAATCAGGAGACTACGAAGCGTTCATTTTGTGTATTTATTTTTTTGATTTTATATAGTATTTTTGGTCCTAGCTGCAGCTGTCTGTATCGCACTCTGCAAGGGTTGTTTGGGCACGGCGCGACAGCAACAGATTTTACAAATTATTTTTCTATTCTCTCGACTAACCATTTTTAACAAAAATATTTAATTAAGTCATCGGTTATCATTTAACAAGGTAATACACGATGAAATTAAATTAAATATTATTCAAATTTGGATATCATGTTATCTTTTTGAACTTCAATTTCATTGAAATTTTATTATTTACAAAATCCATAAACTACAAGAGTTTCGGAACGACCACTGCTGAGAAGAATACGCCGAAAGAAACAGTCCAGTATTGGTTCTTACGTGCCTGAAGGAAGGGCTACGCTTTCACATATTTATTTAACAATTTTTTTTTTACATTAATTGCTAATGTATATTGATTAACAATTTATTGAATGTATTACTTCCATGCAGTTTTATGTGTCATTATATTATTATATATGTATATAGATAGTCATTAATACAATAATAGGCATTTTTAAGTAATTGATTTTAACAGCAGTCTTAAACTTATATAACTAATACCAGCGCTAATATTTTTGCAGAAATTTGTGCAGCTAATTTATTTTTATTTCTCGTATTCCTGTTGACTTCTCTATGATAAGGATGATGATGATGAATGTTTATCCCAGATATTTCTTCACTTTTAAAAAACTAGACACTGTCTATCACAAGTTACTGTGAAGTAGGTTTACTAATTGGGTGTGTCAGTTAAGAGCGGTAATAAGATTAAGATGGATCGTAGAAAGTGCCCGCTTGGCGTCGCCATGGGCGGGCTTGGCAACGACACCGTGATTGTTTGAAAGATTTCGCGTTGTTGTAGGTCGCGACATTTATATAGTTAGGAGGCTCGTTCGCATACTTCAAATATTTAAAATGTTATTTTCATAGTAAAGTTGATAGTTTTTATTATATTTTCTGTCCTATTTATCTAAGAGTAGACAGGTTGAAATTGAATTAATTAGTAAACTTTTAAGGAGTGACTCAGACCACGAATCTGAACAACTTTCAATACGGGACCAACTTCGAAAAAAATATCTGCTGTTCCATAGATTTTGCCCAAATAGATATTCCACTTTTGTATGAAAAAGCAGATAATTTTTTCACGATGTCGAAGTTGGTCCCATAATGAAAGTTGTTCAGATTCGTGGTCTTAGTCACTCTTTAAACTTATGCTAATGAATTAAATTTCACCCTGTAGATATTGAATCTTACGAAGGGGGAAAAGGTTTAGTGATTTGAATGCTTTTCATAAAATTGATAATCTATCAGATAAATTTTAAATTGATAATCTATCAGATAGATTAGCCGTGTGGTATCCGGCAGAGTAGAATAGGACCACTCCAAGTCTTCCCGTGGATGTCGTAGAAGGCGACTTAGGAAATACAAGCTAAACAAAGCTTATAAACATCTAAGACACCTCTCCAACCCGTCTGGCCAGCGTGGAGAGTGTAGGCCAAGTCCTCTGGCTGCTCTGGCCAAGTATGGCTCCGGTAGTACAGAGAGGGTCGTGCTCCTGTAGTGGAGACTAAAAAGGACCTGATGATGATGATGATGATCAGATAAAAAGCAGCTTTAACCATACAGACTTTCATGAAATTTAAATGGGATCTATTGGAAAATATGCATATCTTTGCAAACAAAAAAAAATCGGCTCATAAACGACAGAGTAAACAATAGAGTTCTTGGCGGGAATTTCGGCGGACTGCACGGCTTTTGTTTTAGATTGTTTTGCAAATTGTTTCTAGTGGATTTTATAATGTGAAATCGGTGTAATTTAGTGTTATAAATACCCATATTTATGAACAAACTGTGGAATAACAAAAATAAAGTGTCATGGTGCGGCTGTAGTGAGATTTACATAGCGGGCTGGTGTTTGTTAACCTCGTTGGGTCGTTGATGATAAAACCAGTGGATTCGTGGGAATTGACGCCAGGGGCTCCATCGAAATCAGCGAAATGAATTACACCATCATTTTGTTGATACACAAGCAAGAATAACTCGAAAAATAACTAGACACTGGCCAAAATAAGCTTCTGAATGAGGTTTGAGGGCCAAATAGAAGAAAAGAAAAAAAAGAGTAAACAATAGACAACTATCGATTGATTTCTAGCCTCCATTTACCCTTTATATACCTATCTAAGCTGCCATTTTTGTCAATTTTTCAGGACTTTAACTAAAAATAAAATTAAATGTTTTAGACACTTCAATGACAACACAATCAATCCAAAAATCATTACGATTCTTCGGTTTAAAGAACTTTATTCTCATTAAGACTTAAAGCCACTTACATGAGAATTAAATATCAAGTTAACCTCAACCTAATATCAAGTAAACCCTTAGTAATGTTATACCTAAACGCGAAGGTTTGGGTATGTATGAATGTTTGTTACTCATTTTAGCCTAAACAGCTGAACGGATTATGACAAAAGTTTGCACACAGATAGGAATATAACAGTGTCGCGCGTTCAATGGTTTTTTTTCCATTTAAAAAAATGGCCAACGTGCCTAAAGAACTTTTCACTTCAATAATACCAAGAAACACTTCTATCCACAGTCCAAAAAGGCACCTCAGTATAATCCGGAGTACAGCAGCCACAGACTAGCGAGCAGCAGCAGTTTTTTCCTAGTTAAATTACACATTGCTGTAATTTACACTTTGACAACTTTCGATTAATTTCTAGCCTCCATTTATTCTTTTGAGGCCAAACCCTCTGTCTGCTCTGGCCAAATATGGCTCCGGTAGTATAGAGAGGGTCATGCTACTGCAGTGGAGACTAAAAAGACCTGATGATGATGATGATGATTTATTCTTTACGTATCTACTCATCTCTCTATCAGCTGCCATTTTTTGTCAAATTTCCGGGACTTTAACATAAATACAATTAAATGTATAGATACTGCAATCACAACACAATCCAAAAACCATTACTATCCTTACTAATATTATAAATGCGAAGGTTTGGGTATGTATGTATGTATATTTGTTAATCAGGCCAAAACGGCTGAACGGATTTTGGGAAAATTTTGCACACAGATAGAAAGGAGTATGTAGCCACAGACTAGCAAGCAGCAGCAGTAGGAACAGAATCGTTTGTCGTCCTAGTGAAATTACAGCAATAGACAATTTTCGATTGATTTCTAGCCTCCATTTACTCTTTAAGTACCTAAGCTGCCATTTTTGTCAAATTTCCAGGACTTTAAATTAAAAATACAATTAAATGTATAGACACTTCAAACAACACAATCAATCCAAAAAAGCACCTCAGTAAAATCCGGAGTAGAGCAGCCACAGACTAGCGAGCAGCAGCAGTAGGATCAGGTAGGTGGCGATGAGGTTAGTGGTCTCGTGGTTCGGCATGGCGGCGGCGTCAACTGCACTGTTCTGACGGCTCCAGGGGACTGAGCTGGACCTGTCGCCTCGCCTACGCACCACGCCTCCTGATCTTGATATTTATAAATGTACGGTAATAAATGCCGATGACAGGTATCGAAGAGAGAATTCGTTTTTGTTTTGGGTGTGAAACTCTTCAATTTTACTTTTTAATCTAAGCAACATCGGTCATAATAAAACTCGCCCTTGTCAGATAATAATATACCTAATAATAACTTTATTTCAGATCACGATCCATATTCAATATTAAATAAAAATAAATACATATTAATAGGCATTTCGGTGGTCCCGGCTGCCATCTGGTAGTCGTTAAAGGAACCACGTCAGAGGCCGAGAGGCGCTTCCGAAGAACTCTGACACCAGGGTGTGCATGGTCGATTGACCGTGACACCTACTCGAAATGATGATGATGATGATAGGCATTTCAATAAACAGTCCCATTGATACTGATAAGGCCCTCACATCTGTCTGCTAACATATTTAGGATCACATTAGGAACTGCCACGTAATCTGCTTATCAGGGAGTGCACTTTCCTACGCATTATACAACAAAAATGGCAAATCAGTTCGTTACACTATCATTCCTGCATCTTAGTAACTCCCATCGACCTATTTAAGACTCGGACCTTTCAAACACTTCTTTTTAATAATATAATAATAAATATCTTTATCCTCTGTCTGCGTTGGCTGACAAGTATGGCTCAGGTAGTACAGAGAGGGATGTGCTCCTGCAGTGGAGACTAAAATGACCTGCTGATGATGATGATGATAGACATAGTGAAATTTTGATCGCTTTGGACCCTTAAAGGGGTGATTCAGCCCGTCGATGAACAAATTTTTCTATGGAACCAATGCTGGGAACTCAAAAACAAATGGACATATCCATTCAAAAAACTTCGTCCCGGTCAATCTGTATGGGATTGTCAAAAAAAAACTTAAGTGAATTTTAAATTATATCTCCGTTTTTTAACCGACTTCATAAAAATAGGAGGTTCTCGATTCGGTTGTATTTTTATAATGTTTGTTATCTCGTAACTCGTATAAGTCTAGGTAACAATTTAAAAAAATCACCATTAGAATCCTACATTATCCCTGATGAACATAGGCTATAGGATAATACCTATACCTACCTACCCGTGCAAAGTCGGGGCGGGCAGCTAGTTTGCTATAAGTTGACATATAATCATCTATTTTTTTATAGCAACGGTCAACACTTCTCTCTAGCACTTTTCACTTCAGTTTTATCGATGATATCCTGCCATTAAAAAGTTTTGAGAATCCTTCTCAAACGTTTATTGATACAGATAGAGTCTATGAGACAAAAACTTACAAAAAAAATGGAGATAAAAACCACACACAAAACAGCAGGGACTTTATGAGAGGGACATTTACTCCTGTTTATTTATGTGCTAATCCAAAATACTGTACACTTAGCAAGCACAATAGAAATCACTTACAAACGCTAGAAGATAGTGGAATACAACAGCCACAGGAAGAACAGCAGTATGACAAGGATCATGTAAGTGGCTGCAAGGTTCACGGTTTCCGCGTTGATCGGCATGACTGCAGCCTTACTCCGCGCGCTGGACTGATCGGCCATCGGACAGTTGGTACTTTTGGAGCGCGGATACAGCGGCACAGGGCCATACTTAGATTATTAAGTCCATAAATTCCAAATCTCCATATAATAATAATTAACACTGCTATGGAAATTATCTATTTAGAAATTATGAATAAAAACGGATCACTCACGTCGGTATTGCCGACTATAGTTTCATCTCATTAGACACAATAAAATTTTCAAAACTGTATTGAAATGGAAAGTTCAGGCTAGGAAAGGAAAGAGACGAAATAGAGAGAATTTTCTACATTAATCTACAGTACCTATCTTCACTTCATCATTTCTCTATCATCATCATCACTTCATTATTATCACTAATCATCGTCATCACTATCATCACTAAAATTATAAAGAGGAAATATTAGATAGTTAATTAATTATATTAATAGCATTACAATGCTCGGTTTAATATTAAAATCGAAAATATGTGATGAAAAAAAATTCGCCACAGGTCGGATTTGAACCTACAACCTTCGACATCTAGCACGTCGATGCTCTCAACCACTGAGCTGCCGTAGCTTCAAATCACCGTGGCGAATTTGTTCATCACATATTATAGGTACACGCATTCAAAGCATGCTAATCTCCATTACTACCCACTATTTAGAAGTGTGGTATCCAACTTAATTCATATCAGATGAATTGAAAGTTGATTAAAGTGGAGAAAGCTTTCTCAATTAATTATATTAATAGCATTACAATGCTCTGTTTAATATTAAAATCAAAAATATGTGATAAATTTTTTTTTTTATTTTCGATTTTAATATTAGATAGATTGTTTGTTTGTTTGCATTAAAAAGGCTCCGAAACTATTGGCCCGATTTAAAAGATTCTTTCACTATTATAATTCTACTTTATCCTTGATGAGCATAGGCTATAGCATAAATACCTATATCTACCCGTTCGAAGCAGGGTGGGCCCCTAGTATACATAGTGAATAAGCCAAGGGAACAGATTATCGATATAACTTTCCATGAATTAAAGAGATTAGCTTCAAATAGTTCGTTGATTACTCCATAGAGTCTAGAGCTCGGCTCTTTATTCAAAGGAAAGGAAAATAGGTGCAGGATCGATCGCCGCTTGGCACATGTTCGCAAAAAAATATAGCTCGTCTTGCGCTTAGCATTTCCTTGCTTCTATCGACACCCACGTAAAAAAAAGAAACAAAAACAACGACCATGATTCATCATATAAAAATATATTTTATATATTATGAAAACGCCCTACCTACTTATATGTAATGTAAACTGTAACATGTTTCACAAATAAATTATCTTATCTTAAAAAAAAAACCCATCCGCTCTCAAGATAAAAAAATTTTGTCTGGTAAAGTCGGTTCTCGGATGATAATTTTCCGTAATGGTGGAAGAGAGATAGATCCGTCACAAGCTGAAAGCTCAAGCCAATCGTGCCTCTCTAGCTATTTCCTTCCGCGCTCTCGTTTACACGCGGAACGTGACACGTTTCCGTGCATCATCAATTAATATGAAGTTATCACGCGTTTAACACGTCAAAAATTAGATTAAATAATAGTGTATATACAACGTAAAATTTTATGGAAATGGAAAGTCCAATATCCAAGACACAAGGCACCAACTTTAATGATACTATCAACTTGTTAAAATTATGTACAAATCCAAAAGTGAATAAAGAACATTTTTATTTTATTTATTTATTATTATTTACTTATGTGATTTTGCCTCTGAGTTAAATCAAAGTATCAGAATCCAAAAATGCAAGAAAAAAGGTAAAAAACAAAAAAAAATGACTTCCAATAAAAATTTGTCCAGCTGATCAGTGTGGGAAGTCTGATTTTCCAATATTTAACTTTTTTCTTGCAACTCTGTATTGCATTAGGGATTCTGATTCCAAACAACCCAGAGAATATCACGCTATACAACTCGTAACAGAATGGGTGGAACAATACTTAAGGAGCATGATCAGCCCATGATATTGAAAATCTTTCACCAGGGGACCAACCACGGAATACAAAAAAAAACTTTCCATAGAAAGTCGGTCATCTGAGTCTTCAGTAGGGGAGAAGGGGGTAATGGGAGTCACTTAAGCGAGCTATCAAATAAAAGCTTATTTCGAAATAATATCTTGATTAAAATTGTTTAATAATAGACTTTACTTATTTATCTACTAGTTGTTATCACTTTTCACCACTTTGGGAATCAACTTTGGATATATTTCCGCGTTTTAAAAAACAACAAGTTTGACTCCCATTGCACTAACCTCAGTACAATGGGAATCAGACATGTGGGAAATCAGAGTCAAACAATCGCAGACATTACATTCGGCAGTATACCATCCAGTGCAATCACCAGTTGATCAGCTAGCCTATTTGGTTTTTCTGACTTTTAATATCGGCATCTATATGCGAAAAAAAAATAAGAATGTTTTTGCGGGTAATGGTAATCACTAGCGGGCTCTTTGGCTCCCATTACCCAAAACCTATACTGCATGTTAATTGTAAAATTTAATAACACACAGTAAATTTAATAGCAAACTAATATGCTTATTTAAATTTTGAATAACAAGGATAAATCTATCCATAGTCAATAATTTGGTACAGCTACAACGTCTATACTCACCGTTAATGTTGTTTTGACGAAAATTTACACCGGCGAGGCGTGAAAACGAAATATAATTGTCACTCAAAAACGCGTGGAGCTACTAGCGCGAGTCATTCGTACAATGGGCATCGGGTACAGAGCAAGCTGAACATGTCATTTACCTAGATATTGAACGTTTAGTTTTGCTTAGAAGCACCTGAACCCGATTGCCCGCTGACTCCCATTACCCCTTTCTCCCCTACGTACGGCAGGTCGATTATTTTTCGAATTTCGATGCTCCCATAAGGAAAGTTCTGTAGTATCATGATCATGCCCATTAATTATTGTTACCCTCATTTGGTTACATCTGTACTTAAATTATAAAGCTGAATAGTTTGTTTGTCTGAACGCGCTAATCTCAGGAACTACTGGTTCATATTGGAAAATTCTTTTGTGTCGGATAGTCCATTTATTGAGGAAGGCTTTAGGCTATAAAACATCACGCTGCGACCAATAGGAGCGAAGCATCAATATAAAATGTTTAAAACGGGGGAAAACTCTTCATCTATACTAATAAAAAAAAAACTAATTAATCATAATTACAAAAATTGCCGCGGATGAAGTCGCGGGCAACAGCTAGTATTATATATACTTCAGTACATAATGCACTCGAAGGTATTGGTGATACTCACAACATATTATTTTTGGTACACGATCCTCACAGGTATCAGAAAATTAGCAATCGCATTACTACGTAACCAAATATTTATTTCTGGAACTGGCCTCACACTACCTCTATATTTTTAGCAATATCAAATCTATACAACCGCACGGACATTTAAATATATCACAACCACGAAAAATAATTTATTATAACAACCACTGGAATCAAGATAATTTATATGCCGGGACGATTATCACAGGAGAATATTAAAATTGAGACGGACATTTAAATATTTCTGTTTTTCTGGAATTTTCCAGCAAATTCCAGGCACTGGAAAACACTTACGGTTTAGAACGCCGACGAGTAGAGCAGCCATAGCGCTGTAAGCAGCAGCAGCAGGATGCAGTACGTAGCAATGAGGTTGGTTCCTTCAGTGTTCATCGTGGCTGTCACCGTGGCTGGTTCAAAGCAACTGAGAAAAATCTCAGAGACAAAGCTTGATATACAATTATTTCTTCAATATTCGCTACGTGACGTTTTTTCTATTTTTCGTCGCGATGACGACCGTGATTTATTAGCCGTCGGGCCGCTGTGTCCGACTGGGGATATATTTTAATTATTTACATTTTTTTCGCTCATTTAAGCCCCCTTGCTTGCCAAATATATTGCGTATTAGTGGGCTCGACCGGCGACCTTCGACTTCACACTCTATTTATAATTTCTCTTTCTATTTTCACGCAAACAAACTAAAAACAGTATTAAAGTTTGACTGAAACAGAAATGGAATTTCCTGGAATTCTCCAGCGAGTTTTGGAGTGCCCTGGATGCGTGCCTGTATTCCCGGAGCTGGAGAACGGGCTATTTCGGCTGGAGCATCGTTCGTGACGTCACAACGCATTGTTGATACTAACGCGCGTACGCAATAACTCTCCGCTGGAAGGCGTTAGATGTGGTTACGTAATTAACTGGAGCAAATTCATATTACAATTTTATAGTAAAGGAACTTTCATTTTATTATACCACATGATTTTGAACCTCTGAGCTATACAGAAATTCTGGAGTCAGAATCCCTAACGGAATACAGAATTACAAGAAAAAAGCTGAAAATTGTAAAAAAAAATAGGCTTCTACAAAGTGTCCGATCAGCTGGGCGAATTTCTTTTTTTTCTTTTCTTCTATTTCCCTCAAACTTCATTCAGAAGCTTATTTTAGCCAGTTATTTTTCGAGTAATTCTTGCTTATGTATCAACGAAATGATGGTGTAATTCATTTCGCTAATTTCTCGTCAATTGTTTTATTTATTCTATTGAAGTTAAAGGGCCTTTAGGTTATGGTTGTATGTCTCTCCCATAGAGATAAGGTAATGTTTCTCCTATAAGGGGGTAATTATTAGTATGTACATATGTATATGTATCATCTTCATTCATCAACCTAGCACTTTTTTTTCTATTTCTCTCTCTAGATTTATTATAGGACGTGCATATTTTTGGTATTCTGATAGGCATGTATGTTACTGGCCACACTTTCAACAAATTAAAAACACGTTAACGACTGTTTGTGAAAAATAAAAAGATAGTAGGTAAATACTTTGAATGTCAACTTTAATGATAATGTACAGGCAATTAGGCAAAGTTGAAAGAACTGTAAGTACTATTGATGGATGCTGTTTGTTATGACAGCCGAATGCAAAAAGCTTTGGTATGCAGCCAACTGCAGTTTTGGCTGCACACAGTGATTTGCCTGTATCGAAAAATATATTTAGTCTTTTTAGTTTAGCTACAATTTTGATAAATATAAAACAATGTTTATTATTAATAAATAAATAAAAATAATAAAATAAAAAATCTTTATTTCAGACTCTTTTTTTTTTATAGTCCATATTACGAGTACTTGTTACAGGTATGTCAGTCGTTCTCTCATTTAATCATTATAATTCACATATATGTTCGTCAAAGATAACTTATTTAATTAATTATATAACTTACTTATCTATCTATATACTATCATTATTGCCCGACACGTATTTAATAGTGATCTCTTGTTTAATGAAGTTTAATTCATAGTCTATTTTTGTTCTATGAAGCTTATTTGCTTATATGTCCTGCACCCGTAACATGGCACCCGCGACGCGGTTTATATCGCGCGATAAGCTATTCACATCTCGCTCTTTGATATTACGGAAAACAAAATGGCCATAGTCGATAAACGTTGTCGCGCATGACTTGCTACGAGGGCAGGAGATGATAGCAGATACAATGGATGCGGGTGTGTTCAGAAGATTCACGGGACTGCATGTTGTTTATGGAACTGTTTGTAACCCGTATATTAGAGATATTTTTGTCGCACTTTGTCATCCTTATCATTTCCTTACTATAATATTAATTAATATTAAATATTATAAATGCGAAAGTGAGTTTGTTTGTTTGTTTATTTGTTTGTTTGTTTGTTTGTTACGCTTTCACGCCGTAACTACTGAACCGATCATCATGAAATTTTGCATACAAGTGTCCTTTTCCGTACCCCAGAGGGTACGGAGAAGGACATAGGCTACCTTTTATCCCGGGAAAAAGTACTAATCCCGAGGGATCGACATTGACGCGGGCGGAGCCGCGGGCGAAAGCTAGTTTTCTATAAATTAAGTGTAAACTGTTTCTTTGTTGTTTGTATGGGCAAATTTTTGTAACCATAATACATTTCGTAACCAATTTATTTTGTGACCGTAATAAATTTTGAATAACCGAAGAACTGGAGTAATCTAGCCGAAGATCGAACGGAATGGAAAAAATGGGAGGCCTTTGCCCAGCAGTGGAACAGTTGGCTTGAAATTAAATTATATATATTATTATATAATACATTTTGTAACCAATTCATTTTGTACCATAATTCATTTCGTAACCATAATACAGGCCCTGCCATACCATATAATATAATATTTGCATACCTGCCTGCAGTTTTCTTTACATGTACTTATAATGAGCAATTAATTTAATGTATATCGGCTAAATAAATGTAGGGACAGGTCTTGCGAAAACCGGATTTTTTTTAATGAAATATCTAGCTTTGCCGCCTCCAAAGAATCATGCCTCGCTTATTTGCTTTGTATACAAACATATTATCACGTCTTTATCCCTTGTGGAGCAGACAGAGCCTAGGGCTATAAGACTTATAGACCACGTGTACGAGCTATCATCGTACAGTGTCAGCATTTTCATCTAAAACATTACTGCCCTTTAGTCTATTGAGTTCGCATTAAGTCGGCAAGAGCACCGAACGTACTCATTAAACATCATCTTTTTATCATAAGCATTGGCTCTCAAATACAGATTTCAACAAATTTGTTGAAACACATACTGCACAGATTTCTCGTTTGTCATAAGCAGCTATCGGAGTGAGCAGAGTATATATGGTGAAATTTTTATCGTTTTGGACCCTTAAAGGGGTGACTCAGACCATCAAAATGAACAACTTATCCTATGGGAACAATGCTGGGAACTAAAAAACAAATTCGACATTCCCATACAAAATGGCCGGGCGGCGGAACTCTTTTGTATGGATGTGACGAAATTTTTGTTGAGTTCCCAGCGTTGGTCCCATAGAAAAAGTTGTTCATATTGATGGCCTGAGTCACCCCTTTAAGGGTCCAAAACGATAAAAATGTGAGTTTTCAGAAATATATGGCAGATGAAGTGAATGAGAGAGAGGGAAGTATTAAGTCATCTCTAGCCGTAAACAGCTCTGTCAGCTGTGAGCGGTAAGAGTGAGAGGGCACGCGCGTCTAAGTGCCGACAATATTGTAGGATATACTACAGCAGCTCTTTAAATTCTATATAATTTAAGCTCGTCAACCCTTTTATCATACTCCGGGTGTTTCAGTTGTCCATGGACAACGGTTATTTATTTATTAACAACAGATAGCAAACATTAAATATTAAACAACACAAATAAAATAAATAAATAAATATATTCGGACAAATCACACAGATTGAGCTAGCCCCAAAGTAAGTTCGAGACTTGTGTTATGGGATACTAACTCAACGATACTATATTTTATAACAAATACATATATAGATAAACATCCAAGACCCAGGCCAATCTGAAAAAGATCATTTTCTATCTTGACCTGGCCGGGGATCGAACCCGGTCACTCCGTGTCGCAGGCTGGCGTGTTGACCGCTGCGCCACGGAGCTAGTCACTTACAATAGAAATAGTCATTACAATACAAATCTTATAATATATGGAATAGAGTCTTAGTGAAAATGCTTATAATAAAAAGATGATGTTTAATGAGTCATCGTCATCATTTCGAGTAGGTGTCACGGTCAATCGACCATGCACACCTTGATGTCAGAGTTCTTCGGAACCGTGGTTCCTTTAACGACTACCAGATGGCAGCCGGGACCATCGGCTTAACGTGCCTTCCGAAGCACGAGATCATCTTTATTATCAGACAATCAGGTGATTCACGCCTGCAATGTCCTAACCAAACTGGAAACAACTAAACAAAGTATGCCTCCGGTGGGAATCGAACCCACGACCCCCGGGTCCACAGGCAAACGTCATAACCACTGGACCACGGAGGCTGTTAATGTGTTTAATGAGTAACATAAGTGTAAACATTTAACATCTTAATTTCGGGGGTTAAAGGCCGAACACCACGTACCACGTTTAGCTTGTAAATGAGCTTTGTCATCATGATAAACACTCATTATTTGGACGTAGGTATTTGATTTCATGATGTTTCTCTGAACTCATTAGCACGACAAACAGCTGTCCCACGCCCTGACTTGTGTCAACAAATTAACAACCGATTTTTTTAAATGAAGTTGATACCGCTCTGCGCTGCCTGCCCACAGTGTGACATTTTTAGGTCAAAGAAATGAACGTGAAATGCTTTTGTTTATTGAGATTGGTCCTCAGCTTTGATATAACTTTGAGGAGCCCAATAGCCCAGCGGGCGTGAGCATTATTAGCGCTAATGCATGTTAAGCAACCCGGGTGAAGTTCCCACTAGGATGGGTCGAAATCTACCACAATCAACCTCTATGGTCTATGTTCTACAATGTAGAGGCCGCCTACGATCACATTTCTGCGTAGCCATCAACTAGCGTAGTCGTAGGGACTACGCCGTAGCAACGATCTACAATCCTCAACAAATACAAGGTCGGCTAGTAGTTTTGAAAAGGGGTCCATCCAAGTCAATTGATTTTTTTTTAATGCGGTATGTAATAAATAAAAAAGTTATATTAATAAGCTATGTATTATTTTTCATTTACTTTTAAATTAACCAGTAGTTTTGGGCCTCTTTTTAACAGTTTAGTCAACAAAGGGGACAGCAAATTGAAGCGGATGCACGTAAGATTTTGTTATTAAAAAATTATATTTTAAAAGACCGGCCAAATGCGAGGTGAACTCGCGCACGAAGGGTAAGGCTAAGCCGTACCGTTAACTATAAAAAAGGCAAAAAATCATGTCTGTTGAATGGATCAATTTAATTAATTTATTTATTATAAAGTGAACATATAACTAAATATTCTGTGAATATTACATGCGTCTACCTGTTGCCGTTATCAATATGCCGTTAGCAAAAAAATCACGTTTGTTGTATGGGAGCCCCCTTAAATATTTATTTTATTCTATTTTTTTATATTTGTTATTATAACGGCAACAGAAATACATCATCTGTGAAACTTTCAACTGTCTAACTATCACGGTTCATGAGATACAGCCTGGTGACAGACGGACAGACAGACGGACAGCGGAGCGATATTATTAAGGTCCCGTTTTTACCCTTTGGGTACCCTAAAAATGGTCCTCGAATGAAAGATTTATACGTATACTCGTATGGCGTGTATGGATATAGGAAGAATGTACGAAGAAGTCTACAGAAATTTCACCCTTTTATCGTTGGAATACCAAAGAGTCGAACTAAACGCTTTGACAGTTCCTTTTTGGTTCGAGTAGCTAAGATGTGGAATGAACTGCCTGTGTCTATATTACCAGACAAATATAGTCCCAGGACATTCAAAAGTAGAATAAATGGGTATCTCTTGGATAGGCATGTAACATCCTCGTCTTCATCGTCACTTACCTGGTGAGATGGGAGACAAATGCATAAGGCATTTGTAAAATTAAATTTTCCAATATTTAGTAAAAAAAAAGTCTTAAAATTATAAATTATCCTCACGGCTCATTAAGAGCCCTACATATGCCAGGCGGCGTGGCGATACAAACGCGGATGGTCTAAACGCGTTGGCTACTTTTGATATTTTCGTTTTTTAGGAATATTCAAGGGTTATTCGAAAAAGAAAAACATATGATGGCTGCCTTATCTGTAATGCAATAATAATCAAAAGTTTCAAGGTTAATTTTAATGTATTTGGTGAATAATGAAATATATACCGAGTATATACCGAGTAGTAATAAACTATATACCGAGTAAATTAGACGTGATTTGGGGGCAACTTTGCAATTTTTTTCTATCGAGAAAATTTAACGCAATCGTGTTTTTGAGTCATATAGTTACCAGAGTTAGTCCTGAACTTTGCTGCATTTTTATTTCAACTTGAGTATTTCATTATTATTGATATAACAGTCAATCATGCAAAACAGTGTGAGGTAGTACGGGCCCTTAATAGCCGCTTCTACTGTCAAGAATATTGGCTGCTTTTTTGCATAAGTATTGCTATTTAACGAGGAAACGCAGGCAGTGTTCTTAGCATGGACGTACCCTTTAGAACTAGTTATTAAATGAGGTTAAAATTTTAGTATTTCTGAATTTTTTATTTGTTGAATAAAAAAAAAGATATGTAAAAATATATGAAGCATGCTATGTTTTCAAGTTAGTACGCAAGTAAAATCAAAGCGTGATATAACCAAAAGTTTAATCACAAATTGAATCTTTTATTTTAAGTGACAGCTCAGTGGCGCAGTGGTTATCACGCCAGCCTGCGACACGGAGTGCCCGGGTTCGATCCCCGGCCAGGTCAAGATGGAAAATGATCTTTTTCAGATTGGCCTGGGTCTTGGATGTTTATCTATATATGTATTTGTTATAAAATATAGTATCGTTGAGTTAGTATCCCATAACACAAGTCTCGAACTTACCTTGGGGCTAGCTAAATCTGTGTGATTTGTCCGTATATATTTATTATTATATTTATATTTATTTATTAAGTGTTATATCTTTGGGATGGGTAAAAAATGTTAAACTCGCGTCAGGTTACGTGACCATCGAAAATTCGTAAGACGGACGCGAGACTTAAGACCGCCGCAAAGGCGAGTTTTAACTTCGGCTGAAGTAAAAACTAAGCACACCCGGAGTGCAACCCGTGGTTCTTTTTTTGTCAAAATCATTTCGCCAATGTACCGCGATCATTCTGTCTGTCTATTCCCTCAAGGCTCATAGACAAGATTGTAATAAGTAGATTAATCATCGAATTTCTGCGTAGCAACTATAAATGTAAAACTGCGGAAACCCTGAATCATCAGTTGTGTAAACTGTTTTACTGTATCTCGTAAACTCAGATCAAAAGTAGTTTTACAGCCTCTCGGGGCGTGCTTCATCGTGTGCCCACGTACACAACGGTAATACTAAAATTTTAGATAAGTAGATTTATGAGTCATCATCATCATTTCGGGTAGGTGTCATGTTCAAGCGACCATGCCCCTGGTGTCAGAGTTCTTCGGAACCGCCTCTCGGCTGACGTGGTGCCTTTAACGACTTTCAGATGGCAGCCGGGACCAACGGCTTAAAGTGGCCTCCGAAGCACGGAATCGGAATGTTCTATAATACTCGTACCTATGGTGTTAAGATGTACTGCCACTAAAGATTATTTGTACAAGCAATTACTTTAACTACTGCTTTTTTGTCATTGTGTTTATTTACTTTTTTTTTTATTTCTACTTTTTCATTATAAATTTGTTTCTATGGCGTTCGTGGAAGACCAACGTTGTGGGTCACGCCACAACATATGCTGAGCGAGAACATTTTGGTATGAACATAAGGATAGGTGTTCTTGTTTGGATTTGTTTCTTGTTGTTTTTGACTCACGCGTGCAACAACAACAGATAAGATAAAAAAAAAGAAAACTCACACATGCATATCTAAACATGTATGTCTAAGACTGTAAGGAGATAGGTATTAGGTATGGCTTGAGGCTATGTCTAGCCCGTAAAACTTAAAAATGTGATTAGCGTTATATATGTACTCATATGTTTATGTTGTATTTCGTCTTGTCGTTCCTTTTTTTCTAGGAATCTATACTAATATTATGAAGCTGAAGAGTTTGTTTGTTTGTTTGTTTGAACGCGCTAATCTCAGGAACTACTGGTTCAAATTGGAAAATTCTTATTGTGTTGGTAGTCCATTTATTGAGGAAGGCTTTAGGCTATATAACATCACGCTGGGACTAATAGGAGCAAAGCATCAATAAAAAAATTTTGAAGTTGGGGAAAAATTATTCATCTATACTAATTAATCATAATAACAGAAATAACCGCGGAAGAAGCCGCGGGCAGCAACTAGTAATATTATAAAGTTGAAGAGTTTGTTTGTTTGAACGCGCTAATCTCAGGAACTACTGGTTCAAATAAGAAAATTATTTTTGTGTTGGATAGTCCATTTACTGAGGAAGGCTTTAGGGTATAAAACATCACGCTCCGACCAATAGGAGCGAAGCATCAATAAAAAATGTTTTGAATATGGGGGCAAATTATACATCTAATAAAAAAACTATTGCCGCGGACGAAGTCGCGGGCTACAGCTAGTTAAAATATATGTTAATACTGGAGAATTAAAAGCCAGCGACTGTAAATCAAACTTGGTTTATACTTTATGACAAACATACCGACATAATATGAAATTAAATATATTTTTGAGAAAATTTATTGTTGCTGTGGCCTTTACATCCGCAGTTTTGATTCGTTAAACACCGCTAGAAATATAAAGTGTTTTGAACTCAGAATTGTTTGGAATAATTCCAGCAACCGCAACTATAACGAAAATAGCAGGTTGGCGACCAAAATTTAAAAATAAAAATATAAAAAAAGCAAAGTGCTACGATCTCTCGTGTTTACGATTGCACTGGCTGTGTACATCGACACTAGAACGTGCGAAAAATTAAAAATAAAGAACTTTCATAGATATATAGATTTCATAGATTTAAAAAAAATGGCGTCACGGATATTTCGTACGATGAAGTACCTACGAACGAACCAGCTAGAAAATGTACTCACACACTGTTAACAAGGAGTAAATATCACACTCAATAGGAATTTAAAAATAGGTATGGGCGGATAAGAGACGGACGGGCCTCATCTATACTAATATTATAGAACTGAAGAGTTTGTTTGAACGCGCTAATCTCAGGAACTACTGGTTCAAATTGGAAAATTCTTCTTCTTTGTGTTGGATAGTCCATTTATTGAGGAAGGCTTTAGGCTATGAAACATCACGCTGCGACCAATAGGAGCGAAGCATCAATAAAAAATGTTTTGAAAACGGGGGAAAATTATTCACCTATACTAAAAAAAAATCTAATTATACATAATAACAGAAATTGCCGCGGACGAAGTCGCGGGCAATAGCTAGTATGATATAAAGGGGGTATTATACCATCCTAAATTCAGGATCCGATTTAGGACACGAAATTCAGTCGTCGGAGCTCCTGATTACAACTTCCTGAACGCGTCCTGAATGCGTCCTGAATCAGAAGCGACCGTGGATGCGAGCGACGAACGACAAGACACAGACGTGTCGAGCAAACAAAAGTAATGGCTCCATCATTATCAAAAAACCAAAAAATTGGTATTGCCTTAGCCGTAGTGGTTTGCTCCATTGAAATTAAGAATAGAACAGGAAAAAATGTGTAGAATATTTATTACTTCGTAAGAATGCATTGTATCCATCGTTTCTTATCTTAATATATATAAATCTCGTGTCACAATGTTTGTCCTCAATGGACTCCTAAACCACTTAACCGATTATAATAAAATTCGCACACCATATGCAGTTCGATCCAACTTGAGAGATAGGATAGTTTTTAACTTATGGCGAAACGAAGTTCGCCGAGGCAGCTAGTATATCTATATATTTTACTAGCTGTTGCCCGCGACTTCGTCCGCGGCAATTTCTGTTATTATGATTAATTAGTATAGATGACTAATTTTCCCCCGTTTTCACAACATTTTTTATTGATGCTTCGCTCCTATTGGTCGCACCGTGATGTTTTATAGCCTAAAGCCTTCCTCAATAAATGGACTATTAACACAAAAAGAATTTTCCAATTTGAACCAGTAGTTCCTGAGATTAGCGCGTTCAAACAAACAAATAAACTCTTCAGCTTTATAATATTAATATAGATTCATGTTATTTTGGTCATTATTCTCCCAAAGGTATGGCATGTCCTTGCACAAAACTAAAGCATTCATAATAATCTCCCTTTCTGTGGACATTTTACGTACGCATACACACGCTGCGCTAAAACAAACACTACGTGCGTACGCGACGGCAGACGAACGGAGACTAAGCCAAATATTCATCTATGGAATGGACTAAGCGTCCTGAGAATGTTCTGTGGTCCTGAGCCATCCTGCCTTAATGCGATTACATTCACCTACGTCGGAAGCCATTCTGTCCTGAAAACGGATAAATCGGATGCGACCGTCCTGAATGCGATTAAACTGTCCGTTGACTGAATTTAGGTTTCGGTATAGCACTACCATTACGGGACGGTCCCGCAGAAAACGGGAAGGTTGCCTTACCTACTCGCAAACTTTGACAAAATAATATAGGTAGAACGTATGAAGAGCGGATCCAGGTTTTTCTTCTGGGACATGCAAATAAATCAACAATAACTGTTAGAAATAAACTTGATAAACAGCCAGAAATAGACAAGGGTTTCACTCATGTTCTTTCTGTTATTTAATTGTATTGTTACAACTCTAATGATTTAATTTGCTTCTAAGTCAATGGTATATTCTAAAGCCTACCTAAGTTCATCAGGGATAATGTAGTATTCTAATAATGAAAGCATTATTCAAATCATCATCAATCAGTTAGTGGAAGAATGCAAAGAAATCCATATAGGCTCGTATTAGACAGTACTCCGAAATCTGTAAAATGTGCAAATAGTCCACACAACATGTGTGTACGAATTTATAATAAATTTCCAAATGAGTTTAAAAACCTTAACAATTATTTGTTTAAAAATAAATTGAACATGTGGCTACTCCAGAAAATGTTTTATAAATCTGATGACATTTTTGATAATAATTAAGTACCTACTCCTAACATTTTTGTATAATATTAAATTGAGATTTATCGCTAAAAGTATTGTGAATTTGATTAAAGAGCGATAGATATTTAGTATTGTTAATAGAAATGTAATCAAATAAAAATATTGCATGCTGTAAAAGTGGCTAAGTAGGCTAAGCTACACTTCTATATGTAAATCTTATCTTATCTTAAAAATCAATCCAGCCAATAGTTTCGGAATCTGAATGGTTTAATTCAAACAAACAAACAATTGAATTTTCCCCCTTTATTATATTAGTATAAGTATAACTGGAGATTGGTGTAGACAAAGAAGTGTAAATAGGTATGTAAACCGTAAGGGATATTATTAAAACGTTGTAGGTACATGGTAGGTACTTACATCGTAGAAATTGTCAAAAGTTAGCGAGTAGGCCTGCGAATTGTGAAGTACTAGGAAATACGCCTATTCATCCCCATAGAAATGAAGTAAATGTGATAATAATTTATAAACCGCAGTAAAATGGTGAAGCAGCGCGGGCTTCGAAGAATGCCAGCATTATTTTACGAGTGCATATGTATTACAATAAAACATGAAAAAAATGCTTATATTTTTATAACTGGAGCAAGGCAATAACTCCGTGCATTCATCTTGTTTGCCTTTAAATATGTTATATATTTAACCTACATTTTAAGCGCGAATATTGCCTTTAAAGCAGTTTATTATTATTTTTAGGACGACGGATTGTTGTGGTAAACATAGTTAAACCTAAATATATTAAACCAAACGTAGTATAAACCAAACCTCATTGCCTATTTGAAAACAAATACAAAAAAAACTGTCAATGTCATGTTTTGTCACTTGTCAGAGGAAAACTGTCAAAAAATATGTTCCTTAATTTACATTTTTGGTAATTTGTAAATAAACAAATTTGTGATTCACCAATTTGTATGGAATTTTTATTTCTAGAACAATCTCCACACAGCAAAAATTGATCATTTTCCACAAGTGTCAAAGTCATATGAACTGTGTGTTCAAGTGGAAAATAAATTGTTCCATTAATTTAAAAAGATATCGGTTCGCGTGTAATCGAAGCGTATAATGTGTAGTTATTTCGCGATTGTGTTCTAGTTTCATGGGCGATCGTCAAAGAATCCGGCGTCCCGACGATATGGCTACCACAAGCACAGCGGTTTCCACCGTATCTCCTCAGATACAGGAGGTAAAATCTTCAATTGATATACCATTTCGGTTGTCTTATCTCTTCTATTTAACATGTTAAGACTGTAGTGATAAGTCAGTTGTAAACATTCCATAATTTGAGCGCGATGACTGTGGCTAGGGCGTTGTTTTCTGGAGTTTTGAGGAGTCAGAAATGGGGTTTGAAGTTAGAGTATTCGACGAAAGCGCCTGGTTTGTTGAGCGATATAAATGTGTTGGATTTAACGCGCGTGGTTGCCGGGCCGTTGTGTACTATGACCTTGGGAGACCTGGGGGCGAATGTCATCAAAGTGGAGAGCTTGGATGGGGATGAAGCAAGGAACTGGGGCCCACCCTTTATAAATGGAAACAAGGATTCTTACTACTACTTGTCTATAAACAGGAATAAGAAGAGTATCTGTATTGATTTTAAGTCACAGGAAGGTAAGGAAATAACTTGATTTTTATAAAAGTTTGTAAAGTAACTTTACATTTTGGTTAAACGAGAATTACTGGAATTCCCTTAATTGCTGAACTTCTAGCAAAAAACCTCATATTATTCACCTTGCCAAGCAATTGTTTGTCCGTATATATCTATTTATACACACATACATAGTATCACGTCTGTTTCCCTTGCAGGGTAAACAGAGTCTATGTCTATAAGACCTTACGACCACATTTATAGGTTGGTGTAAATGGAAACCAGAATCAAAATTGCCTATTGACATGATTCTGTAGATTTTAGCCCAATACCTTGATCGGCTTTTACAATCTGCGTGGGAAGAGAAGCAGCTGGCACATCCTAAGTTTTTTCTTGTCTCCCAGACCAGCATGGAAAATTAGTATTATTAAAGAATAAAATCCTTACTTTCATTATCATGTTGGTTGTTCGTTATCATGTTGGTCAGGGCTGGCCTCGATGCACATACCGTGACCAGATTACAGATTTTCTTGCCAAAAGGCAAGTTACGAGTACCCGAAACTGACGAGCATGCATGAAGAGAGTGATGGATGTAGACAAAGCGAGAGAGGTTTGTAAAGATCGTAGCTAGTGGAGGTCCCTAGTCTCTGCCTACCCCCAAAGGAAAGAGCCATGATAATATGCATGTTTCATTATCATGGTTTCTTGAATTTAGGGAATAACTTCATTGTCTTTATTATTTAATGATTTCATTTTGTTTTTACTCAATTACACATCACTAAACACATTATTTATAATAAACATCAAATAGTATGGCCCTAGTAGTACAGAGAGGGTCGTGCTCCTGTAGTGGAGACTAAAAAGACCTGATGATGATGATGATTCATTACAATCACATCTTTCAATCAAATCAAATCAATCAAAAATTACATCAATCAAAACCCAAATAGATTAAAGAATTTAAAATCTTTTTTTTTTTCTCTTTACACTAATCATAGATTAGAAAACAGCTTGTATTAAATCCACCCTATAACATCTTTTTTATAAAAGACCTGGAGTGAAGTTAAACGCATAGCTCAGGACAGATCGAGATGGAGAGTCTTTGTGGACGCCCTCTGCCCCAGATAGGGGACATAGGACTATAAGTAACATCTTTTTTATGGTATAAAATGGAAAATGAGAAAGCGAGTCACCTGGTTGTATGCGATCAGCACTACCCATGGACAATTGCAACCACGGGGCATATAATTGCAACACCAGAATGTGAAAGGAGTGTTGCCGGCCTTTCAAGGAGTTGAGGGAAGGACATGGGGGAGGAAATAGGGGAAAGGATGGGCTTCCAGCTCTCTCACTCACCAAATGAAGCATATAAGCAGTAAAGCTTCTTCCTATGCTTTATAAAAACATGGTTTGATTAATGTAATAAATACAGTGTAGATGTGTAGTCTTGCGATACAAGGTAAACAAATAATTTATCAACTATTATGTAGTTACTTTTATCTCTTATTTATACAATGAGATGTGATTATACAATGAGGTGTGAATCGTAGGTAGTTGAACTATTTCCAAATAGCTATTATTAAAAAATTACAAGTAGGTACTTTGATATTCATCATGTTTATAAACTATAACAAAAAACATATTTTTACAATTCAAGAGCCACTGTTTTTTAAAAAATAAAAGTTCCTAGGGACACATGCATGGCATTCCAAAATGCCATGTGGGTCTTGAAAGTTGTTTAAGTTTCAACAAGTATTTTATTTCATTTGGATGTAAATACAGCTCGGCGGTGTAGTGGTCAACATGCCAGCCTACAACACCAGGGTGCCCGGGTTGAATCCAAGATGGAAAATGATCTTTTTGAGATTGGCCTGGGACTTGGATGTTTATCTATATAATGTATTTGTTATAAAATATAGTATCGTTTAGTTAGTATCCCATAACACAAGTTTCGAACTTACCTTGGGGCTAGCTCAATCTGTGTGATTTGTCCGTATCTATTTATTTATTAATTTATGTTTACACTGCACTAGGTCCATTAAAAATAAACACAAGACTTTAATATTATAATTTTTTCTTTCGTCTACCATTTGGGTTCTTGGAGACTACAAGCCATGCATGCTTAGGCAAGCATTTGTAGTCCAATTTGAGCCCACTGAAGCTAGGGCACAGTAGCGGCGTTAGAGTAGGGCGCGCTTGAGCGACCTCCCAGGGCGCTGGATACGGAAGGGGCGCCCCCGTTAAGCCGTGACGCCGATGCGGCAGAAAGTTCCCGGTTATCATCATTGATGGCAGTTGTAAAGCTAGCTTCAAAAATCTGACACCGAAGTGTTGGCTAGATTAGTGGCGCAGCGGTCAACACGCCAGCCTGCGACACTAGAGTGCCCGGGTTCGATCCCCGGCCAGGTCAAGATGGAAAATGACCTTTTTCAGATTGGCCTGGGTCTTGGATGTTTATTTATATATGTATTTGTTATATAATATAGTATCGTTGAGTTAGTATCTCATAACACAAGTCTCGAACTTACTTTGGGGCTAGCTCAATCTGTATGATTTGTCCGTATATATATATTTATATATTTATTTCTTACACAGAAGAAAAACAAACAACCAAGCGAGGGCAGAGAACGCAGGGCAGTGTGATTCAATCGCATTGCACCTCCCTCTCCCCAGTAAGAAGAGGGCGCTCGTAGAAATCTCGCCCAGGGCGCCAGTAATGCTGACGCCGACACTGCTAGGGCAGTTATAGTACTAAATTAAATTGTATAGGAAAATCTTATGATTGGCTATGTATGAATATTATCCAGGGTTAATTTTTAGGTAAAACCATCATGTACGATTTGGCCCGCAAGTGTGATGTGCTGGTGGAGAACTTCCTGCCAGGCAAACTGGACCAGATGGACGTGGGCTATGAGATGCTCAAGACTGTCAACCCTCAGCTTATTTACTGTTCCATAACTGGCTTTGGGCAAAAAGGACCCTATGCTAAAAAACCTGGGTACTTATTTTAGTAGTATTTTTATTTAATCTACTTCATTTTTCTAAAGTTCCTTCTCTTATTTTTCTTTCATTTCATAGGTTTTGAGTTCCTTAGATATTTTTAATACTTACATAAAAATATGAAGTATTTTCATTTATTATTTATTAAAAATATCCATTAATATATTCATTTTAATGGGACTAAAACACGAACCTTTTGTTTGTTTATAATCCATAGGTACATACTCCATGCTAAAAATAAAAATGCGTTTCGACAGTACATATACTAATTTGAATGAAATTTGGTATAGAGGTAGTTTGAGGCCCAGGCTAGGACATAGAGTATCGTTCATTCCGGGAAATTCTACTGTTTCCGAGGTATCAACATTACCGCGAGCGGAGCTGCGGGCAATAGCTAGTATTATAGAAATAAAAGGTTCATTCTATGTCCCCTTAAAATGAATTACATGTTTAAAGCACGCGAGTTTAAAACATGAAAATACTCACATAGCAATGACAAATATGTTGTACTAGCTGTTGCCCGAGACTTCGTCCGCGGCAATTTCTGTTATTATAATTAATTAGTATAGATGAATAATTTTTCCCCGATTTCAAAACATTTTTTTTTGATGCTTCGCTCCTATTGGTCGCAGCGTGATGTTTAAAGCCTAAAGCCTTCCTCAATAAATGGACTATCCAATACAAAAAGAATTTTCCAATTTGAACCAGTAGTTCCTGAGATTAGCGCGTTCAAACAAACAAACAAACTCTTCAGCTTTATAATATTAGTATAGATTGTCAATAAAAACTAATAGTTAAAGTAGCCTAATATTCTAATAACTCTTGAATCACTTTTCATTTGTATTTCAGCTACGATGTAATAGCATCAGCTATGGGTGGCCTTCTAAACACAACTGGTGAAAGAAACGGCAACCCTGTGAAGCCAGGAGTAGCCATTACAGACGTCACGACAGGCCTCCACGCGTTCGGAGCCATCATGACCGCCTTATACTACAGAAAAAACACAGGGAAAGGCCAGAGAGTTGACTGCAATTTACTCTCAACACAAATATCCAGTATGATTAATATAGCCAATATTTACTTAAACTGTGGGATTGAAGGACAAAGGTGGGGGACAGCTCATGCTAACCTCGTCCCGTACCAAGCATTCAAGTCCAAAGACGGACACATGGTAATTGGAACAGGTTCTAATAAACAGTTTGTTGATTTTTGCAAGCTTATTGGCAAAGAAGAACTGATAGATGATGAAAGATTTAAAGATAACTCACTGCGCGTTCAAAATCGTGAAGAAATCATAAAAATTATCAGTGAGGTGATAATAACTAAGAATAATAAAGAATGGACGAGAATATTTAAGAATGCTACGTTTCCAAACGGACCGGTGAACAAAATGAAGGATGTCTTTGAAGATGAGCATGTCAAAGCTATTGGATTAGTCCAAGAATTGCCGCACCCTGATGCCGGGTCGATCAAGGTTGTAAGACCTCCTACAGAATACAGCGAAGGGGGCAATCTAGCCAGGACTGCGCCCCCAACCCTTGGACAGCATACTAAAGAGATATTGTCAGAATTTTTGGGCTATGATGATGGGAAGATTACTGACTTGTATGATAAGAAAGTTATAAGATGATCATGTTAATAAAATGAGAATTTATTATCTTTGTGTTGTTTTAATCTATCCTTTTAAGTTCAAAGAAAAACAAAGATTCAAAGATTTATTCAGAAAATAGGCCTTTTCAGGCACTTTTTCACGTCAATTCACATTTAAAATTAAATAATACTTATTATATTATATTCAAATTATTAATTATTGTTTAAAAGCTACAAACTACTAGCGTTTCGGAACCGACCACTGCAGAGAAGAAGACGCCGAAAGAAAATCTTCAACAGTATTGGTCGCCTACTTGCCTGAAGGGCTTTGTATGATATTTAATATTTATCTTTTCTTTTTTTTTGATGTCATGTTATATACAATTTTAATTAACATATTTTTGTGGAACACGTTATGTTAGCGATCGAGCGCGCAACAACAACAGATATGATAAACAACAGATATGATAAAAGTGTCAAAGAGGCCGAGCAGACCTGTCCCCCCTGGCAGCACCCGTTCACGAGTTGACGCATGGATCAGCCATCGCTGAGCTCAACAATATTAGAGGGAACTCGACGACCCGACACACAACGCCGCCACCAGTTTGAACATTTTAGTGAGCATGACTTACTCGATCTCAAGCACAAAACTCGAAAACTAATTGTCGACGTTGACCGCAAACATATACATGTTTTACAAAGATCTACCTCTACCACGTATAAAATAGTAGCCTCTTTGATGATTTGTACCTATTTATCTTGTTACGTTACGATTTATTTTGTTATCGTTATCGTTACCCAATAACAAGGAGAAAAGTAATTTCTTATCTTATAGCACGAAAAGTGCCTTATCAACAAGCTAACAAGGTGCTTTTCCTAAGTTGACTTCGGCCGATAAGGCAAAAGATGAGAGTTGCTGCTTTCCAGGCCTTTCAGGATATGCATATGTCGCAGGCAAATTGTATGATTCCGCGTTTTACAAACGGCGTCGTCTGTTTATAAACGCTCGCTCTTTTGGAATATGCCAAAGGCAAATTGACAATTGTTAACATTTCAACATTGATGGTTAAAGTATGGTGGCTATCATAAAAAACAAATTGGACAAATCACTTTTTTTCAGCAATCACGTACCTATTCAAATAGGAATAACTTAAAATACATGTTTAGGCACTCAAGTAATTTAAATATTGGAAATGAGTAGGTTACGATGGGACATAGTGGGGTTGTCTGAAGTCCGAAGAGAGGGAGAGGGCACGACAACCCTTAAGTCTGGTAACCTACTCTACCACCGGGCGGGAGGGTGACTTAAAAAGTCACAGCATGGTGTCGGGTTTCCCGTCCACAGGTCATCACCATGCTCGAAATACCGCCATCGAAAGTGTTTCCAGCATGGTGACATACCTCATACTCAGAGTATCTAAAAGATACTCGCTGAAGGTCATACAGGTGTACATGCCGACCGGGAAATACTCAGATGAAGAGATGTATGAGGACATTAGTAGGGCCATACACGCTTCCAAGACCTATTTTACGGCGGTTTTCTGCTAACAATATTCCGCAGGAGTCCTCCGAACACCAGATTCTATGGACATCTTAGCGTTTTTTACGTGCCGGATAACCTCAAAACCTCTGTCCACGGCTTTTTTCAGCTCCTACTTCTGAATCATAAAATGTTCTTATATTACTATGATAATTTTCATAAATAAACAATCCTTTTTTGTAAAAAGTCCTTTGAACACGCAGGATTTGCACTGTTTTCAATATTTTTCTGTTTCACAAAATCGACGCCATTATGATTGTTTTGATAAGCAGCGCCGCGCGAGGTAAGAAAAAGAACTAAATACTTCAATTTGCCGCGTCATTTTGTAAACGGCGATTGAATTGTCTATCAAATATTAGGCATATTATATACTGACAAGGCAATTCACAGTTTGCCTTCGGCATATTCCAAAAGAGCGAGCGTTTGTAAACAGACGACGCCGTTTGTAAAACGCGGAATCATACAAATTGCCTGCGACACATACATGAAATCCTGGCCATCAGGCAATATGAGAGTTTGCTCTCTCCAATCCTTAAGCCAAAGCCGAGGTTCGACACTCCTGGGTGCCTTGGCGGCTATTACAGATTGACGGCATTTTACCCTAGCCTCAAACGCCCGGTGATGTAGCAAAGGACAATTATGTATATAAACGGGACTTAGCACGAACCTTTTTTATTATTTAAAAAAGAATCATTTGGAGCTAGTTAGTTAGCTGCAAATGATTCTTTTCTAACTAGGAGACCTATTACATTAATTAAAAGTTTTAAGTTTGCTTATTAACTGACTATGTAGTTCCAAATGAGCTTTCGCTACTTCACCGGTTGTTTGGTTGGTTTACCTGAAGTTTCGTGATCGTATATGTGCCAGATGGCCTATCTCAACTCTCATCTTTTGCTTGAGGGGCCTATTGTTAGTAGCATGAAGGGCCTTCTCGTCAGGGGAAGTATCAGACTCTCACAGAAAATCGACGTTTGAGTAAAAGCTTTACCGCCTCTCTATTTCGTTGGGTGAGTGAGAGAGCCGGATGCCCATCCTCCCCCCATGTTTTTCCCCCCAACTCCTTGAAAGGCCGGCAACGCTCCTGTTACTCCCTGGTGTTGCAGTTGTCCATAGGCAGCGCTGATCGCTTACCATCAGGTGACTCGCTTGCTCGTTTGCCGTCCTATACCATGAAAAATAGAACGAAGGCCTGCAGTAAAAACTAGTTAAAACACTATGGTTTGCTTTTCGTACTTGTTAATGACACAAGTCTCATGTAGCCAGTTTTGACACGTTGGTAAAACAGCACCTAACACTACTTTTATTTCGCCGTACTAGGAGCCAGTACAACCGATCGCAGTGATAACGCTGCGGCCAACGAAAACTCAGGAGAGAAAGAAGGTCGTCTGGACCGAGGACACAGTCGACAATGAAAACATGAACAAGAAAAAGTCTAAATGTAAGTCAGTGTTTAGCACTTGATTCATTTTTAAGCACAATCAGAAAAGTTCAATATGAATAAAAGATCAACTTATTCCTAACCTTCTCATAACATAAAGCTTAAAAATTATGGGCAGCAGCGTCAGAAGCACAAGAAGCCAGAGACGCCTGCCCAGCGTGGTGAATAAAGCAATATCGTCCCATGGAATAAAGCCTCCTTGAGACGGGTATTTGTCCAACAGTGAACTTCTTGCTGCTGTAATGATGATGATTGGCCATATATAAGATACGACAAAGCTAGCATGAAATTCTACCTAGTTTTAAACTTTTATTTCGGGAACGTAATTCATTTGACGTCTCTTATACCATACTCGATTTTAATATCTACGATGCCAGCGTGGATTCTAAAATCTATGGAATCGTGTATTCTAAAATCAGAGGTCCGAACTGGCAGGGTCGCCATATGGTCGACAAGGGATTCATTATATCTTTATTTTTTCAAATTTACTTTTTGTGCAAAATACAAGAATAGGTTTGAGCCAAATTCGCTTAGCTTATTTCTTCCTAGTGCTTCTATCTAAACAATGATCAGAAAGTTATATTTTCACAGAAAGACTAGTAAATATATGTGAAATTGTAAAATAAAATATCTAACAGGTTGCTGTATATACGAGAAGCCCGTAAAGTTTGGCGAGTCTGAATCTGAATCCAGTGACGACGAGTGCGAACACTGCTCAGGGCATGTTGAGAAGCGTAAGCACAAGCGCCATCATCAACAGGCTTCTACGAGCAATGCCAGCAGCACCACCACTGAAGTACAGGTGAGTGATCAATGTGGTCATGATACCCCCGTTAATAAGAAAGTTCCTCGCGGTTTTTCTTCAACTACTCGATCGTTATTCGAAATAAAATACGAATAACCAATTAATAAAATATATTTTTAGCCAAATAAACTATTATATTCAGAACAGCTGACCAAAATTACAATTGCATTGAACATTCACGTGACTCTATCTCGAGATTCACAGTACATGGCCAGAGAAAAGAACTTCGTTCTTAATAATTCTATTGTTTGTGCGTGTTTTGGTCGCATCCTCAACTATGGTGAATCCTCCATCGAGAGAGTATGTTCGCTTCTGTGTTGTCTTTGAGCATGCGAGCTTTTACTCCTATCAAATCAAACCTTCCTTAGATATGGTCTGATCCACATGATATTATTGACGTATTTTAGTCACACACAAATAAGGTAGAGGTAAAGTTCAATCAAAGAATCACTCCAGCTAAGTACTATCCAGTTACATCCAGACCAGAAGGAAGACACGAAGCGTCTAGCCAAATGTTTGTCTATGTTGTTATCCTCAGAATGATGTCTATATTTTGTTCACAAAGATGCCCACCAGGCGTGTTAGCCACGAATAATAATTTCTATGTTATTCCAGAACGCAGAGGCTGCTGAACCGACAGCCCAGATTACGTTGAAGCCCGGCGAGCCGTCCGCGCCGCCCGACAACCCCGACAAATCCAAGCCTTCCAGCTAGGCTGACTTTAAATAGGACAAAAGTATTTCGAAATTATATGAAACTACTGGAAAACCACGAAGACGTACGAAATCTGAACAAAAATGTGACCAAATGTATTGGAAACGTTTTTTTAGAATCTATATATCAAAATAAGTTTCTCTTGTGTTCTAAGTTACACTTAAGAACATAAGAGACGAAGAGGGAGGTGTACCTAACAGTAAATAAGAATTCAAGTAAAATTAAGTTCTGTAAATAACAGAACCATTTTATTGCAAAACCATTTGATTTTACATCCAAATACAGGTTAGGTAGTAATTCACTTTCATTTAGCTTTAGAAATTTATACGAAAACACTCGTCATCGACTTTGAAAGTCAAAAGAGCGCACACAATTTGGTAGGTTATTGGCATTATGAATATTTATTTAATTAATATTTATTTGGCTCTTGCGTTTACTACAATATATTTAAATGTATTAATTTAATATAAGGTAGTTAGACACTAAGCAATAACTAAACTTTTAAAACAGAATAAATGTTAATCTCTAATAGAAATACATTTTTTATTTTGATTTAAATGTTAAATATAATTTATAATATAATAGTTTCCTACTTGCCTCAAATGATGGTAGCGTAAAATTCTAATTTGTCCCAGCGGCAACTCTTCTTTTAGGAGACAAATGGGAAGCACTTACTGCAAATGTATCTTTTCTTCATAGTAACTTATTGACACTACTACCAATCAAGTAGACGCCAATTTTAAGGTTGATTTCAAAGTCACGCGTTTAACCAGCGCCAAAGCATGCGCGCGCTTGCAATCACACTAGCTAGTAGTTCCGTTTCATAGTCACTGAGTTCAAACGCGCCGTCCGAAAGACGCGCGCCATCGGCCATAATCAATTATTGTAACAAATGTGTTACGAAGTCCCTGATGCACTCTTTTCCATAGAAAATAAACAGCTAATCCTGTTATTATATTTGTCCCAATGATGACAAACAGCTATACATTGCAACGAAATGCGTGATACGAAAACTCGTTTTACAGTGTACGCCCCGATCAAGCGCGCGCAGTTGAAACGCGTTGGTCAACGGCGCCGGACGCCAGCGTGACTCTGAAATCTGCCTAAAATGTTGACTAATGGATTTTGGCATGGCAAGATGTGAGGATTTTCCTTCTAGATTCGGATAATATCCGGCAATGTTTCTGAGGACCATCATCTTTAATGTATTTTTGTATTAACACTTGTACGTTATGTGATTTGGTAAAAGAGTGGGCGCGTCTTCTTGAATGACACTACCATTTAAATGTCAAGTTAAATTTAAAGGTACCATAAGTTTTATCTCGAGGAGAAAAAGCGAAGTACATACTATGTTGTTCTGTTTTATAATAATAACAATGATGGCCATTTGTACTTTTAACCCTTCTAACTTCTTTTATCTCGTAGATTATGTAGGCTTTTATTTTCAGTCATTTACTTAATTTTATTTATTTTTCCATTATGCTAAGCAATTAATTATTGGAATAAATCCTATTTAAGATTTGTTTTGTTTTATTTATCTTTTCGTCTATATTAATTTTCATGCCTTGACTATTTTACAACTTAATTTGTTATAATTTCATGGATATACTCCTACTATTTACTCTCTTAAACTTAAAATAAGCAATATATTCTTCGTACGTAGATAATTGAATATTGGCGCTGTGAAATTAACTTAAGGCGTGTGTCGTGAGTAGTTGGTTACAATAAATTGTAAGACATTTTAATAAGTACGATTAGGCTATTACTTAGCGCTGAGCGCATTGACGGGTATTTTAACCAACTTAAAAAAAAAAAGAGGAGGTTATTAATTCGGCTCGGCTCTTCTCTGATGAGGCACATAGGAACAACCATCTCAGAGGACTAAAGTCGACGCCTGCTACTTTGTCCACATAATTTCAGAAAGAAGAGCAGACTTGTCAAAGAAATAGGTATTGGAGTTTGAGAAAAACTGTTGTAGCCAATAGCGATCTAGCCTCGACCTGGCATTTTTCTGTCAAATAATAATAACCTCAAATTATTTATAGACTTCAAAAAGAAGAGGTTCTCAATTCGATTGTATTTTTTTATGCTTACCTCAGAACTTCGTCATTTATGAACAATCTTTCTTTTTTGTTTCAAAGGGTATGCATTCAAGTTGGTCTCATTTAAATTTCATCACTATCGGTTTGAAGTCGGATTTTTCATATGAAAGATAATGTTACTTGTGTACTTCTTTGGAAATCACTACCACTTACTATCCGGTGTGCTCAAACGCTAGCCAGCTTCAAATCCCAAGTAAAATCGCATTTTCTATCTTTATGATATTTTTCCAACGTAGGCTTTCTGGCTATCACCATAACTTTCTGCTGCTTTTGTGTATGTATTTATGTATTGTTTATTATGTATTTATGTATGGTATTTGTGTATGTTTATTTATGCTATTGTATTTAAGTATGTTTAGTGTAGGTTACTATGTCATTTGGTTTGTTTTTTCTACCCCGCACCATAATATTTCTCTCGCATTGTTTTCTTTTTCTGCAAAGGTTGCCTGGAAGAAATTGCATTGCGATAAGGCCGCCTTTTGCACAATTCTTATATTTTAAGTTAATATAAATTATGTAAACTGTTCCTTTTTGTGCAATAAAGGGTATTGTATTGTATTGTTACGAGACTGTGACGCAGAGGCTCTTTCTCTCCAATTTTTACTAGTTATGGAGTTATCAGCGGTTTTATTGACATACTTGTTTCGATTAAAATATGAGAAAATAAACCTACAAGATGATAAGAAATATCTACTCATGCTGCTGTTAGTGTCTTATCAACAGATTTTTTGTGTCTTCGTTATCTAGACCAGTGTTTTTCAATCTGTGAGTCGACATTATTCGGCGGGTCGCCAGCAAAAAGAATAAGTACAAATAAAACACAATTTTAACAAGGACCAACTTACCTACTTAAAAAAACTCGCGGCTTCTTGCAGAACGTAGGTCTTAATAAGGAATACATATACCAAAATTGAAAAAATCATTTCATCTGTCTGCGGCACAAGGGAGCGCCAGAATTTCAACATGTAAAGGAGTCGCGAAATCAAAAAGATTGAAAAATACTGATCTAGACTATTATATAACATTTATGTGTGTGTAAGTTTGTTTGTATTGGTTAAACTCAAATACTAATAACTGATTTTAAACATTATTTCACCTTTAGTAAGCTAAATTATTAGTAGTAACGAATAATATAACTAGTTTATAAAAAGAAAAGGTTGAATTTAAATGAAAAAAAAATGAAAATATCAATAAATTGTAAGACATTTTAATAAGTAAACAATAGTTATTACAGACGTAAACTAGGTGCACTGAATGCCTATAAAGTAATTTAACATTAAAAATAAGATAAAACTGTTTAGTAAGTACCAACCAGACATTTTTTTTATCGTTAACACTGCTTGGGTAAAATGAAACGCAACGAAAGGCGAAGGCAGCTTCAATCATGTTACACAAGAAAATACAACAGCTAAATAAATATAATAAAACGCTATGTACTAAAAACGGGTCACTCACGTGATATTTCGTCGGCATTGCCGACTATTGTTTCGGACTTGTCAGGAGCCCATTTTCAAGGCGAGTGCGGGACGCGCGGCGGTCCCGAACTTTAGTTCGAGAACCTCCGCGCGCTTCTCGCACTGCGCATGTCCGAAACTATAGTCGACAATCCCGACGAAATAGCACGTGAGTGACCCGTTTTTAGTACATATGTCTTTATCTCACGTTATATTCAATGATATAATAAGAAAATGCTATTCATCTAGGGCTTTGTTCGGATTAGGGAAATATTAAACTGCTCATTGTGGTTTGCTTGAGTGACGTTGCTGATTGCACAACGCGCACGTAAGCGCCGCTGCGAATCAGCCACTCACATAGGGACGAATTGGAGGCAAAAAGTTTGCCACTCACTGTAAGCCCAATCACACATTACTGAATTCAGTCTCTGACGAGAGCCGGGACGCAGTAGTACGTTAGACACGAATGGAGATATAGTCTGTTCGGGCAAATGGTTTGCAGTACACTCACATAAGATTTTGGAAAGTAAATGAAAATTATTTAATTTGGAAAATAGTTTTTTACTTGTACTAAACATGAAAAATTAAACGAATTGCTAAGAACCGCTTTTTTCTTACCAAGGACGAAAAAAAAATTATTCGTGTACTTTATTCGCTGCGTAGCAAATAAAACAGCCTTTAACACGTATTGCTTCTGTACAGCACGTGCCGAGTCCTTGAAGCTGCCGATAGCGCATTTGGCGGACGCCGACACTTTTCTCGGCTGCCGGCGGCGCCTTGTGAAAGCACGCAAACCATTTGAACGGGCGAACTATATTTCGTATCGTGTCTAACGTACTGAGGCGGCCCTCTCGTCAATAACTGAATTCTAAGTGTGAGCGAGGTATAAGCCGCATCTGAACAAAGCATTAAAATTGTTTCCATTTTACCCACTTTAAACTTCATAGAAATTCAGCATGCACGGATTATATAACGTTACATTGATTGCGTAATAAATACAATTAAAACATTAACAATATAATCAGCCTATACTTTGTGATACTTCAGGTCCAAGAGTTTAACAATCTAAATAGTTTAATTGTGACAAAAGGTGAGATCCAAAGTAATCATTGAACCAGGCTTAAGCATGCGATCTCAACGCCTCTAGCGTACAATTTGATTAATACTCATCACATAGATGTCCACCACATTATGACAAAATAAAATCAGTATTCACGAAAAATATATTATTCTAGACGAAAAATGTATTCGACTTTATTAAAAAATATTTTTCAGTTTAACTTGATTTTATTAAGTCTAAGATAACAGCATCTAGTGACTAGGGGATCGGACAAGGTACGATAAAGAGATCAATTATTTAGTGGGCCTTTTATAATAAAAAAATATTCGACCCGTATTTTTTGCTTCGCCGAAATAACAATACTTAGATATAGCGCATAAAGTTCAGGAGTGGGGGCTAAATACGTCACTTGTTAGTATAAAACGTACCCACGTGTGACGTCATGCGATATTTTAAACCAATGTATCTTCGTAACTTTTTAAATAACAATAAAAATAAAAAATTCGTATCGAATATTTTTTAATAATCTATAAGACGAACATACCATTTGTTTTTTAGTCCGATCCCCTATTCACTTGCACTTGCACTTCAGCGCCGCCCATGGTGGCATGGTGGCACGACCTGCCGGCATGTCAGGTACTTTCTAAGTTTTATCAGGCCCTAAGTTGGGCTAATATTTTTGCATGAGGTTGGCAGTCTATCCGTTAATATTATATTGTCTTTGCCTCCGTTAACAATTTATAACATTTCATACTAAAATGAATTGGTAGACTCGGGGCCCCGTACATAAACATAACACCGCGGAGCATCTATGCTCAAATATAAAATACTGTGACCTATCTTTACACAACAAATCATTTTTTTATGTTTATTGTTATAAGACTCGGTGGTAATTTTGTTATATAATTGCAGTATTTCATAAGTCGGGCAAAAATGGAAAGAAAATTCGTGAAATTATTAAATAAGTAATTTGTAATAACGATTTCGTTATGCGCAAAAAAACCTTTCCACAATGCCCACGTTGTCTGTGAATTAAAAAAGAAAAATTGTCTGTGTATTTGATGCTAGTAAACTACTAATTACATTTTGATGCCACATAACAATATAAAAAATATTACGGATAATGATTACAATACATCCGATATTACTCGTTACAAATTACAATAATCATCATAAATAAAAACAAATTGTCATAAAAGTCTATTTTATTGTCTGAATTCTGTAGGTATAAGTAACTCGTACCTAACTATGTTTTATTAAATTCTAGACGGCCCTGGAAGAACGTAGTATAATTAATTTTAAAGATCGCAACCAGGATAAGGATTTTTTTCGTGGTTTTTTTAAAGTACTTGACTAAATAGGGTATTAAAAAAATCCTAAAGTCATATAAAATAACAATACTTAGTGAAAAACATAATAATATTTTTTTTAGGAAATCACTAATTTTAATAGAAATGGATGAAATAGAAACTTAATGTATTTTCAGTACGGCCGCGATAAGAAGCCACCATTTTTTTCTTTTCTTGTATTTGGCCCTCAAATTTCATTCAGAAGCTTATTTTAGCCAGTGTCTAGTTAATCTTTGTGTTATTCTTGTGTATCAACGAAATGATGGTATAATTCATTTCGCTGATTTGACGGAGCCCCTGGCGACAATTCCCACGAATCCACTGGAATGATCATATGCGTACGACACAGCAAGGCGAGCAAACACCAGCCCGCTAAGTAAATCTCACTACAGGCGCACCATGACACTTCATTTTAGACATTCCATACATTGTTCATAAACATCATCTAAACACCAAATTAGACCGACTTAACATTATTAACTCCATTAGAAACGATTTGCAAAATAATCCAAAACAAAAACCGTGCAGTCCGCCAAAATTCCCGCCAAGAACTCAAGCCACCATTTGCATTTGTTTGAAGTTGCCCACGCTTTTTGTTAGTCTTGTTTTTCAACGAAATGATGGCGTGATTAATTCCGTTAATTCGACGGAGCCCGAGGTGACATTTCTCACGAATCCACTGGTTTGATCATAGACAACGCAGCAAGGCGGACATTGTACCAGCCGGGTTAGTAAATCTCACTACAGCCTCACAATGATAGTTTATTTAAGTTATTCCACATATTGTTCATAAACATAAGCCATTTATAACACCAAATTACACCGACAAAAACAGTGCAGTCCGCCGCCAAAACATCCCGACAGTTAAATGTAAAAAAAAAACTATTGATTGACGAGTTTTAAAACAATTTTATATTAAAAATTGTTACATAAATATGTATTACATCAAAAAAATCACCGTTCACTTAATTAACGCATAATGAGAAACATCTAAAGAGACTTCTTACGCGGCCGAACTGTGTCATTTAAATAATATAATAATTTACAAATGCTCCATGGTTGGTGAATCAAATAATTTCTAAAAAAAATACATGGTTTAAAAAACATCTTAATTTCAATAGAGAGGATGGTATGATGGTATGGTATGAAGGACCTATAATAAAAACAAAGCTTGGTGTCAGGTCATCAATTTAATAAAACCCAATCTCTCAAGCTCAGCAAAAGATTGCAAGACCTTCAGACACCGTGAGCCAATACTGCGTACATTCGGAACGTTATCAATAAATATTGTAGGCGGTAGTTTTGCATAGTTCTTATAACACAAAGACAAATGTCAACTTAGTCTACCTGCGACCATGAAAACTGTAAAGTTTCCGAAACGTACCTAGTAATAAACGCGATAAACTCGTAATAATTATTTAATTTAAATATGTAACAATCGTGAAAATATAATTACAAGGTCTTGGATTTTGCTCTGTATAGGAACTTTGAAACAAAGATGTGAGTATTATACACGGTGAAATTTTGATCGTTCTGAACCCTTAAAGGGGTGATTCGATATGAACAACTTTTCCTATGGGAACTAAAAGAAAAATGGGCAGTTCCATACAAAAAAAATTCGGCCGCCCGTTCAAATTGTATGGGAACATCAAAAAAAAGAGTTCCTGGTCCAAGTATTGGTCCCAAAGGAAAAGTTGTTTATATCAACGGGCTGAATCATCCCTTTAAGGGTCCAGAACGATAAAAAATTCACCTTGTATTTTCCTTTATATTTATATCCACTCTAAAATCTGTACGCGTACAGAGCAGCACTAAACTGTAGCTGAGACGTCCACAACGAACAACCGTCAATGCCGCGACAACCAGCCTGCAATATTTTTATAAGTGTTTTATTTTGCATGCTATTTTGATATATACTCTAAATAATTATGGAAATAAAATATGGTGAAAAAATTTCATGCGGGCGGGACTTGAACCGGAGACCTAGGTCTATGTACGACCTATGCTCTGCCATCTCTCATCTGCTGATCATCATCTGCAAGAATACCGGACCCGACGCCCCAGTGCTGCCGGCACTACTTTCAGAAAACCCTCGAAAAGTTACATCGATCCGAATAGGGCTTCGTTGTTTAGTATTAACATTACTTACTGCAATGGCGCAGCGACCCAAAGTGGATCTTGGCCTCCGACACTAGAAGGCGCCATTTCTTGCGGTCATGTGCCAGCCGTTGCCAATCGCAAACTCCGAGGCTTTGTAGGTCTTTCATGATCTCGTCACACCAGCGATACCTAGGACGGCCAACCGGTCGACGACCATCCGGCCTACCCGAGTATGCTCTCTTAACGGCTCGATCCTATCCCATTCTCTCTACGTGTCCGAACCACCGAAGACGAGCTGATTTTATTTCAGCAATGATGTTTGGCTTGGACACTGTTCCGCGCTGTCCCATCTGGCGTATGGGGAGCGTCCCCAAGGTGGCGGATAGGGGAACGTCGGTAGTACAGCTTAGCTATGCTTCCGGCTAAGTCCGATGGACTCGCTGACCAACGATGGGTGTGGTCCTCCAGCATTTTGGGGTGTGGGTTAACACCTCACTCACGGAAAAAGCTATTGTTACGAAACCGACACAGAGAAAGTATTAACATTAGATTTGTTTTTTCAACAAGACCATCACTCCTTAGTCGCAAGGCACCAATTTTAATTTAAGTTTTCTTTTTTATTAACAGAAATAAACACTACTAAAAATTTATAGCCAGTGGCACTCGGGATGACGTAGAGATTCTAACAATACTTCATGCAAAAATATCTGTTTGGACGTTTAAGCGCAAACTTAAAAATAAAGTGATTTTAAACCTCTATATTGAAACGGCCAAGTATGGCCCTAGTAGTACAGAGAGGGTCGTGCTCCTGTAGTGGAGACTAAAAAGGACCTGATGATGATGATGATGATGATGATATTGAAACGAAAAAAATTTGGTTGTCTGTAAAGTCGGTTTACGGTCGATAATTTTAGGCCGGCGTTCATCTATACTAATATTATAAAGCTGAAGAGTTTGTTTGTTTGTTTGAACGCGCTAATCTCAGGAACTACTGGTTCGAATTAAAAAATTCTTTTTGTGTTAGACAGTCCATTTATTGAGGAAGGCTTTAGGCTATAAAAAAATCACGCTACGACCAATAGGAGCGAAGCATCAATAAAAAATGTTTTGAAAACGGGGGAAAATTATTCATCTATACGAATAAAAAACGAATGAATCATAAAAAAAAAAATTGCCGCGGACGAAGTCGCGGGCAACAGCTAGTTGATTTATAAGGCGAATTCACGTCAAAAAAAATATTCGACCTCCCATACGACCGATCTGCTGGGCGAATTTCTAAGGAAGTCTAATTTTATTTTTTTAGGGTAACGTACCCAAAGGGTAAAAACGGGACCCTATTAATATCGCTCCGCTGTCCTTATGTGCTCCGCTGTCCGTGATTTTGCTAGTGTTTGCTCACAGCATATTTCCATCACATACAACAGACATGTTTTTTAGCCGTTTTTATAGATAACGGTACGGAACCCTTGGTGCGCGAGTCCGACTCGCACTTGGCTGGTATTTTTACCTGTTTCTTGCAATTCTGGTTAAGAATTCTGATTCCGAGATTTGAATGTATCTTTAAGGTTCCAAATCACGATACTGAGAGGGGTCAGATTTCTCATCGTACATGAAACATGTTAATATATAACTCGTTTTTTGGGCACCTTGTACAAAAGAAGATTAAGGGCCCGTACTACCTCACACTGCTTTGCATGATTGACTGTTATATCAATAATAATTAAATACTCAAGTTGAAATAAAAATGCAGCAAAGTTCAGGACTAACTCTGGTAACTATATGACTCAAAAACACGATTGCGTTAAATTTTCTCGATAGAAAAAAATTGCAAAGTTGCCTCCAAATTACGTCTAATTTACTCGGTATATAGCATTATTCACCAAATACATTAAAATTAACCTTGAAACTTTTGATTATTATTGCATTACAGATAAGGCAGCCATCATATGTTTTTCTTTTTCGAATAACCCTTGAATATTCCTAAAAAACGAAAATATCCAAAGTAGCCAACGCGTTTAGACCATCCGCGTTTGTATCGCCACGCCGCCTGGCATATGTCGGGCTCTTAATGGTATGAGATTTCTGAATTTGGTCTCATAGCAAACATTGTTTGAATTTTCAAGAACATGAACCCCGATTCGGCTTTAACATTAATGTTTTAATGAAATTAAATAGTGCGAATAATATCAGCCTTAGCATAGCAGGTACATACTGAGCTTCAGCGACAATACAACTCCGAACATAAATTAAAACGACCACGATCATCTACGCAGTTTCCTGAAACAATACAAAATTCAAAATTAGAAGTTATTTATCCTAACTAATATTATAAATACGAAAGTGAGTTTGTTTGTTTGTTTGTCACGCTTTCACGTTGTAACTACTGAACCGATCATCATGAAATTTTGGATACACGTTATCTGGGGTACGAAGAAGGATATAGGGTACATTTTATCCCGGGAAAAAGTACTATTCCCGAGGGATCGACATTGACGCGGGCGGAGCCGCGGGCGAAAGCTAGTTTATAATGTTGCAAAGCTGCCAGAATGGAATAGATCTCGAACTTTCCCGAACATTATCTATGCCTTAATTAATATTGCCGCGGATTCGAAGAGTTTTTAGAAATTCACAGAGTACAATTGCCTCTATAACTATGTCAGTAAAGTTCTAATTTGTATAAAAAAATTAACGAACGCTCGGAATCGCACGACTTCCGGCAAACAATTTCTTTTGGCTGAATTAAATTTGAACTTTATTTTCATACTATTAGAGGCGATTGTGCTCAGTTAATTCCTTACAGAGTGTAGAGTGCAGGCCAAGTCCTCTGGCTGCTCTGGCCAAGTATGGCCCTAGTAGTACAGAGAGGGTCGTGCTCCTGTAGTGGAGACTAAAAAGGACCTGATGATGATGATGATGAATTCCTTACAATTCTAGTTGAATCCGCATCAATATTAATTAAGCCTATCGCGCACATACATCTTCCGTCCTGCTTTCACACCATTATCGTCATAAGCCGCAAGTAGTCCACGGGTTGACATAGGCCTCCCCCAAGGATTTTCCAATACGACCGGTTGGAAGCGAGCTGCATCCAGCGAGTTTCTGCGACCTAACTCTGATCGTCCGACCATCTGGTCGGTGAGTGTCCAACGCTGCGCTTGCTGGTACATGGTCGCCATTTAAGAACCTTTCTGCTCCATCACCTGCTCACATACAGAGTGAAATTTAATTCATTTGCATACGTTTAAGGAGTGACTAAGACCACGAATCTGAACGAATTTCATTATGGGACCAACTTCGACATCGTGAAAAAATTATCTGCTTTTTCATACAGGAGTGGAATATGTACTTGGCCAAAATGTATGGAACAGCTGATTTCTTTTTTGCAATTTCGGAGTTGGTCACATAGTTAAAGTTGTTCAGATTCGTTTTTAAAATTTTGCTAATGAATTCCATTTCACCCTGTATATGAATTGTATCCCGCTCACACATAGTCTCGAATATTTTGGAATGTTCAGGCTGTGGGGGCGTTCATTAATCGCGTCATATTTTATAGGGGGGAAGGGGGTCAACAAAAAATCACTAATGATCACCACAGGGGAGGGGGGGGGTATGGACACGTATCACGTGTAATTTTTTTGTACCTCTGTGCTATACTGTATTATAGTCAATAAAATAAAAATATTAGTTCGCTATTATTTTTTAAATTTCTCTGTACTTCTGCTCCAAAAAAAATTTGCAAAATCACCGTCAAATGCATTGAAAGACAACAGAAATGAGGTATGCAAGTTTTGAGAATGCTCTTGCCTGTCCATCACGGGTGCTCGCAACGCGCCGTAGTGCTCGATTAGCTCAGCGTGAGCGGAGAGAAGTGCGTTAAAGAGAGAACGATGACGCGGAGTGGCAATACGAGCAAGACATCGAATATACCGACGGGATCCCAGAATCTGCGGACGATTCATCCAAACAAAACAACCAAACCTTGTCACTATTGAACAAAATCTAACAAATTTGTCGGGAGAAAATTAAAATACGGATATATGTATACATATCTTTCTTAGTTTGATTTTTTTACCCTTCACGTGTACGTAAGTTTATGTGTTAGAAATATGTTCTTTAGTTGTAAAAAAATACACGTCATATTGGACGGGGGAGGGGGGGGTTCTTAAAAATATCACCAAAGATCACCATGCCAAAAACGTATGACGCGATTAATGGACGCCCCCTGTCAGCACCAGACAGAATTATACAATTTTTTTCTAAAATCCTATAAGAGTATGGATGGAGCGTTCAACAAATATTCGGCCCATAGAGCAGAGTTGCTGCTCTCCAAAGACTTTTGCAACTGATTCTCAGATCGGTCTTTCAGGCTATGCATAAAATCGCGGCCCATCAGGCAATATGAGTATACTGCCTCTCCACTCTGCAGTTCTACGCTTCCTCGACGAGCGATGACAGTGCATACAGCAAAGGAACGAGTGCTTTTTAGAAATTTCGCCGTTCGTAAACGAGTGATTTTTCCATACAAAAATCGCTTGAAGACGAGTGGTTATACTTTCAAAAATAGAACCCCGGGGTCACGAGTGCTTTACGTATTGGATATTCGACGTGTTGGAAGACCAATCAGGTGTAAAGGTGTTGGGATTCCGTAGCGAATAAATGCACGGCAACGGATATAAACGAAATTTTAAAATTTACACATAGGCTAGGGCTTTTTCGTCCAGGAAAAAAGTACAATTCCTAAAGGATCGATATTAACGCGGGTGAAAGTTGTCGAGATATTTTAGGTTCCTTATACACATAAAACCTAACTGATATAAATTTCCACTTACCCCTTGAGCGGTTTCTCCTTATAAACGACCTGCTTCCTCGGCCGCCTCGTCCTTCCCTCACCCACGTGCTCCGTGCTGCTATCGCTGTCCCTCCCCTCCGCTCCCACACTCCCCACCCTACTCGTATGATCCCCCATACTGCCCAGCCTACTGAGATTATCGCTACTCCCCGGTCTACCCGTCCTATCAGCACTACTTTCTCCAAAATCCTGTCTAGAAACATTGCTTTCATTATTTTCTTCGGTTTTCCGCTCAGTATTACTCTTTTTGCGAGAGTTAACGGTCTTATCAATGTCCCGATCTCTACCCCCCCTATGCGTAACTTTGTCGTCATCATGACTCCCCCCCGTTCTACTGTCTTCTTTTTTGTTCTGTCCGGTCCGTCGATCGGCGCGAGTGTGTGTTTGTTTAGCACGAACATGTCCGTCCCCGCAGCCCGTGTCGTGTCCGCGCGGACCGCAGTCCGCGGGCAGTCGGGCGGCCGAGCCGGGCTCGCCACACGCATGCTCTGACGCGGTATTTTGGCTTTGTTCCCTGTGCAAACAAGGTAAAAAAAAATAAGATACATTAAAAAGAACGATAAAAATTGGAAATTTATAAGCGATCGAGTGTGCAATGATAATATTTTACATTAAACACAGTAGTCTCAAAGAGGCCGAGCAGTCCTGTCCCCCCTAGCAGCACCCGTTCCCGAGTTGACGCATGGATCAGCCATCGTTGAACTCAACGAAAGAGGGAATTTTGCTTGCTAGAAGTTTGCCGTAATCCTAACTAATATTATAAATGCGAAAGTGAGTTTGTTTGTTATGCTTTCACGTTGTAACTACTGAACCGATCATCATGAAATTTTCATACACGTTATCTGGGGTATGGAGAAGGACATAGGGTACATTTTATCCCGGGAAAAAGTACTGTTTCTGAGGGATCGACATTGACGCGGGCGGAGCCGCGGGCGAAAGCTAGTATAACATAATTAGAATTGGTTGTCTGTAAAGTCGATAATTTTACGTGGGGAAGAGAGATAGATATACAAACCGAACGCTTAGGCCGATCCTGCCTCTCTATCGCCTGCTAGCTAAGCTGTCACTTGACATTTCGTGCGTGCAGCCGTTCATCGACAATTCAATTCATTTATTCACAAACAACATTCCATTGTATTCGAATATTTTCTTAGTCTAACTTATGAACTATATAAAACTTGGTTGATATCATCATCATCATCATCATATCAGCCGCAAGAAGTCCACTGCTGAACATATGCCTCCCCCAAGGATTTCCAATACGACCTGCGACCTTAGTCAGGTCATCCGACCATCTGGTCGGTGGGTGACCGACGCTGCGCTTGCCGGTACGTAGTCGCCATTCGAGAACCTTTCTGCCCCATCGGCCATCGGTTATTCGCGCTATGTGCCCCGCCCACTGCCACTTCAAAGAGCTAATCCGCTGAGCTATGTCGGAGACCTTTGTTCTTCTACGGATCTCCTCATTTCTAATTCGATCTCGCAGAGAAACACCGAGTATAGTTTTTTCATTATAGTTCATCGACAAAGACGTCAAAAATGTACAGTTTTTACTCACAATACAATAACTCTGGCATCCGTAGCTCCATTAGGACTGGGCGCGTCGAACCTCATCAGTTTCTTGGTGGGCGAGGAATCCCTCACCAGCTCCCTAGACAGTCGTTTGGTGACGGGCGTCGCCAACGCGGGTCGTTTCGGCGGCGACGCGTCGTCGGAACTGTCACTATCGCTGTCTAGACGCATCTTCGCCACCAACACTTTGAGGACTCGCCCGCTGTTGCTGTAACACGTTTTTATATTGAAACTAGTAGTGCCCGCGACTTCGTTCACGTAGATTTTATGTTATGTTTGTATGGGAGCTACGTCTTATCATGACAGGAGAAAAAAAATAAGTAGCCTATCCTGTACGCCTAAATGTATATCAACCAAGTTTTTTAAAATTCAGTTGATTCGTTTGACCTCTCAACCACCAAGCGGCCCGATCGGGTCGCATAACAATGGAAAATCCATTGTGTCTGCGTTTCTCACGCTTGATTAGTAAAGGGTTATGGAGAAACATACATACATAAAAAAATTAAAAATCCTCAATTTAGTTTCAGTATCATGTATAGACCTTTTATACACAATATCTTTGAAAACAAAGCAACTTACTCCATGACCAACCCTTACAGATTTATTATTAGTATTGATTGGCTACTTAAAACACGGCTAGCGAGTCACTTGATCATCATTTCCATTATCAATGCATACCCTGCGCATGGTCATGCACACCCTGGTGTCAGAGTTCTTCGGAACTGCCTCTCGGCCTCCGATATGGTTCCTTTAACGACTACCAGATGGCAGCCGGGCTTAACGTTATCTTTTTCAGATTGGCCTGGGTCTTGGATATTTACTTATACGTTTAGTTACTTCCAGTTTGGTTAGGACTGATCTGGTAGTCGTTAAAGGAACCACGTCAGAGGCCGAGAGGCGGTTCCGAAGAACTCTCCACACCAGGGTGTGCATGGTCGATTGACCGTGACACCTACACGAAATTATGATGATGTTGAGTTAGCATCCTACCTACGACACAAGATCACAATGTACTGTGGGGCTAGCTCAATTTGTGTGATATGTCCCTATATATTTATTTATTATATTTAACAGCTCCGTGGCGCAGTGGTTAACACGCCAGCCTGCGACACGGAGTGCCCGGGTTCGATCCCCGGCCAGGTCAAGATGGAAAATGATCTTTTTCAGATTGGCCTGGGTCCTGTTTATCTATATATGTATTTGTTATAAAATATAATATCGTTGAGTTAGTATCCCATAACACAAGTCTCGAACTTACCTTGGGGCTATCTCAAACTGTGTGATTTGTCCGTATATATTTATTTTCTTTATGTACTTAAGATAAAAAGCTGATAATGTACCTGTTTCTGCGTGCCGCAGCGGGTCTGGGCGAGAACGCGGCGTGCGAAGTGAGAACAGGCGACAGCGACACGTCACGCCGCGACGCGCGGGGCGGAGTAGACGTGCGCTTGCGACGACGGATTGTCGGCGAGAACGCAGGCGCCACGATGCTGGCCTGCGACACCATACCAAACAATATATATGTCGCAGTATGATAATGTAGTGTAGTACGTTTAGCCTTAAGTAGCTATAAGTATATATTGTTTGTAGAACCCGGAATAAACTAGTCTTCACGCAACACTCAGTCGTATCACTTGTCTAATCCTTTGCCGTAATATAGTTATATCCCTAACTAGCTGTTGCCCGCGACTTTGTCCGCGGCAATTTCTGTTATTATGATTAATTAGTATAGATGAATATTTTTCCCCCGTTTTCAAAACATTTTTCATTGATGCTTCGCTCCTAATTGGTCGCAGCGTGGTGTTTTATAGCCTAAAGCCTTCCTCAATAAATGTACTATCCAACACAAAAAGACTTTGCCAATTTGAACCAGTAGTTACTTAGCGCGTTCAAACAAACAAACGCTTAAGCTTTATAAGCTTTATAATATTATATAAATATAATATATTAGTATAGACTTGGAACAAAAATGGTGCTAGAATATCGATATTTAGAGGCATTTTTTAATCAAGCTATATAGGAACGTACATAGATTATAATAGTTGTTTTGCGTGTGTATAAGTGGCCAACACTGGTGTCAGATTTTTCAATGCCTGAATGCATCTGACATAATAATAATAATAATAAACGTTTATATCTCACCATAATCACTTAATACATAGCGACTTAATGATGACCGTCGGGACCAACGGCTGAACGTGCCTTCCAAAGCACGGAGGAGGTCGAGATATTTTTATGCCACTTGCGGTCACCCATCCCAGTGGGGACTGCGCCCGGGGTTGCTTAGCATGCGTAAGCGCTAATAATGCTCACGACTACTAAGCCATTGGGCTTCTCTATAGATATGATGAGAAATAATGAATGCTTTAAACTGAACCCGTTCAACTCGTGAACGGGTGCTGCCAGGGGGGACAGGTCTGCTCGGCCTCTTTGAGACTTCTATCTATCTTTGAGACTTTTATCATATCTGTTGTTGTTGCACGCTCGATCGCTAACATAACGTGTTCCACAAAAATATTTAAATTAAAATTGTATATATTATGTAAATTAAAATTGTATATAACATGACATCAGAAAAAAAAGAAAAGATAAAAATATTAAATATCATACAAAGCCCTTCAGGCAAGTAGGCGACCAATACTGTTGAAAAGAGTTTCTTTCGGCGTCTTCTTCTCTGCAGTGGTCGGTTCCGAAACGCTAGTAGTTTGTAGCTTTTGAACAATAATTCATAATTTGAATATAATATAATATAATAAGTAAAAAATGTGAATTGACCTATTTTCTGAATAAATCTTTGAATCTTTTGAACCAACGTTAGCAAATATTGACGCGATTTTTTTTTTTAAAGGACTATGTAGCTAGCTCCAAGTGTGCTTTCGCTACTTCACCGGGCGTTTGAGGCGAGGGCAGAGTGCCCTTAACCTTTATAGACAACATCACCAAAGGGCCCTCTGGAGGGACGGACCTCGGCTTTGAGCGTTGCCTGTGTGCGCAAGGTTTGGAGAGACAGCAAACTCTCATATTGCCTGATGGGACGCGTATACATGCATGCAAGCCTGAAGGGCCAAACTGAGAAACAATGGCAAAAGCCTTTGGAGAGCAGCAACTCTCATCTTTTGCCTTATGGGCCGAAAGCTACGTTGCCAGCAGGGCCTATCCTGGGTGCAAGTCACCCGGGACCGCCGGGCGGTCACCAGTAATCGGAGCTAATCCTACTCTACGCACTCTATTCCGGTGGCGAGTGCGACGGGGTCGGATAGTGGGATTCCTCTGGCTATTCGGAGCCGAAGAGGGGTCGGAGCGGGCAATAATGCCGCGAGTCCCTTTCGCCGTCTTTATGGAGATATACTTCTCAACCACTACAAGTTCGATGCAGCTTAATTTCCTGAGACATACAGGCGACTTTTGCTTACCTCACCCTCGTTGACCTGTGCGAGACCCAGTGGCGCCATCTCCACAGAGTTCTCGTCAAGTTGCGTCGTCGAGTCTGGCTCCAATGTGTTCGTATTCTTTGAACTTCTCTGTCGCGACTAAAAAGATAAATCAGAATATACAGCTTGTAACATAACCAACAACTTTCCCGTGAAGGGGTGACAGCCCGACAAAATGAACAACTTTTGCTACGGGACCAATGCTGGGAACTCAAAAAAAATTACATTTTCATACAAAAAAGTTCGGCCGGTCCTGTAAGTAGTATGAAAAAAAAATTGTTCCCAGCATTGGTCCCATAGGAAAAGTTGTTCATTATGACGAGTTGTCCTTCACAAGACCGTCGATGGTTATGTTACATACATACATACATAGTGTCACGTCTTTTTCCCTTACGGGATAGACAGAGCCCAGGTCCATAAGACTCAAAGGCCACGCTTAGCATTTTGATGGGCATATAGGTGGATAGAGCAATCAAAATAGTGATAGGTTGCTAGCCGCATCGCCTATTGATATGATTCCTCAAAATTTCGCCCATTCCCTTGATCGGCTTTTACGATCTGCGCGGGAAGAGAAGCAGCTGGTACATTCTACTTTTTTTTTTCCTCCCAGACCAGCATGGAAGGAGTTATGTTACAAGCTTTATTTAAATCAAAAAACAAAGTGAAATATGCATGTACGATGTAAAGAACTTATTCCATGCTAGTCTGGGAGAAAAGAAAAAACGTAGAATGTCCCGTGCAGATCGTAAAAGCCGATAGAGGGACTGTGCGGTAACTGAGGAATCGTGTTTAGGCAATGCGGCTAGCAACCCATCACTATTTTGATACTTTTTGCCACCTACACGCCCACCAACATGCTAACGTGGCTTTTAGGTTTTATAGACCTAGGCTTTGACTACCCCGCAAGGGAAAAAGACGTGATAGTATGTATGTACCTCGCAAGACTAGATTGCTAACATAACGTTGTTTTTTTTAATCTATTAGTTTAAAGGTGTTTTGTCACTCAGTCATATGTCATGTAAGGTATACACCTAGATAAGAATTAGTTGATGGATTAATTAAGTAGCATTACGTGTACAATATAGCAAAATACAGCTGCAACCTTCGATCAAATATAATGGTAGATACACGATTCGCGCTCGAAAAGTGGCACCGGCAAAACAGCGCACTAATCGAGTTTCGGAGCTGTTTCGTCCACAGTTTCAATGAACCGCGCTAGCACTCACACGTGTCGCGATGACGAAGGTCAGTGAAAAGATGCAAAAACTATGCATCAAAAGTGAAAAAAAAAGATGGAGTTATACTTTCAGTATGTACCGTTTTTGTTGTTGTTTATAAGTATGCATGTTGATTTGGCTCGGGGACATTTTTTTTTATTTTATTTTATAAGTACATATACAGTAAGTTAGGAAGAAAAGAACATTAAAAAATAAATAACTTACAACACCTAGATAGCCTAACTGACCAATAATATACGTACATAACAGGTTTACTTTAGCTCATAATTATATGTATTAGGTCGTTACATTTCTGGATAGCAATATATAGAATAATACATTACAGTTTAGATATTGTCTTTCATAACAATTTGGCATTTGCCTTTGAATATCGCTAGTGAGGAACAAAAAATTATTGAATAAAGATTATTATTAAAAACTAGCTGTTGCCCGCGACTTCGTCCGCGGCAATTTCTGTTATTATGATTAATTAGTATAGATGACTAATTTTCCCCCGTTTTCACAACATTTTTTATTGATGCTTCGCTCCTATTGGTCGCACCGTGATGTTTTATAGCCTAAAGCCTTCCTCAATAAATGGACTATCCAACACAAAAAGAATTTTTCAATTTGAACCAGTAGTTCCTGAGATTAGCGCGTTCAAACAAACAAACAAACAAACAAACTCTTCAGCTTTATAATATTAGTATAGATTTATTAAGGCTTCATTTTGTATGAGACTGTATCTACCATTATATTTGATCGAAGGCTGCACCAGCTTGTTGTTTATGACTGCAACTACACTGTATGGTACTGTAACTGCAACGATGTTGTTTATGTTAGCTATCAAGTCATCATCATCATCATCATCAGGTCTTTTTAGTCTCCACTGCAGGAGCATGACCCTCTCTGTACTACGGGAGCCATACTTGGCCAAAGCAGACAGAGGATTTGGCCTCCTCGCTGGCCAGAAGGGTTGGAGAGGTCATTTGATGTTTATAAGCTTTGTTTAGCTTGTATTTCCTAAGTCGCCTCTTACGACCTCCACGGGAAGACTTGGAGTGGTCCTATTCTACTTAGCCGGAAACCACACGGCTATTAGTGTTTTACAAACCTTTGTGGCTGTGGGCCGGTCCAGTAACCAGCTCGGTCCTTCCAAAGGATTGTCTGGTCTAATTCTGAAAACAAATATAAACAGGCCTAGAGTGAGTCAGAATTGCAATCAAAAGTTCCATACAGCTACAATATATAACTACAAAAACACCAGCCGAGTGCGACTCGGACTCGCGCACAAAGGGTACATTTTATACAGGGTAAGTGGTATCTAACGCATAACCTCCTAAACACGACTCAGGTACATCAAGATTAACTACGTTTGCTATATGACTTTGTGTAATCCGATATTTGCTTTTTTCATACAAAAAAAATAAAATGCAATTTAGCAATTCTACCCGTCTTAACTCTATGGCACTCAGCGCTACGAGGTAATAATAGTACCTATGCTCAAATGGCACGCGACCGGCAGCATAGACTTAAAGTTGGATAGAAATGCACTTAAAAGCTAATGTATGTAAAATCTTACTATGTATTGCGTTTAGGTAAAAGTCATAGAACAACCGTTGTTAGTCATGATGTACCTAAGTCGTCTTTAGCAGGTTTGCGTTAGTTAACTGTATAATAAGTTTGAAATTATTAAAATTATTTTTATTATATGATGTAACTAAAAATTTATGCTTTTCGCCTTCGATAATGGTAAATACAGTCTCATACAAAATGAAGCCTTATTAATGGCCCCGAGCCAAAACATGCACTTACTCATAAACAACGACAAAAACGGTACATACTGAAAGTATAACACCATCTTTGTTTTTCCCTTTTGATGCTTAGTTTTTGCATCTTTTCACTGTACCTGCGTCATCGCGAGACGTGTGAGTGCTAGCGCGGTTTATTCAAACTGTGAACAAAATAGCTCCGAAACTCGATTAGAGCGCTATTTCGCCGGTGCCACTTTTCGAGCGCGAATCGTTTATCTACCATTATATTTGATCGTAGCTTTTTGCAATTTTTCCTTTATCTGTGCTATAAGACGTTGCTTCGTACCAAATTTCAAGAGTCTGAGTTCATGGAAAGTACCCTGTAGGTTTCGATTCCTTTACGAATATCGACAACGAAAATTTACGGCATAACCAGCTGTACCTTTTGATTGCGTTGACTTAGATGTTTGATTTTTTCACACCAAGCTCCACGGGACAGTAGACCTGAGTATTTGATATGGATTTCAGCATTCCTGAGAAGAAGGACCTTGACTGACAGACGGACAACGTTATTTTCCTTTTGAGATATGGAACCCGAAAAACATAGAATATACCAGCTGCTTCTATTTCCGCGCAGGCCGTAGAAACCGGTCGAGGGAATGGGCGCAAATCTAAGGAATCATGTGTAAATAGGCGGTGCGGTTAGCAACTCCAAACTATTTTGATTCCGTATTCCATCTTTTAGCTCATCAACATGTTAAATGTGGCCTTTCGATCTTTTGGCTTCGGGCTCTGTCTACCCCGTAAGGGATAAAGACGTGATACTATGTATGATAAATACCTAGGTGGTGTTTCTGCCATTTCCTCAGGTTCTGAGTCCTCTGCCAATGCTTCCAGTCGTTGCCTGAAAATTAGATGTTTGTAGTTTTTTTATATTGTTATATTTTATGTCTTACATGGAGGAGCTCATTGGCCGAGTAGGCATTACCAATATAGTGCTTAGGTAAAGCAACCCCGGGCGCGGTCCCCTCGTGGATGGGTGACCACAAGTGGCATAAAAATATCTCGAGCTCCTCCGTGCTTCGGAAGATAGTTTAAGTAGTCGGCAAGCTAATTTAGAGGTCTTTAGGCATCTTGAAAAATCTAAAGAGTATAAGCCGTATCATAAGTCTTTTCAATAAGTTTATGATATGGCTTACATAATGCAATAAAAAAATATTATTTGTAGACGCATTGCCTATCAATTTGTGATGCTTTTCTAATTAAAAATAAAAAACTTACGACGATTCAAAATCTTCACTCTCTGACATGTTTTGTGAGTCTTCAGCTGATCTTTCGCCACTATCTGAAATAATACAAAATTAATTTATCTTAAATAAGGTATTGGTTTTGTTAATAACCATAAAGGTGAGCCTGTGTCAATCAAGAACTCTTAGCTATCACTGTTTACTTTTTATGAGTATTATAGTTTTATATTATTTTGGTATAATGGTGCAATCATCATTTCGAGTAGGTGTCACGATCAATCGACCATGCACACCCTGGTGTCAGAGTTCTTCGGAACCGCCTCTCGGCCTCTGACGTGGTTTCTTTAACGACTACCAGATGGCAGCCGGGACCACCGGCTTAACGTGCCTTCCGAAGCACGGAAACATCTTTATTATCAGACAATCAGGTGATTCAAGCCTGCAATGTCCTAACCAAACTGGAAACAACTAAACAAAGTATGCTTCCGGTGGGAATCGAACCCACGACCCCCAGGTCAACAGGCAAACGCCTTAAACACTGGACCACGGAGGCTGTTGATGCTGCTGATGGTGCAATAGTGTGTATTCATTCATTAATCACGAGATATTTATATCAAACAACACAATAAGAGCTATTGCATGTGAATTTTCTGCTAGGGGCGTTTGTGTAGCGTAAGGTCTTCGAAATGACATTTATTAGGGCCAGGTATACTGGGAAACTGAGTGGAAACGTCTTTTCCAAGATATGAGACAGCTAGATCGATTTTTCTGCCTCAAAACCCCCTATACTAAATTTATACGAAATTGCTGGAGAAATTTCTTAGATTCGTTTTTTTTATATTACATACTTACAAGAATCGATTGTTTGAAGTAATAAGAAATGAAATGAAATGAAATGATATTTATTTGCGGTAAATGTAGTCAAGAAGATGGTATTTATTATGAGTGTCTCATACATTTAGCCAATATTGGCGTGCAAATTATGTGTCCTAGAAGCCATTTAATTATGTTTATGAAGTTAATTGTATGTCACTGATTGGTTTACTACACTTTTATATTATATTTCGTCCATTTTACATTCCAAGAATTCTTTGACTGAATAAAAACACTTCTCTACCAGCCAGATTAATAATTTATTTTTGAATAATTTTGTTTTGAGTGCTTTTATTGAGCTCGGCAATTTATTATATATTTTTATTGTCATTAGATAACAATTACTGCTAAACAAATGAGTTTTGTGTCTTGGTATTACCAATCTGCCGGGATGTCGGGCTACAAACCGATAGACCTCATCCATTTTTTTAAATAACTCAGGATGTGTTTTGACAGACATGCAGCATTCAAAAATATAAGTAGACGGGACTGTAAGTACTTTAAGTTTCCGGAATAAAGGTTTGCACGAGGTTATAGGAGGAACATTACAAATAGCTCTTACACATTGTTTTTGGGCAATAAATGCTCTATTAACTTTTGTGGAATTTCCCCATATAAGTATTCCATATTTTAAAATAGATGCCACATAACCATGATAGGCTACTACCGCCGTTTGTTGATCTACAATTTGCGATAGTCGCCAAAGAGCATATGCAAATCTATTGCACTTTGAGCAAAGTGTATCGATATGTTTTTCCCATGTACACTGGTCATCAATAGTTATACCCAGAAATGTTATGTCCTTTGTTTGATGCATCGATTTATTTTGAAATTTTATGTCAAGATTATTGTTTTTTTGTTTACGATTATAGAAACAAAGATATTTCGTTTTAGTCAAATTTACACTTAAGTGATTAAGGTTAAGCCATTTAATGACGTCAGATAATGTTTTATTAATATCATCGTTATAGCTTACAGATGGAATTTCTGGAATAGTAATAGTAATGTCATCTGCAAATAGTGTACATTGGTGATTTGTCTTATTTGGGAAATCATTTATATACATGATGAACAAAAGAGGTCCTAATATAGTTCCCTGAGGGACACCTACATTATTAAAGCAGGACGACGATTGAAACTTAGTTTCTTCCATTTTATCATTAATGTTGCTAATTTCTACATATTGCGACCGATTTTCAAGATAACTTCTTAACCATTTATTAACTACACCTCTTAGACCATTTAATTCGCATTTTTTTAGCAGTAATTCATGTGAGACAAAGTCGAACGCATTGCTCATATCAAGAAAGACAGTTGTGACACCTATATTTTTTATCTACGCAATCTATGATGTGACTGATTAATTTAAATGCCGCCAGTGAAGTCGATTTTCCTCTACGAAATCCATGTTGTTCATTTCGCAGAACATCATGTTTGTCAAGAAAGGAAACAATTCTGGTTTGCATCAACTTTTCAAATATTTTATCTAAAATTGAAGTTAACGCAATTGGTCGAAAAATTTTTATATCATGCTTGTCACCTTTCTTATAAATGGGCTTTATTACGGTTATTTTGAGTGCATCTGGAAATATACCTTCGGCAAATGATCGATTCACTAAATGAGACAGTATAGGCGATATAATGAATGCACCGTGTTTTATAATTTTTGTAGGAAGCTCATCATACCCCACTGCAGCAGTGTTTTTGAGTGAATGTATAGTATTATATACTTCGGTATTTGTCGTAGGTAAGATAAACATACTGTTTTCTACTGAAGCTACGTTATTCCATATCTGTGATGTCAAATTAGAGTTTGTTTTATTTGTCAATTTGATAAAAAAGTCATTAAATTTATAGCAATATTGGGTGGATTTGTAATTAAATCATTATTGTGTATTATTTTATTAATATATTTATTATTGTTATTATGTTGTTCATATTTTTTAATAATGTCCCATGTAGCTTTACAAGTATTTCTATTTTTATGAAGATAAGAATGATTATTATTTTTTTGAGACCTATTTGTACACTTTTTTAAGATATTTGAATATTTGCGATAATCACGTTTATCTGATAAGTTTTTAGTGCTGTAGTATTTATAACGTAACTTTCTTTTCGTAACACATGACTTTCGTATACCAGTTGTTACCCATGAACACGTTTTAGTTTTGTTATTATTTTTTATTTTGCATAGAGGAAAAAAGGTTGTACAGTTTATGCAAACAAAGGCATCAATATGATTTAAGTGAGCAAAAACGGTAGCCTTCATCAAGCGAACTTCAATAAGGAAACTTAGCCACATGATGACTCTCAGATTCTTTTTACTAAATATTTATGTCAGTTGTTTTAAAAAAAACCATTCAAATATAGTTTTTCTGCCGTAGTAAGTACCTTCAAGACCGAGGTCTTCTGTGCTGTTATCCAAATCATTGGACTCTGTTTCTGTTTCCATATTGTTTCCAGGGAATTCAGAGACATCTATCCTTGTAAGCGGGATGTAAACATCTGAAACAACAACTTACATTATGGAAAACAACATAATAAAAAAGGAATGCGAACGAAGTCGCGCGCACTGCTAGTAATTAATAAAAGTCCCTCATGCATGACGCAGTGTATCAAAGTCAAAATTATATGTGACAGAAAGTTATAAAGTGATTTACCTTGTAACATATGCATGGGTACAGCTCTTTCTGTTACACTTCGATTTTGATTAGGGCTCCTTGAAATGTTTAAAGAACCTGAAACAGAAATAATATATCTTCTTCGTCTTCCTCTCCTCATCCCACTTCTCAGAGAGACATCTCTTTATTTTTCTAATCTAAATTATTTGGTACAATTAGCAAACTTATTGCTGAGCATTCTCTCTCAATCAACCATAGGGATAAACAGAAAATGCAAACTGTTGTTTGATGCAATAAAATTAACTATGTTGCAAATATTATTGCTTCACTGAAAAAGTAAAGAACAAAATTTTATCATGCCAACATGCAATGGAACGAAGCATACTGAAACTGAGAAAAATACAGAAAACGAGAAACGCAGACATACGAGCGAAAACTAAATTAACAGATGCACTTCATTTTAGTTTAAAACAGAAGTGGAAATGGGCAGGGCACCTGTCAAGATATAAAGATAACAGATGGACCTATCAAACAACTAAATGGCAGGGCCCAAAAGGCAAAAGGAAAGTGGGAAGACAGAAGAAAAGATGGGCGGATGATATAATGAGCATAGCTGGAAAAGATTGGATGCATATGGCCAAAGACAGAGAAAGGTGGACAAGGATGGAGGAAGCTTTTACCCATAGGGGGCCACATAACAAGGGAATGGAAGGAAAGAATGATATTTAAATGTATATTTTAAAGTGTTATGTGGAAAAATTAATAATTAATAATAATAATAATAAGTGTTCAGCATCCAGCGTTTCAGCATCCTTCTCTATTTAAATTATTTTCTTGCTACTATCGCTTGGCTTTGGCCCGCGGTAATAGCTTATAATTACCCTCATATGAGGAGAAAATGGAGAAAGAGAAATAATAATAATGTAATGTAACTGCTGTAAGCGTGCCTATATTAAATAAATAAATAAATAAATAATGTTGCAAATAATGTATGTATACTTAAGCGGGTTCATTTAATCGTTTGGACCATTGACACGATAGAAGAAGAAGCGGGTGCCGCGCGAACGAAAAATGTCGTGACTACGCAAGCCAATAGGCTGCGCAAAACCATTAGGTGATTATGAAAAAATGAAGTCTTTTTATTCCATATTTATAGGGGGCGACCTCCGAGATGTAAATATAAATAAAAATTGTCAAATTTAAAATTTACAAACTTTTCGAAGAAAAATGTATATAGATATCATTTTAAAATTTCATATGTATCTGTTTCAAATTCCAACAAGGAGGTGACCTTGTGCAAGGAGCGACCTAAATTATACAAATACTTTTGATGTGTTTAATTAATTCAGCGCATAGTACTAGTGATTTGAAAACACATCAATTTCAACAATTTCATAAAGTACTGACTTAACAATTGTATTATTACTTACGTGACAGCGAAGTATTGCTTGTATTCAGTAAAGTCCTGCTTAAGGACACTACTGGCTGTATAGACTGCCCCCCGATAAGCATGGGGGGCACTCGGTGAACTCTCTCTGAGTTTGGTGTGCCTCCGATGGCACTCCATCGTGGAGATGCATAGTCTAAATCCTGCCTGTCCTGCATGTATGTCTTTGCCAACTCTATGGTGCGAGCCACTGCACTGGATGCCTGAACAAGGTGTGTCAGTGCTTCCTCGCTGGAAGATTGTAATGCTGCATCTAACTTCCTTGCCTGGGCTGCTCCCCCACTACGCAATCGCTAAAATGATATTATGTTATTAACCTTTTGTACACCAGCTCTTGAACATGTTACTTCACGCCCGACACCAAGCTAATACAAATTGTAATAACTTTAGTTGTCAATGGTGTCTCAGTCACGAGACCGTTTTGCAACTTAAGTGGTCAATGGCGCATAATAGGTTAAATAGATATTTTCTTCTTTCCTTATTTGTTTAATATTTGTAAAAGGTCAGTCACAGGAGCAATGTCTAATCCAAATTACATTTGAATAAAATCAAGTATCTATCTTAAAAAAAGCACAAGTAAATTTAATGTTTTAAAATAAACAATGAAAATGTATTAAATTTCAAAACAAAATGCAAACAACAGGTACAAACCTTGTATCTTTGGAACCAAAGAGTGTGTATATTAATCTTTTATGCAGTTTTATTACCAATGTATGATACAAAGTCAAGAAAAGGAAAGTAAGAAGACAAATATAGACTTTGATAAGGTATTTACAACTGTCTGGTAGGCAAATAACTTATAGCAAGGGCATCTGGCCATTATACTTAGAATATAAACAAAGTAAGGGCCACACTGCCGAACATTTTATAGGCCAACAAATTACTTACACTTAGTTTCAGTCTCAATTCATTGATTTCCTTCATTAGTTCCAGTTTCTCGTTCTCTTTATTGGCTGCAGCTACCTTCCAATACTGCACTTTTTGCACCAATTCATTGTTTTTCTCTCTGAGGTCTCTAATTTCTTCTTCTAAAGTAGCCATCTCTTAGCACAAGATTTGTACACCCTTCTTTGTACTATAAAGTACCACGTTTAAAATGTTATCAACACTCTCTTAAGTAGCAATAAATTATCCACAACAGATAAAAGCTGGCAACGGTAAATTGTATTACAAAATTCAATTGATCAGTTTCACTGCATTCCAAGGAATTCCAAACCAAATGACATTTGATGTCAAATGTCAGTGTCAAATTGCATACAAAACAAAGCGGAAATCCTTATTAATATTATAAATGCTAAAGTGAGTTTGTTTGTTTGTTTGTTACGCTTTCACGCCGTAACTACTGAACCGATTATCATGAAATTTTGCATACAAGTTTTCTGGAGTACGGAGAAGAACATAGGCTACCTTTTATCCCGGGAAAAAGTACTATTCCCGAGGGATCGACATCAACGCGGCCGGAGCCGCGGGCGAAAGCTAGTGCTTCATAAAACTTAAACACACAGCAAGAAAATGCAGCCAGCTTTCTTCGCACCATGACCAGGGGTACTATTTCTGAAAGTGTGACACTCGTCTTCGAGCGATTTCTGTATAGAAAAGTCGTATACGAATTACGAACGGTGTCATTTCAAAAATAGCACTCTATGCACTATGCGGCTGAGCTATGCGGCCTACGGACAACACAATTTACAAAACATCATAGAACCTTTTGTTTAGCTCACAGGTTTAACTTTTTTCAAGTGTATCATTCATTCCTTCCTCTACAATGACATTTTTTTGTCATGCATGCATGCACATATAACGCAAACTATATGGCGCAAACACTTCCATAAAAATAAATTTAACTTTATTTTGGTGATAATGATGTTGTTGTGTGTGTCGTGCTCGTGATCGTAGCGTGGTTATGTCGTACATGTCTGACAAATGGTTCTAAAAACTTGGGAAATATTGTGGCTCCAGCCGGCCCATTTGCTAACTTTGTACAACGTTTTGGTGATCACTTCAAAATACATTACGTTTTATACCACTACCAAAAAGGAGTTATGTACATAACCATGTGTCACTTTAATACATTTACCTCAATTATTAAATATAATATTGACTTACTATATATAATGTATCTAATAAGTACTACTTCTTAGAAACCTATAATTAAAAATTAAACCTAAATTAAAGCGAAAATAAAAATTGAAAATTAAAATAAAATAAAATAAATCCTAATTAAAGTCAATCAAAAATGCCACCCCGGATCGTTCCAGGCACAAAGGTACCCATTATGCTAGCTGCATTGCCTCTCTGAATGGCTATGGATAACCTTTGAACCAGGTACCATCCGGAGCGGTGGTCATAACCTCTTTCCCTCAAGCGACGTCCTATCTCACCAATGAAAGCCTTGGCTTCAAGACACCAAGGCCCTGCTGTTTCGACGGCGACTGGAACGAACTGGTATTGCGTAGACAAAACTGAGTATTTCGTAAATTTATGTCCAGCCGCCGTTTTAGCAGCTGCTCCGGCTGATCGTATGGTATTGGTGAGATAGGACGCCGCGTAGGTACTGACACAAGTTGCGTCCCATAATAGACAACGTCCTCTCTGCCAAGGTATAAGAGTGATCCCGTCCGGCCGCTTTCCGTCCGTGCGTGAGAGACCAGCTGGCTCTAATTGACAGGGTATGTTAGCCGTCACCAAAGCCCTACGAATTATATCATTCATGGCTTGGTGGCGAGATAACCTACCTGCACACCTAATACAGCTAAGGCCATGGTGCCCGTTTGCCTCCACCATAACACCACACACACAACGATGCGGCTCACAGACGACACAGCCCAACCTTAAAGCCACTGCCACCCTCAGCGTATCATTGTCTAACAATGTTCCTATATGACGCGAAGGCAAAGCGTGAAGCCAAGCTCCAGACTCTGGCTGAGCTGAAGCCTTAATGCGTGCCACGTCCGCACCGTTGGACTGCCCCTCTAGCTCCCTAAAAACTATTTGGATTCCTTGCTCATCCCAAAGTCTTTGCACCTCTGGTCTTTCAGGTACAGATGCACCCGGAAACTTCGCCGACCAAACCCTCAAGGCGTCGCCCACATGTGGCAAGATCAATCCGTCACCATTAATATTGAGAATTTTAGCGACTAAACTGACCACTCCATGTGAGGACGCCAAAAAGGCCGGAAGCGAAATGTCTGACAGGCGCCGAATACCAAGGCCCCCATATCTCACTGGTAAAGAGGCCTGATTCCACTGGACCTCATTCAGTTTGACGTTCAGTATTTCCTCCAGAATTGACCGCATGGTATCGTCAAACTGACCAACCTTTTCAGGACATAGCCAAGATGGACTGGTTCTAATGATGTAATTCATCCGAGGTATTCCCAGAGAATGCCGAAGAAGCACTAGGGCAATGTGTGATGAAAGGCCTCTTAAACGCTCGTGTGCGGCCACCAAAGCAGACATTTTGTGTAAAAGAGTATTGGGGATCGATTCTATAAAAATGGGGGCACCTAATAGAGTAAAATTAGTCTCGTTGATAACCTTCAGTCCTGGAATTAATGTCACAAAACGAGGGATTGATGAGTGCACTTCACTACCACATAAGTACAACTCACATTTGCTACCACCCAAGCGCAAACCGAGCGAATCAAATTTCTCACCTAAAACCCGTAAATCCGCTGCCACAATATCCGGTGGACCGCCCATAGTTCCATCATCTAAGTACCACACGTTTAGTGGTGATTTCAGGGTACTAATAACCTTCTGGATAGCCAGGCTAAAAATGAGGGGACCTAAAGGGTCTCCTTGTTGCGCCCCGACCTGTGACTCAATCAAAGCCCCGTTAAATAAAAGGTGGCTTGGAAATGCATAACATTGAAAAAGATACGGATATAACTCTGGAGTATGCTCAAGAACTTCATTCAAAATAGTATCTCGTTCTACACTGTTGAATGCGTTTTCCAAGTCAACCTTCAAAATAACGTTGCTCGAATCCTTGTTCACAGAGGCGAAATACCTAGTTGCACTAATCGCAGCTTCACAACCTCTTTTCGTTCCAAAACCCAACTGATGTGGCTGTAAGTAAAGTGATGTGCGCTGTCTCACTGTGCCACACGCGAGCTTGGAAACTAAACGTCGTAAGGAACTACCTATGGCAATCGGCCGTATTCCGCCCTCTTTCTTCTTTAATGCACATAAAGATGCGCCGTATAAATATGGACACACCTGGGGATGTAGCAGACCCTTTAAAAGAAAGTTGCATAAACTGGTGAGAGATTCTAAAAGACGCGTTCCGTTGTCACCAGCTGAACCCGATGTAAGTTCTCTGAGATGATCCGGACGCAAACCATCTAAACCAGATGCTGAGCCCGGTTTAAATGACATCAGGGCCTTTCGAACCTCTTCCGATGTTACTGTGAGAAATTGATTAGTGCGACCAGGCTCCTCCGGCAAAGACAGAGGACGGGAAGGCGACGGATGCTTTAACAACAAAGCATTTAGTGTATCCGTATTATTCGGCGCCTGTGAACAATCCGACAGCAAAATACGCACCGCACCCCTAAGATCACCGTCATACACTTTTGTCTCAATAGACCTGTGGAGCGAGAATGTTTTCTTATTATTACAATAGCTGCCACTGTCATCAATATTGGTTAGACTATCAATGTTTTCTTTTACCTTAGATGTTAGTGAAGCACTTCCTTCACGAGAAGGCACCCTTAGCGCAGTAAAGGAAAAAGAAAGAAGAGAAAACTACACTTCAACACTATTCTCTCGTAAGCAGTTCTCAATAATAGATGTCAGCTTACCTGCAGCAAAGTGTCTCGCCCCCTTTGGTATATGCTTCAAAACTAGAACTTTCGTTTTCAAAGTTGATAAAGCCGATAATTGATCTCTTGGTTCAATCTCCTGAGTGTCCACTGGCGGGGCTATGGTGCTAGCAACATCAGACCCCTCATGTCTATGCATTCGGCTCATATGCACAGCTAACCCCCTAGGAACAACAAACTGTCGAGAGGTACCAGGGCAAAGAGGACAAGTGGCGTAATTTAAGTCAGTCATATTAATTAATATTAAAGATAAGAGAAATTTATACAATTATTTTCAAAACGTCCTTAATGACTGGTGTATTCCCTTCTATCTGGAAGAAGGCGTTTATCGTTTATTACACCTATACCTGCATTGTTGTCACCAGTTTTCTTAAAAGCATCAAAACGAAGGCCTTTCCATCTCTCACGACCAAACGACTCGTTGCATCTCCTCATTTCGGAAAAAACAATACAAGTAATTCCTTCATCCCTCGATAGCTTAATTTGAGTACGGAGGAACTCTTTCTGCAGGCCAGCTTATATTATTATTATTTGAAAACCGTTGAGATGAACGGCATATCATTGACTTTGTCACTTGTCAGATTTGCTGCTTGTGTTTAGGCGTTTAGGGCTTCACTCTCTATGGGCTCTTGTGAAATTTCTCTGCTACCTGTTTTATTTACACTGTGCTAACACTATGGATGAACACTACGTTTTATATGTCTTAAGTAAAAATAGTCAATCATACGAAAGCCGCAATGTATTTTGAAGTGTCTATAAAAACGTTGTACACTGAGTTAGCAAATAGGCCGGCAGTTCTCATATCAACATAGGTAGAGAACAATAGGAGAGGGAAATCTTTTCCATAAAAGTAAGAGGAGAGACATTTGTTTTGTATCTGCTTAAAGCAAACGAGGCTTAAGCCTTTTTTTCATGTCCAGAGAACTATTTTTGAAAGTGTGCCACTCGTCTTCAAGCGATTTTTGTATGGAATTAAACCCTCATTTACGAACGGCGAAATTTCAAAAATAGCACTCTCGATGATCTTAAATCTGTTTGTGCCTATTTACTTTACATGTGAATATTCAAAGATATACTTGAATATTTACTATCTATCTTATCTATGGTAACGTAATGTCTAAGTTGACAGATAGATATTGTCAAATCGTGAAAATATCTTATCTAGCATCGATTGATGATTACCTATAAAATAAAAACTATTTTTTTATTATAAAGAATTCAGTACCTACCTGTTTAAACAATTAATTGCATTATAATACAATGGCATCTTCTTTTAATAAAATTATCGTCATTGTGGGGTTCATATCTCTATTTCATTCCGCATTCTCAGCTGCCCAACGTAAGTCCCGGATACTAAAATTTTTATTCATGATCATGTTGCTTAGCTTTGTTACAATGCTTCATTATTTTGCAGATCGATCTTACCTAAGGATAACATCCCAGGAATTTACAACACTGCCTTTAGATGTGAGTACAATATTGATTAAGCTTTAAACTTTCATTACCATCAATACATTCATACATCTACAGAATAAATCTTATTATTAACACTAGATTACCAAACAATGTTAGTCATCCGGGTCGTGAGGTCCAAACAACTGTTGACTATACGCAAGTGGACTGTAAACAATCCAAATAGGTCCGGTAGGAGATGAACTGGGGCAGCAATCTTGAAGGTGGTTGTCCAGTAAAACGCGCACTAATCCCTTAATCTTGATTTTATTGGCAACTTTTCTTCCGAGGTGCTCTTGACTGATTGACGACTTAGGGTTTTAATGAGTTTTGGCATGCCCAATTAAACTTTACCACCACCAAATGCTGTTGTGTTCCACATAAATCTTATTTATGAAACGGCCTGCATTCACAAAATGTCTTATGAAGGTCTTTAAATCTTATATATTCCTTACAGATCGTGGTACAAGCTGTTGCCAGTCTATTTGCCGTGATGTGGGGAGTACTGAATGTGGCAGGCAACCTCCGTGAGATCCCTGCCGCAGCAGAGCTCAACCAGGTCCGCTGGGAGACCCAACGGAATCTGCCTTCCTTCTACATTTTCAGTCATAGGGGAAAGTTCCTTAGTGAATGTGCTACTAATAGTGTTGACCGATTTATAAAAAAATATGACGCAGGGAAGAAACAGTTGTAGTAACATATTTCTGAATATATCTTTCTTGTTACCTGACCTCTTATCCTGACAGTTTAGTTACAACTTTGAATCAGGCCTCTTTGCTGTAATGGAGAAAATACAATGAGTGGATAGAGTTGGTGCACACTTGATATAAAATTGGTCTTCTTAACATTTGAATGCAATAAACAAAACAGAGTCAGCTGCAGCAGCCATCACCCCGGTAGGCGCCACAATATTAAAATGTATCTACTATGTATAAGGTACACTAGAAGTATACAAGATTACTTGAAATACACTAATAAGTACAACCACAGGACTAGTAAGCTAACATATAAAACAACAACATACGTTCTACGACTTTTGAGAGATGCCTCAGTACAGACAGGAATGTAAATGGAAAGTAAATAGTTGGGCCACAAAATAATTATTTGGGGAACAAGATTATACAATTGGAGCAGTAGAGAAAACATTGGATAAGCTTTGGCTTTCCTGGAACGACTGAGGGTAGAAAAGAAGTTAGGTTCAATTTAGTTTTTAAAAGACCACCCGGAACGACTGAGGGCAGAAAAGAAGTTAGGTGACCATAAGTTGCTGCCCAACTAGCTATTTTAGCTAACCGATTACATTTTTTTTGCCAACTAAATATTCTGCTTCATCATCATCATCAGGTCTTTTTAGTCTCCACTGCAGGAGCATGACCCTCTCAGTACTATCGGAGCCATACTTGTCCAGAGCAGACAGAGGATTTGGCCTACACCACTGGCTAGACAGGTTGTAGAGGTCTCATTGATGTTTATGAGCTTTGTTTAGCTTGTTTTCCCAAGTCGCCTCTTACTACCTCCATGGGAAGACTAGGAGTGGTCCTATTCTACTCTACCGGAAACCACACGGCTACTCAACTAATATTCTGCTTACCGACACCCAATGTAAATATCTCCAATCGTTTCTCACGTATTGCGGTGTCTCTCTCTTCAGTGACTGAATTCAGGATAGTATAATAGGCGCTTTAGCATGGCTCTGTCCTTATTTAGACATCCTTGAACGATATTTTTTTATGTAGACTGAAGGAGATGGTAATATACTGAATGTATAATTTATAACATTATGTCAGTTACATGTGTAAAACTGACATATTGTCAGTATGGTTGTTATAGGGCCTGTAAAACATATTTTATTATTTAATTAATTGGGTTAAGTTTTCTTCTTTAGTCAATTTAAGGAATGTAATATTTGTTATAATAAAATACAATCTTAAACAAGTTTATATTTATTAATTATACAATACTAGCTTTCGCCCGCGTCAATGTCGATCCCTCGGGAACAGTACTTTTTCCCGGGATAAAATGTACCCTATGTCCTTCTCGGTATCCCAGATAATGTGTATGCCAAATTTCATGATGATCAGTTTAGTAGTAACAACATGAAAGCGTAACAAACAAACAAACTCACTTGCTCATTTATAATATTAGGAAGGATTAGGATAGTTAAAGATAACCATCCTAGCACAAATTGGATCCTACATATACAACACTCCATAGTGTGTTAAATCAACATACAATGGTTTTTAATCATAAGAAAAGAAACTCCACTTGAGATATCTGGAACTGGGACTAATCTGAAAGGACGAAAAAGTATCTACCACGACACAGGCACAGCCTAGTGTGCAAGGAACGGCCGAATAAAGGAATTTATTAAGTTCATAAATGTCACATAGGTTCATAGATGTGCATATTACACGAGTCCAGCAAGCTAGCACAGTCACAATTATCAATATGTTCCAGTTCTTAAGTCAATGTAATAAGGTTTAAAATTGAATACATTGTACAGCTAACTGGCCTGGCTCAGCTAGTCTATAGCCCTTGTGATAATGGAATCATTAAGCCAGGCAAGTAACTAACCAACCACCAGGAATCACTGGCTTGTAAATCGGCCTACTGGCCTGGCTTGGCTATTGGCCTTATCTAAATGGCCCATAAAAATCATAAAAAAAAAAATGTATCTGACCTGATAACCTTATCCTGTTTTTGTAATTGGTCAAAAATTAAACTTCCTGTTTATCATCATCATCAGGTCTTTTTTAGTCTCCACTACAGGAGCACAACCCTCCCTGTACTACTAAAGCCATACTTGGCCAGAGCAGTTAGAAGATTTGGCCTACACTCTCCATGCTGGCCAGACAGGTTGGAGAGGTCTCACAAATATTTATAAAACACATTTTGAAAATGCCATTCATGGTTAAAAAGACCCCTTACGTTGGGTTTATTTTCCGACTCTATCATTAGTAATATTGCATTATCATCTATACACATAAGTACAAACATTTTCTGTTTACATAATTCTGAACACATAATACGAGTTAAGGATAAGAACTTCAAAATTTAGTTGCAAGATTTGACCCACAAAAAGCAAGGTATTATGCCAGAGGGTGATGGAGTGAAGTGTCCTCCAAGTGACAAGCATGGACAGAATCCGAAATATGATACTTGGCTCTGTCTGCTGTCAGGCATTGTTGATGTGGGGCACACCGCACAACGCTGCAAGGTTGAATTGGGATTAGGGTTTAACATACCGGGTATACTGGGAACAAGATAGAGTAAGGATATGCACAAATTTAATGAGTAATAATGAGAGTAGTCCAATAGAGAATTGGAGGAGACCTTTGCCCAGTAGCGGGACAAAATAGGATGAATAGGGTATCAAACTAAGAAAACAGGTTTAAATGTAAGATGTTCATTTTTATTGAAATCACCAACATTGATGGCCCTCACCATACAAATATATTGTCACTTATAAACTTTAACTTATAAACTAAACTAAAACAAACTTACTATGTACACATGGTACATAACATAACTACACAATACTTGTGTATTTCACTTACACTAATTTGCATAACTCCTTGATGTACACTGAATGACTATAGCAATATAACAATAAAAGTTCTATAGTCTCATTTAGTGTCCGTCTAAGTGTTGTCTATATTTTCAACAATATTGTTCAAATAAACAAGCCAAGAAGACATTTTTTTAGACTTACGGCTGATGTAAATGATAATATACCTATAACTTAATTTACCAAGAAAACATAGATTATGGATAAAAAGTCACTTCATTTGCATGGCGAGGGCCATCAGCAAACGCAAGCAGTCTGCACACATTTAGTCCACCACTGTCTGACTACACTAGCACTACCGCCCGCCCCGGAAGCCGCCACGGCCGCCGCCGCCGCGGTTGAAGCCTCCGCCTCCTCTGTTGTAGCCGCCACCGCCGCCTCGGTTGAATCCCCCACCGCCGCCTCGGTTAAAACCGCCTCCTCCGCCACGGTTAAAACCACCACGACCACCGCCGCCACCTCTACCTCCAAAACCACCGCCGCCTCGGCCTCCGAAACCTCCCCCGCGGCCTCCACGACCGCCACCTCTGCCTCCACCCCCGCGCTTCGCTCCAGGCGGCTGCGGCAGAAACCTTTTCAGCGGCAACAACTTCGCCGGATCAATAAAAAACTGCTGTCCGTCTTTGAAACTCTTCGCCTTTATATTCTCTCCAAGCTTCACTGATACGTAATAGTCACGCAGATTGCCAAATATCTCATCAATTTTGCCTATTTGCTCCTTATTTTCTAAATAGATGGGGGCGTTGAAGTAAGGCACGTCTTCTATGTCCACTTTGCACACTAAGTCGTCCTGGACGGTCCATCCGTAATGTCCAAGGGGGATCACGGACTCTGGTGGCCCGGCGTCCTGTTGTCTGTAGCCGCCGCCGCCGCCACCTCCGCGCCCACGTCCACCGCCACCAAATCCACGACCTCTACCGCCTCCAAAACCACCGCGGCCGCCGCCTCCTCCTCTTCCACGGAACGACATTTTAACTTACAAATAAAAAGCACGCAGTTTAAAATTTTGTAAATATAACCTCAAAACCACATGTCTTACTCGCTTTGCATATGCTTGACAGTTCTGAAATGACAGGACGGGTCAGTCAGTCACTGAGGTCAGTCAGCATCAGTAGTGCGTACCAGATTGGAGCTTTTTTCGCAATTTTGGGGAAAAATTGTCTCTCGGGGAAAAATTGGGAAAATAGCATCTTTGGGGAAAATAAAAATAATAAGGGGAATTTTTCGGGGCTAGCAATCCTAAAAGCATAGAAGACAATGAAACGAACGTCTTTTACATTCGACTAATGGTTTGGTTTACATGATAGCGGTGCCGCTACCTGACTGTCATCCAAAGGATATAAGAGAAAAATGAGATTCTCTTTTACGTAGGTATAGTAGCTCTGTCCTGCTTGGACGGTGACGGCACCGCTACCGAGGAAACCGATGCATAACCTACTAGTGGAATTAACAAATAAAAAAAGCCATTTTAATTTTATATTTGTTTCTAATTTTTATTGTACGTAATGTAATGTAACACAAAGCGATTGGGGGATTTCTTTCCGAAAACGTATCATTTTGGGGAAAAATAGAAATCAGTTTGGGGGAAATCATAAAATTGCATCTGGCAACCTTGAGTAGTGTAAGTGTAACCAACCCTTAAAAATATTTATCCCTAAAGAAAGCTATTCCTCGTCTATCCAAATAATATTTATTTTATTTAGTTATTTTATTTAATTAGTTAAATTATAAAAATCTGCACCTGCAACGGCTGCAACATCTCTATTATACAAAATATAAGATATCCCGAAAGTATCTCTAAAGGTACATCTCAAAACCATTGTCAACACAAAGGGATTTTTTTTTTCAGTGTCACTTCACTGGTCCGGTTTCTGGTGTTGGCTAATTGGCTTGGCAACACTTGTTACTTTAAGTCATAGAGTACTATAATACAACTGCTTTAAGTCAAGCAACGGTGTCGGTCGGCTTGTTGTGTTTGTAAAATTTTTATTTTAATTACTCGTACAAAGTGCCTTCCTTTTACAAAAATGTATCGAAATCCGGGTATGGCGGAATTCCAAGTGGAAACAAAGCCCTCAAAAAATACGTGGAGCCAAAAAATATCGCATTTCTGTTATAACGAAAACACGGGAGCGCTTTTAGGCCGAACTCCTGAAAGTTGGGGTGAGTGAACTTTATTTTTGTGAAACCTGAATAAAATAACTATTCAGTGTAGTTATCACTTGTGTTATGTTAATTTCCGTATAAATGCTGTCTACATAAAATGGGGTAAAAAAGTCAGAAAGCTTGTAGGGCGTGGCGCCTTTTGACACACAATTCAAAATTTTGCTAACATCTTGGATTTGGGTTATTTTTTAACGACAATTGAGAGCAGAATATTTTCCAAGTCCCAGCTGCCTTGCACACCCTTTGCTACACTCTGACTGAATATCTAACTACTTTGTTGTAGGATTGTGGTCTAAATCCCAAAAAGCTTAAGTGATAAACAATACTTGGTTATCACATCAAATGCTATGACAAACATGTTAAACATTTGATTTGTAGGTACTTTTAATTTGATATGTTTAGTTTTGTTCGTAATCTTTTCAAAATCAGGTGGGCAAGTTTATTTCAAATGTATGAAATTCAGAGCTTAATATTCATGGTAGATGCTTTTGGAAATAGTTCTACGAATACAGAATGGAATTATGAATGCCCTGCTGTGCCTAAAGCTAGCCCAAGTGGAATTTCATGTATTTTAAATCACTAGTACAATTCACTAGATTAAATCAAAACATCAAAATTATTTGTATACTTTAGGTCGATCCTTGTATAAGCCGACTTGTTGGAATTTGAAACAGATACATATGGATATACATACAGATACATATTGGAGAAAATGCGCTGTGCAGTTTGTTGCCGCTTCTTCTACACTCCGCTTTGAAAGCGGCATTAAACTTAGCCATAAGTAAATTTTTGACGTCAACAATTGTTGAGAAGTGAAATATGACAATTAATAAGTGGTTAATAGATTCAGGTGTTACTTTGCGGAAGTCAAAGCTACATTTACTTTGAGACAATTTACTTTGCGTGCTTCCGCCACCAGTTCTGGTGGCGGAAGCACGCAAAGTAAATTGTCTTAAAGTAAATTAATAATTGTTCAAAGAAACCTATATTGAATAAACGCATTGAATTTGAATTTGAATTTATGAAATTTTAAAACTACATATATTTTATAATATATAAAAACATTTTCCATAGAAAATTTTATGTCTAAAATAATAATTCTCACATGAAAATATTTATATTCACATCTCGTAGGTCCCCCCTACTTAATTTTTTTATAAAAATATATACTAGCTGTTGCCTGCGACTTCGTCCGCGACAATTTCTGTTATTATGATTAATTAGTTTTTTATTAGTATAGATGAATAATTTTTCCCCATTTTCAAATAATTTTTTATTGATACTTCGCTCCTATTGGTCGCAGCGTGATGTTTTATAGCCTAAAACCTTCCTCAATAAATGGACAATCCAACACAAAAAGAATTTTTCAATTTGAACCAGTTATTCCTGATATTAGCGCGTTCAAACAAAAAAACAAACAAACTCTTCAGCTTTATAATATTAGTATAGATTTATGAAAATAATTATAAAAACTTTTAAATTTTTTACATAGTCACCTAATGGTTTTGTGCAGCCTAATTTTGTGGCTTGCGCAGAACTTACATTCTACGTTCGCGCGACACACTCTTAAATTCCGATTGATATTTGTTACTGCAGACCAATATAATAAATCAATATCATGTAGAAATAATACTGCAGGCCTATGTCCAGCAGTGGACTTCTTGCGGCTGATATGATGATGATGATGATGATATATAAATAAAGAAATATCAATGGGAATATAAGAGTCATCTATTAACAATTTGCCTCTTTATAGTGAGATATTTTCATTAAAGTTATTTACCACTAGTAGTTTGCCCTGGCTTCGCACGAATTGTAATAGGTATTTAATTCTATGGCCTATGTTTATCAAGAATAATGTAGGATTCTAATAAAAAAAGAAATTTTCAGAAGTAGCAAATAACAAAAACATTCTGTGAAAATTATTTCAAGTCTAATTATTATAACTTTAATAATTAGACTTGAAAAATAAAATAAAAAAAAATTAAATTAATACATACAGCCCTGTGACAGATGAACGGACGGACAGTAATAGTCCCGTTTTTACCTGATTAGCAAGAAGAGTCATGTGTATGTGCGTTTTATGTATGACTAGCTCCGTGGCGCAGCGGTCAACACGCCAGCCTGCGACACGGAGTGACTGGGTTCGATCCCCGGCCAGGTCAAGATGGAAAATGATCTTTTTCAGATTGGCCTGGGTCTTGGATGTTTATCTATATATGTATTTGTTATAAAATATAGTATCGTTGAGTCAGTATCCCACAACACAAGTCACGAACTTACTTTGGGGCTAGCTCAATCTGTGTGATTTGTCCGTATATATTTATTTATTTTATTTATTTATATTTCTTTATTACCTCTATCTTCCTACGAATGTTAGGGAAGTGACCTTAGTTATTTTTAGATAGTTGCAGCAATTCAAACATCTAAATTCTGCAGAGAATGCAATATATAATACTCAGAACAATAAGTAATATATATAATATATAATAAATAGTAATGTGCCATGGTTTGTCATGAATGTTGAAATACATAAAGAACTCCAAATAAAATCAGTCAAGGAGGAAATCAGTATGATTTCAGAAAAATACAAGGGGTATTGGAGGTCCACCCGAATGAGCTGGCCGCTGGTCTGACAACACGAACATTAAAAAAAGGCTAAGGAAAGACATTCGGCCTTGTATAAATGATGAGTAGAGTCACTCGCTGGAGGACTCACTCCAAACAACACATGGCCCTCAACAAACCTGCTTAAAGCGCAGTATCACTGATTGCAGAATCAAACAAGAACACAAATAAAGATATTTTTAAGGGAGGGCTTTTAATTTTTAAATATAATATTACATTTTACCCTTCATACGGAACTCTAAAAGTTGTATTTTTACATTTTTCACTCCTTCAAATGGTCAATAAAATCTTTGTCATTATTGTATGAAGCCCCACTTTATCAGAGATTAAGGTTTTTATGTTACGCAACATTCACTTGCCGCCTATAATCCCACTAGGAGGGTCTAATCCCAGTAAATACCTTTCAGAAGCCTTAGTGCTCATTATAGTGTATGGCACATTTTGATTTAATTCAAATACTTTTAATCTCATAAAATGTATCAACCTGCACCATATCGGTGCCATGGTGCCCACAAGATCCTTTGCAAGGCACCCCGTCTTTTCGAGATACAGGTTTATTCCTAGTTCGGTGGCGGGCTGCTAAACTATGGATCCATGTGTGCTCCATGTACAATTGTAAACCTGTTTTTTAAGAAACAACAACACAAATCTTTTTTTCTTTAAGAATAAGAAAATTATTCACCTATAGTATGATACATATACGTGGGGCGCACTATATGTTTCCGGAATGAATATGAAAAAATACTATTAAAGGTACAAAATTAATTTATTGTTTTTCAAAATAATCTCCCTTGGCGTCTATGCACATTTTCATTCGATGAAACCAGTTTTGAAAACTTTTGTGCCACTCCTCTGTGGTGACCTCTGAAACGTGTTTTTCATACTCCTCGACAGCCTCTTCTGGTGATGAAAATCGTTGACCGCGTAATTGGTTCTTAATTTTTGGGAACAGTAAAAAGTCACAAGGTGCCAGGTCGGGACTGTATGCAGGATGACTCATGAGTTCTACATTTTTCGCCTTCAAAAAGTCGTTTGTCTGTCTGGCCGTGTGAGAACTAGCATTGTCGTGGTGCAGGATGATACGGCGTTTACGGTTATTTTTACGGAGTTCGTCAATAACTTCCGGCAAACAAATGGTCGTGTACCAGTCACTATTCACTGTACGACGATTCTCTAAAGCAACAGTAGCCACGTGTCCAGTTTTATTAAAAAAAGAAGCAATCATCCGCTTAGATGCACTTTTCACGCGCGCCACTTTGGTTGGTTTCGGCTCATCTTGAAAGACCCATACGCTCGATTGCTGCTTTGTTTTGGGATCGTAGCAATAAATCCATGTTTCGTCACCTGTTACTATGTCCCACACCAAATTTGACGCACCTTCGTTGAATCTGGTAAGCATGGCACTGCACCAAGTGACGCGGTCCGTTTTTTGAGCCTCGGTCAAGTTGTGTGGGATCCACCGCGAGCACAGCTTTCTGACACCCAAATGTTTGTGTAGGATTAATTTTATTTGACTCATGCCTATTTCCAAGGATGCGCGAATTTCATGGTATGTCACATGCCTGTCTGTTTCAATCATACGGCGCACAGCATCGATGTTTTTGTTGGTCACAGCGGTGGACGGCCGACCATCGCGAGATTCGTCACTGAGATTTATACGACCACACTTGAATTCTGCAAACCAGCTATAAACAGTTGTCTTGCATGGTGCTTCATTGCCAAAAGCTGTTTCAAGCCGAGCGATGCTCTGTTGAGCTGTCAAATTACACTTAAAATCGTAGAAAATCATACTACTAAAATTTTCCCGAGTTAAATCCATGTTGATGCAGACACACAATTTTTTAAATGGCGCCACAAGGTAAAAGCAAAAGACAGTCAAATGAAACAAACTGCATTCTACAGCCAAAGAGTTCTATTTTCAAATGTTGCAATAAATTTTTAAATATTGTTTATGTAATTGGCCAGTTCCGGAAACATACAGTGCGCCCTATGTACACCATCCAACACGCTAAACGTGCTAATAATAAAACTTATGCGAGATAAATTCATTATAGAATTACGGGTAAAGGGTATTATACCACCCTGAATCGGATCCGATGACATGTCGGTCTTTTTATAATATATCCATTTAATGTAGTTTACACATGTTTATGCAAATAAATATTCTTTGTCTTTGAGAGGGACGCCGCTATACGTGTGATACGATTGGAGATATCTCGTATCGTGTCTAACGTATAGCGTCCCTCCCATCGGATCCTTAATTCAGGATGGTGTAATAGGTGCTTCGTATATGTATAGCTAAAAAAGATAACCTTGTACCGAAGGAGCTGTCCGTCATGTTTGCGTTTATGTTACGTGCTCCCAATGTGCACGAAAGTTCGCTGTAAAGATAGGCTACATTATCTTCGGACACATCGGCACAGAATTAATATAAGTACTAGGGGAGAAAGGGGTAATGGGAGTCGCTTAAGCGAGCTATCAAATAAAAGCTTATTTCGAAATAATATCATTATTAAAATTGTTTAATACTAGACTTTACTTATTTATCTACTAGTTGATATCACTTTTCACCACTTTGGAAATCAAATTTGGATATATTTCCGCGTTTTAAAAAAAAACAAGTTTGACTCCCATTGCACTAACCTCAGTACAATGGGAATCAGACATGTGGGAAATCAGAGTCAAACAATCGCAGACATTACATTGGGCAGTATGCCATCCAGTGCAATCACCAGTTGATCAGCTAGCCTATTTGATTTTTTTGACTTGTAAAATCGGCATCTATAAGCAAAAAAAAACAAGAATATTTTTTGCGGGTAATGGTAATCACTAGCGAGCTCTTTGGCTCCCATTACCCAAAATCTATACTGCATGTTAACTGTAAAATTTAAAAACACAAAATAAATTTAATCGCAATCTAATATGCTTTTTTAATTTTTGAATATCAAGGATAAATCTATCCATAGTCATTAATTTGGTACAGCTACAACGTCTATACTCACCGTTAATGTTGTTTTGACAAAAATTTACACCGGCGAGGCGTGAAAACGAAACATAATTGTCACTCAAAAACGCGTGGTGCTATTAGCGCGAGTCATTCGTACAATGGGCATCGGGTACAGAGCAAGCTAAACATGTCATCTACCTAGGTATCGAACGTTTAGTTTTGCCTAGAGGCACCTGACCCCAATTGCCCGCTGACTCCCATTACCCCATTCTCCCCTAACATCGGCGCCAAAACATCGACTGGGAGTCACAGTGGTCGCCATGACCGAAATCGGTCGGATTAATCATCATCATTTTTAGGGTTCCGTACCCAAAGGGTAAATACGGGACCCTATTAACATCGCTCCACTATCCGTCTGTCTGTCTACCTGTCTGCCCGTCCGTCTGTCACTAGGCTGTATCTCATGATCCGTTATAGTTAGGAAATTTTCACAGATGATGTATTTCTGCTGCCGCTATAACAACAAATGCAAAAAAATAGAATAAAAATAAATATTTAAGGGGGCTCCCATACAACAAACGTAATTTTTTGCTTGTTTTTGCTCGATATTTATTACGGCAACAGGTAGAGGCCTGAAATTTTCACAGAATATTTAGTTATCTATTCACTTTAAAAATAAATAATTGAATAAAAATAAAATCTCCTATACAACAGAAATGGTTTTTTTGCTATTTTTGTAGATAACGGTACGGAACCATTCGTGCGCGAGTCTGACTCGCACTTGGCCGGTTTTATTAGATGTGCATTAATGGTAACTAACTTAGTAATTAAGAGACTATGTAGATTATTAGAGGAGTTTATTTTTTACTTGCAGGGAAGATCTTGCTCTTCTACACAGTATTCTACGCAGTCCTGATCGCCCTATTCGCGATCTGCATGGTGACCTTCCTACAGCACTACATCAACCCTCGCGTGCCGCGTCTGCAACAGGACTACGGGCTCATCGGCACCAGCCCGGGGCTTGGCTTCCGCCCCCTGCCCCCGGATGTGAGGAGCACCCTGATATATTATAAAGGCTCCGGTTATGATGATTATAGATATTGGGAGGACCAGCTCATTGATTTCCTGTCAGGTGCGCTGAGCTTCTAAGTTTTTGTTTAATTTCAGTATTGACGACTGTCCCTTTTGTCTGAGGGCGGCATCCGTAGGAGCATCATCATCATTTCGAGTAGGTGTCACGGTCAATCGACCATGCACACCCTGGTGTCAGAGTTGTTCGGGACCGCCTCTCGGCCTCTGACGTGGTTCCTTTAACGACTACCAGATGGCAGCCGGGACAAACGGCTTAACGTGCCTTCGGAATCACGGTATCATCTTTATTATCAGACAATCAGGTGATTCAAGTCTGCAATGTCCTAACCAAACTGGAAACAACTAAACGAAGTATGCTTCCTGTGGGAATCGAACCCTAGACCCCCGGGTCTACAGGCAAACCCCTTAACCACTGGACCACGAAGGCAGTTACCGTAGGATACATGAGGCTGATGGAGAGGTTTTTGTTTTTTACTAAATATTGAAGTAGGACTTTGTCTCCCATCTCACCTGATGGTAAGTGACGATGAAGACGAGATGTTACATGCCTATCCAAGAGATACTCATTTATTCTACTTTTGAATCACCCGGGACTATACTTGTCTGTCAAATCGACAAGCTGCCATTTTCATTATAGTTGTGTTACTTTTGCTGCAGTCAATTATCCATTCGCAAACAATAATCCTTCCTTATTACTAATTATTACTAATATTATAAATGCGAAAGTGAGTTTGTTTGTTTGTTTATTTGTTTGTTTGTTACGCTTTCACGCCATAACTACTAAACCGATCATCATGAAATTTTGCATACAAGTTCTCTGGAGTGTGGAGAAGGACATAGGCCTTTTATCCCGGGAAAAAGTACTTATCCCTAGGGATCGACATTGACGCGGGCGGAGCCGCGGGCGAAAGCTAGTGTTTTTATAAATGGTTCTGACACCAGGCTCCAACATACCACAGCTGAAGATGCAACCGAGGAAACGTTGATTAACAAGAGTAAGAATAAGCGCGAGAAACTTCATTATACTTGATACTGGCTAAATACGTCATCATGAAAGCCATAAATAAAACAATCGGCTAAGTGCGAGCCAGATTCGCGCACTAAGAATTCCGTACTATTATCTTAACTAATATTATAAATGCGAAAGTGAGTTTGTTCACGTTGTAACTACTGAACCGATCATCATGAAATTGCATACACGTAATCTGGGGTACGGAGAAAGACATACGGTACATTTTCTCACGGGAAAAGTACTGTTCCCGAGGGATCGACATTGACGCGGGCGGAGCCGCGGGCGAAAGCTAGTCTATATAAGTTTAAAATGATGAAAAATATTTTTATTATATTATGTAACAAAAAATTTATGCTTTTCGCAATTTTTCCTTTTATCTGTACTATAAGACGTTGCTTCGTACCAATTGCAAGATTTTGAGTTCACGGGAAGTACCCTGTAGGTTTTGATTCTATTGCGAATGTAGAAAATTTGCGGCATAAACGGTGTTGATTGCGTTGGCTTAGAAGTTCGATTTTTTCACAGCTCCCAAGGTACGTAGACCTGAGTATTTGATATGAATTTCAGCTTGATACCTCCACGCGTTCCTGAAAAAAAGGACTCGACGTTCGAAAAAGGACAACCAAGTGATCGTAAGGGTTTCGCTTTTACCTTTTGAGGTATGGAACTCTAAAAATTCACGAAATGAAAGATCGCATTTTTTTTACATTTTCAGAATACAAAAAGAAGGGTCAGACCGCCGGCGCTGGACAAAACATCTTTGATTGTGACTTCAACAAGCTGCCACCCCCTGGGAAGGTCTGCGATGTGGACGTCAGGGGCTGGGAGCCCTGCATACAGGAGAACCACTTCTCTTTCCACAAGTCTTCACCGTGCATATTCTTGAAACTCAACAGGTATTTAAAGAAATAAATATTGTAACGCAACCAACGCAAACTGCAATGCTGGCGTGACGTCACAGCTCGCCCCACCCTACCCGCCATATCGCCGTTGCGTTCACCGCCTAGAGAAAGCCACACTTCTTGCTAAGCAGCCGACCGACCAACATAAGCGTAGCTTCTCATATTGTGATGCATTGTGTTGATATTGTCCCTAGTGGCGGCGTTGTGTCGGGTCGTCGAGTTCCATCTAAAATGGTTGAGCTCAGCGATGGCTGATCCATGCGTCAACTCGTGAACGGGTGCTGCGGGGGGAGGGGGACAGGTCTGCTCGGCCTCTTTAAAACTTCTATCTATCTGTGAGATTTTTATCATATCTGTTGTTGTTGCACTCGATCGCTAACATAACGTGTTCCACATCCAGCAATATGTAAAGTGAAATTGTATATAACATGTCATCACAAAAAAAAAGAAAACAAAAATATTAAATAACAAAACAAAGCCCTTCAACGAGGCGACCAATACTGTTGAAAAGAGTTTCTTTCGGCGTCTTCTTCTCTGCAGTGGTCGGTTCCGAAACGCTAGTAGTTTGTAGCTTTTGAACAATAATTAATAATTTGAATATAATGTAATAAGTATTATTTAAAATGTGAATTGACGTGAAAAACTGCCTGAAAAGGCCTATTTTCTGAATAAATCTTTGAATCTTTGAAGTGGATTAAAATGCGCATTATTATGCCAGCTGCTTTGTTTTATTATATACTTCTGATCGTCAGTGACCGCTCCATGTCTCCCGCGTTTTAATATACAGGGACACACAGATTGAGCTAGTCCCACAATAGTTGTGAACTTGTGTCGTAAGATACTAACTCAACGATACTACATTTTATAATAGATACTTATATTGATAAACATCCAAGACCAAGGTCAATCTGTAAACGACCATTTTCCGTCATGACCTGACCGGGAATCGAACCTGGGCACTCTCGTGACGCAGGCTGGCGTGTTGAACGCTGCGCCACGGAGCTAGCCATTTTCTTCTAAACTGATTAGTTAGCGCGAGAGATACTTCCAAAGCGGTAAAATGTGTAACATCTAAAATAAGAGAATGATAAAACTAAAAAAAATATGATGTACAATTCCATGCAAACTCCCACCGAAAATTGGTTTGAACAAGATCTAGTAAGTCGTTTTTTTAATCCCTACTAATATTATAAATGCGAAAGTGAGTTTGTTTATTTGTTACGCTTTCACACCGTAACTACTGAACCGATCATCATGAAATTTTGAATACAAGTTCTCTGGAGTACGGAGAAGGACATAGGCTACCTTTTATCCCGGGAAAAAGTACTAATCCCGAGGGATCGACATTGACGCGGGCGGAGCCGCGGGCGAAAGCTAGTAGGTCATAAATCGTAAACCGCAATTTACCTTTCATTCAATCAAAGTATCAACAAACTACAAGAACTTTTATACATATTACGATGGCTGCTACGGAATCCTTCATGACCGAGTCCGCATCACACCTGGCCGCTGTTTCTTTTCTCACAGACCAGCATATAGATAATCATGAAAGGCATGTTTAAATAAAATATTTTCAAAATAATTCGTCAATTTTGTATCACCATCATCAGGTCCTTTTAAAGCTGTGCGTGCACTGGACCGGAATCGAAGCGGACGGAGCGGACGGATTTGTTGCTTTGTATGGATTTGTATGGCGCTGCGTGCACTGCATCGGCATTTCCGTGCCGGAGACCGGAATTTCTGCCGGTGACGTCACCGGCATCGGCAGTCGTCAGTGTTGCCGTTCATTAGAAGATCTACCCCTTATGGTAGAACTTTTTATATTGGAATATTATTATGAATAACAGAGAATGGTAGAAACCTCATTTCGTAGGAATTCGATTTAGATCATCCGTAACTTTTAAATTCATTAGCTATTCATTCATTGTAGTCTTCCTCAATTACATATGTCGTGAATGAGTAAGACGAAAATACAGAGTGATGAAAATACTGACATTAAAAACAAAGATATAAATCAATGAACATTGGCTGCACGCACGAAAAATGTCACGTTTCAGACCAGCAACAGCAGCAGCAGCAAGAGTAGTAGTAGTATCTATCACGCATCTATCTCTCCCCGTTATCACGTAAAATTATTGGCCGTAAACTGACTTTAAAGTCAACCAATTTTCAGAGTTCCGTAGTAAATAGTGAACCCTTACAGTTTCGCCATGTCTGTCCGTCCGTCCGTCTGTCCGTCCGTGGTTATACTCATAGACTATAAGTACTAAAAAGCTGTAATTTGGTACGGATATGTATATTAATCATGCCGAAAAAGTAGTAAAATAAAATATAAGGTTCAAGAACATAGTGAAGTTCAAAAAAAATTTCTTCAATTCCCAAAGAATCTATCTTCATCTTTTAATAAATCAGCATATAATGTATGAAACTCTCCATAGAGGAGTCTTTTAGAGTTCATATTATGCACCCATATCTTTCTCACTCCAGCCAGAGTAATGATTACCCAGTAAGGTATAGACATCGTGATGATCTAGATCTTAGAATATTTTTTTTTGTGTTTTGGTAAAGACAGACTTAAATATGACACAGACATAATAATGGGACAGGGCAGGTTGATAGATAGATAGATAGATAAGTGATTTATTTGTAGCTGAAGTCACACACATACACAGGAGAAATACAAAATTACATAACGTGAAGAAGAAAAACACCACATACAGAATAGACGCACCTTTGTATCTGTGTGCTGCAGCAATCCAAAAAGGTCAAAGCTCAGTGCTAGTGCTGCCCAGAGGGCAACTCACTGATTTTCAGCTACGGCCTGTCAAGTGCGAGTGCACATCTATAATTATTACAAAAAAAGAGCTCAAAATGTTCAGTGCGTTTTAAAATGTTTAAATAGACTTTATCTTTATGATCAATATTTATACATAATTTAAACTCGTATCATATGATTACACAGATGAACACAATACAAGGCGTAAAAAGAATAACAGAAGGAAGGACAGGAAAGTAAAAATAATGAGTAGATGCGTGTAACTAACAGAGGCAGCGATAGCTATCGGCGACTTGTTGGTTTTTGGGTTTTCTGCTTTTCTAACAAGTCAGTGCGTAATAGTTTTTTAAAATTCGATATTGACAGAGTAAGCCTTATCGGAGGTGGTATGTTATTCCAACATTTTGTCGCCTGGTATTTGAAGCTGCCCCTGAAAGCAGCTGTTCTGTGACGATGTGTAAGTAGAGGGGGACGGCATAATCTGGCATTTAGTCTGGGGTCAAATATAAGTTTCGTGTGTAAATATTCTGGTACTTTGCTCTTAATAACTCCGAACAATAACGTTGCCAGATGTAGTTGTCTATGCGAGTCCATATTTAGCATACAAGCATTATTGAGATACGGCGAGATATGGGTACGGGGAGGAATATTGAATGAAAATCTGCAGCATGCGTTTTGAACTCTCTGTAGTAGTCGCTTTGTTCTATCTAGCAAACGCGGCCCATAAACGATATCGCCGTAGTTCAGTCGCGACAGCACTAATGACTCGCAGAGTCTGATGCGAACTTTCTCGGTCAGTAAGTTTCGAATCTTGTAGAGAATTTTCACAGGTTGGTACAGGTTTAGGTGGTATCTTCTCTATCTCTATTATTATAAACAAAAGTCACCGCCGGTAAATAAAGCAAAGCGTTATGCTATATGTTAGTGACCACTTTATAGGATAGCGCTGTGTGGAGGGTCATACACCGACCCCAAAAACACGTAAATTAAAAAAATTACAATATTGTAACTTTTGCTGCAAAAATATAACATTTCAGGAAACGAAACGTAACTTATGACTCAAGGGCCCTGGCAACACTATAAAAATGCCGGTCCGGAATCCGAATGCAGTGAACGCACCCCACCGGCATTTTGAAAATCCGGCCGCTCCGGCCGCTCCGTCCGCTCCGATTCCGGTCCAGTGCACGCACAGCTTTAGTCTCCACTACAGGAGCACGACCCTCTCTGTACTACTAGGGCCATACTTGGCCAGAGCAGTCAGAGGACTTGGCCTACACTCCACGCTGGCCAGACGGGTTGGAGAGGTCTCACAGATGTTTAAGCGTTGTTTAGCTTGTATTTCCTAAGTCGGAGAGGAGGCCAAATCCTCTGTCTGCTCTGGCCAAGTATGGCTCCGGTTGTAAAGAGAGGGTCACGCTCCTGCAGTGGAGACTAAAAAGACCTGATGATGATGATGATGAATTTTAGATCTGCAATATTTTGTTCCAGGATATACGGCTGGCGGCCAGAGTTCTACAACGAGACGGACAGCCTGCCGGCGGATATGCCTCGCGAGCTGCAGTGGCATGTCAAGAATATCAGCTCCAGTATTAACAGAAACTATGTAAGAATATATCTTTTTGGGGCGATAGCTTTACTGTGCCAGCAATTAATAATGACTTACTTAAGGTTAGGCTAGTTCCTAAAAAAAATTTAATTAGTCCGTCAGTTAGATATTCAAAAAATATTGGACACGTATTTTTTCTTTTGTCGATTAAACAAAAAATGATAAAGATATAGCCATTTGAAATTCCGTGTGACGTCATAGTTTGCTACACTTTTTAGCAAACTTTGACGTCACGAGCCCCCACTCCTAAACTTTGACGCGCTTTATCTTTATTATTTATTGTTTATTTGACAAATGAAAAAATACGTGTCCAATATTTTTTGATTATCTAACTGACGGACTAATTGTTATGTTATTATTACGACCCAGGAAACTAGCCTAGTCGCAGCCATGAATTTGAAATTCAACTAACATGTAGGAAGCCATACAATGTTTTTATTATTATTTTGCATTTTCAAATTTTTGATGCATAGAACAGTTGGTGGAAATTTTCAAGACCAGGATTGTAGTGCGGTAGCTCAATTGGCAGAGCGTAAGATGCTGCCTGCGTGGATTTTTTTTCACCATGTCTTAATTTAATAAGAAATAATTGAACATAACACTATGAACTAGATTTATTTGCCGATGAATTAGGACATTTGTATAATGCATTTCGTATAATTTTAATTGACATATTGTAGCTGTATGACATGTTGTACTAACTATTCTATAATACTAATGACATTTATATTATAGCATTAATTCATAATTGTAATTTCATTTAATTTATTTAATCTGATATTGTAATTTATTCTATTAATCTTGATATTGTTTCTGGCTTTATAAAGTGTGTTTTTTACTTTGCTAGTTTTAATATTAATCTTGTAAGCATTTTGGATGTAACATCTGTTCGCTTGTGAGATGTAATGAATAAATAAATAAACATGATTTTTCAGGTGTGGGTACAATGCTACGGCGAGACGCCAGCCGACCAGGAGAATATTGGCCCCATCTCCTACCTACCCAGCCCAGGCTTCCCGGGATACTTCTACCCCTACGAGAATGCTGAGGGGTATCTCAGCCCGTTAGTAGCAGTGCATTTAAAAAGACCTAAGAGTGAGTATTCATTTCTGCTTACGTAAATGATTCACAGTGATTAGAAGAAGTGATTAGGGTGGGTGGGGGGGGGGGGGACGACCCCCGTTTATCCTCAACTGCCTGTCCGATGGTTGCAGGTATGGCATCGGGTTTGAGCGCCCCAGCCTCCCGAGCTACTACTTGCTTTTCTCCATTAAGGGCCCGTACTACCTCACACTGCTTTGCATGATTGACTGTTATATCAATAATAATTAAATACTCAAGTTGAAATAAAAATGGAGCAAAGTTCAGGACTAACTCTGGTAACTATATGACTCAAAAACACGATTGCGTTAAATTTTCTCGATAGAAAAAAATTGCAAAGTTACCTCCAAATCACGTCTAATTTACTCGGGATATAGCATTATTCACCAAATTCATTAAAATTAACCTTGAAACTTTTGATTATTATTGCATTAAAGATAAGGCAGCCATCATATGTTTTTCTTTTTCGAATAACCCTTGAATATTCCTAAAAAACGAAAACATCCAAAGTAGCCAACGCGTTTAGACCATCCGAGTTTGTATCGCAACTAGAAGCAGTGTATTATAAAATCACGTTGTACGCGAGCCCCACTTAAATATTTAGTTTTATTTTGTTTTTAGTTTTTATTAGGCAACAGAAATATATCATCTGTGAAAATTTTCAATTGTCTATCTATTAAAGTTCTTGAGATACAGCCTGGTGACAGACACACAGTGGAGCTATAGTAATAGGGTCTCGTAGGTATGAAGAACGTCGCGACTGCGTAAGCCATTAGACTGCGCAGAACCATTAAGCGATTATGTAAAAAGATGAAAAGTATTAATATGTTCATATTTATATTTTTATAAAAAAAAATAAGAAAAGTGGCGGCCTCCTAGAGGTAAATATAAATATTGTCATGTGAGAATTATTGTTCTAGACGTAAAATTTACAAACTTTTCGAAGAAAAAATGTTTTTAAATATCATAACATATATATATCGTTTTTAAATTTCATATGTATCTGTTTCAAATTCCAACAAGGGGGCGATCTTGTTCAAGGATTGATCTAAATTATACAAATACTTTTGATGTATTTAATTAATTCAACGCATAGTACTAGTGATTTGAAAACACGTCAATTTCCATAGTTTCGTGCAGTATCGTCTTAAGAGCCCGCCATATGCCAGGCGGCGTGGCGATACAAACGCGGATGGTCTAAACGCGTTGGCTATTTTGGATATTTTCGTTTTTTAGGAATATTCAAGGGTTATTCGAAAAAGAAAAACATATGATGGCTGCCTTATCTGTAATGCAATAATAATCAAAAGTTTCAAGGTTAATTTTAATGTATTTGGTGAATAATACTATATACCGAGTAAATTAGACGTGATTTGGAGGCAACTTTGCAATTTTTTTCTATCGAGAAAATTTAACGCAATCGTGTTTTTGAGTCATATAGTTACCAGAGTTAATCCTGAACTTTGCTGCATTTTTATTTCAACTTGAGTATTAAATTATTATTGATATAACAGTCAATCATGCAAAGCAGTGTGAGGTAGTACGGGCCCTTAAATAAGTTGTGTCCGTTGCAGCGGGTATCGTGATCAACATCGAGTGTCGTGCGTGGGCGCGGAACATTCGGTACGACCGGCGCGAGCGACTCGGCGTCGTTCACTTCGAGCTCATGATCGAGTAATTATCTTTATGTGTGTATGTGTTGTTATAAAGCAAGCATTTTAGTTTTGACTTGAATTAGAACTGTGTTTTGAACCTTTGTTTATCCCGGCGGTGTCCATGGACCTAGGAGTAATGTGGACTGGGCGCGGAGGACGTTAACACATAAAAAGTTGGTGTCAGTCAGACAAGACTTTTTCGAACTCAAAAACAATTCTATGTGTAAATAAAGTCACTTTAATACGGTATTATCGCGTATATTACATTATTTTTACACTTAACGTTTTGAAAACTTTACAGTTTTCATGGTCGCAGGTAGACTAAGTTGACATTTGTGTGTTATAAGAACTATACAAAACTACCGCCTACAATATTTATTGATAACGTTCCGGATGTACGCAGTATTGGCTCACGGTGTCTGAAGGTCTTGCCGTCTTGTGATGAGCTTGAGATTTTATTAAATTGATGACTGGATCCCAAGCTGGTGGTAACTGCCAACCATCCTCTCTATTGAAATAAGGATGTTTTTTTAATTCCAATAGCCTCATGAAGCATTCTTGGAATGTATCTGTTTTCTTTTGCAAGGACTTGAGGATTATAAAAACGCATGTATTGATTGGGTTTGTCTAAGGCATGTTCACAGACTGCAGACTTGGTTGAGCGTCTATTCTTCATGTCAGCAATATGTTCGGGTACTGATGCATCTCTTTATTTGCCAAATGTTCAAATTTTGAAGCGAGCTTCAATCAAGACCTATTACAAGCCGCACAAAAAAGTAAACTAACTTTTAAGACCTGTAAAATCCAAGTAAACTACAAGATGCAGGAGTATATAAAATTGACTGTGAGTGCGGTTTATCATACATTGGGCAAACAAAGTTTTCGAAACGTTAGGTGTAAAAATAATGTAATATACGCGATAATACTGTATTAAAGTAATTTTATTTAAATGTGTAACAATCGCGAAAACATCAGAAACCATAATTCTATGTGTATTTAGAAGTATATGAATATATTTAGTATATGAGGGTAAATTCATTTAAATAAAATTTAGATAGTGAATCTGCGCGTGTAGTGCAGTAGTAACTAACTTTTTAGGCTGGTTTTATAGTCACGCTTACGGCCCGCGCGGATGGTAAACGCGGCCGAAATGTCGTAGCACGGGCCATCCGCGCGGTTTATTTTACTATGTAGCGATCCCTTGACACTCATAGGTCGAGGTTCGCAACGCTTATCAACCGCGCTGGCAAAAGCATCATTCTAAAACCACCCTTAGTTATAAACGCATTTCGGTTCGCTTTGTAATAAGCATTGTTTTGATTCAAGTCAAAATAGACTATTTTATTACATAAGTCAATTTTTCTATGAAAAGACTAAACTGTATAGAAATTGCGTTTAAAATTATGTTTGCAGTACATTTAAAAATGTCTAGAATAGACCACCGATAATTTTTGGTGATATTTCTCTTGGATACGATTTGCGCAATTGTTGAATCAAATATCGTCTTTAATTTCTTTTATAACGGATGGAATAAAATGTCTTAAAAAGTTAAGTATTGGTTCTGCATGGCGTCATAAGACGCCATTGTAATAAAATGTATATATATGAATCTCAGACATGCTTAATTGTGTATGTTGCATTTGAATATTGAATGAAGACTTAAAACGCATTTCCATCTATATTATAATAAGGTAGGTTATGTACTTGTTTTGCAATCCGAGCCATTTGTAGTGTGTTTGAAAAGCTAGAAATATGCTGCTATTTGGTTGTTCCACTTGTAGTTTATACTGTTAACAAGTGATGTGTAATAGGGTTTTTAAAATTTAATAGGCTAGTTTCCTGGGTCAAAATAATAACATCAATTAGTCCGTCAGTTAGATAATCAAAAAATATTGGACACGTATTTTTTCTAAATAGAAAAGATAAAGCGCGTCAAAGTTCATGAGTTCAAAGTTTGCTAAAAAGTGTAGCAAACTATGACGTCACACGGAATTTCAAAGGGCTATATCTTTATCATTTTTTATTCAATCGACAAAAGAAAAAATACGTATCCAATATTTTTTGAATTACTAACTGACGGACTAATTATATTTTTTTTAGGAAATTAGCCTATTAGAAAAACTAAGGACGCGGCATTGCGCTTAAAAACTGACACCACGCAAAGTAGATCAACGCGGGCGGGGCTTAAAAAGTATATCTTTTCGTGAACTATATTACCTAATATTAGTTAGGTGTCATATTCAAGATCACTTATCGATACCAGACTCTAATATAACATGTCTAGGTGACCTGCCTGTTACAATACTTCCACTTTTATAAGTTACACCGCAGAAGCACAACCTACCGCCAACTCAAACCGAATGAAACATCAGTGAAATAACAAACTTTTTGCTACTACATAAGAATTGATATCCAAAAACAACTCATGCTATCTCACTCATAATACTTGTGTACGAGCCTACATCATGTAGGTCACGTGTCAGCTCTTTTTATACTATAATTAGAATGAAATATAATAACAAATTGAGATACTATCGAGCAGTAGCCAAGTTACTATCCAGCGGCCGTCGAGGTACTGCTGGGCTGCCACCGAGAAAGAATCCGTCACACCCAGTTATCAACATGTAACATCGACAGAAATAAACTACTTTTTACGTGACGTGATCTTGTATGTCCACACCAACATCTACAACCTACAATCAACATCCCGTCATGTACGGTGTATGGCTAACACCATGGCCTGCATTGTACGACTTGTACGTACGTGTAAGGACAATGTATACTCAGTCCACATACCTAGTTTTTAAGATAAACTAAAATTGTAAGTTGACGTCGATTGGAGAAAATGCGCTGTGCAGTTTGTTGCCGCTTCTTCTGCACTCCGCTTTGGAAGCGGCATTAAACTTAGCCATAAGTGTGGTATCCGGCAGAGTAGAATAGGACCACTCCAAGTCTTCCCGTGGATGTCGTAGAAGGCGACTTAGGAAATACAAGCTAAACAAAGCTTATAAACATCTAAGACACCTCTCCAATCCGTCTGGCCAGCGTGGAGAGTGTAGGCCAAGTCCTCTGGCTGCTCTGGCCAAGTATGGCCCTAGTAGTACAGAGAGGGTCGTGCTCCTGTAGTGGAGACTAAAAAGGACCTGATGATGATGATAAGTAAATTACTGACGTCAACAATTCTCAGTTGAAAATATATGACAATTAATAAGTGTCCAAAAAACCTATGTTAAATAAATGTTTTAGAATTTTGAATTTTTTTGAATTTTGTACGGCGTGACGCTACAGCGAGCTCCAGACATGGCGCGTACGCATCAGCCAATAGCGGACGGATATTTTCGCGCCATACAAAATTTTGATATGCGCACGTACAGTCAGGAACAGAGATACCTGACCAGGCCCTACCTATATCTTGAATTTTGTATCCAAATACAGGACTCAGCATGAGTGCTATTGGCTGATGCGTTGGCGCCATGTCTGGAGTTCGCTGTAGCGCCGCGCCGTACAAGTATTATGAGTGAGATAGTTTTTGGATAACAAATCTTATGTAGTAGCAATAAGTTTGTTATTTCACTGATTTCATTCGGTTTGAGTCGGCGGCAGGCGAACAATGCCGAGGCGACTTATACGACGTGATTTTGAACTCCCTAGCTATATTGAAATTTGAGAATCAGAATTCCTTATGGAACACAGATTTGCAAGAAAAAAAGGTGAAAAAAGAAAAAGAAAATTAGGTTTCCCATGCAAAATCGTCAAATTTCTATGAAAGGTTAAATTTATTTTTTGTTTTTTTTTTTACCTTTTTTTTCTTACAATTCTGTATTCCATTAGGGATTCTGATTCCCAGATTGCAATATAGCTAAATTTTACGGGTTTCAAAATTATACGTGTTTTCTGAAAATCCAATGTCAGCGTATTTCTAGTATTATTACTGCTGTTTTTAAGTGGATGTTAAAAAACTTAGGCAGCTACGTATATTGAGCAATAAAATAGTTTTATTTTATTTTTATACAAAATATTTTTGTAATAAGTAGTGTAAAATTATCCTTTTTGTGTAGTAATTAATTTATATTTTTGACTAATACTCTGCAATGCTATAAATATTTTTCAAGAGTATTAAATATATCTGTTTTGTGTTCACTTAAAATAAAATAAATAAGGAATTGTAAGACTTTCGAAAATCCATATTACCGTCCAGTTTATATTCAAGACTGATATTTATCTTTACATTGTAACAACTGTATGTTATTTACAAGTATTCTACTATATCTAGAATATAATTATTCCATATCTCATATCATTTCTTTATATGTAATCATCTTGATAGTTGTGTAAGTAAAGATCCAGTCCGTTGCAGCGATTATTCTAATATAGCGTTAACTTAATTAAATAAGCGTAAATACGTTTTGAGCATTAATAGCGCTTATGTAAGCCAAGCAACCCTGGGCGCAGTCCCCACTGTGATGGGTGACCGCAAGTGGTATAAACCATTCTCGAGCTCTTCCGTGCTTCGTAAGGCACGTTAAGCCGTTGGTCCCGGCTGCCATCATTGATGGCAGTCGTTAAGCTATGTCAGATGCCTTTAGGCAGCTTGAATTTGACACCGATGTTGGCCACTTACACGCACGAAAAACGAAACGAATATTGTAAACTTTTGTACGCTTATTGAATTAAGTTTGCGCTTAGAATAAGCTGAGTACAGACAATCCAAACTTCATTGTAATTCGTTTTAACATGTGACAAGGACGCTTTGGATATACTGATATACACGGTGAAATTTTGATCGTTCTGGACCCTTAAAGGGGTGATTCAGCCCGTCGTTATGGACAACATTTCCTATGGGACCAATGCTGGGAACTCAAAAATTTTTTTGACGTTCCCATACGACCGAAATTTTTTTGTATGGAACTGCCCATTTTTTTTGAGTTTCTAACATTGGTCCCATAGGAAAAGTTGTTCATATCGATGGGCTGAATCACCCCTTTAAGGGTTCAGAAAGATCAAAATTTCACCGTATATACACACAAGCCTTTTCTTTAAAAACACCACAGCTTTGACACAATACTTATCGTGTATGCCACTCGGGAGGGTAAGGATAGCATACGTCCAAATGCGTTGAGGCATTAAGCCGTAATGTTCAAATAAACAAACCCACATAATGCATATATGAACTCGATAACAACAATTTCCTTTTTAGAAGTCGTTTACAATCCTGAATACTTTAAAAGAGGGGTGCTCTTTGAATAATCACGGTTTTAAAATGCCAGCGGACCATTTGGTATCGTCCAGATCTCATTTCCAGTTATAACCCCATACACTATTGAAACCAGTTTTTCATTCAAATCAATTCTTTTGTATTTTTGTAAACTGCTGCGTCCTTATTGGAGCACGGTAGACTTTATTTTACAATATTCAGTTAATTTTCAATATCGAATTATTTTTTATTATTTTTTTTCGCGAGTCTTTTATTGTGAATCTCTTTGTATTTTATAATTGTTTTATATAATTTACAATATGTATTTAATGAATTAAAGTTTTCTATATCTAATATGTACTTGATATTAACATATCCGTCCAAATAAGATCTATCTTATACTCCATATTTGTAAGTAGTGTAGTAATAAAATTGTGTGCCTCGAATATTTTGTAAGAAATAAATGAGAATGTGCCTATTTATTAATTGATTTATTTTACCATAGCATATTCCCTATTTCAATAAAAAAAAACCGGCCAAGTGCAAGTCGGACTCGCACACGAAGGGTTCCGTACCATTATCTATAAAAACGGCACAAAAGTCATGTCTGTTGTATGGGAGCCCCCCTTTAATATTCATTTTATGTTTATTTAATTATTTATTTTTAAAGTGAATATATAACTAAATATTCTGTGAATATTTGAAGCGTCTAATGGTGGCCGTTATTAATATCTAGCAAAAACAAGCAAAAAAATCACGTCTGTTGTATGGGAGCCCCCTTACATATTTATTTTATTATATTTTTTTGTATTTGTTGTTATAGCGGCAACAGAAATACATAATCTGTGAAAATTTCAACTGTCTATCACGGGTCATGAGATACAGCCTGGTGACAGACGGACAGGCAGACAGACAGACAGACGGACAGCGGAGCGATATTAATAGTGTCCCGTTTTTACCCTTTGGGTACGGAATCCTAAAAAAGAAAATCAGTTTCGCGATTAATTGCTCAAGCAGCAAAGAATCACGGAAGGCTTCAAGTAAAATCTTTAATTAACATACATACATTACATACTATCACGTCATTTGCCTTGCGAAGTAGACAGAGCAAGTTTAGTATGCCCAATGGACGGAACCAAAAATATTTTAGGAATAAATCTGATGGTTGATTCAATCAGCCGAACATACTTTTTGGGATAGCGGCTTTTTTTACACATAATTCTATTACAATGTGACTCATCATTATCATCATCAGGTCCTTTTTAGTCTCAACTACAGAAGCACGACCCTCTCTGTACTACTAGAGCCATACTTGGCCAGAGCAGCCAGAGGACTCAACTCGTGAACGGGTGCTGCTAGGGGGGACAGGTCTGCTCGGCCTCTTTGAGACTACTGTGTATAATGTAAAATATTATCATTGCACACTCGATCGCTTACATAATATGTTCCAAAAAATAATAATGTACCTATATAATAAAAAATTGTAATCATAATTAGAAATGAAAAAAAAAAGATAAATGAAGAAATTAGATGATAAATGATAAAGATAGATGATAAAATAAAAAAGCCCTTCAGGCGAGTAGGCGACCAATACTGTTGAAAAGAGTTTCTTTTGGCGTTTCTTCTCTGCAGTGGTCGGTTCCGAAACGCTAGTAGTCTGTAGCTTTTGCACATTGAGTAATAATATAAATATGACTAAATTAGATCCTTTAAAATGGGATTTGACATGAAAAAGTGCCTGCAAAGGCCTATTTTCTGAATAAACGTTTTGATTTTGATTTGATTTTGGACTTGGCCTACACTCTCCACGCTGACCAGACGTGTTGGAGAAGTCTCACAGATGTTTATAAGCTTAGTTTGGTTTGTATTTCCTAAGTCGCCTTCTACGACATCCACGGGAAGACTTGGAGTGGTCCTTTTCTACTTTGTCGGATACCACACGGCGTTGTGTGCACAATGTGACCATTATTATAAATTTTTAAAATGGGTTGCACTCCGTGAGTGCCGGCAGAAGTGAGAACTCGCCTTTGTGGCGGTCTCAGGCCACGTGTCCGTCTTACGAATTTAAGGAATTTTTCACTCACATTTTTTGTTAAAGACGTCCTACATTTTAAAGATATATAAGTTTCTGAAAGCCTACAATTTAATTAAACTAAAAACTTTTTTTACTAAAGGATTTCATCATCTTTATCTGTCCTGTGATTCCAGTTTGATTGACTTGACCTCAATAATGTTGCATTGATTTATCATTGTACTAAAATTCTATTTCTAAATAATTCTACATCTATTTAAAACTACATCAACGAACAGCATCCCTGTAAAGGCAAAAAAACAAAACTGTCCCATAACAGATGTGGTCACACGTGCGCCCGCGCATCGCTACGCTACACATATTTAGTTCTCTATCAACACGACGACGACACACACGTCGCGCGCTTATTTGTGTAACAGCTTTCAATCGTAATTTAAATATTACTGTTAAAATATTGAAGATAAAAAGAAATGAGTCATCCCAATGATGGGGCGATGACGGAGTGGGCCAGGGCGCCACCACCCTCGGGGCCTGTGTGGGTGAGGATCGCGAAGGTTCTGTACAATCCTGAGGACCACAGCTTTCTGGGGAGGACAGCTAGGCGATGGGGTGAGTATTTATTTTAGTCTATGCATATTTTTTTACGTTGCGCGCTGATTTGCCTTAGAAGGTGACGGCTGAAAATCAGTGCTGGATTAGGGTATCAGGGTATAGGGCTCAGCGTTAAGCTGGACTAGGGTCCAGCTTAACGCTGAGCTGTCACCTTTTGTAACAGTGATGGCACCGATCTTTTATTTTTAATATTTTGTGATAATTTTATTTTTTATTGTATTGTGTGAGTTTAAGTGTTACAAAAAAGGTTCTATTCTATTATATTTTTTCGGGGTAAGGTTAAGGCTAGGGCTAAGGCCATAAGTAAAAGGCCATGTTTACCGTGATGGTGGACGTGAACTTAGAAAAAGAGCTAGCCTATTTTCTGTTCCCTCGACTGGCTTTAACGGTCTGCGCGGGAAGAGAATCTTACATTCTTGTTTTTATTATTCTGGCAGACCAGCACGGAACATTCTAACGAAGAGTTAGTGTCTAGTTATTTTCGAGTTATTCTTTCTTGTGTATCAACGAAATGATGGTGTAATTTATTTCGCTGATTTCGTCGGAGCCCCTGGCGACAATTCCCACGAATCCACTGGCTTGATCATAAACGACGCAACGAGGCGAGCAAGCAAACCCGCTAAGTAAATCTCACTACAGCCGCACCATGACACTTTATTTTAGATATTCCACATTTTGTTCATAAACATGGGTATTTATAACACCAAATTACACCGATTTCACATTATAAAGTCAACTAGAAACAATTTGCAAAACAAAAGCCGTGCAGTCCGCCGAAATTCCCGCCAAGAACTCCTGTATGTAACTTGCTAATGAAACTATCATTTTCTGACCATTATGACCGCGCCCGGGGTTGCATGCGTAAGCGCTAATAATGCTTACAACCACTGGGCCATTGGGCTCCTCATATGCAGTAGGTATGCATTATGGAATCATGGAGCTTATGAATGAATGAATCGTTTATTTCAGGCTGCACTGTAATACAAGTCCATATTTTATTAGTAATAAATCTTATATGACTAAGTTTTTTTCAAATGTGGGTTTTCATTTAAAATATATACGGACAAATCACACAGATTGAGCTAGCCCCAAAGTAAGTTCGAGACTTGTGTTATGGGATACTAACTCAACGATACTATATTATATAACAAATACATGTATAGATAAACATCCAAGACCCAATCTGAAAAAGATCATTTTCCATCTTGACCTGGCCAGGGATCGAACCCGACACTTTGTGTCGCAGGCTGGCGTGTTAATCGCTGCGGTCCGTATATGTATGTATAGTAAGGACATAAGTAGTATATGTAAGGACGGCCAATGTTTATAATTGGGCTGTCCACTTTTTCTGACACCACCTTTAAGAGTGTGTTGGTGCTGCTCCTTACTCGTGACCACAAGGATGCAACTCTTTTACGAAGCACGGCCTGGAAGCTGTCTGTGCTGTGATAGTCTAGCTCCGTGGCGCAGCGGTCAACACGCCAGCCTGCGACACGAGAGTGCCCGGGTTCGATCCCCGGCCAGGTCAAGATGGAAAATTATCTTTTCCAGATTGGCCTAGGTCTTGGATGTTTATCTATATATGTATCTGTTATAAAATATAGTATCGTTGAGTTAGTATACCATAACACAAGTCTCGAACTTACTTTGGGGCTAGCTCAATCTGTGTGATTTGTCCGTATATATACCTATTTATCTGCAAACATTCCTGATACACTGCGGCGCCAGTACAGTTTCAACAAACTCCTGAAGCTGTTGTACTGTACACGCAGAGCATTGTAGGCTTTTTATGAAATTACTAGCTTTCGCCCGCGGCTCCGCCCGCGTCAATGTCGATCCCTCGGGAATAGTACTTTTTCCCTGGATAAAAGGTAGCCTATGTCCTTGTCCTTACTCCAGAGAACTTGCATGCAAAATTTCATGGTGATTCGTGAAAACATAACAAACAAACTAAGAAACTCACTTTCGCATTTATAATATTAGTATAAGGGTAAGGATGAGGAACGCAATGCTTAAAGGCATCAGCAAAGGATATCTAAGTAAAGCAGGAATTTATAAATCCATTTTGAACTGCTGATCATCTGGAAATCGGTTGTTTCATACATTTTCTAGCATTTTTATTATAGAGATTAGGTATGATATGATACATTTGCACTGCGTACGTGGTTATGCGACACCAGCGGTGTGAATTACACTAGTACAACGTCCTGTGCCTTAAAATTTGCTGCCCCGGGTTAAATAACAATTGCCGCCCAGGCCATGGACGTAGAAAAAAGGCCTTTTTTTTCTACGTCCATGGCCCAGGCAAAGAGGTGTAACCTCTTTTTAGGCTAGCTAGAGTCGAATTTGAGGGGCAGCATTGGCGATTCAAATGCCGTCTACTTATACACATAACAAAGAATTATTATAATATGAAATTAACATCACAAACTGTGGTATGTTCAGAAATGTTTAGATACCTATCGCTACATTTTTTTATCTCATACTATTAAGTGGAAAATGGAATCGAAATAGTGATGGCTTCCTATGGGTGGGTGACGCATCGCCTACTTAATTCCTCAGATTTTCATTCATTCCCTCGCTCAGCTTTTACGCTCTGCGCGGAAAGAGAAGCAGCTGGCACATCTATGATTTCTCTTTTCTCCCAGACAAGCATGGAGCATCCTATAAGTAAATAAATAAAATTAAACAATTATGTCTAAAACTATTTTTCACATGTATGGACGTAAGAGGAAGTTGTGGAGTGTCATTAATTGAACCCTCTGTTAGAAACCCCCTGGATCCCCTGTCCGATCCTCGAAGGGGTGATTCAGCTAGTCATACTGTTTTGAAAATTAATAAATATTTTCGGAAAATAACAACATTTTGTAATGTGACCTGACGCGAAAAAATGCCTGCAATGGCCTATTTTCTGATTAAACGTTTTGGTTTTGATTTTGTCGATATGAACAACTTTACCTATGGGCTCAAAGCTGTGAACTCAAAATATTTTTGGACGTTCTCAAGCAAATTTCCCGGATTTTACATATTGTATAACGTAGTAGGAAAATGTAGGATATACAAGCTAAACAAAGCTCATAAACACCAATGAGACCTCTCCAACCCGTCTTGCCAGCGAGGAGAGTGTAGGCCAAATCCTATTGCTGCTCTGGCCAAGTATGGCTCCGGTAGTATAGAGAGGGTGGTGCTCCTGCAGTGGAGACTAAAAAGACCTGATGATAATGATGATGACGATAAAGTAGTAAAGAATACAGAGCAAGGCAAAGAGGCGATTTTTCTCATAATGTCACCCTTCATAGCATGTCGCCCTGGGCCGTGCTCATTAGGTAAAGTTACGCCTACAACATCTGTAGGTATTCGGAATGGCACCTGCATTCCATCTTATCAATTGACGAGCAACAATTCTGAGAAAGGTGGAACTGATGAATATGGGCCTGGTGTACTATTATGATTTAGATTTATTTATTTATTTCAATAACAATTTTTACATTGTGTCTGAATCTGTCTGAATGCTTATAACTATTACATTTACATAAATAGTAACATAATAACTTAAAATATCATAATTATAAATAAGTACAAATAGTCAATAATTTCAATTTATGATTACGTTAATATAAATAATATGAACAAAAAGCCATTTAAAATAATCATCTACAGAGTAATAATTTTTCCTTAATAAATATGCTTTTAATTGTTTCTTATAAAGATTTAGACTATCTAAACCTTTTATTTCATTCGGCAATTTGTTATATGCTATGAAAGCTTGGTATTGAGCACTATGTTTCATAACCTTAAGGTTGGGCATGATATTATGTTTTAGAGCCCTTCTACGAGTGGTCTCACGTGCCTGTCTCTCTGTATCCGATTCTATTTTAGGCAAGCATTTTTTAAGGTCAGTTAGGATCACTAATAAGTATAAGCTCGGAACAGTCAAAATACCCAAATTAATGAAATGCTGTTCACATGATTCCCAGGGTGGTATACCTATCATTGAGCCTATGACTCTCTTTTGTATTTTAAAGGCTCTGTCTTGATTATATTGATAACTAAGCTTATGAGTACCCACTCGTACTACGAATGTCCAAAACATAACACTAAATGCATTGTACAGTACCGAGCTTAACATACCGCGTGTTTTTGAACCTCTGAACTCTTTTGAAATCCTGGAATCAGAATCCCCAATGATATACAGAATAGGCTAGTTTCCTGGGTCAAAATAATAACATTACAAATAGTCCGTCAGTTAGATAATCAAAAAATATTGGACACGTATTTTTTCTTTTGTCAATTAAACAATAAATGGAAAAGATAAAGCGCGTCAAAGTTCATGAGTGGGGGCTTGTGTTGTGACGTCAAAGTTTGCTAAAAAGTGTAACAAACTATGACGTCGGATTTCAAAGGGCTATACTATCTTTATATTTTTTTATTTAATCGACGAAAGAAAAAATGCGTATCCAATATTTTTTTTATTACTAACTGACGGACTAATTATATTTTTTTAGGAAACTAGCCTATTGCAAGAAAAAACTGAAATCGAAAAAAGAAAATTAGATTTCCCATACAAAGACGGCTGAAAGATCAGCTGGACGAATTTCTATGGAAGGTCAATATTTTTAATTCGTTTATTCCCTTTTTTTCTTGCAATTCTGTATTCCATTCAGGGGTTCTTATTCCAGGATTTCAATATAGTTCAGCGGTTCAAAATCAAGTTGTATATATACATACATAGTATCACGCCTTTATCCCTTACGGGGTAGACATAGTCTAAGGCCATGAGACCGAAAGGCCAAGTTTAGCATTTTGATGGGCTTAACCTCAAAAATTGCATCACATTATAAAATGTCCTCCGGGTCTGAAGGACATATGTACTAGACAGGATCTTGACGGGTTGCTAGCCGCACCGCCTATTCACATGATTACTTAGGTTTGCGCCCATTTCCTCGGCCGGGAAGAGAAGCAGCTGGTACATTCTACGTTTTTCTTTTTCCCATGCCAGCATTTAAGTGCTTTGGGTACGATAATTGATAGCTCGTATGATCTAGACTTATAATAATATATAAAACTTAATCTTTCCTCTTTATAAAATGGGGAAGGATTGATTTTATGTGAATTTGTGAGTTTATTTGATCTCGATTGATTTTCACTTCATAACGGATGATTTCCTTATCAAAACTTTCTATATCTTTTCCAAAGTCTCAAATGATGTCCATACTAAATTTCATTTCAATAGGATCAATTTTAGCTGATAGACATTTCATGTTGCTGGTTTTTCATTTGTAATTTTAACCCTGCACAATCCTGCTGAGGAGCCCGATGAGTGTCGTGAGCATTAAAATAGCGCTCTGGGCGCAGTCCCCACTGTGATGGGTAACCGCAAGTGGACAACTCTCAAGCTCTTCCGAGCGTCGGCAGTTAAGCCGTTGTCGGCTGTCATCATTGATGGCAGTCGTTAATCTATGTCAGATCAGATGCCTTAAGGCAGCTTGAAAAATCTGACACCAGTGTTGGTCACTTACACACACGAGAAGCAACCAAACCCTACAAGCATCCCAAACACGTCCCGGGTGGCACGCATTGTACCCTGGTAAAGACGGATGTGTTCATGCACTTAAACCAGAAGTACCAGATCGGTGGACTGGCGATATAATTAGCGTGGAATTAGAGCAAGCATATCGGTCACTCAATCGTCCGATTTACAGCAGCCATGTTAATTTTATAAGCATTGTAGCGTATTCTTCGAGTTACTAAAAGTTCTTTTTAAGCGGTGGATTCGCTACTTGAAGTACCGTGTTTTTATGTTGGTTTGGGAAAACAGAAATTGAATATAGGTACCAGCTACTTCTTTCTTACCTTATCTCACTTTAAACAGGTCCAAACAGCCTCCGTGGTCCAGTGGTTAAGGCGTTTGCCTGTTGACCCGGGGGTCGTGGGTTCGATTCCCACCGGAAGCATACTGTAGACGACGCGAAGCACCGCTGCATCCCTCGGCTGCACCTGTAAACATACTAAATAAATAAATAAAAGTGTCTAGGTTTAGTTATAATTAATAAATAAATAAGATAGGTACTTACCGTTGTATGTGGCAATATTTGTGTTGAATAAACGCACGCCGTAAGGTGTACGCATGTGTGTGTTTGCGTCACACTAAGATCACTTAGATCTGTATGTAAAAAGGCAGTTGACCGCTACAAACGGACGCAACCACACGCATGCGTACAGCCCGAAAGCGCTTCAAATTTTTCGTCTGTCGTTCTTATTTCTCAAATCCTGGACGCACCTACACCCGTCACCTACAATCTGGTCCTCGAGCCGCATCATCAAGGATTTTGAACCGGAGGAGCAGACGAACAAGGCATGTTCTCAACACCGCCACGCACAATGATTAAAACGCGTGGAGCTCTCATGCGAGAAAAGTTGGGGCATCCCGCAGAAGACAATAAAAGTGAAGTGCTTTCACGTAAAGTGCAATCGGAAATTTTGGTTCCAAAGAACGAGCTAAAAGAAATCGCCCAACAGATACCAAAACATGTAGGTAGTCTCAATATTAAATTGGGTGGTCCCGCATCAGTTGTGTCTAAGGCTAAAGGTTCCAGTAGATCTTCTTTATCAGCACAACGGAAGCAGTTAGAGCTGGAAGCAGCTGAAGCTAAAGCTGAAATTGAAAAGAACCTAATCGAAAAACGGTTGGCGGCCCAACTCGCTGCACTCGAAGATAAATCATCGCGGAAGTCCGAGGCCAGCTGCATCGATTCCGTTGCCGAAGCTTCTAATAGAGTAGAAGAATGGTTAAATAAAAGCCAGCAGGAGCCACAGCAGCAGCGCGCGGCCACTCCGCCGCCGGCGCCACCCGCTGTACCCTGCACATCGGATCTTCAGCACCTAGCTCGAGCAATGGAACAGATGGCTACAGCTACCCACAGTGCACATTCAAAATTGCTGTCCAGGCTATCAACACCTAAAGATTTACCACTATTTTTCGGCGATCCGTTGGAGTGGTTGCAGTATAAAAATAGCTACGAAGAGTCCAGTAAATTATGCAACTACAACGATAGTGAAAATGTCACAAGATTATGTAAAAGTCTCCGTGGTGAAGCGAAAGAAGCTGTGTCATCCCTACTTATCTGCAATACAAAACCAAGTTGTATCATGGAAGCGCTTGAACTACGTTTCGGACGACCCGAGCTTATCATATATAAAATCGCCACTCAGTTTAAAAAGTTGCAACCCCTGCCGCAGACTTATCACACTGACTTAGTGCCATTTGCTATTAAAGTAAAAAATTACGTCGCAGCCGCCGAAACAATCAAGCAAAGTGATTACCTGAGAAGTCCAGAGTTACTAAACACAGTCGTATCAAAGTGCCCTAGCGTGCTGATAAACAAATGGGTGGATTATTTGTACGATCACCAAGATGACAGTAAAGCTAAACTACAAATATTTGCAGAGTTTTTGCACAGAGAAGCGACAAAAGTAGCATCCGCAGGAATAAGTTACATACACAGCCAAGCAGATCACAGAATGCCCAAAAAGAACGACGAACGCAAGACTCAAGGTCACTCTGTATTGCAAAGCAGTGAACAAAGTACAAAGTGCAAAGTTTGCCATAATGCTACCCACCCGCTCTCAATTTGTACGAAGTTCAAGCGAGCCTTGCGAAAGGACAAGTGGCGCATCGTAAAAATAAACAGACTTTGTCACAAGTGCCTGCTGCCCGGTCACAGCAAGGACGCCTGCCCTGCCGCGCCGTGTGATGTCGATGAATGTGGAATGGCTCATCACCGCCTACTTCATTGGCCTGCAAAGAAAACGGCATCATCCTGTGACGTCACGAGTAACGAAGACGCATCCCCTACTTCAAGCCTGTCGTTGAGTGAAAGTGCGAACAATAAAGACCTTACAGTCACAAACACTACTGTCTTGTGCCCAAATGCAAGTGTAATGTTAAAAATAGTGCCTGTGAACATTCATGGACCAAAAAGTGTTATGAACACGTATGCCCTATTGGATGACGGGGCGACCGTGTCCCTGGTGTCAGCTGATCTCGCGAACTGTATTAACTTAGAAGGTCAGCCCGAGACGATCCGTATCCGTGGTGCGTGGAACTCTGATATCGTGTGTCAAAGTGAGATAGTGAACTTTAAACTCTCAAATAAAAACAACGAAGTGTTCGAGGTGCGCGCACGAAAGATAAACGAACTGGATTTACCTGTACAGTGCCTATCGAAAGTTAATGTCAACGCGTATAAACATTTACGGAACTTAAAAGACTATTTGTGTAACAGTGACGTAAAACCTAAGTTATTAATTGGGCAGGACAATTATCAATTACTCGTTTCCCTAAAGACTATCTACCGTGGCAAAAATGAACCGTGCGCTACCCTTACTCCGCTCGGATGGTGTTTACACGGGATCGTACCCGCGACCGCTGTAGCATGCCCTCGTCGCCACCGAACTCACGGATCATTGTTTACCGAGCATGCGCACACTACGATAATGAATAGACTGCAAGCCGTAGTCCCCACTCGCGCCGCTGCCCCTCCGCTCTCCGCCGCCTCCGCGGCCATCCATACCGCACAGCGGGAGACGCACACATGCGCCGGCGCACCAACGTCTGCAACGATGCAACAATGGGAGACCCCTGCACACAGAGAAACAACTGATAACGATGAATGTCTGCATGAACTGGTTCGACGATCATTCGCATTTGAAGCAATCGGAATCAACTCTAAGCCACGAGTAAATAAAGATGAACTTCGCGCGATAGACTGCATCGATAAATCTGCCAAGCTAATTAATGGCCAATGGGAAGTTTGTCTGCCATGGAAAAATGATTCTAATGATATGCCTAATAACTATCAAAATGCTTACAAACGATACATGGGAGTTGAAAGAAAAATGCAATCAGATTCCAGTTATGCTACGAGATATAAACAAAGAATGAATCATTTATTTGAAAACGATTATGCTCGGAAGTTAACAGAGGAAGAAATTTCGATGCCTAGACAACATATATGGTACTTACCACACTTCGGTGTAGATAATCCGAACAAAAACAAATTAAGATTGGTCTTCGACGCTGCTGCCTCCACCGCAGGTCGATGCCTAAACGACTACCTACTACAAGGACCTGACTTATTACAATCATTGCTGGGAATAATGCTGCGATTTCGAGAAAAGCCAGTCGCCTTTGTTGGAGATATAAGAGACATGTTTCTTCGAGTGAAGATAAGAGAGGAAGACCAGCATGCTTTACGATTCCTTTGGCGAGAAAGTAAAGAATGTAAAATCGATACTTATATCATGACGTCATTATTATTCGGCGCTAAGTGCTCACCATTTATAGCGCAGCATATTAAAAACAAGAATGCCATGAGATTCCAAGACGAGATGCCTGAAGCCACTCAAGCTATCCCGAAATCCCATTACGCAGATGATTATATCGAGTCAGTGGACGACGAACAGACAGCTTCGAAATTAATAAGAGAAGTGTCCGAAATTCACAGAAGGGGTGGATTTCACATAAGAAACTGGACAAGCAATAAACCAGAAGTTTTAGAGTGCACGCCAAAAGAGACCTTAAGTGACAAGGCGATAAGGATGAAAACCGGGTGCGATGACTCACCAGAACGCACTCTCGGTTTGTTATGGTTCCCGCTGAGTGATACCTTCGGATTTGACCTGACACTAAAACGGATCCCAGCTGAGATACTTAACTCGCAAAGAATACCTACGAAGAGAGAACTACTACGCATAGTTATGTCAATATTCGATTGCTTTGGTTTTCTCGCGCCGTTTACCATTAAAGCAAAGATTGCACTACAAAATACTTGGAGGTCTGATATTAAATGGGACGAGAAAATACCTGAAAAGGAAAACAAAATTATACAAAGCTGGATGACCGAGTTACAAAAATTACAACATTTACGTATACCAAGATGCCATTTTCGCACTATTGTCCATAAGAAGGAGCGAGATAACGCAAACCTGCCGTGCGCTAGCGATGTAACTAGCCAGAAAAAGACAACAATAGAACTGCATGTTTTCTGCGATGCATCGCCTTCCGGATACGCCGCCGTAGCCTACTACCGAGAGATAACGAAATCAAACGAAGTACGCGTTTCATTCATCGCATGCAAGTATCGAGTCTCGCCTATACATAAGTATACCACAGTACCCAAGCTAGAATTACAAGCCGCAGTTATCGCTTGCCGGCTCGCTGAGACAATAATGCGTGAGAACCGGTTAGTTATAGATAAAAGATACTTCTGGACGGACTCATTAATCGTGTTGCATCAAATTAAAAACGATACGCGCAATTATAAAGTATTCGTCGCCAATAGACTGGGCGAAATTGACGAGTTATCTCAGTGCAGTGAATGGAATTATGTACCTACGGACATGAATATAGCAGATAAAGCTACAAAAGTGAATACTTACGAGTTGACGAACAGCTGTGAATGGTTTCAAGGGCCGCGGTTCCTGTACTCGACGCCTGAAGACTGGCCGAAATATAAACCTGAAAAAGAGGTAATCATTAGTGAAGATTTATTACAAGTAAACACATTATGTAATACAGAAGACATAGACTTACCTGTTCCGGACCCCACTAAGTTTTCTTCGTGGCTTCGCTTGCTGAGATGTACGGCGAAAGTATTGTTGTTCATAGATAAATGTAGACTGGCTGGAAAAGCTGAAAACAGTACAGAAATAAAACAACGTGCTGAAAATTTGATATTACGTCATGCTCAGATACAATCATTCGCTGAAGACATTTATCTGCTGAAAAACAAGAAACCTTTGTGCTCAAATAGCCGACTACGTACCTTGACGCCATATATCGATGAATTTGGGCTGCTGAGGGTCGGCGGACGAATTGGAGCAGTATCTGAAGTCACTCCTGAGCTGAAAAATCCTGTAATTTTGGACGGTCGTCATCCGACTGCACAATTGATAGTGAAATTTTATCACGAACAAGCCGCACATGGAAATAACGAGATGGTAGTGAATGAGATCCGCCAAAGATACTGGCTGCTGCACTTACGCCCTACTGTTCGTTCTGTAGCCACCCGCTGTTTGGCTTGCAGAATAAGAAAGGCCAAGCCTACTAATCCAAGACTAGGAGATCTCCCAGAAGCGAGACTAGCACACCACCAACGAGCATTTACCTTTGTGGTGTCGATCTGTTCGGCGCTATGGAAGTCGTCATCGGCCGCCGTCGTGAGAAGAGATACGGAGTACTTTTTACTTGTTTGACCGTGAGAGCAATACACATTGAGCTGGTGCCATCCCTGTCAACCGATTCATTTATTATGGCCTTACGAAGAATGGCCGCGCGCCGTGGATGGCCATCCAAAATATATTCTGACAACGGCACAAATTTTAGAGGCGCCGCCACCGAAATCAGAAAGTCTATGCAAGAGTTGAGTCAGTCAGATGTCAAAGAGCAACTTATTGATAAGGGCGTAGATTGGCAATTCATATGCCCGGGAACGCCTCACATGGGGGGGGCATGGGAGCGTTTGATAAGAAGCGTAAAGACAGCGCTCAAGATAGTGCTGAAAGAAAGAGCCCCTAGAGAAGAAGTTTTGATTACTTTATTGGCAGAGATCGAAAACATGGTGAACAGTCGCCCGTTATGTCACGTTTCTACTGAACATGAGTACCTAGAAGCTCTGACGCCCAACCATTTCCTTATTGGGTCTTCATCGATATTACCAGTTCCTGGAGTATTCACCGACTGTGACATGTACCGTAGAAAGCAATGGAGAATTGCACAGCGATTGACAGAAATGTTTTGGAAACGCTGGATGCGTGAAATCTTGCCTACTCTCTTACCTCGCCAGAAATGGTACCAAGAAGGTCATAACCTGAAACCAGGTGATGTGGTTATTATTGTCGATCATAACCTGCCTCGAAATACATGGCTGAAAGGTTTAATAGAAAAGATATACCCAGGTCCCGACGGCCGAGTGCGCGTTGCCGATGTAAAAACCAAGACCGGTGTACTTACCAGACCCGTTACTCGCCTAGCCGTACTGCCCACTGCTGGTGATGATTGTCCTTGACGGACAATGGGGCGGAGAGTGTAGACGACGCGAAGCACCGCTGCATCCCTCGGCTGCACCTGTAAACATACTAAATAAATAAATAAAAGTGTCTAGGTTTAGTTATAATTAATAAATAAATAAGATAGGTACTTACCGTTGTATGTGGCAATATTTGTGTTGAATAAACGCACGCCGTAAGGTGTACGCATGTGTGTGTTTGCGTCACACTAAGATCACTTAGATCTGTATGTAAAAAGGCAGTTGACCGCTACAAACGGACGCAACCACACGCATGCGTACAGCCCGAAAGCGCTTCAAATTTTTCGTCTGTCGTTCTTATTTCTCAAATCCTGGACGCACCTACACCCGTCACCTACACATACTTTGTTTAGTTGTTTCCAGTTTGGTTAGGACATTGCAGGCTTGAATCACCAGATTGTCTGATAATAAAGATGATTCCGTGCATCGGAAGGCACGTTAAGCCGGTGGTCCCGGCTGCCATCTGGTAGTCGTTAAAGGAACCATGTCAGAGGCCGAGAGGCGGTTCCGAAGAACTCTGACACCAGGGTGTGCATGGTCGATTGACCGTGACACCTACTCGAAATGAATGAATGAAACTTGGTCTGGGGTCAAGACGGCATGTCATTATTTTCCAATTTTGCTCTATCTTCAGCCATTTCTTTCATTACTTTCTTTTTCTCTATATCCTCCTTCATACACTACATCCATCTTTTCTTTGGCCTACCTCTACTCTGATTCCCAAATAATTTCATATCCAACACTATCCTATAGTTATGTGGGTATCTTATCTTCGCAAAACATGTTCATTAAATCCCAATCTACAGTTTCTCAATTTTTTCGTTATTGGTGCTACTTTCGTGCTTCCACTCACGTACTCATTCCTTATCATAACTTTTCGAGTCAATCCACTCATCTGTCTCATCCGTCACCTTGGTGGCCAAGAGGTACCAGCTACTTCTCTTCGCGCGCAAATCGTAAGAATGTCATGTAGGGATGATGTCTACACTAATATTAATAAAGATGAAATATTTGATGTATGTCTGTTGCATTCAAACTACTGGATCAATTCGAAAAAATATTTTATCGCAGAATTATCTATAACTAGCTGTTACTCGCGACTTCGTCCGCGGCAATTTCTGTTATTATGATAATTTCGTTTTTTATTAGGATAGATGAGTAATTTTCCCCCATTTTCAAAACATTTTTTATTGATGCTTCGCTCCTATTAGTCGCAGCGTGATGTTTTATAGCCTATAGCCTTCCTCAATAAATGGACTATCTAACACGAAAAGAATTTCTTATTTGAACCAGTAGTTCCTGAGATTAGCGCGTTCAAACAAACAAACAAACCTCAGCTTTATAATATTAGTATAGATGAACATAGGCTATAGTTTAAAAACCAATAACTACCTGAGCGAAGCCGGAGCAGGCCGCTAGTATAACAATAAAGGAAAATCTACTAAATAACAGAGATAGGTAATTCGGGTTAGCAAAAATGCTCCCACGAATGACATCTTACAATGCAATTTGTTCTTTTTTAAAATTTCTAATACTGAAACTATTGTAACTTGAGCATATACCTACCTCGAAATAGTTTTGACTTCAGCCTATAAAAGGAAATGTTGGCTTAGCGAATCTATACTAATATTATAAAGCTGAAGAGTTTGTTTGTTTGTTTGAACGCGCTAATCTCAGGAACTACTGGTTCAAATTGGAAAATTCCTTTTGTGTTGGATAGTCCATTTATTGAGGAAGGCTTTAAACTTTATACCATCACGCTGCGACCAAATAGGAGCGAAGCATCAATAAAAAATGTTTTAAAAACCGGGGCAAAATTGTTCATCTATACTGATTAATCATAATAACAGAAATTGCCGCGGACGAGGTCGCGGACAGCTAGTTGTAGATACAATAATCGAAAATCCATCACACATTTGATCACTTCGGGACAAAAGAGAAACATTATCGAACTTAGGCAAAGTTATGCCCCTAACAAGGCGACTTATGCACGTTAAGATTTAGATAGGTATCATCATCATCATCAGGTCCCTCTAGTCTCCACTACAGGAGCACGACCCTCTCTGTACTACTCCATACTTGGCCAAAGCAGCCAGAGGATTTGGCCTACACTCTCCACGCTGGCCAGACGGGTTGGAGAGGTCTCATAGATAATTTATGCTTTGTTTAGCTTGTATTTCCTAAGTCGCCTTGTACGACATCCACGGGAAGACTTGGAGTGGTCCTATTCTACTCTGCCGGATACCACACGGCCAATTTACCAAAATTAGATAGGTTTAAGAGGAAGCATTTACAATAAAATACCTATTCCCATACATTCCAATCCAAATCTTTTATATGCACCATTGATGTATTGAGCTATGGATAGAATCCCATCCTCTCTTGCTCATGACCTCATTCCCGACCCTTTATGCCCGCGAGACCAAGGGCAACCTTTATGGAGTATAACAATTGCAATCGTTTCAAAAGCTGTACTATTCATCACGGAGGAACGATTCTAAATGTGATTGGAGTATAAGTTCTCATAGTATTAAAACTTATGCGAGATAAATCTAATATATAAAATTCTCGTGTCACAGTTTTCGTTGCCATACTCCTCCGAAACGGCTTGACCGATTTTGATGAAATTTTTTGTGCTTATCCGGTATCTATGAGAATCGGCCAACATCTATTTTTCATCCCCCTAAATGTGAGGGGTAGTCCACCCCTAAATTTATTTTTTTATTTTTTAGACATTATTTATATGGCAAAACAACATTTGCCGGGTCAGCTAGTTCATTATAAAAACACGGTTTCACGTTTATCACGTCAGCGCTCTGTACTGTATACCTGCCGGCCTATTTGCTAACTCAGTGTACAACGATTTGATAGTAATTTCAAAGTACATTGACTATTTTTATTAAAGATATATAAAACGTAATCATAGGAAACCCGCAATGTATTTTGAAGTCACTATCAAAACGTTAGTCACTGAGTTAGCAAATAGGCCGGCTGGGCGACCGAGCTTCGCTCATCATCATCATCATCAGGTCCTTTTAAGTTTCCACTACAGGAGCACGACCCTCTCTGTACTACTAGGGCCATACTTGGCCTGAGCAGCCAGAGGACTTGGCCTACACTCTCCACGCTGGCCAGACGGGTTGGAGAGGTCTCTTAGATGTTTATAAGCTTTGTTTAACTTGTATTTCCTAAGTCCCCTTCTACGACATCCACGGGAAGACTTGGAGTGTTCCTATTCTACTCTGCCGGATACCACACGGCTACACTAGCTTCGCTCGGTTATTACTATTTGTTGTAATATGGTGGTGTTTAGGCGATAATCTATATTTATGAGAAATGTATATTGTTAACTCAAACTTAAACAATTTTTTTTTAACTTGTCTAAAAACATTCTCGTCTTCATCGTCACTTACGATCAGGTGAGATGGGAGACAAATGCCTACTTCTATAATTAGTAAAAAAAAAATTTAATAAAAAAAATGTATATATAAGCGTATAAAAAACCAAAGTAAGTCACCGAGCGGGATTCGAACCCGTAACACTCGTTTCTTGCCGTCCGCGTCTTAACCCGCTGGACTAGACGGAAAGTGGCCGGCAGCGATATTAGCGACCATATTCTGTGTGGAAAGAAAAAGGCATGAAAACTCCAAAACACGGGTATTCCCAAACATAAGACTAATCTAGATCGATTGTTTACCCCCGAAAACCCCCATATACTAAATTTCAACGAAATTGATTATTTTTGAGTTCTCATCATTGGTCCCATAGGAAAAGTTGTTTATATTGATGGTCTGAGTCACCCCTTTAAGGGAACGTCGAGAGTACATTTACATGCTGTATAGATACACATCCAAGACCCAGTCCAATCTGAAAAAAAAATCTTGACCTGACCGGGGATCCAACCCGAGACCTCCTGTGTGGCAACCGGCTTGATGACCACTAGGCCACAGAGCTCCTCATAGTAGTCGTTATGCTGTCGTAGTTTATGATGTTGAAGTACCTAGTTAATCCATGCAAATATGTAGTTTCACGCTTCACTGGAACCAATAGTATAAAGACCTTCGATCAAATATAATGGAGATACACGATTCGCGCTCGAAAAGTGGCACCGGCAAAACAGCGCACTAATCGTGTTTCGGAGCTGTTTTGTCCACAGTTTCAATAAACCGCGCTAGCACTCACACGTCTCGCGATGACGAAGGTACAGTGAAAAGATGCAAAAACTACGCGTCAAAAGTAAAAAAAAATATGGAGTTATACTTTCAGTATGTACCGTTTTTGTTGTTGTTTGTAAGTATGCATGATGTTTTGGCTCGGGGCTTGATTTTGTATGAGACTGTGCATCTACCATTATATTTGATCGAAGTTAAAGACTTATACAATACAATGCATATAATACTACGAAAGAAAAAAGGTCACCGTCATATATTGCAGTCCATTCTATTTAATACATAGACTAGTGGCTCGCCCCGGCTTCGCACGGATAGATATAGGTATTTCATTATATAGCTTATGTTCATCAGGTTTATTGTAAGATTCTAATATTTAAAGAATTTTTCAAATCGGTCTAGTAATTTCAGAGTCTATTCAATGCAACCATACAAACAAACAAATTTTTTCTCTTTATAATATTAGTGTAGAAATGTAGATATGACTAACTGGCAGACAAACTATCAATATTTTCTATTTAGGGTTCTGTACCCAAAGGGTAAAAACAGGACCCTTTTAATATCGCTCCACTGTCCGTCTGTCTGTTCGTCTGTCACCTGGCTGTATCTCATGAACCGTGATAGTTAGACAGTTGAAATTTTCACAGATGATGTATTTCTGAGGTCGAACCGACTATTGGAGAAGAAGTGTAGGATTTTTTTAACAACATCTGTTTCACATCAAAAAGTGCTTCAAAAACACTCAGCCATTACATTTTACGATACGACGTACTGCAGACAGATTGTCGTCAGATCTTTATGAATTATAAACTATTTCTGGAATGGCCGTAGATATGCGTTCATGTTATTTCTGTCCACATATATTTAGCGCCATCGGCGTCACTGAAAGTTCCTAAAGGTGAAACTACACTGAATGTTACACCTACAGTTTTGTTATCAAGTCAAATAGATAGTAGGTACCTGATTTACCGAGTAAATGCTCAGATCAGTTTCTTTGGGATAAGTTGTCAAACAGTTTTAATCCTTACTAATAATATTATAAATGCGAAAGTGAGTTTGTTTGTTACGCTTTCACGCCGTAACTACTGAACCGATCATCATGAAATTTTGCATACAAGTTCTCTGGAGTACGGAGAAGGACATAGGCTACCTTTTATCCTGGGAAAAAGAACTATTCCCGAGGGATCGACATTGACGCGGGCGGAGCCGCGGGCGAAAGCTAGTAGCTAATAAAGCAAATGTGAAGTACGTAAGGAGAAAGTCATATTTAAGATACAACAATGCGTTTTAGGTCATATTTAGGCATCGATTAGCCGTGTGGTTTCCGGCAGAGTAGAATAGAACCACTCCTAGTCTTCCCATGGAGGTCGTAAGAGGTGACTTAGGAAATACAAGCTAAACAAAGCTCATAAACATCAATGAGACCTCTTCAACCCGTCTGGCCAGCGAGGAGAGTGTAGGCTAAATCCTCTGTCTGTTCTGGCCAAGTATGTCTCCGGTAGTACAGAGAGGGTCATGCTCCTGCAGTGGAGACTAAAAAGACCTGATGACGATGAAGACTTAGGACTATTCGCTCTGGAAAACTATCTATGATTACGTTATATTAACCTTTTGAAAAAGGCTTTTAGATTAAAACAAAAACCATATAGTTCTGAGACCAAGGAGCTCTTTTCACTGAAATCTTAATATATATAAATCTCGTGTCACAATGTTTGTCCTCAATAGACTCCTAAACCACTTAACCGATTATAATAAAATTCGCACACCATGTGCAGTTCGATCCAACTTGAGAGATAGGATAGTTTTTAACTTATGGCGAAACGAAGTTCGCCGGGGCAGCTAGTATAACTTAATGGATATGCAAAATCCTTAATATAACTTTTCTGTGACAAAAAAACACTTCATAACCACCACGAAGTATAATTGCTACTTGGGTAGAGCAGACAGAGGACTTGGCTTACGTTCTCCTCGCTGGCCAGACGGGTCGGAGAGGTCTCATTGATGTTTATGAGCTTTGTTTAGCTTGTACTTCCTAAGTCGCTTCTTACGACCTCCATGGGAAGACTAGGAGTGGTTCTATTCTCTGTCGGAAACCACACGGCTACAGTGCCTCTCTATCGCTTGTTCCGCGCTCTCGCTTGCACACGGTACGTGACATTTTTTCGTGCGTGCAATCGGCGTTCATCGATTTATGACGACACGTCAAAAACAGACTTTAGTACTAATAATAATATTATCCCTACACTAGCTGTTGCCCGCGACTTCGTCCGCGGCAATTTCTGTTAATAAGATTAATTGCTTTATATATAGATGAATAATTTTCCCCCGTTATCAATACATTTTTTATCGATGCTTCGCTCCTATTGGTCGCAGCGTGATGTTTTATAGCCTAAAGCCTTCCTCAATAAATGGACTATCCAACACAAAAAGAATTTACCAATTTGAACCAGTAGATCCTAAGATTAGCGCGTTCAAACAAAGAAAATTACTTATAATTAGCAAACAAACAAACTCTTCAGCTTTATATATAATATAATAAAATATTAGTATAGATTCAAACTGACGCTTGCTTTGCCGTCTGCTGCAGCAAAATTATCAGAGTGTAAAGATCATTCACAGGTAACATAACAGGTTAATTATTCAATAATAATTATTATCTCGTAATAACTATTATCACATAGCATGCTCAAGATACGACAAGTACCTACGTTATGTTTTCAAATCAGAAATTATTTATCATATCATATATGATTCCGCAGATTTTACCCATTCCCTCGATCGACTTTTTCGATCTGCGGGGGCAGAGAAGCACATTCTACGTTTTTTAGGGTTTCGTACCCAAAGGGTAAAAACGGGACCCTATTAATATCGCTCCGCTGTCCGTCTGTCACCAGGCTGTATCTCATGAACCGTGATAGTTAGATAGTTGAAATTTTCACAGATGATGTATTTCTGTTGCCGTTATAACAACAAATACTAAAGAATAAAATAAATATTTAAGGGGGCTCCCATACAACTAACATGCCTTTTTTGCTTGTTTTGCTCGATATTGATAACCGCAACAGGTAGACGCTTGAAATATTCACAGAATATTTAGTTATATATTCTCTTTAAAAATAATTAATTAAATAAAAATAATATAAATATTAAAGGGGGGCTCCTATAAAACAGACACGATTTTTTTGCCGTTTTTATAGATAACGGTACGGACCCTTCGTTCGCGAGTCCGACTCGCACTTGGCCGATTTTTCTTTTCTCCCAGACCAGCATGATGATTCTTCATTCATTTCGAGTAGGTGTCACGGTCAATCGACCATGCACACCCTGGTGTCAGAGTTCTTCGGAACCGCCTCTCGGCCTCTGACATGGAATCGAAGCACCGAAGCACGGAATCATATTTATTATCAGACAATCAGGTGATTCAAGCCTGCAATGTCCTAACCAAACTGGAAACAACTAAACAAAGTATGCTTCCGGTGGGAATCGAACCCACGACCCCCGGGTCAACAGGCAAGCGCCTTAACCACTGGACCACGGAGGCTGTTTATGTGGTGTAAATGATGATTCTAAAGAAGATTGTTGTTTACAGGTATTGTGGTGACTTTCTATCTGGTGTTCTACGCGGTGCTGGCAGCAATGTTCGCGGCCTGCATGGGAGGGTTATTCGTCACCCTGGATGACAAGAGACCAACATTCGTATTACACGAGTCACTTATAGGTAAGCAGATACCCCAGGGGGGCAGAGGGCTTCCACAGTCTGCGCCATCGCGATCGATACAGGGGTGGGAGGATGAGGTATGGTCTCGGTGGGAACCCTACCCTATCAGCAAATCCGATTTACTACTATCAGGTAGTGAGTCCCCCTGGGTACGCCCCTGGGTAGGTTTACCATTTTACTTAGAGATTTTTTTACAAAAGGAAGGTGTTCAAAGTAGTAACAAAACTATTAGTAAAAGGCTAATATTTTTTTAGTCATAAAAGAAATTGACCTAAACCAAAATTAGGGCCATGAAAAAAATGCACGTTCAATGGACACCTGCCAGCCAATCCAAAGCAAGTCGGTCTAGTCGAGACCACAACCTTTGTTAGAGCTGGTTAAAGGGCACTATATGTAGAACTCCGTAATCGTAATTTAAATCAATGTATACATACATTACATACCTACTAATAAGAACATCTACTTATGATTGAGATTTTGACATCATGCGCCGCTGCATTCATCGCACGACGCGTCGCCTCTCCTTAAACCAGGCCTTAGAGTCTATATTTTTCAGGCATCAACCCAGGGCTGGCGTTCCGGCCCCGGCCGCCGGATGGCTTCGAGATCCGGCCGGGAGTCGGCAATTCCACAGAGGTTTACATTGAACAACTTGAGGAATTCCTAGAGCGTAAGTTTTTTTCCTATTATTTATCTGGAGTTGGAGGGACGACTGAGACGCATTCCAGCGAAACTGGTCAGAGACCATAACGGACACAGTCAAGTGGAAGAAAATGGGGAGACCTTTCCCAGTAGCAGGAGTTAGGCAGATCCTTATCTAGAGAATTTTGTATCCAGGGCAAGAGCCGGCAAAGCGCCCCTGACGCAACGTTAACGTGACGGGAAGGGAGGGTAGGGTTGCAAATTAAATAAATAAATATATACGGACAAATCACACAGATTGAGCTAGCCCCAAAGTAAGTTCGAGACTTGTGTTATGGGATACTAACTCAACGATACTATATTTTATAACAAATACATATATAGATACACATCCAAGACCCAGGCCAATCTGAAAAAGATCATTTTCCATCTTGAACTGGCCGGGGATCGAACCCGGTCACTCCGTGTCGCAGGCAGGCGTGTTGACCGCTGCGCCACGGAGCTAGTCAAATGATATGGTATGATAAATGAAGGCAGGTGGATAATAAGTAGTGCAACAAGGAATGCCTTATTCATACCTGGGTGCAAAGCTATAAATCCATTGGGAATAACATTTGTAACTCTGATAGTATCAGCTCATTTTTCAGAGGTACTTCTTACCTTACAATCATAATGTCATTATGGCCAACTGGACACGAAAAATGCGTGTCGCACTAAAATAAATACACATTATGTACCGATTAGAGATTGTGGTTCCTCAATACATAATTATGCAATGCCTTCTCCGTGACGAATTTCATAACTCTATAATAAAACCAAAATTTCAAAAATCTATAATTTGAACATAAAATAGTGTAATTTTAGTCGTGGTAGAGGGAGAGCTACGCTAACGTCATAATTCATTTTTGCTAGTAAGATGAATGGGCCGGTAACCACACTCTTACAGAAAAACGATGTTTGAGTAGAAGCTTTACCGCTTCTATGCTTCGTTCGGTGTGTGAGAAAGCCAGAGCCGGAGGACCATTTCCTTTTTTATTTAAAAGGATATGCACCCATAGTGGTACCATTAAAATTTTATCAAAATCGGTTCAGTCGTTTGTTTGAAGTATTTTTTTTATGAAATATTATTTCTTTTCTCCAGATTACATAACATGGAAGATCACTTAGCTATAGATAGAACTGACAATAAAAACTGACACGCGTCCTTCACTCATACATCAGCTGTATTATGCTGAACTATTGACCTAATAGATTGCTTCTTTCATACACAAATCATTCATTCTGACGCGTTTGGCACACCCTGCAGATTCAATTGAAGTTTACTTTTAACCGACTTCAAAAAAAGGAGGAGGGAGGTTATCAAATCGGTTGTATGTATTTTTCATAACTCCGTCATTGATAAACTGTTTTCAAATTTTCTTTGAAAGAATATACATTTAGTTTTTCCCATTTAAATTTCATCAAAATCGGTTCAGAGTTTGTTTGAAGTAGTTTATTTTTTATGAAAGATTATCTATTTTTCCAGATTACATATACAACAGCATTTAGCTATAGATTGATTCACTGAATATAAAAAGTGCCACGCGTCCTTCACTCATTCAACACTCAGCAACGATATTCAGCTGTTATTGATGCTGAACTATTGACCTAATAGATTGCTTCATTCAAACACAAATCGTTCATTCTGCGCGTTTGGCACACCCTGCAGACTCAATAAAGTTTACTTTTTAACCGACTTCAAAAAAGGAGTTATCAATTCGATTTTGTGTTATTATTTTTTTTTTAAGTGAAACCTTCTTTAGCGGCCTTGTGCACTTTTTGGGATGGGTAAAAAATTAAACTCCCGTCAGGACACGTGGCCTGATCGAAAATTCGTAAGATGGACACGTGACCCGAGCGGCGTAGGAGAGGATGTAATATTGCCCAGTGCCCTCTCTTTCTAAGTCGCGATGTTTTCACTTCTGCCGGCATTCCCAGAGTGCAACCCGTTGTTTTTTTATGGAACAACATCATAACTCCGACATTTGGCGAGCTCCGTGGCGCAGTGGTAAACACGCCAGCCTGCGACACGAGGGTGCCCGGGTTCGAGCCCTGGTCAGGTAACGATGGAAAAATGATCGTTTCCAGATTGCCTGGGTCTATGTTTATCTATATAATATGTATTTGTTATAAAATATAGTATCGTTGAGATAGTATCCCATAACACAAGTCTCGAACTTACTTTGGGGCTAGCTCAATCTATGTGATTTGTCCGTATATATTTATAAACTGAAAGACTCAAATATGTAGCTATCTCTGATACCCATATATTTGCACCTTTTGAGACTAGACAGCTCCGTGACAAAGAATATATACGCTACACTCCGTGGCGCAGTGGTTAACACGCCAGCCTGCGACACGGAGTGCCCGGGTTCGACCCCGGCCAGGTCAAGATGGTAAATGATCTTATTCAGATTGGCCTGGGTCTTGGATGTTTATCTATATATGTATTTGATATAAAATATAGTATCGTTGAGTTAGTATCCCATAACACAAGTCTCGTACTCACCTTGGGGCTAGCTCAATCTGTGTGATTTTTCCGTATATATTTATTTATTTACTTTCCGCCGCGGCTGCTGATGTGAAGATGAGACGGCGCTAGGGTATCAACGCATGTAGCATCCCATAAGGGCCGCCCCAATCACCAGGGCACCAGAGTCATGCCATTCATCACGGACCAAACCACTGAGTACTTACGTACGAGTACCTGCTTATAAACTACCTATACAGCGTGATTTTGAATCTCTGAACTATATTGAAATTCTGGAATCAGAAACCTTAATGGAATACAGAATAAGAAGAAAAAAGCCAAAAGACTAAAAGAAAATTTAACCTTCCATAGAAATTCGCCCAGCTGATCGCCGACTTTATATGGGAAGCCTCATATTTTTTTTGATTTCTGCTTTTTTCTTGCAATTCTATATTTCATTAAGCATTCTAATTCCAGGATTTCAATATAGTTCAGAGGTTCAAAATCATGCGGAGAGTTTCATTATGCTAAGAACACACCTGCTTAATTTTTTTTTGAATTTACAACCTTTTATTTAGTTTCATCTGTCCTGATGTTTGTCTGTAATCAAATCTTGCAAGTTACATTTGATCCACTTCCCTGTTACCGATTGAGCTAAAATTTTGCATGCATGTGTAAATCGGATGACAATACAATATTATGGAATTGTTGCCCTGGTCTGATGATAGATTCGGTAGGTGGCCATAGGAACTCAACTAAACAAGATACAACAATTGTGTTTGGCCTCATTTGATTTGTCTTGGAAAACACTATGTGGATTTGTTTTAGTAAAAACTTGTCACAAAAAAGTAATTTTTCCAAAAAATACTTGTTATTTCCAGCATACGCCAATGTGATCCCGCCGGATATGGAGAAATGCACTTCTGCCGATAGATTCAGTTATCCGCGATCGCCATGCCTCTTCATCAAATTGAATAAGGTTAGTTGAATTAATTTACCACCATTTGCAAATAAGTTTCTTTCCTTTTATGAATTTCATAATAACTTGTAAATTTTTCATATTAATAATGTCGAGAAATCAAAATATTTTACTATGCATGTGGCTAAGTTGGAACTTTACACACAAAGATGGGATATTTAATAATTACTAAAAATTTTCCCGCGACTTCCTCCTCGTACAAATGTACATAATTCCAATATGTTACATTCTGTAAGTAAATAAATAAATATATACGGACAAATCACACAGATTGAGCTAGCCCCAAAGTAAGTTCGAGACTTGTCTTGTGGGATACTAACTCAACGATACTATATTATATAACAAATACATATATAGATAAACATCCAAGACCCAGGCCAATCTGAAAAAGATCATTTTCCATATTGACCTGACCGATGATCGAAACCCGGGGCACCCTCGTGTCGCAGGCTGGCGTGTTAACCACTGCGCCACGGAGCTGTTAGTGGTATGATGTTATGAATGGAATTCGTATCGCTCATGTTTCTGTAGTGGAGTACCTACATTGAATATGGGTCGTCAGATCGTCACCTCAATTCATTTAGCGGTGACAGACATAAACAGGAACCAATTAATTTGATGGAATTGTTTTACAGCGCTAGTAGTGGACATTTTTGGACCGATATGTCACTTACGTATTATTTTACTCTTAGAACAATAACTTTTTACTGCCCCGAGTTATTACAAACTGTGCTCGCGACTCCGTTCGCGTTCATTACTAATTAATTACTTATGTAATGATTCAATTATGTAAATATTGTAATGGTAAAATACCTCAGTGCCTAAAGATGAAAGTATTTAACCAATGTACTCGTATGTTACCAGTGATGAATGAAACGTAAGTCCCTTACTATGGGCCTCATAAGAAGGCTCAAAGTCGCTCAAAGAGCTATAGACAGGGCTATGCTCGGTGTTTCTCTGCGAGATCGAATCAGAAGCGAGGAGATCCGTAGAAGAACAAAGGTCACCGTTAAGCTAAGCGGATTAGCTCTTTGAAGTGACAGTGGGCGAGGCACATAGCGCTTAGAACCGATGGCCTATGGGGCAAAAAGGTTTTCGAATGGCGACCACGTACGACACCCACCAGGCGGTCGGACGATCTAACCAAGGTAGCAGGAAGACGCTGGATGCAGGCCGCTTCCAACCGATGATGATGATGAAAAGAAAATAATCGACTTGTTGAAATTGAACCATACCACAGCATAAGCACTAGTACTTACCCTCTAGTAGCAGTAGTCCGGTTGTTAGTCCGGTTGACCGAACTACTGCAACTTTTCCGTACATAAGTCGCACTCTGTGTTCAAACAAATATCAACTCAACGTAGTTAGCAATACGGTGTTATTTAGCTCGCGCGCGACAGAACGCAGCACCGTTTAATTTACATACCTACAGCAAGCCAATTTTATACTTATAGCCCTGAACAAATGATTCATAATTCGCTGAAGTCGGTGAACACATGTGACCCACGCGCGTCGTTCCTATCGGATTTGTTTTCCCCTTCGAAGGGGTCGGCGTCCATAGGTAGGTACCTATGTTTTGATGATGATGATGATGATGATACCGACACGGGGAGTAAGACAAGCCTGACCATACTTACATATAGTACTTTCTATGTTTACAGGTCTATGACTGGGTTCCGGAGTATTATAACCCAAGTGCACTTCCAGAAGATATGCCTGCCGACCTCAAGGAACACATCCAGGCACTTGCACCAGCGATGGTAAATATTGTACCTCTATAACTTTCACACACACATACACAAACCACCCTCACAAAGCTTTGTTATTTTTACAAGGTTTATTTAACTTGCAATGTATGTTATGTATGTAACTTTTACTAGCTATTGCCCGCGACTTCGTCCGCGTGGGATTACTCCTGTAAAGTTTCGAATAAAATAGTTTAAATAATATTGTTTCCCTATACAAACTTTCAAGCCCTGTTTCACCCATTTAGGGGTTGAATTTTCAAAAACCCTAGGACATGTAATCTTAACCTAAAAACAAAGTTTCAAGCTTCTAGCTCTAAAAATGACGGACTTCGATACTAAATTTTAACCCCTTTTTACCAGCTAAGGGGGCGAATATTCAAAAACCTTTCTTAGCGGATATCTACGTCATTATAACTATCTGTATGCCAAATTTCAGCGAAATCCGTTCAGTAGTTTTGGCTGTGCGTTAATAGATGAGTCAGCCAGGTTTGCCTTTTATATACTTAGATAGCAAATACATATATAGATAAACATTCAAGGCAAACAAAAAGATTATTTATCATCTTGACCTGACCGGGGATCGAACCCGGGAGCTCCTGTGTGGCAGCCTGGCATAATGACTACTAGGCCACAGAGCTTATCATAGAATGACAAAGCACTCCATTATTCCTGCCATAAATGAGTAGGTACTTAAAGATTTTGAAAATGGCTATTCTCAATTTCAGACCAAAAGCGTATGGCTGTCGTGTTTCGAAGAGCCTCAGTCTAACCACACGTTTGGAGTCACCTTCGAATACCCTTGGGGCCGGAGCCTGCTGGGCACGTTTCCTTTCACCAACGAGGACGGACAAGTCGGACCATTCCTGCCAGTAGTAGTGACTCCACCAGGTAAAACGAACAAATTTTACTTATTAGAAAAAAAGTAAAAAAAATGTATCAGTGCAGAGTTCATGCTGCAAATTGCTATCAAAGTATATATGAGAGTGGCTCAAATTTAACTTGCAAGATTTGATTACAGGCACAGAATCGAGCTGCTACTTGCTTTTACCCCATACATCCTAGTGAGTAGTATCCCAATACCTTCATTCCCTTCCCAAATCCAACAAATTTCTGTCCTACACCAGCTTAAAAATGCTTCCGTTGGGAGCAGCGTCGGAAACACAGGAAATCATAAACTGCGCCCACAAACCCACTTGCCAAGCGTGGTGAGTATGGCAATGGCAATATCCTCCCATGGAACGAAGAATCCTTTGTCCAGCAGTGGACTTCTTACGGCTGAAATGACGATGATCCAACTTATACAAGTATGAAAAGTTTCAGCTCGATTGGATACAGGAAAGTGGGTTTAATATAACAGGCATACTCTACAGAAAAATGTTTCTTACATTTCACAGACCGAATAAATATGTGTCTTAGTTGTCGTTTGTCTAGCTATAATGTATCGCACATTAACTAGACAGACGATAAATACTTATTTCTTTGACCACTCTACTGCCCAAACGACTTATTTGTTAATGTAATAGAATAGATTTTTTTTTAATAACCTTTATTGTAACACTTAGACACACACACAAAATAAATATAAAATAAAATTATTGAAAAGAACAAAAAATAAAAGATCGGTGCCATCAGTGTTACAAAAGGTGACGGCTCAGCGTTACGCTGGACTTGGATGCCCTAATCCAGCACTGATTTTCAGCCGTCACCTTCTGAGGCATCACGAGCTAAATCACGATACGACACGCACATAAAAAGATATAATATATACAAAACAAGTGTACACAAATAAATGAAATCACTATAATACGGTATTATCGCATATTACATTATTTTTACACCTAACGTTTCGAAAACTTTACAATTTTAATGGTCGCAGGTGGTCTACCTGTGTAACAATGTACTAAATGTGTAACAATCGCGAAAACATCAGAAACCATTAAGTGTACACAAAAATAAAGATATCTATAAACGCATACGATAATAAATAGAAGAGAAGGAACAAGTATCCTTATCCTTATCCTTACTAATATTATAAATGCGAAAGTGAGTTTGTTTGTTTGTTTGTTTATTTGTTTGTTTGTTTGTTACGCTTTCACGCCGTAACTACTGACCCGATCATCATGAAATTTTGCATACAAGTTCTCTGGAGTATGGAGAAGGACATAGGCTACCTTTTATCCCGGGAAAAAGTACTGTTCCCGAGGGATCGACATTGACGCGGGCGGAGCCGCGGGCGAAAGCTAGTATTAAATAAATATTTTAAACTTCCGTCTATGAATTGGCTATCTGAGTGAGGCTTATGTTTTTCGTGTGTGTGCCAGACCACAAAGTCCAAAAACGTAAGTCTTACTATAAACAGTTGAATTAAATATTACAGTTTCAACATCTGTTGAATTAATGAATATATTTATTGCATAAAATGTGGTGTACAAATTAAAGATTTTTAAAAGTCTCACATATTACCTGCAACGGACAATAATCTAAATTATACAATAATATGTAAATAATTTAAATAGTCTTTGCCGCTGTAGAAGCACTTTAACTAACCAATCATATAGATTTGTTTAAATAATTTAAAATTACTTATAGTTCTTATGTCTCTAGGAAGGTTTATAACAAATCTTATGGCCTAGGATAACAATTTGCACTAAATAGAGTCGTCTTCATTGCCGGGAGTAGGTAGTAGATTTTCTGGGTATCTTTTACTGTATCTATTTATTAAGTCACGACTAATCTAAAATAATTCAGGATGCTACTTTACAAGTATACACATTTCAAAAATATACATACACGGCAAGGTTAACAAATTTAGCTTTTTGAATCACGGCCTTAAACTTTTTATGGAACACACTCTGTGGTTCCATATGTGGCATTTCTCCATAAAGGTCATCCATAACTGAGCCGTGATGTGACGTATCCGTGATTTGCGAGAACAGGCGTTTTTCTGCATGCTATTTTTGTTAACCTTCTAAGTACATATGAAAATCTGTTTATTTTATTACATACACTTTCTATATGTTGTTGTTGTGTTGTTAAACTTTGTTTTTATTTTTCAGTGAACAAAGAAGTCAATATCAGATGCAGGGTGTGGGCAAAGAATATAATCTATAAAAAGAGTATAAAGGAACCGTCCGGACACACCAGGTTTCGTGTGTATGTTGCTGCAGACGAAGAGCCTGAAACCACAACGGCAGCGTCTGAACTCAAATAGACCGAAAGGTGTTTTAAAGGTGGTTTTGAATGTGTGATAGAACGGTCGGTACGAGTACAAATATTCACAACCATGGAGTTTCTTAAGCGGACGGACAAATCATAACGTTTTTACTGGGCCTGAGGACACGTAGTATGTACTTATTTATACATTAATAAATATTTATTTTATGTTCGCCGTAGTCTAGAAAATAAACCTACCTATTCTTAAACAATCAATCCAAGAATCTCGCTTGCATGTGATTAGCTTCTATGGCATTTGTTCCTGATGAACAGCATTGTTATTCGACACTTCTTAAATATTTTAAACGTGGTTGATTTAGCTTCAATTAAATGAATTCAGACAAGTAAAAGGTAATGTGGAAGACATTTTCCCAGCTGTAGGAAGTTAAAAAAGCATTATCCACCGAAAAGTATTTATTTTTACTGTTGTATAGTTGTAACCATAACATCTATAAATTACTTCAGTAAGATATGATCAAAATTTCACTGCGTATTTGTCAAATAAACAGTAAAATTTTGATTGTATTGCTTCAAAATTTCACTGTGTATTTGACAATGATTATATAAATATAAATATATACGGACAAATCACACAGATTGACCTAGCCCCAAAGTAAGTTCGAGACTTGTCTTGTGGGATACTAACTCAACGATACAATATTTTATAACAAATACATATAAAGATAAACATCCAAGACCCAGGCCAATCTGAAAAAGATAATTTTCTATCTAGACCTGACCGGGGATCGAACCTGGGCACACTCGTGTCGCAGGCTTGTTCGTGTTAAGAAAGATAAGGTGTATCTTACTTAAGGTTATTCCCTTATCATACATATTATCTTACTTAAGGTTATCTTACTTTAGGTTAATCCTTATCTTACTTAAGGTAAATTGATAATTAAAACCTTATCTTACTTCAAGTTAATTGGGCGAGCTCTGTGGCGTAGTGGTTAAGGTTAATCCCTTATCATTGTCAAATACACAGTGTTTTGATCGTTTTGGACCCTTAAAGGGGTGATTCAGCCCGTCGATATGGACAAATTTTCCTGTCGAACTAATGTTGGGAGCTCAATTATTTTTTGACACTCCCATACGAATTGACCAGGAGGCCAGACATTTTTGTACGGAAATGTCTTTGAGTTCCCAGCATTGGTCCCATAGGAAAAGTTGTTCATATCGATGGGCTTAACCATCCCTTTTAGGATACAGAATGATCAAAATTTCACCGTGTAGTATATATTTTTTTTTTGTATTATAGACATAGACTTATTGAACAGTTAAGTAATTACATATCACTATGTTTAATGTTCTTTCTATATTATATAAGTATAATGTGAGTGTGATGGTGAGACGTACCTAATTACAAATCTAGATTAAGGTTTCTTTTTTTGTTTTTCTCTTTCTTTAAAGCAAATGCTTTATCTATCTAAATTAAAATTCAAAATTTAAAGTGAATATTTTTTTGTTCTGACTTTTTAGTCAATTATGTATTAATACTCAAGACACAAATAACGTAGATGATGATAACACAGTATGTACTTAAGTCTTAAGTGAATATTTATTAAAGGAGTTCATGTGTAAGAGTAAACAAAATAAAATCTTATTTTAGTACTTGGATCTTTCATTTTACTCTGTTTAGTATAACGATTATAAAATTATATTTGTGTGATGGATGGATCTGGTGTGATTCAGGGCAGCAATTTGGGGCCTTTCAATATCATCTTCCGGCTGAAACAATATGGACAGATTGGTCTACAAATTCAGATGTCAGGCCGGCAAGTGTTTAAACCAGTGTCTTTTCGCTTATAGGTCGCGCTATTAAACCACTGAGCCACTAGCGAGTAAAAATATACCAAATATATTATTTTCGTGCTTCTTATTTTTATGTGGCAACTCTGACACCACTCTCGGATGCACAGATCCACTACAGACCCACCGTACCCCTGGCCATACCCCTATCATCCTTCGTGCAGCAGCTGGTGGGGCACAAAGGGCACGAAGGGCCTAAAGAAGGCACTTACACTGTTGGATAAAGCCAGGAGTACTATTTTTGAAAGTATGACACTTGAATAAATAGATCAAAGATTGTGAAAAAAAAAAAAAAAAAAAAACTAATAAAGTTAGTGCTTCGGAAAGCACGATGATTATCAATTATTCGAACGCAGCTTGCTTTAAAATAATCTAAAATAGGTAACCTTATTTACAATACGCATAAGATATTACTAAATCTCAATTAAAATATTAAAATTGGAAAGTAATAAGTCGGGCCGCTAAATAATTATTTGGGCAGCAAGATTTTACAATTGGGGCAGCAGAGAAAACATTTGGATAAGCTTTGGCTTTCCACCTGGAACGACTGAAAAAAAGAAATAAATAAATAAATATAAATAAATAAATATATACGGACAAATCACACAGATTGAGCTAGCCCCAAAGTAAGTTCGAGACTTGTGTTATGGGATACTAACTCAACGATACTATATTTTATAACAAATACATATATAGATACACATCCAAGACCCAGGCCAATCTGAAAAAGATCATTTTCCATCTTGACCTGGCCGGGGATCCAACCCGGTCACTCCGTGTCGCAGGCAGGCGTGTTGACCGCTGCGCCACGGAGCTAGTCTAACGAGAACAAGAACGAGAAGAAAAGAAGTTAGGTTCAAGTTATTTTTTTGTGACCACCCGGAACTGAGGGCAGACAAGAAGTTTTGCTGACCATAAGTTGCTGCCCAGCTATTTTAGCTGACTGACTACATTTTTTTGCTAACAAAAATACAAATATTCTGCTAACTGTTTAAATAACACTTATAAAATTTACGTCTGTCAATCGATATACGTCCAAATCATTGAGGCATTTTGAAGTTATGGTGAAACATAGATAGATAACTTGTTTATTTGGTTTGCCTCAAACACACACAGTATTAAAATGCAACAATCTTATATCTAAACACGATCAAATATTGTCTTTGTGTGTAGCAAGGCAAAAAGGCCATAACTCAGCGATTCTTTTGCACCGAGGTACAAAACACTGATTTTCAGTTATCGCCGTCAACGTAGGTGCGGGCGCAGAAAGTAAATAAATAATTACATTATATACGTGTACACATTTATAAAAATAGTGAAATTTATAGAAGAAAGAGCATAGATGAAGTGATTATCAATATTAAAAGAATTATTTTAGTCCTAAAGGAAAAAGTCGGTCAATACTCAATAGTATACCTAGGTATTATGAGCATAATGATTTTTAAACCGCTACACACACAGTGCCAGCCAGACAAAACGATCAAGAGAAGGAACCCCTACCGGCAACGCTTACTTATATATTTATATACTAACAGGAACATAAAAACACACCTTTTTTGGCACTCATGTAAAACCATAGAGATAAGATTAAAACTGTGTCTAGTGCTATATTTCCTGCCCAGAAATTCAAAGCAAATTTGAAGATCGGACAACGTGCACGTAGGATCTTCATCGGCATAGACAAGACGTATAGACGTACCCTCGGTACTCTGTTTACACAAGTATTTATCCGCTATTCTGGAGCTACCCAAGGAGGGTTGGTGTCAAGCTCTCGGCTGGCCGTGATTCAAGCCTGTAATGTCCTAACCAAATTGGAAACAACTAAACAAAGTATGCTTCCAGTGGGAATCGAACCCACGACTCCCGGGTCTACAGGCCAATGCCTTAACCACTGGACTATGGAGGCAGTTAGTATACTGATATTGATTAGATACATACGAGAACCTTATATCGATACTTAAAACGAGTAAAAGTAGCATTGGATAGTAATTGAAGGCTGGGCGCCAGCGGCTGGGCGGGCGGCGGCGGGCGGCGCTAGTTGCCGCTAGATTTAGGCGGATACGCACTACCGTCATAGACTAGGTGGGGGCAGAAAGTATTCGCAGGTGCTCTTTTACAACATGGCATTAGCTCTTAAGCAATTCTTTTATTGTCAAGCCGTGATGTTTTATGTAAGAAGATAATATTGTATTTATGGTGCATGAGAGTCTTTCAGTTTGGTGATGGGACCGGATGAGGCTATCATTGGCACTATTCAACTATTTTGAATTACCTAGGTACTTTATTTATTTATATTCGATACACAAACAGAATACAACCAGTGAAATTAATAACATATTAAAGTCAATATACTTTATCCTCGATTGTAATCCAATTAAATGTGTACACAGTTAACATTTTTATGTCGCACAAACTAAAATGGTTTTATAAATGTACTTAATGAAGTATTGTTTTGAAATGGAAAAAAAAATCTAATATAAATTAAAAGAAGTACTAGATTCATGTTTTTGAAAATATCATCAAATATTTTCCTTATTAACATTTTCATTGTTTAAAAACAATATTAATTGTTGGCAGTTTTACTTCCCGAAACATAAGTTCTTACCCACAAAATAAAAGATATAAAAAAAATATCCTCAAAGATTCAATATAGTTTGCAGATGATATATCAATTATAGTAACAAGTGCAAAAATGACAACCACCGAAAAACACGCAGAAGAAGTAAATAAAACTATAGAAGTTGTTATAAAGTGGCTCAAGGAAAATAACCTGTCAGTTAATCTCTCTAAAACGAATTACATGCATTTTGGTAACAATTTAACCCGAAACTGTCAAATGAAACTAATTTATGAAGGGCAATTGTTAAGCAAGGCAAACTATGTGACATTTTTAGGTGTAACAATTGATGACAGGTTAGATTGGAAAAAACAAATTGAGACATTATGCTGTAAACTCAATAGATATGTTTATGTTTTAAATAGATTGCAGAAAATAGCCACACAAAAATCAGCCCTTTTTGCGTACTATGGCTACGTCCTTGCTAAGATATGGTATTATTATTTGGGGAAATAGTGTTGACTCTTGTAAAGCTTTTATAGCCCAAAAGAAATGTGTCAGAGCAATTGCGGGAGTTGCGCCATACATTTCTTGTAAACCGTTCTTTTTAAAATTCAACATATTGCCTCTACCATGCATTTATATTTTGGAAATTTCAAAATTTGTTAAACTGAATTTAAATCTATTTTTAAAGGCAAATGAATTATATCCACGGAATACTAGACGTGGTGATAGATTAGTTTTTGACCACAAACCCCGCACGACAATGTATTTAAAAAATTGCTACGGAATGTGTGTAAAAATATACAATAAGATACCTGACAACGTAAAATGCTTACCATTTCCAAAATTTCATAACAGCCTGCGTAAATTGTTAATCGAAAAGCGATACTATAGTGTAAATGAATTTCTTAACTCAAATTTATGAATTTAATTATTGACATTACTTCAGATATATTATTTGGTACTAATTTATTATTTGACATTTTATTTATTTTGATATACTTAATTATGACAATGTAAAATTCCTACGCCAACTCTGGCAGAATATGTTTGACACACTTGCTACTGTAACATCTTTATAACTACCATGTTCTAAAGGAATAAATGATCTTGAATCTTGAATCTTGAATCAAGAAGATGAGATCTTGATTCTTGATAGAGTCACGAGAGAAATTATTTCCAAAATGTTGCTTGTTCTTAAACAGTAATAAATAAATACATTATTGACAATAATAATAAATATTTAATAGTTTGGTTGGTATTCGATACTTATAGCCGTATATAAAATAGAAAACCTAAAACATATTTCTGTTGTTGCTGGATTGAGTAGCTTAAATTATTACACTAATATACCATTTCAACCGAGTACCATATTTTTAACAAGGAACTTCAGAAATAATATTCCAAAATGGTCAATTAATATACATATATTAATTGACCATTTTGGAATATATCTATATACTAGCTCCGTCATACTAGCTCCGTCATACTATCTACTACCGTGGCGCAGCGGTCAACACGTCAGCCTGCGACACAGAGTGACCGGGTTCGATCCCCGGCCAGGTCAAGATGGAAAATGATCTTTTTCAGATTGGCCTGGGTCTTGGATGTGTATCTATATATGTATTTGTTATAAAATATAGTATCGTTGAGTTAGTATCCCACAACACAAGTCTCGAACTTACTTTGGGGCTAGCTCAATCTGTGTGATTTGTCCGTATATATTTATTTATTTATACGAATTCCAAATGCCTCTGAGCGACGCCGCGCCATAGGCACTAAACTCTGTACATTATCCTATTCTATACACGCGTACTCTACGTTTTCCGTTCGCGGTGCCTCGCGTTCAGTCAGTCCCCATCAGTTGACCAGACCATCAGCCCACTGGTCCCTGCAGTTCTGTGGTGGTCGTCATGGGTGCCAATAAGCAGAACGGGGAGGTCAACTACTGCCGCAGACCTCCCGAGCGGCCGTTCTTGCAGAGGATCAAGTACGCGATATGGAACCCGGAGGAGGGCAAGTTTTTGGGGAGGACTCCGCATAGATGGGGTGAGTGAAATAATATTTAGAGTACTTTTTATTATACAACACGCGGTTTACTCATGTATTTTTGGTCGGAAAAATACCGAAAGTTTAAGGCTAATCAGTACCAAGGCCATCTATAGGGATTTTTTTCTCCGAAGAAGAAATAATTTCTAAACAATTTGCAATTTTATTTACTGGAAAAGGATATAAATAGTTTTTTGTAGTTTATGTCCGGAAATTAGCTTGGCAATTAGAAAAGTTTATTAGACTTTATTAAAACGAATTTAAAAATGTAGGTTTTGAGAAATGTATTTGTACATCCTTACTCATCATCATTTCGAGTAGGTGTCACGATCAATCGACCATGCACACCCTGGTGTCAGAGTTCTTTGGAACCGCCTCTCGGCCTCTGACGTGGTTCCTTTAACGACTACCAGATGGCAGCCGGGACCACCGGCTTAACGTGCCTTCCGAAGCACGGAATCATCTTTATTATCAGACAATCAGGTGATTCAAGCCTGCAATGTCCTAACCAAACTGGAAACAACTAAACAAAGTATGCTTCCGGTGGGAATCGAACCCACGACCCCCGGGTCAACAGGCAAATGCCTTAACCACTGGACCACGGAGGCTGTTAACATCCTTACTAATATTATAAATGCGAAAGTGAGTTTGTTTGTTTGTTTATTTGTTTGTATGTTTGTTTGTTTGTTACTCTTTCACGTTGTAACTACTCAACCGATCATCATGAAATTTTGCGCACAAGTTCTCTGGAGTACGGAGAAGGATATAGGCTACTTTTTATCCCGGGAAAAAGTACTATTCCCGAGGGAACGACATTGATGCGGGCGGAGCCGCGGGCGAAAGCTAGTTTATAATAAAAACAACATTAAAGTTTTATTACCTACATTATTTAATAACAGGTAAGTCTTCATATTTTTAACAATACATACATTTGACACCTAGTATCACGTTTTTTTCCCTTGCGGGGAAGACAGAGCCTAGGTCTATAAGACCTGAAGGCCACGTTTTGCATGTTGGTGGGCATTAGGTGGAAAATGGAATCAAAATAGTGATGGGTTGCTAGCCGCATCGCCTATAAACATAATTCCTCGGAATTACGCCCGTACCCTCGATCGGCTTTTACGATCTGCGCGAGAGGGAATCAGCTGTACATTCTACGTTTTTCTTTTCTCCCAGACCGGAATGGAAGAGTATTTTTACATTTACAATAAATACACTTACTTATATTTCAACAATTTTAAATTAGTTTTCCTTAAATAGTTTTTCTATTTTCCTGCTTACTTTTCAATCATTACGATGGATAATTAAATGTTACAAAGTAAGAAACTTCATTATAAGTTCATTATTTCTGAAACTAGTCTTCTTTCATTATTTCTGAAACTAGTCTTCTGAAACAGTCAACTTTTTCAATTAAAATATATAATAGGTTCGTATCTTCCTAACTTCATATCTAATATTATAAATGCGAAAGTGAGTTTGTTTGTTGCTAACACCTTCACTCCATACCTATTGAACCGATCACCATGAAATTTTGCATACCAGTTGTGTCTGTTGGTTGTGGGCTTAGTGTACATTTTACTGCGGCTGTATTTCCGAGCGCTTATAACCTGAATCTTTTTAAAGTTAGAGTGAATAGGCTTCTTCTGGGTGAGCTCGCTCGATCCTAGACCATATCTTGGCCTTTGGCCTAGATTATGGTCAAGAGTAAACCCATTTAATATAAAAAAAAAAACTTAGGGAAAGTACTGTTTCCGAGGGATCGACCGACATTGACGCGGACGTAGCCGCTGGCGAAAGCTAGTAAGTTATATATACGGATAGTAAGTTATATAAAAGCCTATAGTCCTTCTACGTACTCCAGAGAACTTGTATACAAAATTTCATGATGATCGGTTCCGTAGTTACGGCGTGAAAGCGTAACAAACAAACTCACTTTCGCATTTATAATATTATAAGGATAAGGATATAATATTATTAGGATATTAGTAAGGATAAGGATTTAATACTAGCATTATATTATTAAATATTAACATTATCAGCGAATGACATAGGCTATAATTTACCTAGACGAAGTCGCGGGAACACGGCTAGTATGTATAATACAAAAAGTACGTTAACCTTGTCCAAATATTGGAAAGCAGTTAGTGACATCCACATAACGAGGGATATTACCACTATTTACGGAGTTATAGGCGCGAAGTAGGTGAGGTGTGTCAAGCCACCCCTCGCTGGGACTTTCCATTACTCTAGTATCATAAGCGAACCCCGGGTCCGGTCTACAGCTGAGAAAATCAGTAATACGGTTGGATAAGAAAAAAATGTCGAATTCAATCTCAAAACTTGTTAAAACAAATTGGTTGTCTGAAAAGTTGGTTTACGGACGATAATTTTACGTTGAAGAGAGATAGATGAGTTACAAGCCGAACGCTTAGGCTGATCGTGTCTCTCTATCGCTTGTTCCGCGCTCTCGTTTGCGTGACACTTTTTCGTACGTGCAGCGGGCGTTCATCAATTTATAAGACCTTATTATTACTATATATTACGGAGCGTAAACTTTCTATCTTCAAAAGGAAGTTACAAACATTATTACTGGAGAAGTGCTGTTATAGTGTTATTGACTTCTAATGTACTCATGATAACGAATTTTTGATTTTAATGTAATATTATTTCAATTTAATGTAATACCTATTGTAAATGTATTTCTGACATGTATCTTCCTAATTATCGAATGCAATGTGTGTATTGTTTATGAATAAAAAAATTGAAATTGAAATTATCACGTCAGTAAATCGGCCAAGTGCGAGTCGAAAATGTACACGAAAGGTTCCATACCACCATAGAATACGAGTATAACTATGAAAAAGGTCAAAAACACGTTTTTTGTATGCTCCCATCCGCTTCTTTTAAATCCTTACTTCCTTATAAGTTTGTGAGTATGAAACGATGCGACAGCAAATTTTATTTCATACTACCTGTCGCCCGCGGGTCCGCTTTTTTTTCCGGGATGACACGTAGCCGTAGCCTATGTGTTAATTCAGGTAATAACCTATCTGTGTGTAACCGTTCAGTCTTTTGGCGTAATTGAGTAACAAACAACCAAACATCCATATCACAATGTAGCCTATGTCCTATTTCGTACCTCAGACAACGGGTATGCAAAATTTTTTGATGATCGGTTCAGTAATTACGGCGTGAAAGCGTAACAAACAAACCCACTTTTACATTTATAATATTAGTATGGATTAGCTTTAGCCCGCGGTTCCGCCCGCGTCATTGTCGATCCCTCGGGAACAGTACTTTTCCCCTGGATAAACTGTACCCTATGTCCTTTTTCGTACCTAAGACAACGGGTACGCAAAATTACATGATGATCGGTTCAGTAATTTCGGCGTGAGAGTGTAACAAACAAACTTACTTTCGCATCTATAATATTAGTAAGGATTAGTAAGGATTCTTCATTTATTGTTTTTCTATTTCTTTAACAAAATGTTAGTATTTAGTACACTTTTATTTATATATGCACATATACGCAATGAACGCGATATCACTCGCTCACGACCCACTGAGAGAGAATCGCGAGCAGTTAGTAACATTCACTCTACGTCAGATATATCTACCACTATATCTGTCGAGATGGGCGCGTGCTAGGTGTGGTGTGTCAAGCCACCCCTCCCTGGAACTTTCCATTGCGCGCACTTTTCATTACTCTAGTTAGTGGAATTGCCACAGCCGTTGCTTCGCACGTTATTGAAACGTGGCGTGGTATTGCCACTGCTTTGGAATCGTAGGGTTCTGGGTTCGATGCTGGCACAGTCAAGATGGATATTTTGTAGATTAAACTGGGTCTTGTATGTTTATATGTATGAATATAGTATTTTTGAGTTAGTATCCTGCGATACAAGTTCACAACTTAAATACTGTGGTGTCAGAGTTCTTCGGAACCGCCTCTCGACCTCTAACGTGGTTTTTTTTAACGACTACCAGATGGCAGCCGGTACCAACGGCTTAACGTGCCTTCCGAAGCACTGAATCATCTTTATTGTCAGACAATCAGGTGATTCAAGAAAATTTTTCTTTAATAACTGTCTCCGTGGTCCAGTCTCTGAATATTTCAAGCGTCACCAGTTGCCGTTATCAATATTGAGCAAAAACAAGCAAAAAAGTCACGTTTGTTGTATCGGAGCCCCCTTAAATATTTATTCTATTCAATTTTTTTTGTATTTGTTGTTATAGCGGAAACAGAAATACATCATCTGTGAAAATTTCAACTTACTAACTATCACGGTTCATAAGATACGGCCTGGTAACAGACGCACAGACAGACAGACTGACAGACGGACAGCGAAGCGAAATTAATAGGCTCCCGTTTTAACCCTTTGGGTACGGAACCCTGAAAAACAAAGTAATTTGCCTTATTTCTAAAAACTAATTGTGATGGAATGTATGAAGATTAAGGTTTTATGTAAGGGTCCGGAAATATTCCTACCAGTATGAAGTAGTAGGCTGAGATGATGATGATGATATTTCTAGCCGTGTGGTTTCCGGCAGAGTAGAATAGGACCACTACTAGTCTTTCCGTAAGAGGCGACTTAGGAAATAAAAGCTAAACAAAGCTCATAAACATCAATGAGACCTCTTCAACCCGTCTGGCCGGCGAGGAGAGTGTAGGCCAAATCCTCTGTCTCCTCTGGCAATATATGGTATATCCTGTAGTACAGAGAGGGTCATGCTCCTGCAGTGGAGACTAAAAAGACCTGATGATGGTGATATTACTAGCAGTATTTTGAATTAGGTAGAGAGAATGCAAACTTTTGTTTTTCTACTGATATATATATATTGACGACCTGTGGCCAGGTAATCATGTCAGGGTGCCACATCGGAGTTCCAGGTTTCGATTCCCAGTCAGGTCAAGATGCAAAATGATCTTTTTCAGATTGGCCTGGGTCTTGGATATTTATTTAGTTTAAAATATAGTATCGTTGAGTTATTATCCAATAACAGAAGTCTTGGACTTACCTTGGGCCTAACTCAATCTGTGTGATTTGTCTGTACAGGTATATTTATTATTTATACACGGTGAAATTTTGATCGTTCTTCAGCCCGTTGATATAAACAACTTTTCCGATAGGACCAATGCTGAGAACTGATTTTTTTGACGTTCCCATACAAATTGACCGGGCGGCCGAATATTTTTGTATAGAACTGCCCATTTTTTTTTGGGTTTATATTGACTGTTTGAATCACCCCTTTAAGGGTCCAGAACGATCAAAATTTCACCGTGTATATACATTTTCAATCGTAAGAACCCTTGATAGCCTTTCACGATCCACAACGCGTGAAAAACTTTCGTGTACTTAACAGAATAGGTACTAATGTTTAAAAATCAGGTACAGAATTGTTCGTATTAATGAAAGTGACCTATTTTTGGTTTAATGTACTTTCTGAATCTTTATAACTCAAAGGTGACTGACTGACATAGTGATCTATCAACGCACAGCCCAAACAGCTGGACGGATCGGGCTGAAATTTGGCATGCAGGTAGATGTTATGACGTAGGCATCCGCTAAGAAAGGATTTTGATTAATTCTACCCCCAAGGGGATAAATAGGGGATGAAAGTTTGTATGAAACTTTGTCAATTTTAAAGCCGCAAAACCTATACTTCTTAACGCAAGCGAAGCCGCGGGCAAAAGCTAGTATTGTATAATGAGGATCAGTAAAGTTGTAGCAAATTCAATAGGACTAATATCCACATTATTCTTTATGACATTACAATGATATATCTTTTTGAATTATCCAAATCGGACCATTACTTACGAAGATCATGCCGTTCCTGCCGCTAAAAGGCATTGCACGCCGGTGCGTGTGACGTCACTGTGACGGACCGAGCGCGGTCGGCAGTCGGCACTCATAGAGTGAGCGAGTCGACTGAGCGACGGCGACGCGGTTCGTCGCTATATTTAACAATTTATTGAAATAAAGTGTTGTTAGAGTGTATTTTTTGTAATATATACGTACGTATAAAACGTACTTATTATGGGAACTAATAAAGAAAACAAAGCAAAGAAAGAATTTTTCTTTTTACTCTTGATTGCTATATAGACAATCTTGTAAATTAACTAAATCACATGCTATTGTTACAATATTATCAAAAAAAAAGTATGAAATATGGACATATGCGTGAGGTCCGTTCATTTTATAGTCTTTCAACTTTCATATGCTTCTTTCAACGAGAACTCTTATCGCTTATATCAGCGATCGTTTTTGTTTGCAAAACTTCTTCTGCTGTAGGTTTTGGGTTGGAACAGGTTGGAACTGTCCGTAATCTATAATTTTTAGGTCACCGTACCTCAAAAGGAAAAAACGGAACCCTATAAGGGTTCCATTTCATCACTTGGTTATCCGTCTGTCTGTCGGTCAAGAAAAAAGGTTCTCAGGGACTTAGGAGCGTAGAGGTACCAAGCTGAAATTCATATCAAATATTCAGGTATACTGTCCCTTGGAGATATGAAAAAATCAAACCGTTTATGCCGCAAATTTTCGAAGCCAACGCAATCTAAAGATACAGCTGGTTGCGCCGCAAATTTTCGTGTTTTTTCGATATTCGCAGGGAATCAATACCTACCAGAGAGCTTCCCATGAACTCAGAATCTTAAAATTTGGTACGAAGCAACGTCTTTTAGCACAGATAATGGAAAAATTGCGAAAAACATACATTTTAAGCTACATCATATAAGAAAAATATTTTTAATAATCTTTCGACATTCGCAAGGGAATCAAAACTTCAGGGTACTTCCCGTGAAATCAGAATCTTAGATTTTGATACGAAGCAACGTCTTATAACACAGATAATGAAAAAATTGCGAAATGCATACATTTTTAGTTACATCATATAATAAAGATATTTATAATAACTTCAAACTTATACGTGCGCAAGGCCAACTCGCACTTCACCGGTTTTTTTGAAAGCTTTTGACATTCAAACTAATGCGGCAAAACTCCCTTCTTCAGTTAAACTTAACGTAATTTTCCATGTCTTTTTCCACCTGAAATATATAAATATAAAATAATACCATATTGTAATCGGCCTCACATTTTTGTATGAAAATTTCGATATTGTTTTCTAGTCCAATCCACCCAGGATTGGACTAGAAAACATAACCCATAGGTTGTTCATTTAGACGGGCTGATTTAATGGTTTTAGATACAACGGTGTTCACCCTTACATCCTGTATTAACTTATTTGTTAATGCAGGACTTATAGCTGGGGCAGATACATATTATATCATTCACTATTTGCTTTTTACTCCAGTACCTCTCTGTGTCATTGTTTTGACCTTGGAATATTACATATAAATGGAAACGCAAGTATTGGAAGGTAAGTAGGTTTGTCCACCAAACTAGAAAGAAATAAGTAGGTATGTTTTTATTAATACATCCGGCTTATAAAAAGAGAATACATAGGTACTAACTTATTTCCATATCAACTTAATAAAAGGTAAGAATAGTTATGTAGGTACTTACATCGAAATGATATTCACAACCATAGAGGTTGGAGTCTTATAATCATCCCTTTTTACAACGATATATAATTTTAAATTGTATTCCGTTGTAAAAAGAGATGATAAAAATTCACACAAAACTTCGTGAAAAATTATAAATTTTTCCAGAAGTTTTGTGTATTTCGGCACGTTAAAAGATAGTTTTTCTGGCGTTTTAAAAGAAGGGTTTGTATAGTTCGGCACTATACAATATTTGTACATAGTTAAAAAGATAAATTAGACATAAATAATTTGTTTTAAAGTCGCAATTACCACACAAAACAGTGCGCGCCTTGTCACTGCCAACGGGCGACTAGCTTCCGTCACAGTGACGTCACAGCCACCGCGCCGGCCGACCAGTGAATTTTGCTAGTAATTTGGTCATAACTTCGTCAATTTTTATCGTAGAACAATAATTTTTGCACTGTATGTTATGGATTTCTTAGCTCTATAATCTTGCATTCTCAACTAAAAACTTTACGGATCCTCATTGTAAAGTACGGAACCCATCGTGCGCAAGTCCGATTCGCACTTGGCCGATTTTTTTTAGAATATTAGTGAACTAGTGAATAACGGCTTCGCATCACTCCGATGTGGTTATTTCTATCCAAACGATCATAGGTACTCATAACTTGCCAGAATTCACCAAATCAATACATTCGAGAGATATAAAAATAGTTTTGTATACATTTGAAAATGTGTGTAGTACGGCAAACGGCAAAGACTTGCATAAATATTTCTTAGTTACTTGTATTCTTTGTCCTTGAATACGTTCCTTTCTGTTTTATAAATCATTTTTGACTAAGTACCAACGTCGCTATTACGATCTCCATCACACATATATACATATACACATATATACAAATCACACAGATTGAGCTAACCCCAAAGTAAATTCAAGACTTGTGTTACGGGATACTTACTCAACATACACAAATACAATATGCCTATAGTTTTGCCAGGTCCGATTTGTTTTAAATCGGTACATGAGGTAAAAAAAAATTAAGTCTGGGTTTAATTTATTGCGTTTTAAACTACTAGCGCATTACGCTCTCTCGTTCATGCGATGCGCTAGTGATGTGATGTGAGTGTGACGCTGATGTGTGTCTTTTTGAATTTGACATGGTGATGTAATAAGTAAAAATTACGTAGCGTAAATATAATTTTTTTATGTAAAAACTTTTTCATTTTTTGATTAATCGGGACATTTAGCGTCCCGATCAGATACAAATTAAGACGCGACGCATCCCCAGACCCCTGAAAATCGGGACGTCCCGCGCAATTCGGGACACCTGGCAACACTACTATAGACCCAGGCTCTGAAATCCATCTGAAAATTATAATTTCTCATTTTGGCCTGACAGGGAATTAAACCCGGGACTTTGATGCGGCAGCCTTGCAAGATAGCCAATATGCCACAGAGCTCGACAAACGCACACTTAAACGCACACCCAAACATTCATAATAGTCGTAGTAGCCTAAGTAGCGATATACTAATAATACTGTTGTATTATATCATAGACATGTACCTTATAATCTTGTAGAGCAACGATTTGAGGCATGGATAAGGATTTGTTTGTTTTTCGAGTGTGTAAGTGGCCAACACTGGTGTCAGATTCTTCAAGCTGCCTCAAGGTATCTCACGTAGTAAGCTACGACTGCTATCAGTGATGACAGCCGTAACCAATGGCTTAACGTGCCATCCGGAGCATGGATGAGGTTTTTCTAATACTTGCCACGTAGGTTCATTGGTGGACTATCAAGTTTCACGTTCGACAAAGGCGTTATTTTTATAATAGAAACAGTTTTATCACAAAGTCTATTCAATTCATAACGCTCATTGAAAGAAACATTATTTCCATCATTTCTCTGTTTTTGATCAACTAACCACATAACCATATACTTTTGATTTCAAAGCTCAGTTTTATATAAGTACTAGATTTTCCCCGCGAATCCGCCCCCGTTAGTGTCGATCCCTCGGAAACAGTAGAATTTCCCGGAATGAAAGGTACCCTATGTCTTTTCTCAGGCTTCAAACTACCTCCTTACCAAATTTCATCCAAATTGGTTCAATGGTTGAAGCGTGAAGAGATGACAGACAGAGATACTTTCGCATTTATAATATTAGTATGGATATGGATAACATCTTATACATATTGAATCAAACAAGGCTGCTAAGATCATGTTGCTGCCACGACAACCTTCCAGCAGGTTAACCTGTCCGGTCGAAACTGGTTCGATTCAAGGTAGTTCAACAGAAAATAGGTAACTTTTATTTGTGATTTAGGAAAATCAAACTAGCGTTTTTGCCTTTGATAAACTTTGGCTATTGAGCTTGTTATACAGCCCTTGTACACCCGATTTGGGCATAAATACTACACATTTAAGTTCACAATAGCTGCATCGTAGCAGTATAATAGCATTAAAATAGCAGTATAAGTGATGATGGACGTAAAGCTGATTAACGATAGTATTTGAAAATACATGTGATCAAATAAACGTAAAATATTGTCATCATCATCATCATTACAGCCGTAAAAAGCCCACTGCTGGACAAGGGCCTCTTCCAAGAATTCCTCGTTCCATGGGAGGATATTACCATACTCACCACGCTTGGCAGGCGGGTTGGCGAGCGCAGTCTCTTAACTTTTTGGCTTCTTGTGCTTCCGACGCTGCTGCCCATTGTCAAAAGCATTTGACCCCAGCTTCAAGAAGAATAGAGACTTGTTGGATTTGGGAAGGGAAAGAAAGGTATTGTGATAGTACTCACTCGGATGTAAGGGGGAAAAGCAAGTAGAAGCTCGGGAGGCCGGGCGCGCGTACCCGATGCCAAAATTACAACCACCGGGCAGACAGTTGAGGATGACATCCTTGACTACGAAATAGTAGACCATAAAATAGTGTAATAGGGAGTTATAAGAGTAGTGATTATAAGTGACTTATTATAGAGTTCCCACTGTTACCACTGGTATAGAGGGAAAAATTAAAGCAAGGAGAGGGAAATGACGACCAAGAAGATATTTGGATGAGATAAAGGAAAAGGCTTATAAACATCTAAGAGACCTCTCCAACCCGTCTGGCCAGCGTGGAGAGTGTAGGCCAAGTCCTCTGGCTGCTCTGGCCAAGTATGGCCCTAGTAGTACAGAGAGGGTCGTGCTCCTGTAGTGGAGACTAAAACGGACCTGATGATGATGATGATGAAAGGAAAAGGCTGGAGTTGTGTCATATGGAGAGGTGAAGAGAATGGCTAAGAACCGAGAGACATGGAGAGTACTCCACCGTGTTACCACAAAATAACACTAAAACTACGTAAAAGCCACGTGTGTTCTCCTAAACTGATAAGTAGCAAATTATTTTGATTTAAAACTGAGTTTATCTTGAAAGTACATTGTTTCCAAGTGAACACACCTTATGCTAATTGCTATAAATCGTAGGTACATATATAAGTATACAAGCAGTGCCCGCGACTTCGTTCGCGTACATTTTATGTTATGTTTGTATGGGGGACACGTCTTATCATGACAGGATAAAAAAAACAAGTAGCTTATCCTATGTACTGTACGCCTAAATGTATATCTACCAAGTTTCATAAAATTCAGTTAATTCGTTTAAGAGTTATGGAGGAACATACATACAGAAAACAAATCTAAAAATCCTCTATTTAGTTTCAGTATCATGCATAAAGCTTATAAACACGATATCTCTGAAAACAAAGTAACTTACTCCATGACCAACCCTTACAGATTTATGGTGGTGATATCGGATATAACATACGAGTATCTAGTTTATCTGGAAATTAGATTGTGTCCAAGCGGGCAAACTTTATGCCAATTGCTATTAATCTACGCATACATACGACTATATCAGTAATACTTACTATTATTTACCTATAGCGATAGCGACACAAGCGCTCTCTTAAGCACTTTACAAATAGAAGCAGTAATTTTGCCAGATCAATTTAGGAAATGCATGGGAAATATGGCTTCTGACGTAACAACATAAAGTTTACGTCTCCGCAAATAGTGCGGCCTCGGCGCTAACTCATACATATATGTTTACACGGCGTTTGTTGATGTAAACCACATGAAAATATTTGATACTACGTGGATTATAAAATTTATATGGATGATGTAGTCAAGTGATAGGCGTTTGACCTCAGACTGGCAGTGGCGGGCTTGTGACCGCCTTGTGACGCATCTATTTCTCTTCCACCGTTATTACATTACCACGTGAAAACTTTACAGGCGACCAATTTTTAGGGTTCCGTACCCAAAGGGTAAAAACGGGAACCTATTAATATCGCTCCGCTGTCCATCTGTCTGTCTGTTCATCTGTCACCAGGCTGTATCTCATGAACTGTTAGACAGTTGACATTTTCACAAATGATGTATTTCTGTTGCCGCTATAATAAAAAATACAAAAAAATAGAATAATATAAATATTTAAGGGGGCTCCCATACAACAAATGTGATTTTTTTTGCTTGTTTTTGCTCGATATTGATAATGGCAACAGGTAGACGCTTAATAATGTATGGGTCTATTATGCACGCCATAACAACTTGGCGTGCATAATAGAGCCAAACATTATTTCGATCCCTAAAGTCGCAGCAGTGTGTTAAGCTGTCTTCAAAACAGTGGTGGAAGCGCGTAACGATGCCGAGGTCGCCTGTATTGGGTGTACCAAATTTTAACTGATTCTATATGAAAATATAGCGACATGGCGAGTCGGCGTCTTGTGTGGTCGCCTGTGGTGCTTGCAGCGATTTTGTGGTCGCGGATATCGTCGTTGTAGCGAGTGGCAACCACCAGTCGTAATTGTATAAAAAAGCGAGGAAACCGTGGCGCTTACGGTAGCTTACGGAGCCTCCGAATATTAACGGAGGCTACGGAGGTCCTCGTCTCTGGTTTTATGTATCTCTATAGAGTATTCTCTATAAAAATAAAACCGTAACATTGTGCCATAAATATTTTAAGCTACAATTTGTATAGCCATGATCTCCCACCACCAATCGACAACCAGCAGCGTTATCTTTCTTTTTATTTTATTTTTTACTATTTTATTTTATTTTATGGACAGGTATCAAGGAAGACCAGCGGCGTGATGTTACTCAGGTCCACCGCCTAATGCTGAGAGCCCTTTTGATGCCTTGTTTTGTAAATGTTAGAAATAAGTATTATTGATTGTTTTAAGTATTTGGTTCCAAACAAATTAAGTATTTATCTTTCTTTCTTTCTAAAAAGTCGACTGTTGGACAGAGGCCTCAAAAATAGTTCGTTCCATGGGAGGCTGTTGCCATACTCACCACGCTTGGCAGGCGAGTTGGCGAGCGCAGTTTCTTGGCTTCTTGTGGTATCGACGCTGTTTTTTTGGGAATGATAGGAAATTGTTAGATTTGGAAAAGGAATGAAGGTTTCGAGATACTACTCAATCGGATGACGGAGGGAAAAGCAAGTAGCAGCTCGGGAGAACGAATTTGTATTGATGATTTTCTAAATGACCAATTGTAACCTAGACTTATTAATTACTTAACTAACTTATTCTTTATTTACCTGACTTATATAATTTGTGTAAGATTTATTTATCACTAGTATCATAATAATATATGTACATAATTTGACATTAAATTAAGAACAAACTTTTTTATATTTGTATGCTGTATAACGGCAAAACATAGCGGTGTTTTATACTCCCCAACAACTGCATGTAATGTAATACCTATGTTCAACAAATAAATAAATTGATTGATTGATCGATTGACCTGCAACCACCGGATAGGCAGTAGAACATGACACCCCTGATCATTCATCATCAGGTCTATTTAGTCTCCACTGCAGGAGCATGACCCTCTCTGTACTACCGGAGCCATACTTAGCCGGAGCAGACAGAGGATTTGGCCTTCACTCTCCTCGCTGGCCAGACGGGTTGGAGAGGTCTCATTGATGTTAATGAGCTTTGTTTAGCTTGTATTTCCTAAGTCGCCTCTTACGACCTCCATGGGAAGACTAGGAGTGGTCCTATTCTACTGTGCCGGAAACCACACGGCTAGATGATGCCGTGCCCTGATCATTATGAAATGACTAGCTGTTGCCCGCGACTTCGTCCGCGGCAATTTCTCTTATTATGATTTATTAGTGATGAATGATAATGAATAATTTTTCCCCGAATTCAAAACATTTTTTATTGATGCTTCGCTCCTATTAGTCACAGCGTGATGTTTTATAGCCTAAAGCCTTCCTCAATAAATGGACTATCCAACACAAAAAGAATTTTCCAATTTGAACCAGTAGTTCCTGCGTTGATATGTAGAGCGTTCAAACAAACAAACAAACCCTTCAGCTTTATAATATTAGTATAGATTAATTATATTAATAGCATTAGAATGCTAGATTTATTACCACCACTGCAGCCCGTCGATGCTCTCAGCTACGGCAGCTCAGTGGTTGAGAGCATCGACGGGCCAGATGTCAAAGGTATGTGGGTTCAAATCCTACATGTGGCGAAATTTTTTCATAACATATTTTCGATTTTAATATTATGAAATGAGTTTATAGAGTACCTATTCGACTGTATTGAACAGCGAATAGGTACATAAAGTAAACACGGCTGATTCATGTCCGAGTTGCGCTATTTCAGCCACAATCGATTCGCTAAGGATTTGCTGCTTACGTTTGGAAAATGGGGCTAGATATTTTTGGATGCAAATTCACTCTTCATTCTGTGATCTTTATTGGGTTTCGGATATTGTGAGCCGTAATAGCTAAAAGGTGGGCAGAATAAGGGTTTAGCAGAGAATTTATTAAAAAATTGGTTGTTTAGTTAAAGTCGCTTTACGGGTGATAATTTTACGTGATAACGGTGGTAGAGAAATAGATGCGTCACAAGCCGAACGCTTAGGCCGATCGTGCCTCTCTGTCGCTTGTTCCGCGCTCTCGCTTGCACATAAGATCTTCTTCTTTGTCGTTTCGCTCTTGTCAGAGCGGTCGTGGTCACGTTGAGGCGTCCACGTCGGTGGTAAAGGCGGACACAGCTGTTCGCACGATTTCCCGCCATCTCTCCCTGTTGGCAAACTGTCTGACGCAATCAGAAACACAATTTCCTACTGCAGATTTCACTTGGTCAGTCCAGCGCATAGGTGATCTGCCGTGCGGTCTAGTTATGACGGTACATAAGATATGACGGATTTATAGGCATGTGGCGTCACACCCTTGAAGTTATAAAAAAAAACAAAATTTTGAAATACATTGTGTTCGGTATCTTGGTGTGAAATGATGTAGATTACAAAAGTATATAATACAATACGGCAATGCTGCCAGTCTTCTGGGCACGCTACCACGGGGTAATGAGCTGCCAGGGCTATTTTATTTGCAATTTAGTTTTCTATTTATATGTAGTTTTTAAGTCATTGTTATATTGTACAATTCTGCAAAGAAATGAAAAAATTAAAAAAATGTATATTATTTATGTATGAAATATATTCTTCCTTGACAATTTAACACATTCCCGGAAGACGGGTTTTAATTTTATAAGTACTTATCTTCTGCATTCATTCATTCATTTTCGAGTAGGTGTCACGGTCAATCGACCATGCACACACCCTGGTGTCAGAGTTCTTCGGAACCGCCTCTCGGCCTCTGACGTGGTTCCTTTAACGACTACCAGATGGCAGCCGGGAACACCGGCTTAACGTGCCTTCCGAAGCACGGAATCATCTTTATTATCAGACAATCAGGTGATTTAAGCCTGCTATGTCCTAACCAAACTGGAAACAACAAAACAAAGTATGCTTCCGGTGGGAATCGAACCCACGACCTCCGGGTCAACAGGCAAACGCCTTAACCACTGGACCACGGAGGCTTCTGCATTAACGAAGTTATTAAAAAATTTTGCGCCCTACCTTTCAGACTTAGGTGTAAGGTTCTTGTTCTACCTTCCATTATTTGTATACGACACTTCCAATATCTCCACATTTGATAAACTAACAATTCGTGACATTACACTTAACACTGCACTCTCATGCCGCTCCATGGCTCCAACAAAAGTGATAATGGCTGAATGATCGCTCAAATTGGACTGTTTAGCACTGTTACTGTTGGTCTTTTCAATAAATTTATTATGGACGTCATTATTTCGTAGTTCAGTTTTGTATTTTGTTAAATGGTTGTGAATTTGCACTTGGCCGGTTTTATATGATAATATAATATTTATTTAATAATTTAGGCAAAGACTTTTATCAAAGAATTGGGACGCAAAATATCTGAGCGGGCAAATGATAGCCGTTCATTATTGTATCTGTCTCAAAGAATTTCCATAGCTATACAACGCGGGAATGCCGCAAGTGTTATGGGAACTTTTGAGCCAGGTACGATGCTGGGCGGTCGCTTAGATTAAGGTTTTGACGAAGCATGTTGCGGATAATTTTATATGGAAAAAATTGACGATGCATGTTGCTGAATACTAATTTTGTAAATTTTGACGAAGCATGTTGTGGATATTTCGTTATGGTATATTTGACAGTCATATTTGACGAAGCTTGTGGCGGATAAATACCAGATTGTAATTATTGAATAAAAGAAATATAAATTATCGGGTTTATCAACTATGAATTCTATAGTTTCTTGTTCGATCAAAACCTTTTCCTCTATATCTGTAGATATTTATTTACTTACTAGCTTTCGCCTGCGGCTCCGCCCGCGTCCATGTCGATCCCTCGGGAATAGTACTTTTTCCCGGGATAAAAGGTAGCCTATGTCCTTCTCCGCACTCCAGAGAACTTGTATGCAAAATTTAAATGCCCGCTCAGATATTTTGCGTCCCAATTCTTTGATAAAAGTCTTTGCCTAAATTATTAAATAAATATTATATTATCATATAAAACCGGCCAAGTGCAAATTCACAACCATTTAACAAAATACAAAACTGAACTACGAAATAATGACGTCCATAATAAATTTATTGAAAAGATCAACAGTAACAGTGCTAAACAGTCCAATTTGAGCGATCATTCAGCTATTATCACTTTTGTTGGAGCCATGGAGCGGCATGAGAGTGCAGTGTTAAGTGTTATGTCAAAATTTCATGATGATCGGTTCAGTAGTTACGGCGTGAAAGCGTAACAAACAAATAAACAAACAAACAAACAAACAAACAAACAAATAAACAAACAAACAAACAAACAAACAAATAAACAAACAAACAAACTCACTCTCGCATTTATAATATTAGTAAGGATAAGGATTACTTACCCTTGAATAAATGATTATCTTAAACTACGGGTAGATGTAGGTATTGATTCTATAGCCTATGTTTATCAGGAATAATGTAGACTTCAATTGGTGAAATTTTCAAATCGATACAGTAGTTTCGGAGCCTATTTCAATGCAAACAAACACACCAATCAAATCTTTAATCTTCATAATTAAAGAAGTGTAGACAAAGCCATTGCTGTGCTTGTAGGATCTAAAAGAGTAGATATTATTATCATTAAAGGATCCAAATATTAGTTAAGCAAAGTCGTTGATTTAAAGATGAAGACGTGAATTAGGAATTTTTACTATATTTTTCCGCAAAAGGGCTCGGTACACATTGTTAGTACGAGTACCCGTAATGTAACTATCTTTTTTCCACCAGAACTTCTAAATGCCCAACACATGTTTCGATGAGGTATCATTGGAATTCTTACATAGCTTTATTTTTTTGACAAAGCAGTCGCGTTTTTTAAAGAAATCTTAATTCCTAATTATTATGATATGAAAAGATTTTTTCTTTAACATTCCAGGAGTGATTGGTCTTATCTACCTGGTGATGTACATCTGCATCATCATCTTCTTCTCCATCTGCATGACGGGCCTGTTGTACACCATGGACGAGAAGATCCCCTACTTTCAGTTGGCTGACTCTATCATTGGTAAGTTAGTCCTTTATGGAGCTAACATTCGCGTTCGGCTCTTCAAATAACGCATGGACATGACTCTTTTTAAACTATACACTAATGTCAAAATGGGTTTAAAAAAGTATCTTAGCCATAAACTTTAGTTTCAAAAATTCTTTATATTCTTATGTTAGTCCTTTTTATTCATTATATACCTGCTAGATTTTTAAAATGAACTTATCTTAGGGGTTTTATCATTACAATTTCTCTTATTAAAATTTTTTCATGCAGGATTTTCCTTTTTTTCTCTAATTGCCAGCTTTTCTGTTAATGGATGCTCTTTCTGTCTGTTTTGTATACATTATATCTTCCTTTCTATTTGGTGAAACACGTTATACAGTTTTAATTATTAAGATCGTTTACAATGTTACAGGCAACAACCCCGGAATGGGCCATCGGCCGCTGATCTACGAAGAAGGTGCTCTAATCTGGTACACCCACGGCCAAAAGAATCAATACCAAAAATACATAGACAACTTGGACGAGTTTCTGCTCCGTGAGTTCACAAATCAAATTCATAATTATTAACCTAATTATCATTTCAGCCATTAAAAGTATACTGCTGGATAAAGGTCTTTCTTTTTAGTGTGGTTTCCGGCAGAGTAGAATAGGACCACTCCAAGTCTTGCCATGGATGTCGTACGAGGCGACTTAGGAAATACAAGCTAAACAAAGCTCATAAACATCAATGAGACCTCTCCAACCCGTCTGGCCAGCGAGGAGAGTGTAGGCCAAATCCTCTGTCTGCTCTGGCTAAGTGTGGTTCCGGTGGTACAGAGAGGGTCGTGCTCCTACAGTGGAGACTGAGTGGGGGACCTGATGATAATAACAGTGGCGGATCCAGTTGAATGGCAGATCCATTTGCAGTGGGGCCCGAGCCCGGGTTGTTTAACATAAGTAAGCGCTTATAATGCTCAGACTCACTAGACCATACTCTTCAAATTATCGATGTCGCTGATGATTTATTTATACCTTTCCGCTAACTACAGCGTACGAGAACAAATCCATGCTGATCAATCAAGGAGTGAACCAGATAAAATGCGAGAACGGCATGCGGCCTCCTCGTGATGAAGTCTGCGCCTTCGAGGTCTCTAATCTAAAGTCCTGCACCAAGGGAACTGACTACGGCTACAGCACTGGCAAACCTTGCTTTATCATCAAGCTGAATAAGGTATTCTTACTTCTTTACTTCCTGTCTACTTGTAAGCGTTAAACTACGGATTCAGGTGAGGGGATCCTTAACTGCCTACCCGGTGGTTGCAAATTTGGCACCGGGTACGCGCGCCTGGCCTCCCGGACCCTCCCATTCATCCCTTCAGTCCTTTACCATCTCCAACAAATTCCTATCTTTCCCCAGCTTAAAAATGCTTTCGATGGGCAGCAGCGTCGGAAGCACAAGAAGCCAAAGAAACTGCGCTCGCCAACCCGCTTGCTAGGCGTGGCGAGTATGGCAATATCCTCCCATGGAGCAAAGAATCCCTGAGAGAGACCCTTGTCTAGCAGTGGACTTTTTGTGTCTGTAATGATGATGATGATGATGATAACTTACAGTAGGGCTAGCTCAGAGCCGAATACTCAAGGTTGCTATAGTTATCTTCTTAACATAGATGAATCTCTTCTACGAGTATGTTAAGAAGAGAAACTATTTAAGAGTGAATCTGTATGATTGGTCCCTATATATATATATATATTATGTATTCGTTTTTAGCTGTACGCCTTCAAACCAGACTACTACGACGATCCCGCGAACTTGCCGGAAGACATTCCTCAGCACATAAGGACTTATATAGAGAGAACAGAAAATCCTGAAGAGGTAATATCTTATTACAACCTTTTTAATAATTGTCTTGGAACCGCAGGTACCAAAATTTTGGAACGCTGGAAATTTGCCCCTTTTGTTTCTCTATTAACACGACTACCAAAATATGAGTGTATTGTTTTTTGAGTTCATGTATATGTAAATGTATGTAAGTTTTTTATTCAGTCATCCCTTCTCTATTTGGACGTATAGAATACAAGCTTTTGTCTGCGGCTCCGCCCGCGTTAGTGTCGATCCCTCGGGAACAGTAGGATTTCCCGGAGTGAAAGGTACCCTATGTCCTTCCCTGGGCCTCTAACTACATCCTAATCAAATTTCATCCAAATTGGTTCAATGGTTAAAGCGTGAAAAGAAGACAGACAGACAGATTTACTTTCGCATTTATGATATTAGTATGGAGTTTGGATTATTAGAATTCTTACAACATCACGAGGAACATAGGCTATATATGTTTGTCAAAGTGGTGGTGGTATTTTTTTTTGTTAATTGAAGGCTTGTATAATTTCAGCGTCGCAAAGTTTGGGTGTCGTGCACAGGCGAGCGCGGAGCAGACAAGGATGCCCTAGGACCCTTGGAATACTACCCCCACCCTGGCTTCTCGCAGTCGTATTTCCCGTACGACAACACTGCCGGCTACCTCAGCCCTTTGGTCTTCGTGGAACTTCAGAATCCTAAACGTAAGTACCAGAAAAGGAGGACCAGACTAGCTGGGGTACGTACTATCCTCAACCTGAGTGCTCACATTTTTCTTTCCGTACCACAACACCCCAGATACATAGATGATGATGGATGTTTATCTTTATATGTATTTGTTATAAAATATAGTATCGTTGAGTTAGTATCCCATAACACAAGTCTCGAACTTACCTTGGGGCTAGCTCAATCTGTGTGATTTGTCCGTATATATTTATATTTATTTATATTAACATAGGGTAAGGAAGGTCACAGATCACAAAATAAGTAATAGTAAGGTTTTGTTATGTTTTATTGACGGCAAACGAACAGACGAGCCACCTGATGGAAAGTGGTCACCGTCGCCCATGGACATCTGCAACACCAGAGGAGCTGCTGATGCGTTGCCGACTCTAAAGATATCTGTAAACATGCCTTTTGAAGGACCCCAAGTAAAAGCACACAGGGAATGGGCCATTGAATCAACGAAATGAACTACACCACCATTTCGTTGATAACACGTAGAAAAATATGAAGGGCTAAAAGGCGTAGAAAGCCAAATGCCGTATAACATATATTTTTTTAAAATATCTATATATATATAAATATATATTACATTGTCTTTGCTTATGTACAGTGGTGTCGGTTACGGTGATAGTAACAGTGTCGAGAGTTCAATGGTTCTTTCCCATCCCAAAAAATGTCCAACGTGCTTATAGAAGTTTTCACTTCAGAAATATTTTTTAATTTCCAGGTGGTCAAATCATCAACATCCGCTGCAGGGCGTGGGCCAAGAACATACAATACTCAGTGAGCCTTAAAGACCGTCTGGGATCCACCCATCTAGAGATTATGATCGATTAAGAACACAGGTTTCTGTGTAACCGTACCGTGCCTACTTTTTTCAATTCGTACTTTGATAAAAAATAAAAACCAGAAAAACCTTTCGATTGAGTATAAAAAGCTATATACCTACACAATCCGCGATAAAAGTGTCCTTATCCAAAGATCTTTGTCCTAACCAAATAAGCATCAGAACAAGGAAATAAGCAGATCTTTGGAAATAAGCGCACACTAGACTTTTTTTTATTTATGGCTTTCACGCGTGACGTATTTAGCCAGTATCAAGTATAAATGAGTTTTCCCGCGGTTTTTCTAAGTCTTATTATACTCAAAGCTGGATGGTGTAGTTAATTTTGTTGATTGTACGGAGCCCCTGGCGACAATTCCCACTAATCCACTGGCTTGATCACATCACAGACGACGCAACGAGGCGGACAACCAGCCCGCTAAAATAAACTGTCATGGTGTGCTGTAGTGAGATTTCTCACTACGGCACACCATGACAGTTTATTTTAGTTATTATTCTACATATGTACATGTTTATAAGAATGGGTATTTACATCAACACTACAAAAACATGAGTATCTTATAAACACCAAGTTATACCGATTTCACGTTATAAAGTCCACTAATAGAAACAATTTGCAAAACAAAAGGCGAAATTCCAAGAACTCGCACATTAGACATTTGGGCACAGGTTAAATTGTTACTGTTTGGGTGCTTATTTTTCGTTTAAATTTGTATTTTGAATTCCGAAATCTGACGACGACGAATCAGCTTTTGAAATCCGTCTTTGTAACATACAAATAAGGTTGGTTTTGCATTGCTGTAAGTTTATAACATTACAATATCCATTTATAAAATAATTGTGGTCACAGATTGTGGTGTATCTAGTCTTTTAAACTTGATCAAAGGAATAACCCGTATTCTACGAGTAGGTCGTTTGCTCATGTTCTTCTCTAATCAAATTCACCGGATAACACTTCCAGTAGACAGTGGTTTCCGGACCGCAACTACTCATATGGATTTCAATGCAGTTTGAGTCGAAACGATGGGCCTCGTTCACGGAGAGGCGGCGCGTCGCGTTGACCGGTGCGTGATGTCATAATATCAAACATATGGCAAAGTATGGGGAAGCGTTTTCTCGTGATTTGTGTGTGTTTGTTTGAGATACAACGCCCGACGCGCCGCACAACGCCACGCGCCTGCGTAAACGGCGCTAGAATACTGTCTGTAAAACCTTGTTAGTCTAAAAAACCTATTTTATCAATGTGAAAATCAAACAAGCTTTTTGACAAATTCAAATTAGTTTAGATGAGCGATACTTAGATAAACAGGCTTTACCATCACGAAGATATTTCTGCCATCCACTGACGATGACATTTAGTTTTCGGTATTTTACAGAGTCTACTCAAATCCGATGTGCTTAAGTGTGCCCTACTCGTACTTAATTATTGCAATCAATGAAAATAATTTTGAATACTTGGTTTATATTTTTGATATAATTTTGCTGTGCTGTGACAAATTGTTTTTATATGTAATTGTTTTTTGTATTTATCAAGTGTATGTTTCTAGTCATTGTTTTCTCATTAGTATCGAGTGTTAAATTTAAAGTGTTAGGAATCAGTTAGTGATTTGTGATATATAAGTAAATCTGATTAAAACTATATTGAAATATACCTACAGGTGTATCTCGCCATTTTGTTATACAATATTTATATGGAATTTGTTTTTATTTATTTGATATCTGATCATATAATCATCCACATATCAACGGGGCCGGTTATAAGGGTTAAAAAGATAATTGTACTGTGGGTAATGCTGTTGGTTAGTAAAAAGTTATTTATCAGTAATTAGTCAGTATGTATCACGTCTTTTTCCCTTACCGGGTAGACATACATCAAGCCATGTTTTTTTTTTGCATTCACAATGGTATTCCGATATCTTATTAAATTAAAATAAGAAATAGGATATGGTAAAAAAGTTCAACCCGGGATTTGAACCAGCGACCTTAGGTCTGACCTAGTAAGTAGAAGGTTGTAGGTCGTACATAGAACCAATATCGGTGGTTAAACCCTTCGTATTTTAGTAAGAGGAAAGGTGTCTACGACGGTATAAGGTTCTTTAGGTTTGACTGTATTTACGGTCATGAATCCGGGATCTTGAAGAACCCCTAATCAATTGTCTTACTTTTTTCTACAAAATACTTACGAAAGATATAAAAAAAAGTTGTAAAGCACTTGTCACATAATTTATTTCAAATAATTTAAAAATAATCTCACTCGAAAGATACTTTCATACTCCAAGTAAATAGACAATATACAAAATATACTATCACACATAAATACTTTATTTCGTAAATCTTTGGTTAACTGGAATACTTTACAACTGGATTTAAAATATTTTTTCATTAAAAAAAGGTTGTGTTCATTCAAAAACCATGTTTTTAAAATTTGAAAAATAATTCAAGTAATAAAATTAACTTTTATGTCGGCTCACATTATGTCGGCTACGAACACTTTCATGAAATGATATTTTTGAAACAGCTTTGCCACCGCACCACTCATAATTCAAATATTGACAGGAAGACCCCTCATTGAGAAATCAATGAGGGGATTTTCTGTGACATTTATTTAATATACTCATTAGATTTGCATGATAAAAGCCAAGTGAGTGTCAAATAAGGCTCCAGTCAAGATATTTTTAATCACCCATAACATAGACGTTAGCCTTTTTATCAACGCCGTTAATGCAGCCAAATTTTATTATAATTTTCTGTTTTGAAAAGTTAATAAAGAAAGAAATTTGAAATTATAAAGACATTCAGTAGATATTATGCGGCGAATTAAAAAAAATTACATAGGCATATTTGTTTTGAGAAGTTTTCATTCGCATTGCACTAAAGATCATGTTGAATAAGAGAATAGGTGTGGCATAAAAGGGAACACAAGATTTTACATAGTAACCTAATTCGGCCGTTATACCAGGAATATCATGTTAAATTTTTAAAATGCACTGATGTTTTTGTTTAAACATTCTGTCACAAAAGCAAAAACACCTAAAGCTGTTCTATGGATCTATCTTCAATGCAAATTTGAGAACAGCTATATAAAACTGCTGTAGGTATTTACCCCTACATAGGATTTTCCTACATGCTCTTTTGTAGATAACGTAACGCGCCATCTTGTGTTCACTAATACTAACAAGATGGCGCTAGTGTGTAGCGCGACATAAACGTTATCGACGGTGTATCGATGGCGCTGGGTGGTAGAACTAAACTGCAAATGTACTATTCGATCATGATTTCAATGTGCACAGAGCCCATGCCCTCGAGCCGGTCGTACTTGATGTTGTGGGCCCAGGCCCGGCACTCCACGTTGATCAGCATGCCAGCTGGAAATAAAGAACAATTTTAATTAAAAATCTCACTTTTTAGTATAGTAAAGAGTTAACAGCTCTTCAAAAACTTATATATTTCATAGTTTATTTCATTTGTGAGTTATGACAATGATCTTTGGAATCCCTAAAATTATCCTTACTTCCTTACTAATATTATAAATGCTAAAGTGAGTTTGTTTGTTTATTTGTTTGTTTGTTTGTTACGCTTTCACGCCGTAACTACTGAACCGATCATCATGAAATTTTGCACACAAGTTCTCTGAAGTACGGAGAAGGACTTAGGCTACCTTTTATCCCGGGAAAAAGTACTATTCCCGAGGGATCGACATTGACGCGGGTGGAGCCGCGGGCGAAAGCTAGTTATTCATAATTATGTCCTACTTAATAATTTTTTGATAGGTAGATCAGTGAAACCATCGTTAGATATCTCTATCTAACGATGGTTTCACTGATTTGAACGAACAAAGAAATATTGAACGAACATTTACAATCTAAGATCAATTGGAAGTTTGCAGTTCGTAACGTCTCAAAACAATATGTAGAGCACTTTTGTCTGTTCTAATAGGTTAAAAGGTAAAGATTGGTATGGCCAAGTTCATCGAACGAAGCATAGAAGCAGTAAAGCTTCTACTCAAACGTCGATAGTGTGGTACTTCCCTGGATGCTTACTAGCAAAAATGTATACACCATGCAATCTATACAGTATGCTACAGTATGCGCCTCCAACCAAATTAAAAAGTTAACCATAAGGGGGATATGGGTAAGAACGATGTAACAGATGATATAACCAATGACAGCTTGACACATAAGAATGGGAATAAAGAAGAACAAATAAAAGAAGGAAAAGAGTACTCACTCTTCGGCCGCTGGAAGTGGATTGCAACCAGGGGACTGAGGTAGCCTTCTTGGTTCGTGTACGGGAAGTAGTAGCCAGGGAAGCCTCTAAGGGGCAGGTACTGGATGGGGCCGATATTCTCCCGGTCAGCTGGGTTTTCGCCGTGGCACGATACCCAGACCATGTTCAACTGAAAGTAAAGAGAATATTACAGTTAAAGTCGTAATATTTACATACATACATAGTATTACGTCTTTTTTCCTTTGCGGAGTAGACAGAGCCCAGGTCTTTAAGACCTAAAGCCACGTCGTAATATTTGATATCGTATATAGTAGAGGAGATCCGAATTGACGTCTGTTTACTCATCTATTTACTTGGTTTTAGAATTAGGGGTACGAGATATCTCGTATCGTGTCTAACGTACTGCGGCGTGCTTCTCGTCAGTTACTGAATTTAGTAAAGTGTGATTGGGCTATCAAATTAGAAGTATGTTAAAAACATAAGTATCACGAGTGGGTTGCCAAAAAATCCTGTCAAGGCATTTTTATTAGCCGCCTGGCAAAAAGAGTTTTGTGCTTCGCGCGTGTCATGTATGGTTGTAAATTATATGTAATAAAGAATGTATTGTTTGTTCTAAACAGCTGATCGTTAAGACAGAAATCTGAACTTACATTATCCTTATCATGAACCGATTGATTTTTGATATGTTCGACCAGGTCGTTGGGCATGTCCGCCGGCAAAGCCGCAGAGCTGTTGTAGAAGGAGGGCTTCCATCCATAGATCTTGTTTAATTTGAGGAAGACGCACGGTGTGGACGCGTGGTACCCGAAGTTTTTGTCCTCCACGCAAGGACCAAACGCGCTGATATCCACGTCACAGACCTTCCCAGCGGGAGGGGGGAGCCTGAAGTCACAGTTATGGATGTTTTGGCCTGCTCCGGCTTTTTTACCATCTCTTTTGTAATCTGCAAAGAAAATTATAGTTGGCAATAGCTTGAAGTGCTATACATCTTCAGGATCTAAACACTTTCTACCAAATAGAACATGCAACATCATAGAAGAAGACTGTACCTAAAATGGGCACAAGTATTCTTAAAAGTGTATCTCTGTGACGTCACATATAGAGACTATGGAATAATATGGCTGCCGACAGTCCAATATCGCCGATCTTAATCAAGCAAGATTAACTAGAATTAAATATAACCGAAAAATGACAGTTCTCTCTGGAATGGGATATGGTGGGGAATTTCGGCGCCGAGGTTAGAACAGGCGGTGTCTCAGTTGGAAGAGCGTAAGTCGTACATACACTTAAGGTCGCAGGTTCAAATCCCACCCGCATGGAATTTTTTTCACCATATTTTATTTCTTAATTTAATAAGAGTTCTCTTTGGTCTATAGTGGCGTCGGTCTACAGGTTAAACTTTGGGTTAGTGCCGATGATACTCTTCGCGCCTTAGCTCTTCGCGCCTGAGTTCGCTCGCTCCTCAACACTTCGCACCTTCATCTTTCGCACCTAAATAACACTCTCTCCATCTTAGTAGTCTGAATACCAGCATCTGCGAAAGCTGGACAGTTCTCTAACCCAGAAACGGTGGCTATCAAAGTCGTTGCACTTGTATCACATGACGCTAGAGACCTCTGGTGGCGTCAGCCAACCCTGAATAATTCAGGGTTAGGGTTTTGGCTGATCATCATCAGCACTAATTATTAGTACTGATGATGATCTCTGAGGGCTTCCACCACAGGCTCACGAAGAGGAACGGCTGGTAGGTACATTCCATTTTGTTTCTTCCAGACCATGGAAGTTTCTCCATGATTTAAAAAAAAACTTATTGATAGTCAAAATTACCTCTCAAAAAACTGGACAGTTCTCTGACCCAGAACTGATGGCTGTTCGGGTCGTTGCCCTTGTACCAGATGACGCTGCTAGCGACCTCTGGCGGCGTCGGCCGGAACCCTAACCCTGGGTTGGTGCCGATGATGCTCTCCGAGAGCTTCCACATGGGCTGCCGCGAGTCCAGCAGCTGCAGGAAGGTCCACATGCAGATCGCGACGAGGATTGCTAGCGCCGAGTAGAATATGAAGTAGAACAGTAAAATCTTGGCTGAAATCAAGCAAATTGTGAACTTAATAATATTTACCACCATTTCACATATCAGGACGGAACTAGAAGAATTCAACATTTTAGAGTTAATCGTGGTAATCTGCATATTCTTCTTCATCATTATCATTACATCATTTCAGCCGTAAAAAGTCCACTGCTGGACAAAGGTCACTCCCAATGGTTCTTCGTTCCACAGGATAATAGTACCATACTCACCACATACGGCAGGCGGGATGGCGAGCGCAGTTTCTTTGGCGTGCTTCCGACGATGCTGCCTATCGGAAATATTTTAAAGCTGGGGAAGGATTAGCCGTGTGGTATCCGGCAGAGTAGAATAGGACCACTCCAAGTCTTCCCGTGGATGTCGTAGAAGGCGACTTAGGAAATACAAGCTAAACAAAGCTTATAAACATCTAAGACACCTCTCCAACCCGTCTGGCCAGCGTGGAGAGTGTAGGCCAAGTCCTCTGGCTGCTCTGGCCAAGTATGGCCCTAGTAGTACAGAGAGGGTCGTGCTCCTGTAGTGGAGACTAAAAAGGACCTGATGATGATGATGATGAAGGATAGGAATTTGTTTGATCTGGGAAAGGAATGAAGGTTTTGGGATACTATTCTCAGGGATGAATGGGAAAAGCAGTAGCAGCTCGGAAGACGCGCGTACCCAATGCCATATCTGCAACCACCGGACAGGTAGTTCAGGATGACACCCCTGACCTTATTCTTCTTGTTCAGTTTTCATTTTTTTTAGCCTGCTTTTGTGTCCCACAGCTGGGCAAAGGCCTCCCCTTTCTGTTTCCAAGTGTCCCTGTCAAGGGCCACAGTCTGCCTCGTTCATGTGTGGGTCCATGTCATCGCGCCATCTCCTCCTACCTAGGTCTTCTTGTTCATTAAAATAGTACATTTTAAAAAGAAATACCCTAATTTTAACCATTTATTATTCACTTGACCACTTCCATCAAGTGGCTCGTCTGCTCGATTGTCGTCAAATATACAATAAAAAAAACAACAAATCTCATTGCCAATGCTGCCAGCCTTCTGGGCACACTACCGCGGGGAAGCGATTTCCTATCCTCCTCCGAGATATATTTTAATTTAATTTATTTTTAGTTGAAGCATTAGGACATATTAAATTTTACATTTTTCTTTGTAATAAATATCAGTCTCACAACGTAAACTAGATTGCGTGATATAACCCGCGCGGACAAAGTCGCTGGCAACATCTAGTACGTACTTTATTTATAAATACGAGAATAACCCTTAAAAGTAGTGTACATAGTGACATACTTCTATTTGTCGGTTTGTCTGTCTGTCTTCACTCTTCAATTACAGAACCAATTTGGATGAAACTTGGTATGAAGGTAGATTACAGAAAAGGGTATTTGTTCTCGGTTTACGAGTGCAGGGCATGTATGTAAATAAAGGTGACGTATCCACAGATTGAGACCTTTGAAAATGTGTAGCTAAGTTATCAAGGCATGATTTGGTCCGTATTCTCCGTCCTATTATAGAAGGTCGCCACCGTCTTCTGGTGCGCCGAGCGACAAGCAGGATGTACGTAATGAGATCATTGCGTCAATTCCCGGCCGCGGCGCTTCCTGCGCACGCCCGCTCCTTGTGATTTAAATACCGGCGGAATCCGATTCAGAAACTAGTCCAAATAACTCATACTCCGAAAAAAGTAGAAGCCAGTATAAGTCTGACACGACTGGTAAAAGAAATAAAAAGGATCTGAAACTTGTATCTGCGCACGCCTGCACTTTATGATTTAAATAAACGGCAAAATCCGTTTCAGAAACTATCCGAATTAATCAAGAACCCCGAAGGTAGTTTCATAGTTCCAAGTTTGGTTCATAAATCAAGATTTTTTAATTAAAAATAGCTTCTTGTTGTGATATAAATACCGGCGGAATTCGAGTCAGAAACTAATCCGAATTAGTCAAACTCCCGTAAAGGACAAGTGTACCTAAGTTTGTTTACATAATTCAAGATTTTAAGTGTAAAAAATGCTTTTTGTGTTTGAAATACCGACGATATCCGAGTAGAAACTAGTCCGAACTAGTTCGGACTAGTCATAGGCAATCAAAAAAGAAAAAACCTAGATTTCTTATGAAAAGGCCTAATGCCAGCTTCCTGCATATGCTCGCTCCTTGTGATTTACATACCGGCGGAATCGGAGTCAGAAACCAGTCTTAATTAGTCATACTCCAAAAAGGACAAGTGTGCTGTCTCAGTTTTGGACCAAGGGATAAGTTTCTACGAAAAGGATTTCTATAAAATACTGTGCCATAAACATTGTTTACTATACGATGCTCGCGGAAGAAATGGCATCAATAACCACTGCCGCAAGGCCATCATCTTCAGAAAGCTATACCGATAATCTTATTTTGATGAAGTCCAAGCCATATCTATATATATACTAGCTGCCCCGGCGAACTTCGTTTCGCCATAAGTTAAAAACTATCCTATCTCTCAAGTTGGATCGAACTGCACATAGTGTGCGAATTTTATTATAATCGGTTAAGTGGTTTAGGAGTCCATTGAGGACAAACATTGTGACACGAGATTTATATATATTAAGATGAACGGAGAAGCTGACTGACTGACTGACACATCAACGCAGGGCTTAAACTATAAGGGTTAGGAACTTGAAATTTTGCACAGGGATTTCTTTTATAACGTAGGGGAGTACTAAGAAAGGATTTCTGGAAATTAATTCCCTAAGGGGGTAAAACGGGGGTGCAAAGTTAATATGAAACTTTTCCGTTTTTGTGTAAAAGATTCTAGACTTAGAATTATGAAATATGAAAAAAGGTATATAAGTTCACGATAGCTATTAAAAAAGATCTGTGTAGATGAACTCTGTCTGTCAGTCTGTCGTCTTTTCACACTTCAACCATTGAACCGATTTGGATGAAATATGAAAATGATGTACCTTTCATTCCGAGAAATTCTAGTGTTCCCGAGGGATCGACATAAACGCGGGCAACAGCTAGTTATTTATAACAAAGCTAATCCTACCTCTAATACATCATCATTGAAGGTGTAAGAAATCCACTGCTAGCAAACAAATTCCTCTTCCAACGATTCTTCATCCGTGCGATGATATTGCCATATTCACCACGCTTGGCAAGAATGGCGAGCGCAGTTTATTTGCTTCTTGTGCTTCCGGTGCTGCTGCCCAATGGAAGGGAATGAAGGTACTGGGATATTACTCACTCGGTTAAATGGTGGAAAAGCAGGTAACAGCTCGGAAGGCAGGGCGCGCATACCTGCCACCACCGGACAGGCAGTTTAGGATGACATCCTTGACAACTATGAAGTGAAATGTCATTTCCTACTAACAAAGAGAAAATATTTGCCTACTAAACAAATGTTTGCGAACAAGTTACTCGTAAAAAGGATTGGTAAAATTCTGAAAACGTTCCAGTTACATGGATGATCACGAAGAAATTTCTTGGTGATCGTGGTTCAAATAATTGGATATGACCTGCTGCTGACAACAAACCCAGACACACACTCAATAGTGGTCTCTGCCCCATTGGGCACGTCTGACCACTGTCTTGTTAAGTCCATATCGACCAGCTCTTCTCCAGATGACAGCCCTAGAGGCTGTAGAAGACTCTGGCGTTATGAGTCAGCAGACTGGGATGAGATGCGGCATTTCTTTGCGTCTTATCCCTGGCGTCAAATGTGCTTTGCATCGGGCGACCCCTCCATTGCGGCTGATACGATTACGGACGTGATTCGGCAGGGAATGGAATATTTTATTCCGTTCTCCGACATTCCGCTCGGTTACAGAGCCCGGCCTTGGTACAATGCGGAATGCGCACGTGCAGAAGCATAAAAAGAATCTGCCTACCAGGCCTGGGTCCAAGCTCGTGATCGCGGGATTTGTGCGATCGAAGAAAAGAGCATTTAATAAAGCCGCCAGCTCTTGCAAGCGGGTGATCCGCAGGGCTCGTTTCGACCATATCAGTCGCGTAGGATCCAGATTAGCATCTTACCCACCGGGAAGTAAGCAGTTCTGGTCCTTATCGAAATCCGTCGAAACCAACTTCTGCCGTCCTATGTTGCCTCCCTTACAGAAACCTGACGGTTCTCTGGCTCACTCCGCTGTAGATAAGGCTAACCTTTTTGCCTCTCTATTTGCGAGCAATTCTCGTCTCGACACTGGCTCCAAACAACCACCTTCAATTCCTCGCTGTGATTCTACAGAGTCTTGACGTGAATAAAGCTAGTGGTCCGGATGGCATACCAGCTAGAGTCCTTTGGTACTGTGGTCCAGAGTTGTCTCCTGTACTAACACGATTGTTCCGCCTTTCCCTTGAAACAAACACCGTACACGAATCCTGGAAGCTTGCCAACGTGCAACCGGTCTCAAAAAAAGGTAGTCGCGCTGACCCCTGTAATTATCGACCAATTGCTATCACCTCCATACTTTGTAAGGTTATGGAGAGAGTACTCAATAACAAGCTGCTGACGTACTTAGAAACTAATGATCTGCTCAGTGATCGTCAATACGGCTTTCGCCGGGGACGATCAACTGGCGACCTTCTAGTGTATGTCACGCACTGTTGGGGTGAGGCCATTGAGAAACACGGTGAAGCTCTCGTAGTGTCACTCGACATCTCGAAAGCCTATGATAGGGTTTGGCATGCAAGTCTGCTAAGCAGGCTTCCTGCGTACGGTATCCCTGCAGGCTTTTGTGGCTGGATATCTGACTTCTTGAGTAAACGGTTGATCCGAGTAGTCATTGACGGCTGCTCCTCAGACCTCATGGCTATTGATGCCGGTGTTCCTCAAGGGTCTGTTCTCTCCGCGACTCTTTTCCTACTACACATCAACGACATGCTGTCACCTGGCGTAGTCGCTTACGCAGATGATAGTACAGTCATGGAGAGATATTTGACCAGCGCTGGGGCTAGCGGAGCAGAAGTTTGTTCAGAGAGAGAGGCCATGGTAGAGCGTGTAAACTCGACCTTAAGCTCAGTGTCCCAATGGGGTGACAGAAATTTGGTTAGTTTCAATGCTACCAAAACACAGGCGTGTTTATTTACCGCTAAAAGGAGTCCTTTTAACTTGTCTCCTACTTTCCGTAGTGTTTCTGTACCTATAGCAAATGAGCTTGAACTCCTCGGCATGAAATTGTCTTTTGACCTTAACTTCGGCAGTTCCATCGAAACCAAAGCTCAAACAGCGGCCAAAAAGCTAGCCATCCTGAACAAGGTTAGGCGATACTACACTCCAGGACAGCTCCTTACACTTTATACGGCGCAAGTCCGGTCATGCATGGAGTATTGCAGCCACCTTTGGGATGGCTCAGCCAAATATCAACTTGCCGCATTGGATTTGGTGGACCGCAGGGCCAGGAAATTAATAGGCGACCAAAGACTCATAAAAAATAAACTGCAAAGTCTTAGCCATAGACGCAAAGTCGCCAGCCTATGTGTCTTTTACAGAATATTCTTCGGAGAGTGTTGCGACTTTCTGGAAGGGTCACTGCATTCTCCGATCAACCCTAGAATCACAGCAAGAAAAAAAAACAGTAAACACGAACCTGGATTCACTGGTGAACAGGATGCTGGAAAGGATTCGCCCGCGACAGGCCTCGTGGCGGCTGGCTGGGAATTTTCCTGGCTTGAACTGTATTATTTTCTTACTGCCTACACTAGTGGTACAACATCACACACGCGCGATGAAGAATTAGGGTTGTTTTCGGCCAGCGAAGCCCTTAGGGTCGTTATTTTTGGAAATTATATTAGCGCAAGGCGCTGTTCAACTCGACTCGTACGCCATATTTTTTCGACTGTCTTCAAGCGACCAATCACAGATCGTCGCGGCGAATTAGGAAGTATATATGTAGGGGAGAACGGAAGCAGAACACAGATAGGTAATTTTATTAGGGTTTTAAAGTTAATGCTTACACATTTTCCCCCACCTGAAATCCACAAGGGTTTCACAGAGAATGCAAATTGAAAGATAAAAAACAAAAGCAATAGCTACGCACTATTGCAAGAATATCTAGAAATATTATTTTCGAAAGATAAAGTAATAAATAAGTTTTAACTAGCCTAAGGATAGTGTGTATTTATGTTTTAATAATTTATGAAAAAATATCTCGTTAATTGGTAAGGGACAAACCTTTACTACCGGCCTACGAAAGGTCTTTCCGTTAGCAGTTCGGAAAGTAACTACTCTGACTACTTGATCCGAACCAGCATGCACTTGCACAATACGTGCCAACTTCCAGAACATCGGCGGAAGATTAGGTTCGTTAACTATGACTAAGTCATTTATTTTAATATTTGGTTCATGTACGAACCTTTTGTTCTTTCATTGTAATGTATGAAGATAATCACGCTGCCATACGCGCCAAAATCTCTGGGTAATTTTCTTAAGCATGACCCAACGAGAGCGCGGACACGAAATAAAACATCTAACACACTTCGACAGCACGGTACGTATCAGAAGTCTCAATCCAATTATCCAAAACTGGCGTTGAATAAGAGATTGTAAGGTTCGAGGTCCACAATGCAAATATTTTTTATGAAAATGTTTTATTATAATTTTAGATATTGGACATTGTTTATGTAACAAAAAAGGGTGTAACGCAGATGGTGACAGATTAGCCTCATCGATGCGTTCCCCCACCCGGAAAGGTGAAAGTTTTTGAATGGACTTTACACATGGTTCATTATCTCGCACTCGACTGACTTCGGAAGACATATAATGATACGGACTCAATTTAACTAACACTTTGGTTGACTTCTCGAGTTCAGGACTACTGAGAAATGAAAGAATTCGATTTTGCCTTGCAACCCTCGAATTTGAAATAAATCGAATACACCATGCTACAATTCTTAGAATTTTTGTAAAAGAGGAATGTATGGCAATTAAGGCCAGAAGTAGGTTTCTCACATTAATCACGTGAAGACTTTTAGTTTCTAGCGATTTGAGCTCGGGTAAGTCTTCTTTTGGAAGTAAAACCCGTTTGTTAGGCCATTGACTAGGCAAATCCTGTAGCCAAGAAGGACCTTTCCACCACAGAGGATGGTCTATAAGTTCTGGACAGGACACTCCGCGACTACAACAGTCGGCCGGGTTATCCTTAGACGAAACATAATACCAGTGATCGGTACTAATCAAGTCAGTTGCTTGAATGACACGATTGGCTACATACATTTTTAACAAATGAGGGGCTGTATTAAGCCATGACAAGGTAGTGCTGCTGTCTGAATAAGCTCGAATAGAATTAATAGTTATATGGTCTTTAAGCAAATTATACATGTGCGATAGAACTTTTGCTAGAAGCACCGCTGTGCTTAGCTCGAGTCTATTTACCGTGGTAGGTTTTAAAGGAGCTACTCTAGATTTTCCAATCAGTAAACTAGTCGCAGTAGAAATTCTGGGCTCATTAGTAACCACACAAATATACACACAACAACCATAGCCTTTCAGAGAACCATCACAGAAACCTACCAAGTGTACTTCCATCGGATTGGAAGGTATAACTAGCCGCGGAAGAGAAATTTTTTGTAAATCAGACAAATTGGCCGCTATTAAATGCCATTGTTTGGTTAAATCTTTTGGAATAGTCTCATCCCACGATAAATTTAACCGCCATATTTCTTGCAACAGCGATTTTGCTGCAAAGACTACTGGGCATATCCAACCGAGTGGATCGAAAATGCGGGCTACTAAAGAGAGTATGGATCTTTTAGTAAATTTGACTTCGAACGAGTCTGAAAAGGCATATGAAAAAGAATCATTAATGGGATTCCATCGTATCCCTAATATTTTGACAAACTCATTTCCCGATTCATCGAAGAATTTGGAACTTTGACAAAATTCAGGAGGAACATTCTTAAGAAGACGAGGATTGTTGGTAGTCCATTTACGTAGTTCAAAGTGAGCCTTGGCCAACAAAGATGTGATATCGGCCTTCAGCTTGATCGCCTCTTCAAGGGAAGAGCCGCCAGTTGTGATATCGTTCATAAATGTCTCCTGGGTGATAACCTGAGCTACACGACTTAAGTACTCAGAACCATGATCTTCAACAAGTTGATGAAGTGTTCGAATATCGATATCGATATCGGCTAAATAAGGTGAACTACTAACTCCGTACGTGACTGTCTTAAGTTCGTACTCCTTTAAGATCTCAGTTGGATCATTACGCCAAAGCACGTGTTGATAATGCCTTTCCTCGGGTCTTATCAATATTTGCCGATACATACGACGGATGTCGGCAGTAAAAACTATTTTGTGAAGTCTAAATTTTGTCACTAAATCGACAATATCCACTTGCAGCTTAGGACCCACATGAACAATATTATTGAGTGACAGATTATTCGAGGTCCAACTACTGGCATCGAAGACTACTCGTAAACGTGTCGTTGTACTATCGGGTCGTATTACACAATGGTGAGGAATAATATAACGGTCAGTAGACAAAGATTCAGCAGGCTGCATATGTCCCAGATCTTCGTACTGCTGCATAAATTCCTTAGATTCCGTTTTCAACTCAGTCTGGCTGGCAAGACGCTTTTCCAAGTTGAGAAAACGGTTAAGAGCCTGATAATATGATTCTCCTAAGGCTGGAGTATCATCTTTAAGCATAGTTGGTACAACATAACGACCTTCGGAGGTACGATATGTGCCATTTTTATATTTTTGTTCACATATTTCATCCTCAGGACCGGAAATTTTACATTTCGACGGTTCTTCGGATTCCCTAAAACGTTGAACGATCTCATCGAGCGCACTAGAAGACGCGATGAGTGACGTAACGGGTGTGGCTGGAGTTTGAGCCACCGCGTTTTGAAGAAACTGACCACTTATCACCCAGCCGAATACACTAGACAGTGCACATAGAAAACCTGGACCTGGGCTATAGCCCAGGTCCAGGTTATCACAGGTCACGTTATAACGTGAACCAGTATATATCTGGTCAAAACAGTCTACTCCTATCAACAGATCGATCGGACCCGATTTATCAAAATCTTGGTCGGCGAGATCCAAATGTTTAAACTTTTCCTTGACAACCGATGGTAATGAGGTTGAAGGAACCATTGAAGTGATTTTAGGCAAAACCACTAATGGTATATCAAATTGGGGCGAGTCATTTGACCTAGGCACAATAGAGCCAAACGTATAACCTTTAATATTACAAACATAATTTTGACCGAGACCGGTTACATTTAAATTACACTTTTTTATATGTAAACCTAACTGTCGCGCACAGCTACTTGTAATGAAAGAGTCCATCGAGCCACTATCTATGATTACACGAGCATACTGCCATGAACCATCCACTCTTCTCAACCGAACCACTGCTGAACCAATAATTTTGGTACTCATAAGTGACTTTGACATTTTTGGCTGAGTTGTACAAGTTAGGGAAGTGCTCATATTGGAATTCTCAGAAACCTTTAGGTCAATGGTATTAGATAATAAACTTTTATGTTCTTCATGTAATAATGTGTTATGTTTTGAGTTACAAATGAAACACATGGACTTAGACTTGCAGTCTGCACTAGTGTGACCGGGCCTTAGGCAGTTTTGACATAATTGTAACTCTTTAACTAATTGTTGTCGCTGTCCTATATTCATAGAATGTACTTTACCACAGCGATATATTGAATGATTTTCATGACAATACGCACAGACAGCCTGATTAGGTTTATTATTATTTGAGTTCGAAGAAGCAATTAAGGAAGAATTTGACTGCCGAGAAAAGTTACCTTTATTTGTGCTGTTGCGGTTTTGTTTATTTGTAGAATTGAATGACTGTAAATTACTAGGTTGACAAACCTCTAATACTATTATATAATTCTGTAAATAAACAATCAAGTTATTAAATTTAGGAATTTCTTCGGTATTTTGTAATTCAAACCTTTTCCTAGTTTCTGTATCAAGAGGCCGAGATGCTATGTAAAATAAAAGAAATTCACTTAAATCATCAATATTTAACCCGCGCACGGCACTAACACATTCATAAAGTGTGTTGGTTAATTGTGATAAGTTTGATAATGATGGCCGTTGGATCGGATTTAATTTTATTATTTTTTCTAAATAAGCGGTGGCTAAAATACGTTTATTATCATACCTGTCTAGCAACGCTGCATAAACAACAGAATAATTAGCTGATGTTATAGGAACACCCTTAGCTAGTGTCAGGGCATACCCAGACAGACATGACAACAAATAGTAAAATTTCTCTGTGTCCAACAACGAAACATTATTATGCACAAGCGACGTATAACTGTCTTTAAACATCTGCCAGTTCTCTATATTACCATCAAACTTAGCTATTTGCAATTTAGGTAGTTTCACTTGCGAGCTGGAATGCGCATGACCTTGACACAGTTCCGAGCGCGAACTTGCACCGGCGCTTGCGTCGAGAGAATCGGCAAACTCAATGACAAAATAGTATAACTCGTCAAATGACAACAAATCAGTATTATCGATAACAAATTGAGGATTTAGTTTAAGTTGCAACTGGTTTACACGATCGTTGCATTCCAAGAAATTATCACGAATTTTATCCATTCTTTTATACCTAGCTCGAAAGGATGCTAATTTAGTTTTATTTTCTTTCGTAATTTTTGCTTAGTCATAAAGTATTTGCATATTTTTAAACTCATATTCACGTTTTTTAATGGTGGACATTAATTCTCCTTCCGCCATGTTTTCGCTAAGCACTAATTGTGAAAGTACGAGTAATGTAGGTAAGTAGCAAAAGTTTAAATGGAAACTGAGTAATGGAACAGATATTCACAAACACGTAGGTTTTAAAACTACGGACTATTACTTATAATCATAAATACACACCTCGCTGCTATTAATCAATCCTAGGTAGGTACCTAGGCTTTCCAAAATAGTTCGAAAGCCTGAGTAACAAGATAGTACCTTATGGCATACAAATCGAACGATTAAGGGATTATTACAAGGGAATTAACGAGATAAGAAGTATGTACTCGTAAGCAATAGGTATCTACTATGGTATGGCACAGGTATGGAATTCCCTGTTTGATCCGAGATTGTTAGACAAATACGAGTAGACAAATGCTAGGTGGGTAAGTACCTAGTTAATTTGAATCTATAATAAGTCTATTTATGAATAAATTAGTTATCCATATTTGGAAATAACTTTAATTGAAAATATTGAAATTAAGTGGGTAAATTTGAAATAAGTACGTGAGGAATGTCCTCACAGGAGGCACCATAAATTAATGTTGCGACTTTCTGGAAGGGTCACTGCATTCTCCGATCAACCCCAGAATCACAGCAAGAAAAAAAACAGTAAACACGAACCTGGATTCACTGGTGAACAGGATGCTGGAAAGGATTCGCCCGCGACAGGCCTCGTGGCGGCTGGCTGGGAATTTTCCTGGCTTGAACTGTATTATTTTCTTACTGCCTACACTAGTGGTACAACATCACACACGCGCGATGAAGAATTAGGGTTGTTTTCGGCCAGCGAAGCCCTTAGGGTCGTTATTTTTGGAAATTATATTAGCGCAAGGCGCTGTTCAACTCGACTCGTACGCCATATTTTTTCGACTGTCTTCAAGCGACCAATCACAGATCGTCGCGGCGAATTAGGAAGTATATATGTAGGGGGGAACGGAAGCAGAACACAGATAGGTAATTTTATTAGGGTTTTAAAGTTAATGCTTACACAGAGAGTGTGCTCAAGAACTGCACGATCTCATACCACCTTCTCCTTTCTTCTATCGGACGGTCAGGCGCACCGCTGGGTACCATCCTTACCTGGTTAAAATTCCTAACATTCGTACCAAGCGCTTTTCCTCTTCTTTTATTATGCGCACAGCTAAGGATTGGAATTCATTGCCTGCGTCTGTATTTCTGAGCGCATATAACCTGAATCTTCTTAAAGTTAGAGTGAATAGGCTTCTTTTGGGTGAACTCGCTCGATCCTAGACCATATCTTTGCCTTTGGCCTAGATTATGGTCAAGAGTAAACTCATTTAATATAAAAAAAAAATATGTATTGTATCGAAAATTCGCTAAAATACAGTAATCACGGAAAATATCGCGATATGTTTCATTAAAAAATAATAATAATAAATATATAAGGACAAATTACAGAGATTGAGCTAGCCCCAAGGTAAGTTCGAGACTTGTGTTATGGGATACTAACTCAACGATACTATATTTTATAACAAATACATATATAGATACACATCCAAGACCCAGGCCAATCTGAAAAAGATCATTTTCCATCTTGACCTGGCCGGGGATCGAACCCGGGCACTCCGTGTCGCAGGCTGGCGTGTTAACCACTGCGCCACGCAGCTGTCATTGTAATGTTAAATAACCGTGAAAGTTTTGAAAGCTACAAGTTCGTAAGCGTTGGTCAGGGGTGTCATCCTAACTTGCCTATCCGGTGGTTGCAGGTATGGCATCAGGTACGCACGCCAGACCTCCGAAGCTGTTACTAGTTTTTCCCCCATTCTTCCGAGTGAGAGTATCCCAATACCATCATTTCCTTCCCAAATCAGACAAATTCCTTTCCTTCCCTAGTTTAATAATGTTCCGATGGACAGCAGCGTCGGAAGCACAAGAAGCCAAAGAAACTGCACTCGCCAACCCGCTTGCCAAGCGTGGTGGTAGTATCCTCCCATGGAATGAAAAATCCTTGGGGTCCTTGTCCAGCAGTGGACTTTTGCGGCTGTAATGATGAATGAATGATAGTAAGCGGTAAATACTTACACCAACTGGACCCTGTCCTCCCCAAGAACTGCTTGGTCTTGGGGTTCCATATGAACCGCTTCGCCTTTTGCCCCGCAGTCAGCGGCGGCTCCTTCTCCTTGTAGTACAAGTTGAACCGCTCCAAGCTCGTGAGGTCCGAGGGCCGCTTCTTCACCGTCATGTTGGTTTCTGGAAGGTAAGATTGCGCTTTAAAGTCTTCTTCTTATTGTATCGTTGGCTCAAAACTATATTTTTTCTTTCCAGAAGGTCACTACTTTTCTTTCTCTTTCAGAAGCCTCTAAAAGGTCAATTTTTGTACAGCTTGTGGGACATGAAGGGCGCGTGATGAGATATGTCATGGTCTGATTTCCATAACCACACAGACACTGTGCTTCCTCCCGGTCGATGTCACCTCAGCACGTTCGTGCCCAGGGAGCAGTTCTTTGGAAGGAGGAATATCGTAAGGTTGTAAATTTCGCCACAACTGTAGTCGGGAGGATTTTGGGTGGTTTTAAAGTAATATAGATTGACATACAAATACAAATCACGTCTCTATCCCCTAAGGGCAAGAGGCCAACCTGGACCAAAGTCCATATGAGATGTTGTTGGAAAACAGAAGCAAAATAGTAATAGGTTGCTAACCGCAACGCCTTTATCATGATTTTTCAGATTTAAACCAAATGGGTGTTATTCCTCGATTTGAAGGTGAATGGAAGAAAAGATGGATGGATTGTGTCCTCCTTGACACATGTGTGTATGAACAAGAAAGGAGCGACAAAGGATATTCTTTGTCGCTTCTGTCACCTACCATAAGGTAGGTGAAAAATCAAAATGAAGGGAACTGACATACTGTGCCGACCCGACATAAAAAAGCGGGATAAGGTAAAGGAAGAAATAAGGGTGTAATTGCTCGACCGGCTTTTACAATCTGCGCAAGAAGATAGATAAATTAAAAAGGATCTTATATAAAAGCTTTCAATTACATACGACATGCGAGGAGATGTACACTCAGTAGAGGATAAGGATAGGTTGAAAAACAATTTTATAGGTAGGATCAAGTAGCTGCATAACAATCTGTAGTTTGATAGGGTTGTGTTTAGATGATATCTAACTGACTAAACCGTTCTTATCACATTTCTTACGTGGATTAAAGTTGTGATTATTTCCTACCTTATCTAAACTACGGTTAGTCGAATCTATAGACGTCCCGGTGTTAGACCCACACGCGTGTGATTGAACCAATCCCAACGTAGTAATAGTAGACAGCCGGTTACCATTCATTCACGTTCAAGGCTCTTTGTGAACCAATTTTGTAGTTTTACTAGCGATCACCTGTTTTATCTGCTTTTGAATTGAGTGTTTAGCATCGTACTTATCCTACCGAATCTTTATGTAACTAACTTACAATGAATATGATCTGCAAGTTATTGAAATCGACTGTGGATTTTTATAACTTTAGATAATTACCTACCATTCATTTCTCAAAGAACTTAATTTCATACTGTTATCGAGCAATTCTTGGATATTTATTTATATATAAATATAAAACGTGTTATATTTTTATAAGTGTCTTATAATGCTAAGAAATAAAATATGGTGATTTACTTTTTCATGGGGAAAAACCCCGCCCTCATTAAATTTTTTTCACCATATTTAATTATTTAATAAGAGTACAACAAAGCAAATTAACAAAACCACCGATATTCCCTTGAATGGGTGACCCAGCCCGTTAAAATGAACAACTATTTCTTACTAATGCTGAGAACTCGAAAAAAATTCTACATTTCCATTCAAATGTATTCCACCGGCCCAATAATTTGTATGCAAATGACGATTATTTCGAGTTCCCAATTATTGGTCCCATAGAATAACTTCTCTAGGAAAGCCTTGCAACGAACCTGGCAGGGGTTCTTTGCAAGGCTTTCCTAGAGAAGGCTTCTTCGCAAGGCTTGCTCACGTGGAACCTTCACTTGCCACTAGAACCACCACCTAGAATCCGACCGGTTTCTACCTTGGAGGAAACCAGTCTGGTTGCCGCAGCAATTGTGGCGTGGACTACTGGTTTGCCTTATAACTACTACACCGGAAAGTAATATCAGTGAGGAAGAAGAGGAACTCACCTGTGATGTCCTAGAAGCTAACAATGAGTCGTCGGCTTCGCGATCCTCACACCTTCGTGTTGGAAAGTGTCCGGTGGCGGCAGAGATCGCGGAAACACTGGTTTGCCTTATAATTTTACTAGGAGCAATTACTATCAGTGAGGAAGAAGAGGAACTCACCTGTGATGTCCTAGAAGCTAACAATGAGTCGTCGTCGTCGCGATCCTCACACCTTCGAGTTGGAAGGCGGTCTGGCAGTAACAGGGACTGTGGGCAACGCGCACAGGATAATGGGATAGCATCATGCAGAAGGCAGCAATTTAACTGTGGACGAGGGTTATTATTATGTTATATTTTAATTTATGAACATGAATTATTCCAATAAGCCTTTTAAGAAGGATCTAAAGGTCAAATTAAATAATAAATGTGGCGGTTAACTACTTTTACACAAGTGATTAAATTGTTATTCGATAGCCATCTCTGTCCACATGTTAAGCCAAATATTGGGCTAATACTCCCCTATTTTTCCAAGATTCTCTAAATTGCTGCTGTCACAGCAGCAACTTAGTTAAAAAAACAGGTAGAAACTTGAAATATTTACAGAATATTTACATTTATATTCACTAAAAATAAATGGAAGGACATATGGAAAGACAAAATATAGTTTTGAGCCAGCGACACGAAATGAAGACTGAAAATAAATACCTAGTCAATTCAAATAAAAACATAACAAGAAACATGTTTAAAATATAGTGTCTAATGTTGTATAGATACGTACGGAATCCTTCGTACCCGAGTCCGACTCGCACTTGGCCGATATTTCTTATATCCATAACTAGCTTGTCGCCTGCGGCTCCGCTCGTGTGAATATCAGACCCTCGTAAACAGTACTAACTTGCGATGAAAGATAGGTATGTCCTTACCGAGGCTTCAAATTACCACTTTGCCATTTATATTATGTTAGCTACTTACACACACTAATTTAGTAAAAAAGGCACACAGCAGTGCTGTGTGCCTTTTTTACTAAATTAGTTCAGATCGTCACACCAGTGCGTACATTTTATTTTACTGGATATGTTTTAAAAAAATAGTATGTTTACATAACTATTCAAATATAATTTATTAATCATAAGATACTTCACATATAATTTGGTGAACGTTAACATTTATTATACAACAAAATATTGTTGACGTTAATTTACTTATCTATCATACTACGATAGTTATCAGCATAAAGTTATTTGAAGATATCAGAATATTTAGGTCATCTTTTAAGATTTTTGTTGGAGAAAAGGTGGAAATAATTAGAATGTCAAGTTTTAATTCTGCATTTTTGATTTTACAAATTAGAATAGCTAGTTACGTCTGCATAATTAAAATATTACTTGCCGTGCTCGTTCTTGTTTACCGCGGTCCCTCGCCCCCTCAGCGGCAATAATTTGTCGTGTCGTGATTAATATTGCCTTCTAACACCGCAACGAGATGGACCTTTACCTTGTTCTAAGATTAAGTTCGTCTAGACGTCCTGTTCTATTGTAATGAAGGTACCAATACGTCTTTATCCCTAGCGGGCTAAACAGAGCCATAAAGGCCACAGTATTTACATCATATGGGAATTATTTTTATACCTGTAATTACTATCCAAAGGTATTGAGTTACGGTACTATTAACATCATAGAATAAATATACTTTTAGTTTAGGGAGAGATTTAGCTTCCCTTAACGCCCTGTTCTATGGTACTTAGTTCATTATAGGCTAGTTTCGGGTAGTAACGGCTTTTACGATCTGCGCGGGAAGAAAAGCAGCCCAGACCAGCATGGTAAAAAATGTGTTTGTGTGAGCGTTTAATGTGAAAAAAATACTTATAATGCATATAAATAAGGGACCGTTTTTACACTTTGAGTTCGGAACCCTAAAAAATAATTGCAAGAGATGCGAAAGTTTGTTTTATTTGTCCTTTCTTCAATTCAAAATAAATTATCACTTTTAATTTAAACCAGGAGTAACATTAAAAGGAGTCGTGCGCAAGCAAAGCCGGTGGAAAAGTAAGTATATTGATAAATTCGCCAATCGGACAGTAATTCATTCCGACAAATTAGCAGCTCTCGAAATTACGAAGACAGTTCGTCGGGATAACAAAATAGAGAGAATACAGAAACATCTTCATCTATATCTATACATATAATAAAACAGTAAAAATATTTTGTCTGTACATTTAGAATTTTTGACTGAAATGGATAGAAGGACACTTAAAATATATAAATAAATAAATATATACGGACAAATCACACAGATTGAGCTAGCCCCAAAGTAAGTTCGAGGCTTAGAAAGAATAATAGAAAGCAAAAATTTTTTTTTTAATTTTTTGTCTGTCTCTCTGTCTGTCTGTATGTATGATCACGATTATCTCCGAAAATACTGAACCGATTTACTTCAAACTTTCACCAATTGCTTTATTTTAACTCAGTTTAACATTTAAAGTTTGTTTCATAAAAATCGGTTAGATATAAAAAAGTTATCGTCATTTGAATGAATTTCAGCCATGAGTTTGCCTTGCATGCAAATATATAGCACTTACTTATATATTATAAGTGACATAGGAAAATAACATGCTAAACGTAGCCTTCAGGTCTTAAAGACCTAGGCTCTGTCTACACCGTAAGGAAAAAAGACGTGATACTATGTATGTATGTATAGTCTTCTTTTCACGCTTCAACCATTAAACCAATTTGGATGAAATTTGGTATGGGGTAGTTTGAGACCCGGGGAAGGACATAGGGTATCTTTTATTCCGAGAAATTCTACAGTTCCTGAGGGATGGACACTAACGGCGGCGACGTAGCCGCGGGCAAATCTGACTTATATATCAACGCAACCGAAACTGCTGCGCCTAGAAACTTGAAATTTGGCACAGGGGTTCTTATAATGATGTGAGTGAGCGCTAAGAAAGGAGCGTCTGTTGTCTTTTTACGCTTCAACCATTGAACTGATTTGGATGAAATTTGGTACGGAGGTAGTTTGAGGCCCGGGAAAGGACATAGGGTATGTTTGATTCCGGAAAATTCTCCTGTTCCCGAGGGATCGACACTAACGCGAGCGGAGCCGCGGGCAACAGCTAGTACAATAATAAATATATACGGACAAATCACACAGATTGAACTAGCCCCAAAATCAGACGATTCGAGACTTGTGTTATGGGATACTAACTCAACGATACTATATTTTATAACAAATACATATATAGATACACATCCAAGTACAGAGATAGATAACTTTGAATGCTGAAATATACAGGGTGAAATTTAATCATTAGCAATTGTTTAAGGAGTGACTCAGACCACGAATCTGAACAACTTTTATTGTGGGACCAACTTCGACATCGTGAAAAAATTATATACTCTTTCATACAAAAGTGGAATATCTGCTTGGCCAAAATCTATGTAACAGCTGATTTCTTTTTGCAATTTCGGCGTTGATCCCATAATGCAAGCAAGAAGTCATAAAAATCTGAACAAATTCGTGCTAATTAATTAAATTTTACTTGTATAACTATATTTGAATAAATAATACATGTATTCAAATAATGCTGAAAATGCACTGTATTTTTAACCTTTTTATCATGACTCATGACAGTGTTATGTAAATCGATTCAATTTGTTGTCGATAAAAGTAAAATTACAAAAAATATATAAGCACAAGCTTTTGTTTCGCATGTTTCTTTATTTTTCGTGTGTGTAAGTGGCCAACACTGGTGTCAGATTTTTGAAGCTGTCATAAAGTATTTAACATAGCTTAACGTCTGCCGTCGGTGATGACAGCCGGGACTAACGGATTAACAAGCTTTGCATAGCACGGAGGAGCTTTATGCCTAATGGACATAAAATATATCTCGAGCTCACACCGTCACACCCCAAAACCATCGGGTTTCCTCTTTCGCATGTAATTATAATAATGGAAATACCTACTATACATGTTTGTTTTATAACGAAATATATTATATGACGGACGACACTAATAACCTACAAGTAGGTACATCTTCATGCGAGAGTTGAATTTCTGTATTTTCTGTATTGTATCCTACATTTCCTCGAACGCGTTTAAACGGGGTTACGCGAATAAATCGAATAAATCGCGAATCGACTAAATTCGGTGCCGAATAAATTTGTGAAAAGGGACAAAAGAAATACTGCGAGGCGTGCGGCTGCGTCAATCATATGAGCTGACAGCGTAGTGCTGCCGCAAATTAGATATCGATAGTGTTTTTGATTATTTTATTTATGGCTTCTTCCATGCTGGTCTAAGAGAAACGAAAAAAAGTAGAATGTACCAGCTGCATCTCTTCCCGTGCAGATCGTAAAAGTCGATCGAGGGGTTGGGGGAATCAGAGGAATCATGTTAGTAGGCGGCTAACAACTCATCACTATTTTGGATCCTTGCCACTTACACGCCCACCAACATGTTAAACATGGCTTTTAAGTCTTATAAACCTAAGCTCTGTCTACCCCGCAAGGGAAAATGATGTGATAGTATGTATGTATGTATTTATGAAAATTCCCACGAATCCACTAGCTTGATCATAGACCACGCAGCAAGGTGGGCAATCACCAGCGCGCTAAGTAAATCTCACTACAGCCGCACCATGACAGTTTATATTAGCTATTCCACACATTGTTCATAAACATGAGCATTTATAACACCAAATTACACCGATTTCACATTTATAAAGTCTACTAAAAACCATTTGCAAAACAATCCAAAACAACAGCCGCGCCGTCCGCCGAAATTCCAGCCAACAACTCTCAATGGCTTGTTTGTAGAAGGTTTTATCCTGTTTTTTTTATACCACTAAGTAGGCAACCAAGCATACGGCCCATCTAATGAAAAGCGGTTACTGTAGCCTATGGACACCTGCAACAGCAGAGAGACGATTCGTTTTTTGAAACCTTTTTTGAAGAACAGTTCTAAATGGAAATATAAGTTAGGAGAACAGCATATAAATTATATTCAATAAAAAAAAAGGTGAAGCTTTTTTAAAAGTGATTACAATATACAATACAGATTAAAAAAAAGAGTGATTACAATATACAGATTACAATCAACTGCTTGATCGGTAGTTGCTTTGCAGGTATGGCTTCCCGAGCGGCTACTTACTTTTACCCTTTTCATCTGAGTGAGTAGTATCCCAATACCTTCATTTTGTTCCCAAATCCATCAAATACCTTGCTTCTTCAGCTTTAAATACTGCCGATGGCAGCAGCGTCGGAAGCACAAGAAGCCAAAACGCGCTCACCATCATGCCTGCCAAATGTGGTGAGTATGGCAATAACCTTTCATCCACAGAGCCCTTGTCCAGCAGTGGACTTTTTACGGCTGAAATTATTAATGATGATGAAAGCATACTATAACATTTGTGACCAGGATTTTGAGCAAGTCGCAAGAATAGACGAGCAAACATTGACATACATAACTAGTCTGCAAGTTAAATAATAGCTTGTAATAAAACAATGTGGTTTCCGGCAGAGTGGAATAGGATCACTCCTAGTCTTCCCATGGAGGTCGTAAGAGGCGACTTCGGAAATACAAGCTAAACAAAGCTCATAAATATCAATGAGACGTCTCCAACCCGACTGACCAGCGAGAAGAGCTTAGGCCAAACCATCTGTCTGCTCTGGCCAAGTATAGCTCCGGTAGTACAGAGAGGGTTATGCTCCTGCAGGGAGACTATAAAAGTCCTGATGGATGATGATGATATAAAACAATATATTGGTATATGTTAAACAAAAAGTGAGGACCTGTAATTTCTGTTTATATGTTATTTCCTATGTAAATAGTTGTGGGTCTTCCCAATAATATAAAATAAAAAAAAACATCGCCCGACCTTATCCTAAAAATAATATAAGCGCGATAAAAAAACATTTCAGATTAAATTTTTGTTTAGATGCGACCACTGATACCGCCAACCTATATAAGTAAGAGTAAGGTCAAACACATTCAGTATTCACAATCATGACCTCAAAGTATTATGTCGTTTTTCTGTTAATGAGTTTGTGGAATAACATATTTGCGAGTGAGAATCATTATTTCTGTTTCATAATACAACCGACTTTCAAATTAGAAGTTACGGGAGCAGCGTTGAGTTGGGGGAAATGGATCGCCGGCTATAAGAATTATGAAACAGTCAGTGGACCAACTCCAGGTGAAGTTATAGACGCCGATGTACAAAGAACTATCTGTGCTTCAGGACGCAAAGCAACATCCTCTGGCACTGAAGGCTATGTAGAGTTTAAAGACGAACACAACAAACGCATCACTGTAAAGTGGAACAATCCTTGGGGAGCGAGCGTTGAATACGCCAGAATAGAATGTCCCCAACCAATTTTTAATCTTTTTACATTGTATCGAGATGGACAATGGTATCTTCATTATTACATTAATTACCAATGGCCAAACACACCACATCTGTCCGAATATGTTAATTATAAAATACCATGGTCTTGTTTCTACTACGATTCATGTCTTAGAAATTCTTGTGAGAAGAATTCTTGTCGTGCTCGCCGAGATGTCTCTGATGATGATGATTCATATCGTGATTCTTCCGATGAAGCAATGGACTCGGATTGCAACGACCACCTGATGTCTAGCAACATATACAAGGGCGTTACCAATGCTGATATAGGAACCGTAGATAATGATGTTAGACGCTTTGAACAGGATTACCCACCAGTACATGTGCCGTATGACGCTGAACACCCAACACCCATTCGCCAATATTCAACAGCGTACTTCCCAGCATTAGATTTAAATCTGCCAATCGTTGTTAGAGCAAGGATAAATAGTAAAACTGTAGAAGCAGCTGGCAAAAGGAATCCGAGTGGAATACGAGAAGCAGCGAAAGAGCTGACTGAAGCTTTGAAAAGAGTAAAAACTCACGACTCTATCAGCTATCATGTGGGTCATATGGTAGCATGGGTCCTTGGTGGTCCCGACGCAGCATACAACTTTGCACCACAAACAGAGTTCTTGAATCTCGGACAGTATAAAAAAATGGAGAATAATATAAAGAAGTTTGTGAAAGACCACCCGGAAGGCTGGGTGGACATGACAGTGTTGGTGTACTACTGGCAAAACACGTTCATGCCAGTCGCCTTTGGAGTTAATTTGGTGTACTACTTCACTCATGGAGTTCTCGCCAGCAACTGCCGCGATACGTTGTTTTGGAACCAGAGACCATATCCGCCAAATCCACCAGCGATTGGATAATTCAAATCTTTAATTTTATTCTTACTCATGTTTTTGTTTTGTAGTTCTTTTTTTAATAAATATTTGTAGTAAAAGTAAAGATATTCGTTATTAATCATAAATACTATTAATAAATTTATAAGGGTTGGTTATGGAGCAAGTTACGTTGTTTTCAGAGATATCGTGTTTATAAGCTCTATACATAATACTGAAACTAAATTGACGATGTTAAAAAACAATTCTGGTGTATGCTCCTCCATAACTCTTAAACGAATTAACTGAATTTTATGAAACTTGATAGACAAATATTAGGACGTACAGCACACAGGATAGGCTACTGAAATTTATTCTCCAGTGCTGATAAGTCGTGGCCCCCATACAAGCATAATTTGCGATTTCGACGCGGACGGATTCGCGGGCACAGTTAGTTTAAACTATTTTTATACTATTAGTTTTAGGCATTTATTTACACTACTGATTAACATTAACGCTCAGATAATTTTATCCGACCACTAGGTTAAAGTTCAAGTTCATTATCCTATGACACACAAATAGAAGTTGGCCACAAAATTGGAATTTGGGGAATTACATATTTCAGCCAGCCTGCGACACGGAGTGACCGGGTTCGATCCCCGGCCAGGTCAAGATGGAAAATGATCTTTTTCAGATTGGCCTGGGTCTTGGATGTTTATCTATATATGTATGTGTTATAAAATATAGTATCGTTGAGTTAGTATACCATAACACAAGTCTCGAACTTACCTTGGGGCTAGCTCAATCTGTGTGATTTGTCCGTATATATTTATTATTTAGCACACAGATGACTCTGTGTGCTTCGACACGATTAGTAGAGATCGTGATACGAGTAGGTCTTTCTTCAGACAAGCGCCGTCATCAGACAAGAGCCCCTTGTCCCCTCTACTAGCTATGCGTGCGAAGCGCCGCGAGAAAGCAGTACGTTCCTGAGATTCTTCGGCATACCCCATCCCAAACTCGCCTTAAAAATAGACTGCTGGCGAGTTCGAAACTTTATTAAAATCAAAAATATGTGATGAAAACCTACCTACGTGGCGATATTTTTTCATCACATATTTTCGATTTTAATATTAAATCGAGCATTGTAATGCTATTAATATAATGAATCCGAAACTTTAGTTGGCAATCCCGACAAAAAGCATGTGAATGACCTGCCTGCATATGACATCAAACATAGGGAAAGAAACATAAACAATACTATAGTATTAAACAAAAACAAAGATGTTTTTATTATAATATCGATAGTCATCTTTTTTATCGAACAGGAAAATCGATAACCATTATACAGCCCTAATTCTATAGCGGTATCCAATACAAAGGGCGAGAGAACTCACGCGCAACATCTTCGATCACATCTGACGCGCGACATGCGTTAGTAGGGCTGCTTCTTTACTTTGTACGAAATATGCTTTTATATTTATGTGTATATGCTCCATGTGCAGTGGTTACCACGCCAGCCTGCGACTAGAGGGTTCCCGGGTTCGATCCCCGGTCAGTTCATGATGGAAAACGATATTTTTCAGGTTGACCTGGGTCTTTGATGTTTATCTATATAAGTATATATAATAAAATATAGTATCGTTGAGTTAGTATCCTGCAACACAAGTTCACAACTTACTGTGGGGCTAGCTCAAATATATTTATATATTAAAGAAAAAAAACAGGATCAATTTATTAAAAGGACTTCGTACTACAAAGAACTGACTTCGATCATGTATGAAAATCAATTTACAGTCCCATACAAAAAAATTACACTTCATGCTGTCCACATCTATGTTTAAGGTATAAGTAGATATTATTATGTTATAAACCTACATCAATGCTAAATCAACCTTACTTGCCCATAAAGTCGAGTTTAAAAACTTTCGGAATTCAACTTCAAATTGAAACGGAAAAAAACTCGGTCAAGTGCGAGTTGGACTCGCGCACGTGCGGTTCCTTACCATTATTATACAAAATTAGACAATATATTCTAAACTTTTTTTTGTTATAATTTTATTTAAATAAAGTTGGTATTATTTTTATATAAATCTAAATATTCTGTAAAAATTTAAAGGTTCTATCTGTTGTCGTTATTAAGATCTAGAAGAAAATGGCAAAAAATTACGTTTATCCCACCATAAATGTTTATTTGATTTTAATTTAAGTTTTAATTTTTAAAGTATATTTACAATTAAATATTTTGTGAATATTTCAAGCGTCTACCTTCTGCCGTTATTAATATCAAGCCAAAAACGGCAAAAAATCACGTTTGTTGTATGAGAGCTCCACTTGAATAATGTATTTTATTCTGTTTTTGGTATTTGTTGTTATAGCGGCAATAGAAATACATCATCTGTGAAAATTTCAACTGTCTAGCTATCACGGTTCATGAGCGACAGCGACAGACGGACAGTGGAATCTTAATAATATAGTCCCGTTTTTAGCCTTTGGGTACGGAACCCTAAAAAGCAACAAATTGCGGACCACTTTTTTTAAATAATAATAATAAAAGTATTTATTCAGATTACAAAGATCCATATTTTTTGTTAGTTACAAAATGACTTAAAAACTATGTTAGTAATAATTTGATTTAAAATTTACTTGCTATGTCCTATCAACAACATGCTCCAGAAAAACAACGTGGGGCTATCATACTTAGAACTAAATACCCCCCAGATTGCCGTTGCCGCTGGCACACAGTCTGCTGAAAAAGGACGCGACGCGTTTTCGCCTAATTGCATAGAAGTCATCCGTACGCGCCTCTGTAAAAGTTTAAAGTCACTTGAAAAATAAAAATTACCACAATAAAGTTTAGTGAAATTGAGAATTGGGCAGCCCTGTTTTACGCGATACTGTGGCGGGCAACTATATAACCGTGTCCTTGAGGAGACTCTCCCAATCGCACCTCGGTTAAGGAGTAGCAGGTCGTCCCTGACCACTACATTCGCGACTTCGAAGAGAACTTTGGATCATTATTTCGGTGAAAAGCTGTGAAAGTTTCTGATAGAATGGGGCGCGCTATCTTGTGTTTAATTGTAAGTTTTTGATTTTTCTTATTAATCATACATAGTATCACGTCCTTTTCCCGTGCGGGGTAGACAGAGCCCAGGTCCATAAGACCTGAAGGCTACGTTTAGCATGTTGGTGGGCATTAGGTGGAAAATGGAATCAAAATAGTGATTGGTTGCTAGGCTTTCCCTTGCGGGGTAGACAGAGCCCAGGTCTATAAGACCTGAGGGCCACGTTTAGCCTATTGGTATTCCTCAGATTTTACCGATTCCCTCGATCGGCTTTTACGATTTGCGCGGCAAGAGTAGCAGATGGTACATTCTACGTTATTTCTTTTCACCCAGGTCAGCATGTAAGATTAATATAAATAAAATAAATAAAAATAAAAAAGCCTTTTTTGATTCCATTTCCCAATAACTTCATTTTATACTTATATAATAGTGTTAGTCTATTGTTAGTTTTGTATCTTTTTCCTTATTGTATTATGATGTGTAGTTTTATCATTCCTTTTTTACGTTGTTGTTGAATTTTATTCGTTGGGAATGGACCCCTTATGGGTATAGGCCTCCTCCAACCTATGCCACTCGTTTCTATCTTGCGCTTTGTTTTGCCAGTTTATTCCGGCCACTGCCTTAATGTCGTCTGACCATCTAGTTTTTGGCCTCCCCGGCTTTCTCTTTTCCCTGGGGCCTTTCCAACTTGTGCTAACAATGGTCCAACGTCCGTCTTTGTATCTCGACAGGTGACCTGCCCAACGCCATTTCATTTTTTGTGTGTATGTGAGAGCGTCTATCACCATGGTTCTCTTCCTAATTGTTTTGCTCTTAATTTTATGAATTTTTCGGATGTTGAGAATACTTCTTACCATGGCTCGTTGGCAGGTGGTGATTTTTCTCCTTATTTTCTTTGTGAAAACCCAGGTTTGGCAGCCATAGCTCAGTGTCGGTAAGATTAATATATGGAAGTTAAATATAATTAAAATAAGAAATGAAATATGGTGAATAAATTTCATGCGGGCAGGTTTGAACCAGAAACCTTAGGTCTATGTACGATCTACGCTCTGCCAACTGAGCTACCGCATGTTCTAATCTCCATGTCACATTCCCCTTATACGTATTGAGGCTTACGTCACCTAACACTACTACCCGTCTTTTACAAGTGAGGTATTAGATTCAACTCATTTTACAATGAATTTGAAAATCAACTAATATGTAAGAAGCTATGCAATTTTTTATTCTTCTTTTATTCTTGTCGGCGGCTTAACGGGAGTTGTTTTTGTTTAAGTTTTATTAATTGGAATTATACTATACTAGCTTTTGCCCGCGGCTCCGTCCGCGTCAATGTAGATCCCTCACGAACATTAGATTTTTTCCGGGATGGAAGGCTATGTCCTTACCGGCCGTCAAACTTCCTCTATATCATATTCCATAGCAATTGGTGTAATAGTTAAAGCGTGAAGTGGTAGTCGTTAAGTAAAGTCGTTCTTCCATGCTGGTCTGGGAGAAAAGAAAAAACGTAGAATATGATAGTTGCTTTTCTTCCCGCGCAGATCCTAGACGCCGGTCAAGGTAATGGGCGAAAATCTACTGAATCATGACAATAGGCGATGCGGCTAGCAACCCTTCACTATTTTGATTCGTTTTCCACCTTTACGCCCACCAGCACGCTAAACGTGGCCTTTCGGTCTTATGGCTTTAAGGTCTGTCTACCCCGTAAGGGATAAAGACGTGGTAATATGTTTGTATGTGAAGTAACAGACAGACAGAGTGACATTCGCATTGTCCATATAGAGCCATACTTGGCCAGAGCAGACAGAGGACTTGGCCTACACTCTCCTCGCTGGCCAGACGGGTTGGAGAGGTTTCATTGATGTTTATGAGCTTTGTTAAGCTTGTATTTCCTAAGTCGCATCTTACGACATCCATGGGAAGACCAGGAGTGGTTCTATTCTACTCTGCTGGAAACCATACGGCTTTATTAACGGTCTGAAAGAAGGTTACTCAGTATCATGTATTGCATGTTAGCCGTGTGGTATCCGGCAGATTAGAATTGGACCACTCCAAGTCTTCCCGTGGATGTCGTAGAAGGCGACTTAGGAAATACAAGCTAAACAAAGCTCATAAACATCAATGAAACCTCTCCAACCCGTCTGGCCAGCGTGGAGAGTGTAGGCCAAGTCCTCTGGCTGCTCTGGCCAAGTATGGCCCTAGTAGTTCAGAGAGGGTCGTGCTCCTGTAGTGGAGACTAAAAAGGACCTGATGATGTATTGAATTTAATGTTACTTTGGGTTATTATGATTCTAACGCTGCTGCTAATCGGAAGCATTTTTAACTTGGGGAATGATATACATTTGTTGGATTTGGGGAGGGTATTGGGATACTACTCCTTCGGATGAATGGGAAGAGCAAGTAGTAGCTCTGGAGACCGGAAGTGCGTACCCGATGCCATACCTGCAACCGCCGGCTAAGCAGTTAAATAAATAAATATATACGGACAAATCACACAGATTGAGCTAGCCCCAAAGTAAGTTCGAGAATTGTGTTATGGGATATTAACTCAACGATACTATATTTTATAACAAATACATATATAGATACACATCAAAGGATGACACACTTGACGTCATTTTACATGTTTATTTGTAATTTTAGGTATTTATCATAGCAGCAGTACAACACGCAACGTCAAATGAAAGGGAAGAAAGAAAAGTCGGTCTTCTCATCCCTGAAAAGATCATAGGAGGGGTCATCGACATTGTCCAGAACCACAAGAACAAACCCTCGACTACTACGCAAGGGTCCTACCAGTCAACGCAGCAAGGGTCCTATCAGGCAGCTCAACAGGCATCCTACCAGTCAGGTCAAGGCTCCTACCAAAACTACGCTCCACAGCAGGGGTACCAACCGCAGCACACAACCCAACAGTGGAACCAAAACCAAAATCAGAATCAAAACCAAAACCAATACCAATACCAGAACCAAAACCAGAACCAAAACCAGAACCAATATAACTACCATAATGGCAATTATCAAGGCGGAAATTACCAACAAGGTAGCTATCCTGTAAACAATGTACCAGTCGGGCCAGTTAGTCCAGTTGGTCAAAATCAAATTGTTAGCCAAGGTCAAGTTTACCCAGCTCAACAGGGAAACTATGTGAATACTCAAGGTCAATCTCAGAACCAGATACAAGGGCAGTACGTTTCATACCCACAGCACCAAGGAAACTATGTTAATCAAAACCAGAATCAAAACCAACAGTCTGGCGGCCAGTATTTGCATAACCAGAACCAAAATCAAGTCCAGCAGTCTGGAGGCCAGTATTTGCAAAACCAGAACCAAAATCAAATCCAACAGTCTGGAGGGCAATATTTACAAAACCAGAACCAGAATCAAATCCAACAGTCTGGGTCCGGTGGACCGTATGTTCAAAACCAAATTCAACAACCTGGAGCTCAATATGTACAAAACAATCAAGGCTTCCAGAGCCAGGGGTCTTACGGAGGTTCCCAAGGGTCAGGTTCTTCCAGTGGTTACCAAGTGTCTGGTAGCCATCAGACTGGTGGACCGGGGCCTACTTGCGTCTGCCAGGCGTGGACCAAACCTCAACCTGGAGTGATGTACGATCAGGAGTATCAAGGGAATAAGGGTAATCAGACTAATAAGAATGAGAATAAGAAGGAATAATGTATTGGTAGTTTAGTGAAAAACTATAGAGATAAAAAAAATTGCTAAGAATAAAAAAACCCGGCTAAGAGCGAGTCGAAATCGCGCATGAAGGGTTCCGTATAATAATGTTTAACGAATCTTGCACTGCAGTGCAAGATTGAGACACGCGTGTACCGCCCGTTGGCCGTTCTACCTTGATATATTTCTGTGTCTTAGGCACTTAGCTAAAGGCCTAATGGAATTCTTTCTTCTTCTTCTTCTTTTCAGCCTTTTTCTACTTTTAAGGTGTAGGCCTCCTTCAGATTATGCCACTTTTGTCGATCTTGGGCTTTCTCTATCCACTTCAATGAACTAATGGAATTACTGTTGTGAAAATACAATCTCGAAACTTTGCATCCTAATATTAAAAAGGAGCTCGCTTTTGTTGATCTCTACATTTTTGAAAGTTCATTTAGGTACTTAACTATAAGCTGGTTGATAATTTTTGTCTGAAAATGTTAGAGTAAGTTCAATTTGTTAATGTTACTATTTGTACCTATTTATTTAATTTATTGAGTGTTGGTTGTGGGGTTGGTAACTTATTTTATTCTAACATTAAAGATTTAAATTAAGTATTTCATATATTGAAAATGAAAATAAAAACATAAGTTATATGTTCTTATCTTTGATTATTATTGCCATTTTTATAAGCACTTATATAATTTAGATTTTGAAGGATATATGTACATATTTACAACTATAGACCCTTATTTTGATGAGCTTTGTGTTTAGATTAAGTAGAGTACGTGCTTACTAGACACTCGGAAGAGTATCAAGCCAAGTATACTAGTGAGCAGCACCCGTGTCTAATATTACCCGAACAATGTGGAGCCACTTTTGACCCTCTTTATAAATCTGTTTAGCATAAACACATCAAATCTGTATTTTATATGGAATCCCCTAGATAAACTAATCCCTAGATTGCAAATACATTATTATATAGGTACATAGCTTAAATTATTATAAAGATATTAACATCCAACCAAACATCATTGCTTTTGTGATTGACTGACATATTGATTAAAAACTTCAATATGTCAGTAACCACTTCCAGATGACCCTGAAAGTTCAAATTTAGCTTCTAGCTAGGTAATTGTGTCTACAAAGGAAAACATCAGAAAACATAGAATTTTAATATTTCATTATTTTTTATTAAATCAACCCTTATTTATTAAATTACTGTTTAATATAAATGCAGCTTAAAACTAATGAGAGAATGCTTTTAGCATTAAGTCTACCTATTGTAGCTGTTTTTTCTCAATAAAGTTTTAAATAAAAGAGATAACACATTTTTGCTCTTATAATTTTAAAGGCGCTAGGGATATAAACAAATGTAGCTAAAAACTAATACGTGTATATCCGGTGATATACACGCATTAGTTTTAAGCTTCATTTCGTCGCTGCGCGTGCAAAACCGCGGAAGAGCATTTTGTAAACACCGCGTATCTGCATTTGTACGATTTTACAGGAGCGAGAAAAAACTTGATATCTTTGCTATTTATTAAAATTTTTCTTCCTGAACTTGATAACTACTTCTTTGTGACTCTAATTTTCGGAATATAACATAATTTTATCATTAACGTATTTAGTTTCCGTATAAAGTCACTTACGCGGTATTACAGTATCAATTTAGTACGAAATTCGTAAATTATTTATACATACGCGGAATTGAAATAAACATTTTTATCACAAAATTGAATATATTAAGAAAAAAATACCAAAATAACTTGTGAAACATAATCATCTTCATATCAAAAAAAGTATTAATAAAAATAAAAACTATATTTATTTATAAAATAATTATATTTCTTATAACTTCAACATAATAAATAGTCTCAAAACATCTTTTGCTTGAGACTTTTTATGCCGTCAAAAACATCAGAAAAATTAGTACCATAACAGAATTACTAATTAAAAACTGCAAAATAAGAAAACAAATTCCAATTCTAATGCAAAATTATCATCTTATCTTCGATAATATATAAAAGTTAAAAGATAATAAATGTTTTTAAACAAACTATTTTCTTCTTATCGTCACTTTAAACAATAAATTGAGATATCACTTAGTCTTGAATTAAAAGATTTTTTATCCACCATTGCAGATACAAAAAAAATCTTTTCCTACCAGCCAGCTCATTTTCCAATAGGCTCTTTTATGATCAAACTTCTAAGTTAATTTGGAACAGAAAATGGTTTTTTCACTTAAACATCGCGTTGAAATACTAATGTACCCATTAATCTTGCTGGTTTTGTATCATTTTGGACAAATTTATTACCCTCTTTTTTAAATCCAATATACTCCTTCCCCAATACTTTGCCGTTTCTTTTTGTTTCTCTTGCAGTTATTGAGACGTCTAAACGCTGCCTTCTATTTCTCAAATTTTCTTCTATTTCTCTTTCGAGAAACCATTCAACATTTTCTGGCCTTACGTTTGATTACCAAGTATTCATCAAGTACTTGGGGTACTTGATGTCAGTGCAAAGTCATTTTACAGAGCGATGGTAACGTGGATCGGGACATCACAAAAAGAATCAACACTGGATGGCTTAAGTGGAAACAAGTGACTGGTAAGAGGAAGCCTTAGAGTCGCACCAATAATGGACAAAATAAAGAGCCATTGTTTGACCTGGTATGACCATGTCGAGAAGAGGGATGCTGATCATCTGTCTTAAATTAAAAGATGTCCCACTTCAATGTAACAGGTTATAATGGAAAGGGAAGGCCAAAAACGTCGTGGAGGGAATGTGTGAGCAATGACATGCAAGAACGGGGAGCTAATGCCAATATGGTCGAAAATAGAAAACTTTGAAGAGAGTACAGAGCCGACCCCAAATAGGGAAAGGGCGAGGAAGTAGAAGAAAACTGGCCTTACATTTGATATGAGCTACAAAAGAAGGATCTGCATTTAATTCGTCGGAGGAAAAATCAGGGTCATCATATTTATGCTCTATTACATTAACATTTATTTCGATAGGAGTTGAAACTCGGTTGATTTTTAAAGTTTTATTGGCTCAATATTTCGTCTTTTCTTCTGTTTGTAATCATTTCCGTTTTGCACGAAGATTTTCCAGAGTTAGTCCTTGTAACTAACAATATTTTCCGAAATAGACTCTTGATTATCTGGCACATCCATTTTAATATGTAGGTAGGTAGTTAAAACTATTATGTATCTAAAAAGAGTAGAGAATAATTTAGACTAGTATTTTTACATTTCTTTTGTCCTATAATTTTTTTTCATTACGTGTATTCCTGGTGGCGTCCAGAGTGATAACACTTCAGTAACTTTTCAGATATTTAGATGATTCAGGACTGAAATATCCTAACCAAACTGGAAACTACTTAATATAACAATGTATGTTTCCCGGTGGTAATCGAACCCGCGATTGTCCTAAGATCAAAATAAAAAAAAATGCAATGCCGTGCAAATCGACATGCTTAATGTGATCTTTCGGTCTTATGACCTTTGGCTCTGTCTACCCCGTAAGAGATAAAGACGTGATACTATGTATGTATGCAATATAAATGCAATACCGCGTATTTAAAACAAATATTTAAAAATCATGTAACTTCAAGACCGCGTAACTACAATTTCAAGGTTTCGTTATTATAAACCGTTAATTACTGACTAATACTATATAAAAACACCAGAAAAGTATAAATACATTATTAGAGTTATGCTGTAAGCAAAAATAACATAGTTACATCGTTGTTTTTTACGACAAATTATTTGTTTTCGGGAGCGCGTGTCGTTCGTGTCAAACTTTGTTCATCTACACAGATATTTTTTCATTGTAATGGAGAACTTCTTATTGTCATATTTCTAAGTAAATAAAAAAAATCCATACAAACTTTACCCCACCTATTCTACCCCTTCAAGGGGAAATTTCGACCATTTTAACTACACAGATCTTTTTAATTGTAACCTAGAACGTATATACTTATTTTCATACCTCTAAGTCTAGAAATGGAAAAATTCCATACAAACTTTACCCCCTATTTACCCCTTCAAGGGAGAATGTTGTCTGGTTCACCTAAACAGATCTTTTTTAATTTTAATTGAGAACTTGCGTACCTACTTTCAAACTTCTAAGTCCAGAAATGAGAAAATTCCATAAAACTTCAACCCCTTTGATTTTCTAAAAATCCTTTCTTAGTGCTCATTTACATCATAAAAAGAATCCCTGTGCCAAATTTCAAGTTTCTGCGCACAGTAGTTTCGGCTGTGCGTTGATATATAAGTCAGGTTTGCCTTTGGCTCGCAGCTCCGCCCGCATAAGTGTCGATTTCTCAGGAACAGTAGAATTATTAGTTGAACCCGGAATACATTAGTTCATGACTTTCAATGAAACACCTTAATATTGAATTTCAATTGAATAACTTCAAAAACGGAAAGTTTCATACTAACTGTGCATCCTCGTTATATCCCCTTAAGGGATGATTTTTGAGAAAAATATTTTACTCGTGTTTCATACCTTTCAGTAAAGAACCTTCATGCTGAATTTCATTCGGATAACTTCAAAAACAACAAAGTTTCATACTAACTTTGCAACCCGTTTTTCCCCCTAAGGAGATGAATTTCCAAAAATCCTTTCTTTGTGCTCCCCTACGTTATAAAAAGAACCCATGTGCAAAATTTCAAGTTCCTAACCCTTATAGTTTAGGCCCTGCGTTGATATGTCAGTCAGTCAGTCAGCTTCTCCTTTTTTTTTAGTATGGATTACTATGGATAGTATGGATAGGTATAATGCTGTTGTATAATGATGATGAATTGACTTTGGATTTTAATTTTCTTATGTCACTTATTATTTTATTTTATTTTTGCTATATGTTTGCAGGCAAACTCATTCCTTGAGTTCATTCAAATGACGATAACTTTTTAATGAACCGATTTTGATGAAACAAACTTTAAATGTTAAATTGAGTTAAAACGAAGCAATTGGTGAAAGTTTGAAGTAAATCGGTTCAGTATTTTCGGAGATAATCGTGATCATACATACAGACAGACAGACAGACAGACAGACAGACATACAGACAGACAGACAGACAAGAAATTCCAAAAAAAAATTTTTGCTTTCTATTATTCTTTTTAAGTGTTCCTCTATCCATTTCAGTCGAAAATTCGAAATGTACAGACAAAATAATTTTACTGTTTTATTATATGTATAGATTAAGTTTTTAAATATATGTATACCTAGCGCCTTTAAAATTATAAGAGCAAAAATGTTTTATTTCTTCTATTTATTTATTTTATTTAAAACGTTATTAAGCCAAAACAGCTACAATAGGTAGACTATTCTCTCATCTTTATGTACGCAAGTTACAGTATTTATATCTAAAGCTTCTTATTTTCTTCTACCATTTCATTAGTTCAATAACTTTTGATTTTGAATAATACTAAATCTAATTGGAAACGAAAAGTAATGATCCATGATGAATCTGTTTCATAAATCCAATAACGTGAATGGTAAAATTAAAGCCAAATTCAATATTATCATTATGGTATGTGAGTGTGTATGGTGTGTGTCGACTTCCAACAAAAGAATTAAATTCTAAATGGGTGCCAAGTTTTACAGATGGCTATTGAACATTAACTTTTGACTTTGCCAGTTTTTACATACTAATAATTTTTGGCTTATCAACTTATCATCTTTATATACGCAAGTTATAGTATTTATATCTAAAGGTTCTTATTTTCTTTATATAATATTATAATATAAATTACCTTTGATGTGTTGGTAAAAATCTAGTCAAATGTTAAGGTTAAAAAGACATCTATAAGTGCATTTCTTTAGAACTTGTAAACAATGTAAACAAACCTAAGATAGTAAATTAGAAAAATATATTGTTCACAAGTTCGAAAAACATGTACTGTACAGAACGCACACATTAAGATCATATTAAGCTTGGCTTCCATTTTATTATTTATGTTTTGAATCTGGAATTGATTGGATTTTGAAAATAGAAACTACTCTTATTTTATCTTCTAAGTTTTTTTATCTGCATTACGATCCATGCAGTTCAAAACCTTTGACCAAATATTTCTACTTGCCTAAGGTCAGTCACGGTGTGTGTTTATTTTTCAATGTTTACCTATTTTAATTATACTAATTACCATACCTTCCACACATAAATGCGCGGACGTGAAAATCAATTTCCGTAAAGACAGTCATTGGCACAATGACCAGACGCGTCCAATGCTCGCAGAATAACAATGCAAAATACTATTTTAACTCCACACCATAAGACTCCCCTGAGCGTAAACCATAATTTTGCAACCCCGTTTTCCCACCAGCTTAACTTGGCCTCCCACACCCCGACACATTCTAACAAATCTTCCCAAATCGGAGGTAAACGCCAAATCAAAGAGAGGTCAGTATAACTGGTTAGTACAAAGTAGGTCTGACTCATGCGCGCGCAGATCTTACGTAATCGTTACGTAAGGGATGGTTGGGGGTTGCAGCGCTGTGCGCAGACGATAGCGGGGACTGGGGGACGCGGAGCGGGTCAGGACAGGGGCGAAGGCACCGGCAATCGATTCCTATCCGCAGTCCGGCTTGGCGTTTCACCATGGCTGACAAGACTAAAGTTGTTGAGCAGTACTACGCCCCTCCGCCACCGGACCTAGGAAAATGGGAGTCCTTCAGGATATTTCTGTGGAACTCCGAGACCGGCCAGTTCCTGGGCCGCACGGGATCCAGTTGGGGTAAGTTCAGTCATGACAAAGACATTGTCGTTTTTGGAGGGAAATCAATGATGGATAATAATTTATTAATAATCGGCGCCTTTGGCATACGTTTCAATTAATTCATGGGTTATTGAAGTGTAAAAGCTTATAAAAAACATTTTTATGATGTAAATGATGTATGATTACGTAACTGTGCCTTATTTAAATCTTTGAATATTTTATAATAAGACTTTACTGTGTATAAAAGAAATCGTTAAAGTTTAGAATGTAAAGATGAATAGGAAAATGCGATTTTTAACCACTGAGCATATATATTTTTTTAATTTATGTCAATGAATACATGTTTGAATAACTAAGTCATAATTATTGTTACTTGAGAATAATAAAATAAAATTACAGGCATATCATGCGTCTCATACATATTTCGGAAAAAAATTGGTGTCAAAACGAATGAGCTGAGGGTTAAATTTCATGACGTCACGAGGGGTCGACAGTGGCTCCCTCTGAACACGAGGGCGCCACCGAGTAGGGGTAGTAGGTGGTCTGAATCTAGATCAAAGAAAGGGGCGAACCTAACCTGAAACCTTTGTTCATAGAAATAATTATTTAAATTTATAATTATAATGAGGTGGGTATCAATTCAGTTGTATTTTTTTAATATTTGTTACCCCAGATCGCCGTCGTACCTATATGAACCGATTTTAAAACTTCTTGTTTCGTTTGAAAAATATTTTCTTCATGCTTTCAAGTTGATTCCATTTAAATTTCATCACAATCAGTTCAGTAGTAAGATTGAAGTCGGTTTTTTTATTAGAAAGATTGTTTATTAAACAAATTGGTATTCATTGATTATCAAGTATTGTTTTAAATACTCATGTTTCTAAGAAAATGATAACAATAATTTGATAAACCTTTAAGGAAAGTTTACTATTTAATTATACTAGTGTTCGCCCAGTGGTCTACATTCGACCATAATTAATTTAAATTATAAGTTACATGGTAGTAAATGTGATTTTTTTTTATTGATTTAATATATTTTTTATGCATCATTTAAAAACAAATACAAATAGTTCAATATACTTATGGCTTTATGTGAAGCTTAATTGATCTTAATTTAATACCAAATAATCCAAGTGTTTTTCATACTACACTCTGTTTCGGAAACCCTTGTTTCTAAACATATCTATTACTAGCTGTGTCTTGCGACTTTGTTCATGTGGATTTCGGAATTAATCCCGGGTTGACCACCGGACCTCCGGACCCCGAGTTCCGAAGCATCTCAAATGGAGTGTTCTCTCAAATGGAGAATCAGGAACACACTTCAGACATCAATAGTCTTCGTTTATAGGCAAGTATTTGATCCATGGCTTGTATTGCAAGTTTTCAAGAGGAGCTCGATGGCCCAGATGGCGAGCGTAATAGCGCTCATACATGTAAAGCAACACCGGGCGTGGTCCCCACTGGGATGGGTGACCATAAGTCGCACAAAAAAATCTTGAGCACCTCCGTTCTACGGAAGGCACGTTAAGCCTTTGGTCCCGGCTGTAATCACTAGATGGCGGTCGCTAAGCTATGTCAGATGCCTTTAGGCAGCTTGAAAATTGACAACAGTGCTGGCCACTTACACAAAAAAGCAAGCATTCCAAGTTGTGTTAATTGTGTTTCAAAATATAATGTAGGTTTTGTTACTCGCTGATATTTAAGCTTTCTATTGACGAAAGAATTTTTAAAATCGGTCCAATTGTTTTTTGGTTTATCCATTACAAACGAACACACAAATATTAAGTTTAGATTTGCTTCATTATCTAAAAGAATTTACGGATATAACTAGAGTAAAAACCCGAAACAGTAATGTCTAAAATTACCGCGAGACTGTGATACGCAACAATCAATTTGGCTGATAAAAGCGTCCGTTAAATAAAAACAAATATTACAACATTTATCGGGATTTCACGAAAAAACGGAAATACCAAAGTTGATATCGCAAACATTCGCAGGTCAAAACCTAAACAGTCTTATTATAAAACGAGGACTAACTTTAGTACCTGACTTAAACCATTATCCCTCCCAAACAAATTGACAATGACAGTTGACCAAACGTCAGAGTGAAAACTGTCCACTTATTTTGGTCGGATAATGGTTTAAACCAGGTACTAAAGTTAGTCCTTGTTTTATAATAAGTGATTTCGCGTTTGTTATAAAATCACTTTAATACGTTACGAAACGTTAAGTGTATAAAATAATGTAATATACGCGATAATAACGTATTAAAGTGATTTTATTTAAACCTAAACCGTCTTATTATAAAACAAGGACTAACTTTAGTACCTGGTTTAAACCATTATCCGACCAAAATAAGTCGACAGTTTTCACTCTGACGTTTGGTCAACTGTCATTGTCAATTTGTTTGGGAGGGATAATGGTTTAAGCCAGGTACTAAAGTTAGTCCTCGTTTTATAATAAGACTGAAAAAGTTTATTAGTTATGTTATCCCACGATACAAGTTCACAACTCACTGTGTGACTCAATCTGTGTGATTTGTCCTTATATATAAGAAGGAATTTTCCCGTGATCATGGTCCATGTACAGTCAGGGAGAGAAATACCTGACCAGCCGGCATAAATAGGTTGGTCACTGAGTTAGCAAATGCTAACTCAGTGACCAACGTTTTTATAGTCACTTCAAAATACATTGCGGGTTTCCTATGATTGACTATATTTATTAAAGATATATAAAACGTAATGTACTTTGAAATGACTATCAAATCGTTGTACACTGAGTTAGCAAATAGGCCTGCAGGCCCTCAACCTATATCTTGAATTTTCTCTTAAACTATAATTATAGTTTTCTTTTAAACTATATGTATAGTTTATAAGAAAATTCAATAAATTTTCATGTTAATATTATTGCATTAACATGAATATATATTTCATACTAATACTAATGTGGATAACCGTAAACGTTTAAAACCGGCCAAGTGCGAGTCGGACTCGCACACAAAGGGTTCCGAACCGTTATCTATAAAAACGGCAAAAAATCATATCTGTTGTATGGGATATACCCCCCTTTATTTTTTTTCATTTGATTATTTATTTTTAAAGTGAACATATAACTAAATATTCTGTGAATAATTCAAGCGTTTACCTGTTGCGTTATCATTTTAGAACAAAAACGTTAGTTGTATGAGAGACCCTAAATATTTACTTTATTTTATTTTTTTGTATTTGTAATTCTAGCGGCAATAGAAATACCTACATCATCTGTGAAAATTTCGACTGTCTAACTATCAAGGTTCATGAGATACAGCCACAGTGGTGACAGACGGACAGACAGACAGACGGACAGCGGAGCGATGTTAATAGGGTCTCGTTTTTACTCTACCCTAAAAAATGTATACATAGGTATTCAAATTGCTATCTGAAAGTACGAAAAAGAATAAAACTGGTCTGTAGTGTTTGTAAAGTCGGTTAACGGACGATAATTTTACGTGATAGCGGTAGAAGAGATAGATGCGTCACAAGCCGAACGCTTAGGCCGATCGTGCCTCTCTATCGCTTGTTCCGCGCTCTCTTGTGCATACAGAACGTGACATGTATTCGTGCGTGAAGCCGGCGTTCATTGATTTATAACACATCACGTCTAAATATAGAAACAAAGGCAGCTCCGTGGCGCAGTGGTTAACACCCCAGCCTGCGACACGGAGTGCCCGGGTTCGATCCCCGGCCAGGTCAAGATGGAAAATGATCTTTTTCAGATTGGCCTGGGTCTTGGATGTTTATCTATATATGTATTTGTTATAAAATATAGTATCGTTGAGTTAGTATCCCATAACACAAGTCTCGAACTTACCTTGGGGCTATCTCAATCTGTGTGATTTGTCCGTTTATATTTATTTAAAGGCATGAAATATTATCGAGTGTAAAATCAGCGCGAGAGACTGTAACTCTCAACTATCAATTTGGACTGATAAAAGAACACTAACACTGCAACAATTATCTGGAGTTGATTGAACTTGATGACCAGCTGAATTGGTTGATTGTAGCGAAATAGTTGTCGCGAAGTTTTCGTTTATTTATCTACTTTTAGTGTCTTGGTGCCGTGTGATTTCCGACTTAATGATAGTTCCTGCTCCGACTAAACTATAAAATAATCTATATGGTCACTGGAGGATCATCCCTAAGGCAAACTAGGCACGTGCCTGAAGGCGCGCGAGGACGCACGTCAAGGCAAAAAGGTTGATCATCATCATTTCGAGTAGGTGACACGGTCAATCGACCATGCACACCCTGGTGTCAGAGTTCTTCGGAACCGCCTCTCTGCCTCTGACGTGGTTCCTTTAACGACTACCAGATGGCAGCCGGGACCACCGGCTTAACGTACCTTCCGAAGCACGGAATTATCTTTATTATCAGACAATCAGGTGATTCAAGCCTGCAATGTCCTAACCAAACTGGAAACAACTAAACAAAGTATGCTTCCGGTGGGAATCGAACCCACGACCCGGTCAACAGGCAAACGCCTTAACCACTGGACCACGGAGGCTATTAAATGGTTGATGGAAGGCGGCAATAGAAAGCCTAGGGCCACTTTATCTTCACCATCATTTTAGTCGTAAGAAATCCAGTACTGGACAAACGCCTCTCCCAAAGATATTGCCGTACTCTTGGCAGGCGGGTTGGCGAGCGTAGTTTGACTTCTTGTGCTTCCGACGCTGCTCAAACTCAAACTCAAACATCTTTATTGTGAAACACAGGTAAAAGGTTGACAATAATATAGTATTGTATCACTGTGCCCTGACCGGACGTACAATAGTTGCTATTATTATCTATCTCAATTATTAAGTACATGCATATATCATGAATTAAATTGGAAGTGCATTGTGGTCTATAAAATTATCATTTATATAATCCTTAATACTATAATAACATTTCTTAGTCAACTTGAATGGTTTAACGGTAGTTTTAATTCTTTTATTCGGTCTGGTAGTTTATTGAAAATAATTGGTGCCATTCCAACCAAACTATTGGTCATTAGGCTAGCTGTTGGCCTGTATTAACAAGGCCAACAGCTAGCCTAAGCTTATATTGAAATCTTATTCTTTCTACTCTCTTTCTTGTCTCGGACAATTTAGGGAACAAATGAGGGTTTGTTTTTACAAATGATGCTCCCCATCAAAAGATTTTAAAGAAACTTGTTGGGTTTGAGAAGCAATGAAGGCGTTGGCATACTCACTCATATGAATGGGGTAAAGCAAGGAGCAGCTCGGAAGGCCGGGTGCTCATACCTGATGCCATACTTGCAACCACCGGACAAGCAGTTAAGGATAATACCCACGCCTGGTGGACAGGTGTGGGTGTCAATGCTACACCTGATTTCCTACGGCCACTTACACACACAAAAATAACTAGGTTAAAATTACATGTAACTTTTATGTCTCCATGTCTTCTTGTAAACAGTGACAACCCAAATCTTGGTAACTAACCAAACTAATCCATTTCATGACCTACACCTCCGTGGTCCAGTGGTTAAGGCGTTTGCCTGCTGACCCGGGGGTCGTGGGTTCGATTCCCACCGGAAGCATACTTTGTTTAGTTGTTTCCAGTTTGGTTAGGACATTGCAGGCTTGAATCACCTGATTGTCTGATAATAAAGATGATTCCGTGTTTCGGAAGGCACGTAAAGCCGGTGGTCCCGGCTGCCATCTGGTAGTCGTTAAAGGAACCACGTCAGAGGCCGAGAGGTGGTTCCGAAGAACTCTGACACCAGGGTGTGCATGGTCGATTGACTGTGACACCTACTCGAAATGATGATGATGACCTACACCAACAAAAGTCACACGCAGATAGTGTAGCAAACAGCAAAACGTATTCCTACAACTATTTTTGGCTTACAAAGGCGAGGTAATCCACAAAGAGCTGATCCTACATACCCATTACAGGATCTAGTTTATTCTGTGCCTAGAAGCTAGGACTCTCCGGCAAGGGCTGCGCGCGCCTCGTCCTTCGGGCCATCGATCCAAGGACGCCGAACATTCACGGAAACACCCGAGTCCGCTTCATCACTTTGATATTCATAATTCCATTAATCTTCGGTGGCAATGCAGCTTAGACATCGAGCATTCCTTTGATCTTAATAAACAGGCATGTTTTATTACTTGATGTCATTTTGGTTAGGGTAATCCCAAATTACGTATGATTAAGGGATGTGGCCGTATTTTAAGTATATACGGTGAATTTTCATTCGTTTGGATTAGCTTCTTTATTATAACAACGACGTTTTTATTAAGTTCTTGATTCCTTTTCTCATCTTGGCCTTTGCTTAAGATCATGTTCATTAGTATCTATCCATTATAAGGGGGCATCCATAAATTACGCTAAGTGTTTAAGGAGGGGAAGGAACCAAATCTCACCCGATTTCATTTATTTTTCCTTTTAATTTTCGTCGTTAATCGATTTCACGTCCAATTGCCACACATATAGATGAATAAAAACAATGCATTTCGAAATAAATTTTCAAAAAGAAATCTCATGAGATTTTGAGGTTCATGAGAGGCAGTCGAGATAAAATCTCACGTCATCTTACCGTAACGAGAGGGCTTTAAATATTGCCAATATTGCCTCACGTAAAATGCACGCCTCCTAATCGTAGATACGCTCCTTAACTATAAATAATAAATAAATATATACGGACAAATCACACATATTGAGCTAGTCCCAAGGTAAGTTCGAGACTTGTGTTATGGGATACTAACTCAACGATACTATATTTTTTTAACAAATACATATATAGATAAACATCCAAGACCCAGGCCAATCTGAAAAAGATCATTTTCCATCTTGACCTGGCCGGGGATCGAACCCGGGCACTCAGTGTCGCAGGCTGGCGTGTTAACCACTGCGCCACGGAGCTGTCGCTTAAACTTAAACTGTTCTTCAGTCATCTTTTATGTCAACTAGCATTCTTCCTCCAAACCTGTCTCATTCGAACATGTTCCAGTTGCATCTTCGGCTTTACCTGACCCCACTTCTCCTTAACTATGGAGTAGAGCGGCTCTATTTAATGGCATCACGACGCTCAGCAGTGAGCAGACGACTGAAGGAGGAGAATTTACTAGAATTTAGTTAAATATTGAAGAGGCCAAAGAACAACGAATTGTTTTATATTGTCACTCACAATTTGCTCACAATGTAAGAACCTGTTAGTACCGAAAGATGCTTCATTAGCTGTCAAAGCTAAACAAGTACAAGACAGAGCTAATGACCTTACTCTATATATAGTCCGCTACGGCGTTGACTGAAGAGTATGATGCTAAAATTGATCATTATTTCATCACTTACACGCTGATGTGGAAGAAAAGTAAATCATAATTAAGTGTAATTGGTTTACCGGTCTAGAAAAAGAAGATTCTTCGCATTTAGGACGAGGTCTACAAAGTAGAAACCAAGGTATTATTCTAACGTCAGCCTCTTTAGTGAAGTTGCGGCCACAGGAATAGATAAATAAATAGGGACAAATCACACAGATTGAGCTAGCCCCCAGTAAATTGTGAACTTTATCGTAGGTATGTTTATGTAGATAAACATGTTTATGTAGATAAACATCCAAGACCCAGGTTAATCTGAAAATCATCGCTTTTCATCTTGTTCTTGTCGGGGATCGAACCTTGGACGCTGCGATTCAAGGCACTTGCGGCACCACAGACCACGGAGGTTCATGATACAAGTAAACTTCTCGTAATAAGGTTTCCGTCACGATCCCCTGAGAGAAGAGAAGAGAAGCATCATAACAAGTTTGCAATTTCAGGCCTGTTGACAGAGACATGATTATCTATCTTACTTGATACTATTATTGCTATATAAATATGAACTTTTGTGAGGGCGTTTGTTACGCCTTCACGCAAAATCTTGTCCGTTTTATGAACCTCACCAATATTAAACTTTGAAATCAGAAGCGGTCCTGGTGAAGTCGCGAGCAGAAGCTATTATTAAATAAGTAGTATGAGGTCACACTCATACCTACAAATGATACAGTTACATACTCGACAGTGCATTGGCTATTAATTGATTGCAGAGATTGTTATGACGATCGATGCCGCCGATCTGATTGTCTGGCTATGATGTAACTCGAAGCGTTTCTGAGGTTTAAAATCCATAACGAACCTAGTTAGCAATAATTGATTACTTGTGAAAAGTGACAATATGAAGTACAAAACAATACATTGTCATTGGGTTTGCATTTGTCAGAGAAAGGAATTTTGTTGTTTTTAGATATGAGGGGGGGGGGGGGGGGGGCTTAGTGTAAAGTTAAATCCAAGTTAGTGGGTGTGCAACTCTTGCTCACTTGGATTTAACTTATAACTAACCCTCCGTTCATAATTTATAGCAAATTTGTTATGTGGTCATTGCCATAAACGCAATATTTAATACTAGCTTTCGCCCGCGGTTCCGCCCGCTCCAATGTCGAGCTCTCGGGAATACTACTTTTTCTCGGGATAAAAGGTAGCCTATGTCCTTCTCCGTACTCCAGAGAACTTGTATGCAAAATTTCATAATGATCGGTTAAGTAGTTACGGCGTGAAAGCGTAACAAACAAATTCACTTTCGCATTTATAATATTAGTAAGGATAAGGATACTGTGGAACACCTTTGTTCGACAGCTATGTCTATTAAATATTGCGTTATAATCCCTTGATTACGCGTGCTTTACAAAGTCTGGGCTCGTGACGTCACTTAGCCTTGCTCTTTGACTTGCCGTCTTGCGTTGAAGAATTCCAATATACCTAATTTGTATTTTGCCCCGAATGCCCCACCTTGTACGAGAGAGGATTTGGCGAAAGCCACGAATGCGGCTGTAAAGGTTTCATCATTCTGGGCAAGATTCATTTAATCGTTTGGACACGATAGAAGAAGATTTTTTTTTACACTTTTACCAAGGTGGTTTCCGTGGGACAAACTTGGATTGAACTTTAAACTAACCCTTCGTATCTAAAAAATAAAATTTCGTTCTCTGACAAACGTACGATAAAACTGTAAATGCAATGGGCTATTAAGCCAATGATAGCTAAATCTTCTAAATAAAATGATGACAATGATTGGTAAAATACACAACATAGTATTCCTAGAATTGTTAATGACATATTAAGGTGATACCACTGTAAATAAGGTCGTTCTGAACCTTATTTATCTCGCAAAATACTTAAATTAGGAGTTTCAAATCTAAGTAATATGATTTTTGACTATTTTATCTCCAAAAATTGAAGATGAAAACACGTTTTGATAAAATTTTCTCGATAGAAATATTTTTTGAAAAATGGTCTTCGTTCGCAGAGTTTTTGTTATTGTAGCTCAAATGCGACGAATGAAATAATGATTTTTAGACTAAAAGATAGGTTATTAGTAATTCATCAAAATGTAAATATGAAAATACAATTAACCGGTCTGATTTTATATAAAATAGAAATAACGAATTTGGCGCTTACGTTTTTTTCTTTGAGCGACTCGAGACTATCTCCTATCTCATCATTCACGGGCTAAACCGCCAAGCGCTATCCCTTGCGCGCACTTGATCAGTCCTTTGCCGAGCGAAGGTACCAAACATTTGAGGCCTTGCCTTAATGCGAGGAGTTTTGCATGGCGATGTCGGGATCGGGACGTTACATAACAGTTGTGCGACAATTAGAGCGCGAGTGTCATGCTGTTATCGACTCCATGCAACAGTCCATTTAGGTCAATGCGACTAAGAATGTTCTGCATATGAGTAGCTAGTACAATACGACCTGTAGGTATGTTCACCTTTCGTAAAAAGTTCTTATGCGAAGGACTATAAAACCTAGGAACAATACCGTGAAACCGCCCAACATTGCCCGCTTTTCTTTTAGGATTTAAAATTTACCTTAAATAGGAAAATTGTTGCCATTCAAATAAACTTCATTGCAATTCATGATTAAAGTATTTTTTTTCTTTTGGGCAAACATAACAGCTAAGGACAAAGTTTGCCGGATTCACGGTACGATGACAAGAAAATTAAGAAATAATAAAAGCAGGAACGTGTTTAAATTAACCTCATAAATTATTTGTACGATTGGGCAAATTAAGAAGTTACTTCTTCTATCGAGTCGTAAAATGGCTATAATATATTTTAAATAAGTTTTGACTAGTGTTTTGCTACCATGATTGCCCGTTCATTTGCCTCATTCAGATCCCGCTGGGAGCAAGAAGCTGGACTTTCTGGGCACACCAAGTGGTTATCCATAGTCAGTCGCACTCACTATTGTTGAACCCCACCTGATTCTGTTTTAGTGGCATCTGCCAATACCAGCCCGCAGTCTATTTAAAGACTTCCAGATTGGCCAGAGCAAATTGCCACCCGGTGGTAATTTCTCAGCAGGCGGTATATGATTTGGTGATGGAGGATATTTCTTTAGCCATTTCTTTAATCGGGCCTTCGTAGCTAAAAGTTTTAGATTAAAGTACAAATAGAGTGTATTCATACTTTATTCCTAACATACACAGAATGATCTAGTTGGGTTTTGAAGTAGTACAATGTATTTTAATCTAGTAGCCACTACACTAGTAAACATGTAACGAACATCAGACATTCGCTATTACCCTTTTGGTTGCCTATTCCCTGAGATACAGACCCATACCGTCTAGTTCAGGGATGGTCACCCAGATGGGGCGGCTTCGGTTTGTTCTAAGATATATATTTACTGTAATACCTACAAATGTAATGTGTTGGCAAATAAAGTTTTTATTATTTTATTACCGACAGAGAACATTTTGTACATTAAGTAGATAATAAGACCAGAGATCCATGTTAAATTATTGTCTATATTATTTCAAATTAAGAGAAATTTCAAGATATAGGTAGAGCGCCTCGTCAAGTACCTAAGTATCTGACTGTGCCATCATGTTCAGATTTTGAAAATTCTTTCATACGTTTTGAAAATTGGTCTAAAGATAACTAGTAAACATTAAAGTTGTCGCTGCGTTAACTAAAGCCTTTAAAGTTGCTTGGGCAAATCCATTTCAAAATTTATATCATCATCATCATCATCATCCTAACTAGTCCACTGCTGGACATAGGTCTCCCCATGGCACGCCATGCACTGAGCTCGGTCTTAAGCTTTTCTTCTCCAATCATTGTCAGCAAAATTTATATAACATTAAAATTTTATAAACCAGTGTTTCCTTACCTTTGGTCCGCGGATCCCTCGGGGGTCGCGAGTATATGTATGGGAGACCGCCGTCTTCTCTATGAACATTTTAAATAGTAAATACATGCCAGTTACAACCATTATTTTTACAACGAAGTAAAAACATCAACCTAAAAAATAAGAATACTAATTACTACTAATTTTTATAAAAATGCTTTTATTTTTAACCCTATTAAAATATATTGTCCTAAAATTATTCTTTATTTAGGGGGTCCTTGAAATTGTTCTTGATTTTCTAGGGGTCAGCGGACTGAAAAAGGTTAAGAAACGCTGTTATACACGATAAGATAGATCACATAATTTATAGACAACTTTGGTTATGAGGCCATTGCCATAAACGGAATGTGTAATAATTATACATAACTTCGAACAAAGGAATTACGCGTCCTTTACAAAGTCGGGGCTTGTGACGTCACCTAGCCTTGCCTTTTTGTTTAAAAGAATTCGGATAAGCTCAAAATAACGTGACTGTAACTTTGAGAGAGTTGTGGTAGAGCTACGCTACCGGCAAAATTCATTTTTGCTAGTAGCATGAATAGGCCGGCTCGTCCGGGGGAGTACCACACTCTCAAAGAAAATCGACGTTTGAGTAGAAACTTTACCGCTTCTATGCTTCGTTCGGTGAATGAGAGAGCCGGAGGCCCATCCTTCCCCCATTTCCTCCCTCCATATCCTTTCTCCAACTCCTTGATAGGCCGGCAAAGCTCCTGTTACACCCTGGTGTTGCAGTTGTCTATGGGCAGCGCTGGTCGCTTACCATCAGGTTGTCGCTAATACGCTTGCTCGTTTGCCGTCCAAAAAAAATGTCAATGAGTTTTGGATTATCAATGTATTTCTTTCAAATGAAACTAATTTTGGAATAAATTAGTACTAAACCAAGGCAACACTATATTTTGTGAGTACCTATTTCACTTTTTTTAATCTTTTAATTTATTATTACCTAGACATATGAGGGGGGGGGGGGGGGGTAGTTACCTGTAGCACAGGTTCTTATGAACCTATTTCAGGAACTAGCCTCACCACAAAGATTAATAGTCAACTAGGTTATACGATTAGCCTTAAGTAACATTGTTAAACCTTTGCAACGAGGAAAAATAAACGAATTTTATTATTATTATTATTATTAATGACATGCGTATTTAGGGGAGTCCTTCCATAGAATGACAATACATTGGTTGTCTGTACACTACTGTCTTACGGACGATAGTTTACGTAATAACGGTGGAAGAGAGATAGATGCGTCACAAGCCGAACGCTTAGGCCAATCGTGCCTCCTATCGCTTGTTCCGCGCTCTCGCTTGCAGACAGAACGTGACACTTTTTCGTGCGTGCAACCGGCGTTCATCGATTTATAAGACGGTATTGTGTGTAGGCTAAAATGCGGTCAGTGGTCGATTCGCGAGGAAGCCGCCATTATCGCCACTTGTGATCAATTATTGGATCGATACTGCAGGCACGGCGGACACTGGACATCCTTTGTAAAGATATTTACGTAAACATCACTAGCGCTTACGCATGTAAAGCAACCTCGAGCGTAGTCCCTACTGGGATGGGTGACCACAAGTCACACAAACATTTCTTGAACTTCTCTGTGATTCGAAAGCACGTTAAGCTGTCAGTCCTGGCTGTTATAACTAGATAGCGGTCGTTACGTCAGATGCGATTAGGCAGCTTGGAAAATCCAACACCAGTGTTGGCCACTTACACACACGAAAAGCAAGCAACTGGAATTTATGAAGTTAATTTTGCTTTTTTTTGATCTGCTGGGTATAAGCCTCCTTTTGTACGCGCCATTCTTCTGTATAACTTAGAACATAAAAGATGCCACAGAAATATATCAAGATAGAACGGGGATGCGAGTATTTTGCTAAGGAAACGCGCGTGTAAGTTTTTGCATAAGTGCCACCCCAAATTTGACGTCATTACTAGCGAAATACTAATATGACATGCGCCGAAATAAATCGCGCCATATCGATAAACAGTTTTTACGCAGTTAGCAGAATAAAGCATGTGTTCAAGTCAGGACGTGCGCGCTGACTGATGAACGTTAAACGAATCTTGCACGCTCGTGCAAGATTGAGACACGCGAGTACCGCCCACTTCTCCATCATAATCAGGTCTTTTTAGTCTCCACTACAGGAGCACGACCCTCTCTGTACTACTAGAGCCAAACTTGGCCAGAGCAGTCAGAGGACTTGGCCTACACTCTCCACGCTGGCCGGACGGGTTGAAGAGGTTTCTCAGATGTTCATAAGCTTTGTTTAGCTTGTATTTCCTAAGTCGCCTTCTACAACATCCACGAGAAGACTTGGAGTGGCCCTATTCTACTCTGCCGGGTACCACACGGCTTACGGTGGAAGATCGCATGATAAAAAATGTAATTAAAAGAATTTGTTTCTGATAGCTTAAAATTACTTCATTGAAAATTCTGTAATCTGAGACATCGGACGTAAGCTTTAAAAACTCGAACGGTAATAAGCTTACATCTGTTACACATATGTCGATGAAATACAGGTCACCTGTAACGATGTGAAACAACAAACTGTAGGCATCATGTCCCACCTTAAGTGGTACACCTACTCGAGCGACATACAGTGTGTACGGCTTCCTCACGTGCATTCAAACAAAAATATTTACGTTTCCTTAATTCAATTAATATAAATGGACAACACACAAATTGAGCTAGCCCCACGCAAGTTGTGACATTGTGTCGTAGGATACCAAATTACTAACTCGACGATGCTATATTTATAATAGATACTTATATAGATATACAACCAAGACTCAGGTCTATAAAATCGTTTTTCCATCATCTATTGCTTTTTCGGCGCTGTCGCTTGCACACGAAAAGTGATACTTTTCCGTGCGTGCAGCAGGCGTTCAGCGATTTATAAGCTGTCAAAAAATAAAATAGATAAATAATAAAAAGGAATAACATGTTAACTCAAACTTTAGACGGAATTTATTTACAACGGAAGCCCATTTTACACTTATAATTGAATTTACCCATCACAAAAATATGTCTAATAAATAATAATAAAAAAATAATAAAGCAAGGTGATTGCACCTTGAAATTGGGAATACATAATTTTCCTTATTTTAAGTTTTCTTTTATCTAATAAATGTACTATAACTGGCCAGTGTTACTTTACAACAATACGATGTGATCTCCGTGAATGCGCTATTTGATGTTGGAAATTTTCGGAACAATATATGTGGTCACGTATTAGGTACCCTGTATTCGGGCGACCGTTCCTTGTGTTGCGAATATTAGAGTAGCAAAAATAAAAAAATAAAAATATTTAAGAAAATCAAGAAAACAACTGAACCTGAAACAATCGACTTATAAATAAACTTTACTAAAAATAAATATTAATTTGAAATGTTGATACATAATCATTTCTTTGTCCACAGCCAAAATCCTGCTGTTCTACCTGATCTTCTACGCGATTCTCATTGGCTTCTTCGCGGCGCTGCTGGCCGTATTCTACCAGACGCTCGACAGCAAAGTGCCTAAATGGCAGCAGGAGTCATCTCTGATAGGAAATAATCCAGGTAACAACGATATTCTATATCACAATAATACTTAATTAGGGTAACCTCCTGATGTACATCATCATCATCAGGTCCTTTTTAGTCTCCACTACAGGAGCACGACCCTCTCTGTATTACTAGGGCCATACTTTTCCAGAGCAGCCTGATGTAATATGTCCTTGAAGGGGCGATTCAGCCCGTTGGTATGAATAACTTATCCTATGGGATCAAAGGTAAGAAAATTGCATTGTGAATGCAAAATAAAACACTTCTAAAAAATATTGCGTGGCTTCCTACATATTAGTTGATTTTCAAATTCATTGTAAAATGAATTGAATCAAATACCTCACTTGTAAAAGTCGGGTAGTTGTGTAGGTGACGTAAGCCTTAATACGTATAAAGGGAAATGGGATATGGTGGTGAATTTCGGCGCCGAAATTGAATTGAAGGCAGAGATAGGTCGTACATAGACCTTTTTTTTTACATGTGGAAAATGCGTTATGCATACTGACTGATCTGCTACGGGGATACAGAACAGTTATGCGGGACTCACAGCCGCTAAAAACATGATTGCTCTCTTCACGCCATATTATAGACCTAGGTCACCGATTCAAGTCTCGCCCGCATGAAATCTTTTCGCCATATTTTATTTCTTATTTTATTAAGAGTATAACAAAGAAGGAGGAAGAAAATCATGTGACTAAGAGGGTTTTAGGTATGCAAATTGAGGGACGTCGAAGTAGGGAAAGACCAAAAAAACGCTGGATTGAGTGCGTCAAACAGGATTTGGATAAGAAGGGCGTAACAGAGGGTTTGACGAGCGACAGAGCAAAATAGAAGCGATTGACGTGCTGTGCCGACCCCACATAATAGTGGGAGAAGGATAAAGAGAAAGAGAGAGTATAACAAAGACAAGAACTGAAATAAATAAACATTTCCGAACAAAAGGAAAGCTTCACAACAGTGAGGTGTTACGGTACGTGAGCCTTAATGTCCCTGATCGATACGTGTGGCGCCGCCGCCGGCCTCCGCTGCTGACCGGGCCGCGCGGGCGCACCAACTTGCTCAACAAGGCGCCGCTGGCGCGAGCACTGCACGTTCTTAATCAAGTAGCTGAAAGAATTGATCTATTTTCCTGTTCTCTGAGTGAATTCACTAGGATGGCCTTATTTATTATAAGTTATAATTAATAGTTAGATAATAGTTACATTATTGTATTAGGTTAAGACCTGTAAAAATAATGTAAAAGCAGTAAATAAATAAATAAAATAAATAAAAAAAATGTTCGACTGACCGGTCAATTTGTATGGGAACGTCAAAAAATTTTGAGTTCCCAGAATTGGTTCCATATGAAAAGTTGTTCTTATCGACGACCTCAATCATCACTTCAAGAATCGGACAGGGTTTTCTTTACATCTATACTAATATTATAAATCTGAAGAGTTTGTTTGTTTGTTTGATTGTTTGTTTGTTTGTTTGTTTGTTTGTTTGAACGCGCTTATCTCAGGAACTACTGGTTCAAATTGAAAAATTATTTTTGTGTTGGATAGTCCATTTATTGAGGAAGGCTTCAGGCTATAAAACATCACGCTGCGACCAATAGGAGCGAAGCATCAATAAAAAATGTTTTGAAATCGGGGAAAAATTATTCATCTATACTATTAAATCATAATAACAGAAATTGCCGCGGAGGAAGTCGCGGGCAACAGCTAGTACTATATAATCTTTAAATTAAAAATAAGGTGGTCGGTGTCGGTGGTAAGAAACACAATATTTCATTTTTCTTAGCTGTTTATGTCCCACTATTGGACAAAAGCCTTCCCTTCATTTCTCCAGGCATCCCTATTCCTAGCTTTCTCCTTCCAGTTTTTATATATAATTTAATTCTTCCGACCACCTTGTTCTGGGTCTTCCTCTCGTTCTGTTTCCGTCTGTCGGAGTCCATAAGGTATATATGGGCCCATTTATTCTAGTGCATACGGACACGTACGGCAATAACTATTTTGGCAGAAAAATTATTGCAATTACTCGTTCCATTACATACACTAGTGAACTTCATACCAGTGTACCAGCTTCTAAACCAAGTTTTCATTCATCGAAAGCAAAAAACGAATAAACATTAGTCAAATTGATCTATGAACTTAGAGGTCTATAAGGTAGATAGACCACGTGGGATTTGAATCTGGAACAGCTTGACCACCAGCTCTTTTTGCTATTTTATTTTATCGTCATGAACATTACTTCAGCTGTAAGAAGTCCACTGTTCGGCAAAGGACTTTCGCAGGGAATCTTCATTAAGATTAATTTTATTACCATATTCACCACACTTGGCAGGCCGGTTGGCGGGCGCAGTTTATTTACCTTCTTGTGCTTCCGATGCTGCTCCATTAAAAGATTTTTTTTAAACTGGGGTAGGATAGGAATTTGTTGGATTTGGGAAGGCACTGTTTAAATTTAGTATAGACTTGCCTAGTAGGTATAGTAGAAGAAATCCAAGAAGGATAATGCTTCCCGTAATGAAGACAGCACTGTACAGTTTCAACTGTTTTCCTATGGCGATCAAAATATTTAATAAGTTACCTGGCGAAATTAAAAATATATACAATGTTAAATTATTTAAACGAAAACTTTTCTGTTCGCTTGTAGAAAAATGTTTTTATAGTGTAAGAGATTATCTGGAAAATCAGCGACGCGGAGTGTTTTATTCCGTAGCAGTTCGCATAATGAAGGAGGAAGCCAATCGAAATTAAACTATAGTATTATTTAAAAATATAGAATTATATAATATTATTAAGTATAGAATTAGCTGAACATAAAATGTGACATAATATGTATAAAATATAAATTTCGTAATTTAATTTGATTGACATTATTATATCGAATTTAATTTGACAAATATTACTGTCTGTTGCATGTCAGAAATGACTAATGTGTGATACCTTAATTTTATACAATCCACCTATTATACCACGTTTATAGCAATAAAGTATATCATTCATTCATTCAATGACGAATTTGAGATACTATTCACTCGGATTAATAGAGGATAAGCAAGTAGCAGCTTGAGAAGCAGTACCCGATGCGATAATACCTACAACCACCGGACAAGTAGTTAAATAAATAATAGTTAAGGATGACACCACTGACATAACTTTATTTTATGAGTCTCAAAACTATAAATACCACAGAGGAAAATAAATACCAAGCACAATATAACTAAATACCAAAAAGTTTGACACATTACGTACCAGAATCTGGTAGTATTTTAAGAGTAAATAATGGTTATCTTGATGACTTCCTCAGGTCTGGGTTTCCGGCCGATGCCCGACGACGCCAATGTGGAGAGCACCCTGATCTACTACAAAGCCAACGATAAGGGCTCCGTGCTCAAGTGGGCCAAGGTCATCGACGAGTTCCTTAATCGTGAGTAACTGTAATATTCCTTCTAGGTCAAACGGCGTCTGGGTCGAGAAATCTGGGGTATGGGTGGAGCACATGAAATAAATTATAAAATATTGGAAAATGACAGCATCCTACCAAGAGGGGTGTATTTTTATTTTTATCTTCATTATTCTCACTATTAGTTCCATGGAACTGTTTGCCGATGGAACTAGTTAGAATGATCCATTTTAACACAGTCATAATCTAGGAGTTTTATCTAGTGGTTGTTTTTGAGAGACTTTCAAAAGAAATAGATCTTTGTTCCTACTTCTATCACTAGTTTATGCAATCTTATAATTTTGCAACTACTTACTTGATATGTATATCTATCCGATAACGAGGATTAATTGTCAAATTATACTTGGTACGGGGGTATAGAAACGTGTTTCTTTCAAATAAGTTTGGTAACGCCATTTCTTGCTGTCCAGATATTCAAAGTTCCTATAACGTGTGACAGTTTTTAATGTTCGTGATTGTACCATAACACTTTTGTACCTGTTAGCTGTTGCTGACTACCAACCTCGAAACTGTTCCAAAAGCATTACAAAGATACAACGACAAGTAGCCAAGGGCGTCGCCAGCCGATGGCGCAGGGGGGAGGCAAGTTGACTTTACCTACTACAATTCATACTTTTCTCATTCTCTATGAATGAGAAAAGTAGGTATGAATTGTAGGTAAAGTCGACAGCCCATGAAGCTTTTCACTTGTACTACGAGCCTTACATCTACAGCGATTGTAATAACAACAGTATCTTAGTACTAGACTTAGGACTTTGGTTGCATTATATTTGGCAACTTTTTTAGAATCTCTAGGGGGGGACAGCTGCCCCTCCCTGCCCCCCATTGGCGACGCCCTTGCAAGTAGCATAATCTACAATGATTGATCGTCTTATCTTTCCTTCAGAATACCGCAAGAAGGGCAGCGGCAGCGGCGAGGCAACTGGTGCCGAGAACCGCGTACCCTGCTCCGCCACATCTTCCAATCTTGGAGAGAAGCAGGTCTGCGATGTGCCGGTCGACGAGTTCCATCCCTGCACACCTGCCAATCAATACAACTACGAGGAAGCTGGACCGTGCGTGTTCCTCAAGTTGAATAAGGTAGATTTTGCTAGACTTTTTTGTATACGATAAAGGACGGCACACACACAAGCGAGTCACCTGATGGTATTTGATCACAACTGCAACACCAGGGTGTGATAGGAGCGTATCCGGCTTTTCAAGAAGTCGGGGGAGGAAATGGGGATTTCAGGGTAGAAGGATGAGCCTCCGGCTCTCTCACTCACCGAATAAAGCATAGAAGTGGTAAAGCTTCTACTCAAACGTCGATTTTCTGTGAGAGTGTGGTACTTCCATGGACTAGCCATTGATACTAATACCAAAAATTATTTTTTCCGGTAGTGTGGTTCTACCACGGACGGACCACGCACGACTATAGTTTTGAAACTCCGGGTTTCTGTTACCACGTTCACCAGCCTCGCAGAGAAAAAGGTTTGCGTTATGCCGGTCAATAAGTTCCATTCCTGTACATTCCATTATATGGAAGTGAAGCGTGGCCTGTACTTGAGCGGCACAAGAGGGAGTTGCGTGTCACGGAGATGAATATGTTGCGCTGGATGTGTGGAGTTTCACGGAAGGACCGCATAAGGAACTCCCGCATTCGCGGCAGCCTCCATATCCGTGACATAGCAGACAAGCTGCAGGAGAGCCGCCTACGTTGGTATGGTCACGTTTTGAGAAAACCGGCAAATTACATAGGGAACAAATGTCTTGCCATGCCGCCTCCGCCAGGCCCCGGCAGAAGGGGAAAACCCAAGAAGAGCTGGCTTGATGTCGTTGGGGAGGATATGCGTGCCAATGGTCTCATAACAAAGGATGCCGAAGATCGTGCGAAGTGGAGAAGGAAAAGTCGGAAAGCGGACCCCGGGCTCCAAAGCACCCCAGCTGAGGATGCAACCGGGAACACGCTCAGATGAGAGACACCCGATCAATACAAATACGAAGACGCTGGACCGTGCATGTTACGTTCCTATTGGTACTTCCTACTCAAAAATGTATGTAAAAGTACTTTCCTCATCATATGATTCCGTTTCACAGGCTGTTTTGAATGTTTTATAACTAATTTGATAATTAGAATATCAGCGATTTCATATATTATCATTATTACCTATTTTTTCTACCTACTTCTATTTCTCACACCAATTTGTGTATGACGTCTTCAATAATCCCCTACTTACCATTATTCCAGATCTTCAACTGGGTTCCCAAGCCATACAACACCACGGAGGAGCTGCCTCACAACATGCCCGAAGATCTCAAAGCGCACATCAAGATGGTCGTACGTATCTTTTTTTTATTTAGCTTTTATATACCTTACATTTATTATAAAAAACTTACATTCCCGGATTGGGCAATGCCAGAGGGAATGGGCAAAAATTTGGGGAATCATGTTAACAGGCGATGCGGCTAGCAACTCATCACTTTTTCTATTCCGTTTTCCACCTAATACCCACCCCAACATACTAAACGTGGCCTACAGGTAGGCTCTGTCTACCCCGCAAGGGAATATGACGTGATAGTATGTATATATTGATGATGACAGCCAGGACCAATAGCACAATATTTTTCTAATAAATGCAAAGTACAATGTTACGTTTAATCTCATTACAAAGTATACAGTATATCCAAATATTAAAACAGACCAATCTAGTCGGAAGGCCATCTTCAGGGTGAATGAGAAGGACGTCGCGGCACGGCCGACTATCTATACCTAACCGATATACATGTATTGTTTCTATCACCAGTCTGGCAAGCCGGAAGCCAACACCGTGTGGGTATCCTGCGAGGGTGAGAACCCTGCTGACGTAGAGAATATCGGGCCAGTGCAGTACATCCCTCGACGCGGCTTCCCCGCTTACTACTACCCCTTCACCAACAAGGAGGGGTACCTTAGCCCTCTCGTCGCTGTGCTCTTTGAGAAGCCCAGGAGTAAGTAGATTCGGATAACTTAAGTTACGATTTTATATGAACTGACAGAAACGGGCAAACAAAACGTATGTTGTCTACAAGGTGTAATCATTTCAATATCTGTTAACACGGTCCAGTGTTTATTTTATTTACTTTTAAGCAAGCAGTGAATAATTAACGACCTGATCAAGATCGCAGAAAGGCGTTGGATGCAGGCCGCTTCCAACTGGTATTTATCTGGTAACTTATTGTAAATCCATGAGATATATGTCTAGCAGTGAACTTCGTACTGGCTGAGATAATGATGAGAAGCAATGTATGCGGATTTAAGCATGAGGGCGAACGCTAAAACACGGGTGGATGCGGACGCGAGTGCACGTGACGGATCGGAACTCCGCCGCGGGCCACGAATCCGCGAGCGGGCACCCGTCGCGTGCGCCCGTCCCATTTAACGCTGCTAGTATTGATCTCGAGCGGGTACAGTTGTGTCGAGTAGATTACCATGGATTATTTGCTAATTTATTATTTGGCCTTTTGGAATTAAGACCTTTATGTGTGTGTCTTGAAAACAATCCTTTTCCATGAACCAAAAGTCATTTGGTGAAAATCAGGATCTTAATTATAATATATGCTTACTTTTACTTTACAGCGGGTGTTTTGATCAACATCGAGTGCAAAGCGTGGGCGAAGAACATCATGTACGACCGTTACGAGAGGCGTGGTTCGGTCCACTTCGAGCTGATGGTGGACCGCTACTAAGGGGACTGCCGCGGTTGGTGGCCAACCTGAGGCCAAATGTCTGCCTAACGACTGCGCCCGGGCCGACGTTGAAGGAGACTAGTGTCTTAGTGTTAAGAGATCTGTTACAGAGCTCAGTAGTTTTGAGTCATATAGGGATAGACTCGAGTATTGCCAAAAAGAATTTGAGGCTTAAGCAAGAATTTTAAGTCGGTTAACTAGAAAATGATGCTAGTGAAGTTTGAACACGCTACGTATATATATGAAGTCGAGACTGCGTTGCGGCGTAGTATTTTGTGGACAACAGCATAGGTGTAAATGCCAGGCTGCTAAGTCTTAGTATTGTAATGTCATTATAAATCTCGAGCTGTCTATAAACTATTAGTCTATATTTAATTCTAGACTCGTGACTGGAAAAATAATCGCGAGTTTGTTTGAAATTTAAAAGACTAGTCTACCGTTCCGGGCGCAGTCGGTAGGCCAACATCGCCAAAGTTGGCGCCAACTCCTCGCCGGGCTGGCTGCCATTCTTAGCAATAGCCACATAGTCGGCGGTTAATTTCTATTCGTTTTAGAATAAGCCAGTGGGCGCCACTAACGTTAAGTTTCGTTTTCACGCTTCAATAAAATGGATAAATTAAATTATTGATATTTATTACCTATGTAATGTTTTCTGGACGGATGTCAATAAACACGCAATAGTTGGTTCCAATTTAGGTTTTTGTGTGTTTTATTTCATTCCCCAAATCATTTACTACCTTTCTTTTTTCTTTAAAATCTAATATTGGTGATTGTTTGGTAAATAGATTTAATTACTCATATAATTTGTAAAGGTTTTAATCATACGAGTAGATGAAACTAAATATAGAATCCAGATCTTAGTAATGTGATTAACAGATCCAGCATTATTCAGTTTGTATCTATATTAATTGTTTATATCAATCATTTTCATGACATTATATTTAAATTTAAACTAAAACAAAATATATGTTTACAAATAAAAAGGCCGGGTAGATTGTGGTCCCGTTGTGACTTGCCTTAACTCAACAAAGTACGAACTTAATTCTGCCTCGGCGAGTCGCGTGGCTGTCGTAACCAAACTGATTTTTTTCATGTTATAGGGCGGCAAACGAGCAAGCGAGTCACCTGATGGTAAGTGATCACCGCCGCCCATGGACAACTGCAACACCAGGCTGTGACAAATGCGTTGTCGGCCTTTCAAGGAGTTGGGGGAAGGAAATGGGGAGGGGAGGGGGAAGGATGGGCCTCCGGCTTACTCACTCACCGAACGAAACATAGAAGCGGTAAAGCTTCTACTCAGACGTCGATTTTCTGTGATATATCAACCCAAAAGGAGCCTAGCCTAGACGAATCACAAGCGGTCGTAGCGTAGAGCTCGTAGACGTCTCCTAGCAGCCCTTGCTACACAACTGCCTACGAGTCCTGCAACAGGGGGCTAGCAGCAAGCAACACAACATACTACGATTTTCATGAGGATGTTAAAACGAAAGTTCTTCATCATGAGGATGTAAAAAACTTTTAAAATAGTTTTTTTTTAGTTTATTAGGGTCAACAAACAATTTTACAACACAATAAATATACAGTTTAAAAGAAGTCAAATCAACACCGATAACCACAAGTTTACACAAGAAATACAGAGAGTAAGTACAAATCTTAGAATATACTGCTTTTCTACCCGCGCAGATATATCAACCCAAAAGGAGCCTAGCCTAGACGAATCACAAGCGGTCGTAGCGTAGAGCTCGTAGACGTCTCCTAGCAGCCCTTGCTACACAACTGCCTACGAGTCCTGCAACAGGGGGCTAGCAGCAAGCAACACAACATACTACGATTTTCATGAGGATGTTAAAACGAAAGTTCTTCATCATGAGGATGTAAAAAACTTTTAAAATAGTTTTTTTTTAGTTTATTAGGGTCAACAAACAATTTTACAACACAATAAATATACAGTTTAAAAGAAGTCAAATCAACACCGATAACCACAAGTTTACACAAGAAATACAGAGAGTAAGTACAAATCTTAGAATATACTGCTTTTCTACCCGCGCAGATCGTAAATGCCGATCGAGAGAATGGGCGAAAATATGAGAAATCATGTCAATAGGCGATGCCGCTAGCAACCCAATACAATTTTGATTCTGTTTTCCACCTACCTACTGACCCACCAACCTGTTTTTATTTTGCACTAGCTGTTGCCCGCGGCTCCACCCGCGTTAATGTCGTTCCCTTGGGAACAGTAGAAATGATAAAAATTCCATTTAAACACCTCCCCCTCTGCTTTTTCCTCTTAAGGGGGAATTTAATACATTTCACCTGCATAGATCTTTAGCCCATAAGGAGGGGATTTTGCCCATTTCACCTACACAGATATTTTTTTATTGTAATGGAGAACTTTTATACTTATTGTCATATTTCTAAGTCTAAAAATAAAAAAATTCCATACAAACTTTACCCTACCTATTTCAACCTTTCAAGGGGAAATTTCGTCCATTTTAACTACATAGATCTTTTTAATTGTAATGTAAACATATGTACTTATTTCCAGAAATGAGAAAATTACATACATCCCCCCCCCCCCTCTGCTTTTACCCCTTAAGGGGGAATTTTATACATTTCACCTGCATAGATCTTTTTATTTGTCACCGTGGACTTCTATACCTATTTGCATACTTCTAAGTCTAGAAATGAAAAAAAAAACCATACTAACTTTAATCCCCTATTTAATCCCTTCAGGCAAAAATTTCGTCGGTTTTACCTACATACATCTTATTAATTGTAATCCAGAACGTCCAGAAATGAGAAAATGTCCATACAAACTTTATCCCCAAATGTTGCCCCTTAAGGAGGGGATTTCATACGTTACACCTACACAGATCTTTTTAATTGTAATCGAGAACTTACATACCTATTTTTATATTCTAAGTCTAGTCTAAACTTTACCCCCTATTTGCCCCTTCAAGGGAAAATGTTGTCTGGTTTACCTAAACAGATCTTTTTTAATTTTAATTGAGAACTTGTGTACCTACTTTCAAACTTCTAAGTCCAGAAATTAGAAAATTCCATATAAACTCCATACCCCTTAATTTTCTAAAAATCCTTTCTTAGTGCTCATTTACACCATAAAAAGAATCCCTGTGCCAAATTTCAAGTTTCTCGGTATAGTAGTTTTGGCTGTGCGTTGATATATAAGTCAGGTTTGCCTTTGGCCCGCAGCTCCGCCCGCGTAAGTGTCGATTTCTCAGGAACAGTAGAATTGCCCGGAATACATTAGTTCATGACTTTCAATGAAACACCTTAATATTGAATTTAAATTGAATAACTTCTAAAACGGAAAGTTTCATACTAACTTTGCATCTCCGTTATACCTCCTTAAGGGATGATGATAAAAGTATTTTACTTGTGTTTCATGCCTTTCAGTAAAGAATCTTCATGCTGAATTTCATTCGACTAACTTCAAAAATGACAAAGTTTCATGCTTACTTTATTTTACCCCCTTAAGGGATGATTTTTGAGTAAAATATTTTATTCGTGTTTCATACCTTTCAGTAAAGAACCTTCATGCTGAATTTCATTCGAATAACTTCAAAAACGGCAAAGTTTCATACTAACTTTTCCACCCGTTTTACCCCCTTAGGAGATGAATTTCCAAAAATCCTTTCTTGGTGTTCTCCTACGTTATAAAAGGAACCTCTGTGCAAAATTTCAAGTTTCTAACCCTTATAGTTTAGGCCCTGCGTTGATATATCAGTCAGTCAGTGAGCTTCTCCTTTTTTATTAGTATGGATTACTATGGATAGTACGGCTAGGTATAATGCTGTCGTATAATGATGATGAATTGACTTCGGATTTTGATTTTCTTATGTCACTTATTATTTTAATTTTTTTTGCTCTATATTTGTAGGCAAACTCATGCCTTGAGTTCATTCAAATAACGATAACTTTTTTTTTAATGAACCGATTTTGATGAAACAAACTTTAAATGTTTAACTGAGTTAAAACAAAGCAATTGGTGAAAGTTTGAAGTAAATCGGTTCAGTATTTTCGGAGATAATCGTGATAATACATACAGACAGACAGACAGACAGACAGACAGACAGACAAAAAATTCCAAAAAAAATGTACAGACAAAATATTTTTACTGTTTTATTATATGTATAGATTTACAATGCTATTTTGATATATATTTATTTCTCCGCTGTGTTCTGTTTATTAAATTAAGAATTTCGGCGCCGAGATTGAATTGTGCGGTAGCTCAGATGGCAGAGCATAGGTCGTACGTACATAGACCTCGGTCGCCGGTTCAAGTCCCGCCCGCATGAAATTTTTTCATCATATTTTATTTCTTATTTTAGAAACACTTAAAAAAACAAAGCATTCTTTCCGTGGGAATTGAACCCATGACCTCCGGGTAGATTTTCACATTTATACTCAAAAAAATATCTGGATATTACTCAGAATCTATTGGTCTCGTGATGCGATGTGTTTATTAGGGTCCCGTACCCAAAGGGTAAAAACGGGACCTTATTAATTTCGCTCCGCTGTCCGTCTGTCTGTCGGTCCGTCTGTTACCAGGCTGTATCTCATGAACCGTTATAGTTAGACAGTTAAAATTTTCACAGATGATGTATTTATGTTGCACTATAACAACAAATACTAAAAATCCCATACAACAAACGTGGTAAAAAAAATTGTCAGTTTTGCTCGATATTGATAACGGCAACAGGTAGACGCTTGAAATATTCACAGAATATTTAGTTACATATTCACTTTAATAAGAAATAATTAAATAAAAATAAAATCAATATTAACGGAGGGCTACCATACAATAGTCATGATTTTTTTGCCATTTTTATAGATAACGGTACGGAACCCTTCGTGCGCGAGTCCGACTCGCACTAGGCCGGTTTTTTTTAAAACACCGCTTGTGCTTTGTTTTAAACTATGTACTGTAATTTAGGTCAGGGTTGTGTGTATGGGCCGCAAGGACAATGTCTTTATAATTGGTCGTCTGTCATCAAGACATCGCATCACAAAAAGCTTATTGACGAACGAAAATATAACATTCGTTATTTATCTAAAAATAACAACACTTGTTTCTCTGCAGTTAACTAGAGTACTTTAGTATTAGCACTTTATCAAAGTCAAAATCTAAACGTTTATTCAGAAAATAAGCCTTTGCAGGCACGGTTTTTTCACGGCTTTTTCACGTCAAATCACACTTTAAAGGATCTAATTTAGTCATATTTATATTATTAATTAATGTGCAAAAGCTACAGTAACACGCTAATCTCAGGAACTACTGGTTCAAATTGGAAAATTATTTTTGTGTTGGATAGTCCATTTATTGAGGAAGGCTTTATCTATAAAACATCACGATGAGACCAATAAGAGCGAAGCATCAATAAAAAATGTTTTGAAAACGGGGAAATATTATGCATCTTATACTAATACAGCGTGATTTTGAACCCCCTAGCTATATTGAAATCTGGGAATCAGAAACCCTTATAGTATACAGAATTGTAAGAAAAAAAGGTGTAAAACCAAAAAATTAATTTAACCTTTTATAGAAATTCGTCCAGCTGATCGGCGACTTTGTATGGGAAACCATATTTTCACCCTTTTATCGTTGGAATACCAAAGAGTCGAACTAAACGCTTTGACAGTTCTTTTTAGGTTCGAGTAGCTAAGATGTGGAATGAAACGCCTGTGTCTATATTCCCAGACAAGTACAGTCCCGGGACATTCAAAAGTAGAATAAATGGGTATCTCATGGATAGGCATGTAACATCCTCTTCTTCATCGTTACTTACTGTATTGAGGTGAGATGGGAGACAAAGGCCTACTTGAACATTTAGTAAAAAAAAATGAGAATAATTTTTATTGAGTAAACAGAAAGTTGAAGGTTCCCTCTTCGTAACCTCTACAACGTATTAAGCCCAATTATATAGCAACTAGTGGCCCGCCTCGGCTTCGCTCGGGTAGATATAGGTATTTAATCTATAGCCTATGTTCATCACGGATAATGGTAAAAGAATTTTTGAAATAGGTCCAGTATTTAAGTAAAATCACTTTAATGCGGTATTATCGCGTATATAACATTATTTTACCGTAGTAAAATGATTTTATTTAAATGTGTAACAATCGCGAAAACATCAGAAACCATTAGGTCCAGTAGTTTCGGAGCTTATTCAATGCAAACAATCAATGAAACTTTTCTCTTTATATAAATACATAAATAAATACATACGGACAAATCACACAGATTGAGCTAGCCCCATGGTAAGTTCGAGACTAGTGTTATGGGATACTAACTCAACGGTACTATATTTTTTAACAAATACATATATAGATAAACATCCAAGACCAAGGCCAATCTGAAAAATATTTCCATCTTGACCTGACCGGGGATCGAACCCGGGCACCCTCGTGTCGCAGGCTGGCGTGTTAACCACTGCGCCACGGAGCTGTATATATTAGTGTAGAAGAGAAAGTGAAAACATCAGCGTATCGAGTATTAGCATAGATTCAAAAAAAAATTGCGTCTCTTCATAGTTCCATGAGTATTAGTATTCGAGTATTTGCGCATTTGTTTCCGGATCCGCGACATTTCGGCGGCAAGGCGGCGCCGCCTCGCCGACTGCGTGGTTTACACCCCTGCCCTAGATTCAGGGCTTTGTGTCAGTCACCTGCCAGGTTGCAAAGTGCATTGCCCTAATTTCAATAGAATTTATAAAGAAAAATGTTTGTCATTAAATATAATATGGTAGGATGAAAAATGTAAAAAATATTTTTTATAAGTTGAAAAAATAATAAGCGCGCAACCGCACATGCCCGCTTCGTTCATTGTCAATTGTAAGCTTACTTAATTAGCAATCTACACAGATTGCTAATTGAAATAAAAATAAACCGGCCAAGTGCGGGTCGGACTCGCGCACTAAGAGTTCCGTACATTATATATAATAAGTTAGAAATTATTAAAAATATTTTTATTATATGCTGTATCTCAAAATTAATGCTTTTCGCAATTTTTCCTTTGCTATAAGTCGTTGCTTCGTACTAAATTTCAAGATTCTGAGTTCTCGGAAAGTACCCTGTAGGTTTTGATTCCCTTGCGAATGTCGAAAAGACACAAAAATTGCGACATAACCAGCTGTATCTTTTGATTGCGTTGGCTCAGAAGCTTGATTTTTTCACAATTGCAAGAGACAGCAGACCTGAGTATTTGATATGGATTTCAGCTAGATACCTCTACGCGTTCCTGAGAAAAAGGGTCTTGACAAGTCTGTCAAGACCCTTTTCTTGTTGTCGTTTGTCTGTCTGTCCGTCTGTCTGTCAGTCGACAGACAGACGGACAGACAGACAAACGGACAACCTAGTGATCCTATAAGGGTTCCGTTTTTTCCTTTTGAGGTACGCAACCCTAGAAACGAAGCGGCGAGAAATGTAAAAAATGAAGAGGCGACTAATAGTTTTGAAAAGAGTTTCATTCGGCGTCTTCTTCTCTGCAGTAGTTGGTTCCGAAACGCTAGTAGTGTGAAGGCTCGACCGTCCCGACGCTCTAGCCGAGTTCCACATATAAGGATGTTAGGGAGAGCACAAGACGACACACAGAAACAGAGAATAACTTTATTATAACTTCGCTTTACAACTTCGATAAATTAATAACAGAGACTTATGCTCTAAGATAGGTAGTAGACTCAAAGATATTAGTAGACTGAAAGACGTTAACAGATTGAAAGGTGGTAGCAGACTCAAGAATGAGTGATGAGAGAGAGAGAAAGTAATCTAAAAATTGAATGGAATGGAAAATAAATAAAATTTGAATTAAAATAAGGAATGAAAAATGGACAGGATGAGAGAAATGAGGTTGGATGAGATGCAGCATGCAGGTGGCATGCTGCAACGTTACAGTAGTTTTTGAATATTGACGTGAAAAAGTGCCTGAAATAATTATTAAAAGTGAGGTAATGGTTATCTTAACATTAATGTGAGCGTTTTGTGGTTAACTGAGTTGTATATTTATATAACATTAATAATCAAGTACACCTTCTTCTCTGAAATTCGTGTTGCTTGGGCCGGCCTCACTCTTGGTTCTGGCAGAATTGTCAGCGTCGCAGCTCGACCAGTTCGTCTGTGACAATATGCTGAGTCAGGACCCTTTCACTGTCGAGCATATAGTGTAGAAATATTCACAGTACAACCACACTGCACGTTACATAATTACTTCTGTTATATCTAGAAATACTTTCCTATTTCTATAAGTGATTATCTTGCATATATTTTTATATAATTATATAAGTTCCTTATAGGCTAACTTCATATTATATCAATGTGAATTGTGTGTTTTCGATGGTGAATAAATATTATCTATCTATCTATCTGAAAAGGCCTATTTTCTGAATAAATCTTTGAATCTTTAATTAAAACCTATTGCTTAATTTTCTACTAAATTCACTACCTACCACCCACTGTTCGTAAATTGGCGAATCTCTCCCTTGCAATAATGTCATCAACCCCGCACTATACGTATAACTGCGCACCATGTTTATCACAGACATCCCCTACTAACACCATTACGGATTATATATACAAAAGGGCGGTCTGTCTATCTGTTTGCTGAATTTAAATGAATGAGATGATAGTAATTTAAATATTTAGTAGTTTTGGAGCCTCATTATCATCATCAGGTCTTTTTTAGTCTCCATTACAGGAGCATGACCCTCTCTACTACTACCTAGAGCCATACTTGGTCAGAGCAGTCAGAGGATTTGTCCTACACTCTCCACGCTGGCCAGACGGGTTGGAGAGGTCTCACAGATGTTTATAAGCTTTGTTTAGCTTGTATTTCCTAAGTCGCTTTCTACGACATCTACGGGAAGACTTGGAGTGGTTCTATTCTACTCTGCCGGATACCACACGGCTTGTTGTGGCAGTTTCGGAGCCTATTCAATGCAAATAAGCAAACAATCAAATCTTTCCTCTTTATAATATTAGTGTAAAATTGTAGATGTACATTAGTGTAGATGTAGACTAATGTACATATATTATAATCACACTATCATCATCATCATCATCATATCAGCCGCAAGAAGTCCACTGCTGGACATAGGCCTCCCCCAAGGATTTCCAATACGACCGGTTGGAAGCGGCCTACATCCAGCACAAACACACTATACGACACCATAAATAAATAAATATATACGGACAAATCACACAGATTGAGCTAGCCCCAAAGTAAGTTCGAGGCTTGTGTTATGGGATACTAACTCAACGATACTATATTTTATAACAAATACATATATAGATAAATATCCAAGACCAAGGCCAATCTGAAAAAGATCATTTTCCATCTTGACCTGGCCGGGGATCGAACCCGGGCACTCCGTGTCGCAGGCTGGCGTGTTAACCACTGCGCCACGGAGCTGTCAAAAGCAAATACAAAGGAAAAAAAAATCTACCACACAAGTCACAACGCAGATTACACCCCATTAGGCGTGGGCCGAACCGGTAGGCTACGCTACGACTCGCAACTAGAAAAATGTCGTAGCAATTGCTACGACGCCGCTACGATAGCTGTTCTACGCGTAACTTTTATCGGAGTAAGTCGGAGGTATAGAATAAGTACATAAATAGACTTTATAGAGATAATTATTTTATTTTATTACTAGCTTTCGCCCGCGGCTCCGCCCATGTCAATGTCGATCCCTCGGGAATAGTACTTTTTTCCCGGGATAAAAGGTAGCTTATGTCCTTTTCCGTACTCCAGAGAACTTGTATGCAAAATTTCATGATGATCGGTTCAGTAATTACGGCGTGAAAGCGTAACAAACAAACAAACAAACAAACTCACTTTCGCATTTATAATATTAGTAAGGATAAGGATTAAATTGAAATACATTTTTCCTCTCAGACATTTTCGTCTTAAATCGCTATTATCCTGAAAGAATACAAACTCCTGCGGATTTTTACTTATTCTGATGTAATTTAGTAAGCAAACCCTGAAAATCACGCCCAAGCTACCCGCTTGCTACAGTTCCAGTAGGGTACATGTTCTCTGGCGCCATACCGTCGGGCGAAGGCGCCGGCCCCAGCGTCGCCGTCTGAACTACCCTGCAGTGTACTATTGCACGATATACATTGATGGCTGACGAATTACTTATATTACATTTTTTTACCCTTGAAGCAAAAATAAGGGTGTTATAGATTAGTTTGAAGTTTCTGGTTGTGTTGTTTTGTGTATGTCTGTGGTACCGTAGCTTCCAAATAGTAAGTAGAGTAAAAGTTATAGATTTTTATGCAGTTTTTTTTGACGTGATGTCGGGATGTAATACGAGACGAGCTCCAAGGTGCAGTGGTTAACACGCCATACTGCGACACGAGGGTGCCCAGGTTCGATCCCCGGCCAGGTTAAGATGGAAAATGATCTTTTTCAGATTGTTCTTGGTCTTGGATGTTTATCTATATGTATTTGTTATAAAATATAGTATCATTGAGTTAGTATCCCATAACACAAGTCTCGAACTTACTTCGGGGCTAGCTCAATCTGGGTGATTTGACCGTTTATATTTATTTAAATCGACTTTACAGACAACTAATTTTTATGTAAATGTAGATTGTTTCTAGCTATATTTGATCGAAATCGGTTCAGCGTTTCACAACGTTTATAGGTCGCATCACCATACGTCAAACGCACGGTGAAGAACGAAAGTAGCGACACACCCTAAGGGGAACTGTTAGGGTCCCGATCCCAACGAACAGACATATACACATTATGTGATTATTTGATGTACAAGTTTTTATCTATTCATCATCATCATCATCATCATCAACCTATACTAGTCCACTGCTGGACATAGGTCTCTCCCATGGCACGCCACTGAGCTCGGTCTTGAGCTTTTCTATTACGGTTCAATAAATACAGGCCTATGAGATGAGAAGAGAAGGATGTGATGGACGGATATATTAATAAGGTTCCTATCGGCACCCTTTGTGTACAGAATCCTAAAAACATTAAGAAAATAATTTTACGTCTAAAAAGTAAACAAATCACAGAACCAGCAGTGTATATCGTGTAGCGTGCGTTCCCGTCACTCCAGACTCGTCCCTGCGTTATTCAGTATCTCATATCTTGGTGGGTGGACGTCTCGGATTTTCACCATGGGTCTGGAGAAGCGAACAGTGAAGATCATTGGGATTGTGGTGGTGGTGTTGCTTGTTATTGGTGAGTTTTTCTGTCTTTTTTGGGCGATTATGACTACTCATATATTGGTGGATGGACATCACGGAACTTCGTTTTGGGACTGGAGAAAAGAACTGTAAATCATCATCATCATTTCGAGTAGGTGTCACGGTCAATCGACCAGACACATGCAGAACTGTAAATATAATTTGGGATTGTGGTGGTGGTGTTTCTTGTAATTGGTGAGTTTTTCTCTCTTTTTTTGTGCGCTTATTTCTGGTTCGCATGTATTGGTGATTTGACTTCACGAGATATCATTTAGGGGCTGGAGAAAGAATTGTGATGATCACTGGGATAGATGAGATTTCATATTATATTTTTATTATTTATTTATTTACCTTGGAGCCTGGCTGACCCTGGGAGTTCTCCATAGGGCTGGATGAACGGCTAAGATTTTGATTTATTGTGATTTTTCTTTCTATATTGTTTTCTATAGAAACTAATGATGAAGATTATTGAATTGTTGAAGTTAGAAGAAATCATTGGCAAGTAACTAAGTACTACGTTTTTATCACTTCTGTGTTAACGTCTTCGTCACATTACTATATTGCGTAGGTTAAATTTGACGCAACCTTTTGTTGAGTACTTTATAATTTTTAGTATAGACGTAATTCCGGTGGGCCTTATACTTTAAAAACAAAACTAAAATATGCCAGTCCAATCTTAGTATAACCTTGCTTACGCCAAAGGTTAAGGAGAAACGCAATAATTGAGATAGCGCGAAACGCAAAAAGTCGTTCGTATGTCCCGTTGTCCGGTTGTTCCAATGTACAGGTTGCATTTCTCAATCGATTCTTGTGAAATATTGTGACGGTTCATTAATAACATATTTTTATCAATACATATAATAAAAGAGTAAAAAAATGTGTCTGTACATTTAATATATTTACAAAAAAATTATATAGGGCGATGGAGACATACTAATAGAGTAGGAATTAAAAAAAAAAGTCTGTCTGTTTGCGTGTTTGTTTGTTGTTTATACACGCTAATATCCTGAAATACTAGACAGATTCGAATGAAACTTATTTCATTGTATAGCTATATAGGGTATAATTTATTTTGAAAACTGGAACACCTGATGCAGAACTATAACGGTCCAGCTAAACTATAAGAAATATAAAAATGACGCCTTGACAAAAGTTGTTTAGCCTGATGAGCATTTTCTGCGGAGTCATAAAGTCCAAGCGAATAAAGTCGCCGGCATCAACTAGTCTAGAATATTTGTGTCAATTTCAAAATGGCGGAATTGGCACAAAGCGTCTTTGTTTACTGTGATACGAGTAAGATTCGCGAGGTCAACAGCTCACAGAGTCACTAGCACAGGGTGGAAATAACAGGTATACCTACACTTTAGTATTATAATTTAAAAAATAATATTAACTATTGCTTGCTCATCAATCGCGAGAAACGCAGACACAGGAGTTCTTGGCGGGAATTTCGGTGGAGAGCACGGCTTGTGTTTTGGATTGTTTTGTAAATTGTTTCTAGTGGACTTTATAATGTAAAATCGGTGTAATTTGGTGTTACCATGTGTGGAATAACTGAAATTAACTGTCACAGTGCGGCTGTGGTGAGATTTACTTAGCGGGCTGGTGGACCGCCTTGTCTCGTTGCGTCGTCTGTGATCAAGCCAGTGGATTCGTGGGAATTGTCGCCAGGGGCTCCGTAGAATCAATGAAATGAACTACACCATCGTTTCATTAATAACAAGACTTGGAGAAAGCGCGGGAAAACTCATTTATACTTGATACTAGCTAAATACGTAACGCGTGATAGCCATAAATAAAAATAAAAAAACCCACAATTGATTATCTATTGTTATGTTGCCCGATCGGGGCGATTGGTGGTTGAGCGGTTAAATATAGTATTTAGGGCCGGCAGTTAAACATGAAAAGTAATGAGACAAGTGTACCTCTAGCAGCATCGCTGATGTGAAGCCTTCATCGCGTTTTTCATCACATTTCACACATTTCCTACGTTATCTCAGTGACTGCGTCTCGATATATTGTTTTAATTGATGAAGGTTAATTGGCCTGTTATCATAGACACGTAGATAGCCTCACAGAAAAAAGTCAGGAGCTGTTAAATCAGGCTATCTTGGAGGCCTCTCAATGTCACCGTTTCTCGAAATTAATCAACCGGGAAAAGTTATTTTAATGATTCTAAAAACTTTTTATTAATTAAAACGCGTTTTTTCATCGTAAAACGCTCCATAACAAATTTGCCGAATTTACACAAAGTAATTTTTATGCAACAACTGTCATATTTACCGCCAAATCAAAATGGTGGCAAAAAAGTTGTATACCTAAGTTGGCCACCCTATGTAAGTTGGTGGCCATTATTTGAGTGTGATTTTTGTAACTACCGTCTGACCACACGATAACTGTTGCCACCACACCAAAGACATAAAATATACCTACTTATCTGTTGTGGGTACTAACGGCTTATCGTGCTTGCCAAAATTCTTTGAAGGATCTTATTTAACATGCATCTTATTCAGCGGGGTATACAGGGTGATTTTAAATTGGCATCAGAATCCCTAATAGAATATACATTCGCAAGAAAAAAAAGGTAATTTATGAAAAAAACTTAGACTTTCCATAGAAATTTGACCAGCTGATCGGTGAATTTATAGGGGAAACCTTAGATCCATGGGGGAGGCTCAATTTTGTTCATAATTTTTACCTTTTTTTTTCCTGCAGGTCTATATTCTACCCCTGTATATGTATTTACACCCTTTACATTCTGTATATGTATATAAGCTAGTTTAATACTTATTTATGTACAACAAATGTAAATATTGACCGCCGCCGATCTGTCTGGATAAAGTTGTAAACAACTTTTATGGTTTCCATTGAGTGTGCGCTCCGAGCTGATTACGAGGACAATGCACCTCGTTGCTGACGTCACCTTTGATGCCATTAAGAAAAGAGCGGTAGACGTAGTACCAATAAGAAAAGAGCGATAGAAATATTGCGAAAAAAAGCAAATTTGGCAATCTGACAACTTGGACTTTTCTTCCATGCTGGTCTGGGAGAAAAGAAAACGTAGAATGTGCCAGCTGCTTCTCTTCCCGCGCAGATCGTAATTTGGGCTAAACTCTGCGGAATGATGTCAATACGCGATGCGGCTAGCATCCCATCACTATTTTGATTCTGTTTTCCATCTACACGCCCTCCAACATGCTAAATGTGGCCATAATATCTTATAGACCTAGGATCTGTCTATCCCGCAAGGGATAAAGACGTGATACTATATATGTATGTCTATCTATCTTTGTTACTGCTAGCTTGGACACTTCTTATTTTTGATCCAACGAAACTTTCGTTGAATTTATCTATCCAGAAAAGTGCTGAATGAAGCTCAATGCCCCAGTGGTCGTGAGCATTATTAGCGCTTACACATGTTAAGCAACTCTGGGCGCAGACCCAGCTGGAATGGGTGACCGCAAGTGGTATAAAAATATCTCGAGCCACTCCGTACTTCGGAAGGCACATTAAAATCAAATCAAAATATAAATAATTTATTTGCTTAAATAGAGTGAGAACAGTGTTCTTAATTTAATGATCAACATGACTAGGCGTTGGTCCCGGCTTTCAACATTGATGTCGGTCGTTAAGCTATGTCAAATACCTTTAGCGGTAGCTTGTACAATCTTGACAGCAGTGCTGGCCACTTACACACATAAAAAACAAACAATAATTCTTAAATAAACTTATCCTTATAAATTGTACATGCTTCTGCCCTATAATTGAGTTAATATCCTCTAACTTATTCGCCGGTTGACTGGAAGAGATCCTATCTTGGGATAAGTCCCATCTTTCTTAACTGTATTTTTTATAGCTTCTTTCTATGTACAATAAAGATATCACAAACAAACAAACAAACAAAACTTTTCTGTACCTAAGGTTCTTAGTTGGAATATGCACATCCTAACTAATATTATAAATGTGAAAGTGAATTTGTTTGTTTGTTACGCTTTCACGCCGTTACTACTGAACCGATTATCATGAAATTTTGCATATAAGTTCTCTGGAGTACCGAGAAGGCATAAGCTACTTTTTATTCCGGGAAAAAGTACTATTCCCGAGGGATCGACATTGACGCGGGCGGAGCCGCGTGCGAAAGCTAGTACTGACATATTTCTTTTTTTTTAGGAGGCATTATAGGACTGGTGTTGGGACTGATACTTTCCCGTCGTTATGTTGGTAAGTGTTTTATACAACATTTCTAATGTTTTCATGGTGTGTTTTATATTTTTTTTTTTTTTTTTCATTTATTATCATCTAAAAAATCTTACAAAACATTATGTAGGTATTAACTTAGCATAGCGAAACCACTAAGGTTTGAATGTATGTTTGTTTGTTATGAATAAATATTGGAATCTCCGAATCAGAATCCCTAATGGAATCCCTAATAAATAACAGCCTCCGTGGTCCAGTGGTTAAGGCGTTTGCCTGTTGACCCGGGGGTCGTGGGTTCGGCTCCCACCGGAAGCATGCTTTGTTTAGTTGCTTCCAGTTTGGTTAGGACATTGCAGGCTTGAATCACCTGATTGTCTGATAATAAAGATGATTCCGTGCTTCGGAAGGCACGTTAAGCCGGTGGTCCCGGCTGCCATCTGGTAGTCGTTAAAGGAACCACGTCAGAGGCTGAGAGGCGGTTCCGAAGAACTCTGACACCAGGGTGTGCATGGTCGATTGACCGTGGCACCTACTCGAAATGATGATGAATGGAATACAGAATTGCAAGAAAAAAGTTGATCCTACAAAAAAAAAGGATTCCCATACAAAGTCGCCGATCAACTGGTCGAATTTGTATGGAAGGTCAAATGTTTTTTCATTCAATTCAATTCTGTATTCCATTAGGTATTCTGATTCCCAGATTTCAATATAGCTAGGAGGTTCGATATCACGCTGTAATAAAAGGAAAATCTGAATTACTGACTTATATAAACGCACAGACAAAACTACTGTACCTACAAACTTTAAATTTGGGACAGGGGTTCCTATCATTATGTAAGCGAGCACTAAGGAAGGATTTTTAAAAATTCAACAACTAAAGCGGGGAATTAGGGGGTGAAGTTTATATGGAATTTTAAGTATGAAAATAGGTATATAAGTCAATTAAGTATTCAGTAAAACATATAATATAATGTAACATAAAATAATACTAATTAACTAATAATAATTAAAACTACTTAAAAAATATAATTATTTACAAATTATACAGTCCCTGCAAACCGTCATTCTGCGGCAACGTGCCCAAAAGGCTGGCAGCATTGCCACGTTGGATGGCAATGCTTATCCTTTGAGCCAGGTAATTGCCAGCCTTTTGGTCGCGGGATACCTCGATCAGTCTCTTTGACAGAAAGTCAAAGAGACGATGGGCTGATGGACCCCACGGACCCATTGTTTCTACCCCAAAAGGCTCAAATATGTAGCTGTCTCCGATACCTACATACTTGCGCCTTTTGAGGTTTTCCGCTGTGGCTGTTGCTGTACCGGCCTTTGACTTGATGACCTGAAGATGAGACGGCGCTAGGGTATCAACGCATGTAGCATCCCATACCAAAGGCCGCCCCAATCGCCAGGGCACCAGAGTCATTCCATCCGGTCTCTTGCCAATTTAAATGAAGCGCAAATATTTTAAACGCTGACTCCCTTAAGGTAGAAAAATGCTTTAGAAGCAAAATAAAAAAAATCGGCACATATACTTTCATAGAAGGTACTTTCAAACGATTTTCATGACTTGATCTGTAAGAATAAGGGTGACGTGGGAGTGAGGTGATAGAGGTCGCGACAGGATTAGATCCTGTCGCGACCTCTATCACCTCACTCCCATAAGATGAATTTCCCCCAGAACTGGAGGTGTGGCCGCGCACGGAAGAGTACCGCTGGGAGGAGCCTCTCATCGAGTTCCAGCCGAGCGACGCTGGCAGTTGGCACATCTGGTATTCGCGTATCAATGACTTCCTCAGAGGTATGGTTGCTAACGCATTTTTTTTTTAAATCTATGGTTGCTACAATTCTTTCAGCTATTCTGTCTCTATAATAATTATTTTGTAGTTTACTGAGATCGTCTAAACTATAACTAGGTGTATACATCATCGTCATCATCATCAGGTCTTTTTTAGTCTCCACTGCAGGAGCATCACCCTCTTTGTACTACCGGAGCCATACTTGGCCAGAGCAGACAGAGGATTTGGCCTACACTCTCCTCGCTGGCCAGACGTGTTGGAGAGGTCTCATTGATGGTTATGAGCTTTGTTTAGCCTACGTCGCCTCTTACGACCTCCGTGGGAAGACTAGCAGTGGTCCTATTCTACTCTGCCGGAAACCACACGGCATAGGTATATACAATCCAGAAGTTCAGGAAATTTGCCCAGCTTTACTGCTTTGAAGTGGTGGAAGTAGGTATGTTTTCAATACCGACACGGGAGCTCGATGGCCTAGTGGACGTGAGCATATATAGCGTTAGCACTGGTTAAGCAACCCTGGGCGCAGTCCTCACTAGGATGGGTGACCGCAAGTAGCATCACAATATCTGGAGCTCCTCCGTGCTTCGGAAGGCACGTTAAGTCGTTGGCCTTTAGGTAGCTTTAAAAATCTGATACCAGTGTTGGCGGGGAGTGAGACAGGCCTGCCCCGGGCTCCCATGCAAAAGAACTAAGGATACAACCGGGCAAACGCTAAGATGATGATGATGATCTTTTTTTATAGAACAGAAAGTTTTTTTATTCATGTTATCAACCGTAAAGAAGCCGAAGACCAACTAGAAGAGACGCATTTTATTAAGAGCACTACCTTCAATGCCATTTTTACATTTCTGTCCAACAGACTACGAGACCTCCACACCAGACATGCCACCTCGCGCTCCGTGCTCGACCCACAACCGCCGTGATCAGCAGATGAGGTCAGACAGCTGTGAACAAGCTATGAGATTCTGGGCACCATGTACAGCTGATGAGTTCTATGGATACCACGTGGGGAAACCCTGCGTTTTCCTGCGGCTTACACATGTGAGAATCATTTTGTTTCTTTATCAGGCGTTCAAAAGACGAGACGTGCCGACCACGCATAGGACTCGCACACGCGCTAATGCCTTGGTTTTTACCATTGCGGCACCGCCGTCGTATTCCCTCTTAGCAGGGCAGACCTAATATACGTAAAAGAAAAAGTTTGAAGAGTTTCTATTTTACATAGTTAGGTCTATCCTACTCAGAGCCTGATGATTAATCCTTAGGCTAATTAGGCCGCAGCCTAGGGCACGAGGATCGAGAAGGCGCGCTGAAATCGTGTCTTCGCATGCTGTTAACGCACTGTGCAGATTAAAAGGCAACGTTAGTATCACTTGCAGATTGATCTGAAGACTTATAGGTAGTATAAACTTTGTTTAGTTGTTTCCAGTTTGGTTAGGACATTGCAGGTTTGAATCACCTGATTGTCTGATAATAAGGATGATTCCGTGCTTCGGAAGGCACGTTAAGCCGTTGGTCCCGGCTGCCATTTGGTATTCGTTAAAAGGAATCATGTCAGAGGCCGAGAGACGGTTCCGTAGAACTCTGTCACCAGGGTGTGCATGGTCAATTGACCGTGTCACCTACTCGAAATGATGATGATAGGTAGTTATAAACTATGTTAACATTTTCACACTAGTAAACACATTCAAAACTAATATACTACTTTTTAGGCCGAACGTAACACACCTGGCGGGGGCGCGTCGTCATAATTAGCCTGGTGCGGTCAAAACTCTTGATCAGTCGCTGATCCTACTCAAATTGGCGTACAAGTTCAGCACCGCCATAGAAACCAAGGCATAAGGCAGATAGCAGGAAGCTTCGCACTGTCTTTTCGTCCAAGATACCTCAGTGCCTAAAGATATAAGTCTTCAATCAATGTGTGTTACCAGTGATGACTTGCGGCTCAGAAACGTGGTTCGTTACTATGGGCCTCATAAGAAAGCTCAAGGTCGCTCAAAGAGAAAGAAAATTAATGTAAGAAAAGCTTAAGGAACAACCCTTAAAAGTAAAAAAGCCCCAGGTCAACGTGACCGTATGGCAAGATCATGACTTGCAAGAAATTTACTGATTAAAACTAATATATTGAATCCAAACAATGTCTGCTGTAAGTTTTTGAGGAGTTAGGTTCTCTGGAGACCATTCTGGTTGCAGCATCAGGTCGAAATTATCAATTAATTGTCATTATACTGCTATAATGGCACGCGTTATGCACTTAATCGAGTAATCATACGCCATTACATCACTTTGGAGAAGAGCTGATACTCTTACACTGTTGGACCGATATTTAACCAAACATAGCTAGAATCACCGCAAGGAAACTGGCTTTCAAATGAAAAAACCGCATCGAATTTGGTCCATCCATTTGAGGGCTACAATGACACAGACAGACACACACAGACATCGACGTCAAACTTATAACATCCCTCTTTTTGCGTCGGGGGTTAAAAACAAAAACGCCGACGCTGCCCGGACACCGCGCCCTATCCATATCATTCCATCGTCTCACGCGCATAGTACTCATTCTTAAATACATATAGTTTTTAAATCAAAGTAATAGACGTAGAATTTTCATGATTTCTGGACTCTTATTTTAGCAAAGCACATCTCATTAGGATCGCGTATCCTACAGCTCGTGACTGTACGAAGTTATTCATCAACGTATTTTATCTACATACAGTCGTCAACGTTCCACTGCTGAACCCTGGCTTATAAATGACTAGCTTTCGCCCGCGGCTCCGCCCGCGTCAATGTCGATCCCTCGGGAATAGTACTTTTTCCGGGATAAAAGGTAGCCTATGTCCTTCTCCGTACTCCAGAGAACTTGTATGCAAAATTTCATGCTGATCGGTTCAGTAGATACGGCGTGAAAGCGTAACAAACAAACAAACAAACAAATAAACAAACAAACAAACTCACTTTCGCATTTATAATATTAGTTAGGATAGGATTAGGATAGGATAGGATGTTATCCATCACATTATTTTGGCATCTTTGCCTTTTAAAACGGCGTTATATTTGACTCGCCAATTCCCCCTTTGGTTCAAGGTCAAAGAGGGCGTAACATTGCCCAATAAAGTTTGACGATTCTCCAACGCTGTACACATACATCTATCTATAGGTACCAACCTATCGTTTTGGCTTATATGTTAGTAGCTCTAGTACTAGGTTAAGTAAAGCGCTTAACTATTTAACCATCCTGAATATCGGATCCGATGGGAGGGACGCCGCTATACGTTAGACACGATACGAGATATCTTCAATCGTATCGCGCGATTCGCGCGTATTGCGGCGTCGCGGCGTCCCTCTTCTCATCGGGTCCGATTCAGGGGTACTATTTTTGAAAGTATGACACTCAACTTAGAACGATTTTTGTATGGAAAATCGTTCGAAGTTGCTCGTTTACGAACGGCGTAATTTCAAAAATAGCAGTCCAGGATGCGATTCAAGATGGTATAATACTCTCTTATGTCAACAATCCTAATCCTAACTAATATTATAAATGCGAAAGTGAGTTTGTTTGTTTGTTTATTTGTTTGTTTGTTACGCTTTCACGCCGTAACTACTGATCCGATCATCATAAAATTTTGCATAGAAGTTCTCTGGAGTACGGAGAAGGACATAGGCTACCTTTTATCCCGGGCAAAAATACTATTCCCGAGGGATCGACATTAACGCGGGCGGAGCCGCGGGCGAAAGCTAGTGTTTTAATAAATATTCTTTTTTAAACTTTTGTGGTTTGTGTGAGTCGTTGAGAGAGTGAGAGAGTGTGCACGAAGGGTTCCGTACCATTTATGTATTTCTAAACAACATTAGACTCCATTGTAACCTTTTTATTTTGTTAAATATTTATTTGAATTAAGTAGGTATTTATTTTTAAAGTGCCTATAAATCTAAATACCTATGTTAATATTTCAAGTTTCTACGTGTTGTCGTTATTTAGATCGAGTAAAAAACGGCATAACGTTTCTTGTATGTAGGTACATATGGGAGTTCCCCTTATAACAGCATAATAAAATAACAGTGCGAATTAGTTCCGTCTTCCATTCCTAAAATTAATAACTTGATGTATAAGGATAGTAGCGAGGGATATTTTTTCAAGAAACAATAGCCTAATCTATCCCGCCTCGCTCAGATCAACTGGAAACGGCTTAGCGGAGCAAGGTATTCGTACGTAATAAACAAGCGACATAGGTATCGTTGCGAGGGATGTGTCGCGTCGCGAGGGATGTGTCGCGAGGGATGTGTCGCGAAGAATGTGTTGAGAGGGATGTTGTTCAGAGGATGTGTGCTAGGTCTGGCGGGCGGGAAACTGCTGCTAACAGTCACTAGAAGGTGTTTGTAAGAGAAAGATATGTATAGTACAGAAAACAGATTAAGTAGTGGAAATAAAACACTTTTATATAAACAACTAGCTTTTCGTTAGATATTCAAAAAATATTTGGCATGTATTTTTTCTTTTGTCGATTAAACAAAAAATGATAAAAATATAGCCCTTTGAAGTTCCGTGTGACGTCATAGTTTGCTACAATTTTTAGCAAACTTTGACGTCACGAGCCCCCACTCCTGAACTTTGATGCGCTATAACTTTATTATTTATTGTTTATTTGACAAAATAAAAAATACGTGTCAAATATTTTTTTATTATCTAACTGACGGACTAATCTAACTGACAGGAAACTAGCCTATTGTGTTGCGTTAGTAGTATGCTTGAACGATGACGCTGGTTTTTTATAGAAATCACTCGTGATAACATTTCTAATGTGTCTGTTGTTCTGTGATCCGATGTGATGTGTATACATACCAATGCTCGTTACTTTACCTCTGCGTCCATTATCTCATAGTGTAGGTTCTTACAGTAGGCGAGCCCATGATGCTAAATGTGGATTTACTCGAGCGTCGTGGGGACCCATTAGACTTTAAAGATTAGGTGGTAGAAAGGAAATAAGGTGATATGATATTTTTCATTTCACCGGTGGGAAGAGCAGATAAGGGGTTTCAAAAATCAAAACAAAAATAATAGTTACATGAAAATACTCGACTGCGTCTAATTTATACAAGCTGGCTTTATCCAAAAAATGTGTATTAGCAATAATCTGATGATTTGACCATGACGTTGGGGGGTGGGAGGGTAACAAAAGTGCACACAAAAAAAGTCGAAAAAGTCACAAATCGGTCGTGGTGGGCTGTTTTTTTATTAGGAACGAAATAATTCAAGAATAACTAGGAACATATAATTTGACGATATGTTGTAGCAAAAAAAATATCAATAAACATAACCCCCCATTTCTAAAGTCGGATATGTGGTGGAGGTAGTTATACGGTGTCCGAGGTATCCCTCATATCTTAATCTGATGCGCTCGAGTAAATCCGAAAATCCCCTCTTGGGCTCCCATTACTACTATTACTTCAAAAATTCAGTAAATTATGAACTTACTATTGTTGTTTTAGACTCACTACTGGGTCCCCGAGCCGTACAACATGTCTGTGATGGTACCAATGGCGCCGCCCCTAGATATGCCTGAACATCTGAAGAGAGCCATGGTAAGTTTATACGATAAATTTTACTTGTGATTGCTGATTGGATCTCTAAGAGATCAAACGGAACCACGTGTAGGTACTTTTCAAGTCCCCGGAGAGTTTTGGAGATAATCTAATTTTAACTTTCGAATTCAAATTGCTTTTTTTTCATCGTTTTAGATAGTCTACTTTATACATGAACCAGTCCATATAAAAAGTAATATAATTTTTTAAGTCCTGTAGTCAAGAAGCTGTTGATGTTCAATTATTTAAAGGAAACAGAACATAACTTCAAGTGATTCCTCTCATCAATAAATCATCTTATTCTGCAGTCATAACTCATAAGTGCTGGCCTTAACACTTGATTTGACAATATGAATAAATATTTTGATGATATTGATTATCATGGTCAATATCATCGAAATGTTTTCTCATATCGATGGAAATAATACAATCATCATCAACATCATCATCATCATCAGGTCCTTTTTAGTCTCCACTACAGGAGCACGACCCTCTCTGTACTACTAGTGCCATACTTGGCCAGAGCAGCCAGAGGACTTGACCTATACCCTCCACGCTGGTCAGACGGGTTGGAGAGGTCTCTTAGATGTTTATAAGCTTTGTTTAGCTTGTATTTCCTAAGTCGCCTTCTACGACATCCACGGGAAGACTTGGAATACAATCAATCTCTTTATTTCCTCTAGATCCAGTTCCCAGTCCATCAGTTTGGAGACCATGTGTGGGTGACATGCGACGGCGAACGCAGTTCAGACAAGGAGAACATCGGCCCGATCCAGTACATCCCAGCAGAACTGCCTCCAGGATTCCCCTTGAATCGCTTGGCTACTGCTGATCGGATCTCGTATAACATGAGGAACCAGCCGGATAGGGTTCCACCTCCATTGATTGCAGTGTTATTTGAGAACCCAAGACGTAAGTACATTACTACGCAGATTAACTCGGAAAAGAACATTCCTTTCTGTATATACTAGCAGAACTACCTCTAGGATTCCCCCTGTTCAGACTGGCTGCTGCAGAACGGATCTCATATAAGCATTATGAGAAATCAACTTGACAGAGTTCCTCCTACTTTTATTGCAGTATTCATTGAGAACCTAAAACGTACTTAAGCCTTTTTCAACGAATCAGCTCAATGAAACAACTTCAGTCCAGTAAATTCCTAAAGAACTACCACTGGCTTCGTATTTGTTTTCCTCTGTTCTACTGATGATCGGTTTTTTAGCTTGATAGAGGTCCTCCTTCATTGATCATAATATTCCTCAAAAAAGTCTCTCTCTCCAAAGGATTCTTCATGGGAGGATATTGCCATACTCGCCACGCTTAACAGCCGGCTTGGCGAGCGCAGTTTCGTTGGCTTCTCGTGCTTCAGACTGCTCATCGTATTTTTAAGCTGGAGATGGATAAGAATTTGTTGGATTTAGGAAGAAAATACAGATATTAGGATACTACTCACTCGGATGAATTGGAGAAAAGCAATAAGTAGCTTAGGAGGCCGAGGCCGAAGGATAACAACTGCTTGGTAGGAGGCGACCTGTTGAAAAGAGTTTCTTTTGGCGTTTCTTCTCTGCAGTGGTCGGTTCCGATACGCTAGCAGTCTGTAGCTTTTGCACATTAATTAATAATATAAATATGACTAAATTTGATCCTATAGCCTATTTTCTGAATAAACGTTTTGATTTTGATTGATTTGGATTTTGACACCTCTGAAGCCAATCAATCGTACAGGATGTAAGCAGTATTGACTGTGTCTGAAGGTCAAGCATGTTCATGACTAACTCCGTGGCGCAGCGGTCAACACACCAGCCTGCGACACGGATTGACCGGGTTCGATCCCCGGCCAGGTCAAGATGGAAAATGATCTTTTCCAGATTGGCCTGGGTCTTGGATGTGTATCTATATATGTATTTGTTATAAAATATAGTATCTTTGAGTTAGTATCCCATAACACAAGTCTCGAACTTACTTTGGGGCTAGCTCAATCTGTGTGATTTGTCCGTATATACTGGGTGGCGCAAAAGTAAAGACCCTATTTGGTTCAGCTATAACATTTTTTCTAAATTAGAAAACTAGATTTAGGTTTTTTTAAATGTATATTTGTGCCATTAAATTTCGTACCATTAGGATTTAAAGATGATGTCTTTTAAATGGTGACCTCCAGAGTTGATACACATTTGAGCCCTATTTATGACATTTTGCATAACTTGCCGTAACACTTCCTGCGATATGTTCGTTATTTCTTGACGAATGTTTTCTTTTAGAGCTGCGAGAGTCTGTGGCTTGTTCACATACACCCGAGATTTCAAAAAACCCCAAAGAAAGAAGTCTGGACTGGTCAGATCGGGTGATCTTGCAGGCCAAGGCAAATCGCCAAAACGAGAGATAACTCGGCCTGGAAAAGCGTCCCTCACTAAGTCCATAGTGTCGCGCGCTGTGTGTGCCGTAGCGCCGTCTTGTTGAAACCAGATGTGCTCCAGCCCCAATTCGTCCAAACTGGGTATCAAAAACTCTCGTAACATGGTTCTGTAGCGTTCTCCAGTGACAGTTATCGCATTGCCTCCAGCGTCTTCGAAAAAATAGGGTCCGATCACTCTGTCAACACAGATGCCACACCATACAGTAACTTTTAGTGGGTGTAGAGGTGTTTCTTGAATAATGCGCGGATTATCAGTGCCCCAGAACCGAGTATTCTGCTTATTGACATGCCCTGAGAGATGGAAATGCGCTTCGTCACTCATAACCAATTTTGAAGGAAAATCATCCTCTTCAAGGTTGAGGTTTATGACGCGCTGGCAGTAATCTAGACGAGCTCGGTGGTCAGCAGTTATTTTCAGTGTATTTTACATTTGTTCACTACACAATTTTCAAAAACAGAATGACAGAAAATGTCATATAAAAAAAATAAAAGTATTTTCTTTAGTGCCAGTACTTTTGCGCCACCCGTTATTTATATTTATTCTCAGACTGCAGACTTGGTTGAGCGTCTATCTTCATGTCAGCGATCGTTCTTTAAATACAGTACCAATGCTTCTTTATTTGCTTAATGTATCGGACAATACTCATTTATTACTTCACAGGCGGACTGCTGATCAGCGTGGAGTGCCGCGTGTGGACGCGCGACATCTATTACGACCGCTACAGCCGTATCGGCCGCGCTCGCTTCGAACTCTTTGTCAATTAAATTATTCTTTTTAAGCGTCTCAACCAAGAGTAGGACTGTCAA